>OX387422.1:78822496-79457496 GCA_947563755.1 Lochmaea crataegi | reverse complement strand
CACACACACACACACACACACACACACACACACACACACACACACACACACACACACACACACACACACACACACACACACACACACACACACACACACACACACACACACACACACACACACACACACACACACACACACACCACACACACACACCACACACACACACCACACACACACCACACACACACCACACACACACCACACACACACACACACACCACATGCTATGGTTTAACAACACATTTAACTTATGTTCAACATCAATTTGACCAGTACCCAAAAGTGTATCATCATTTGCATATGTGCCTTGAAAGAATTTAGCAATCACATTCGAGATATCAGAGAATTCTTTATTTTCATATGTCATTTCAAAAATGTCATTCTTTAATCAAAGATTTAGTCTCTCATTATTTCTCTCTGTAACAATCTTTCCGGCTACAGGACTTTTTCGACATTTTAAGATATATTTTTTTTAAATTTTACTTATGTATGTGTCCTCGAGAACCAATTTGGATACTTTTTGTTGAAATTAGATATTTTTTTCTTAGAAAGATATCAATAATTTTGTAAAAATAATGTAAGCTTTCATTTAAATTTTGAGACAGCTTAAGTTCAGATCAACTTTGATTCAAAAGTAACTGGTACATAAGATTTTAAAGTCGTAGATTAGTAGCTGACTGTGTGTTATTTTTAAAGTCTCCTTTAATTTTGGATGATATTATTAAAGGAGGATCGATACTCACTAGGGCCCTCTCATACCATCCTTGACTTTGGCCTCTGTTATGTTTGTCAGGTCGAGGTCACAAGTAATTCCTAACTTATTAAGTATATTGTTAATTGAATATAGGTCACATTCACTTACTAAGGTGTTAAGTAATTTACGGTTTTAACCCTGCCCTTTGCCAAATCTAACATCTAAACACATTTTATGTACAGTGTGTCACACACACACCACACACCACACACCACACACACACACACACACCACACACACACACACACACACACACACACACACACACACACACACACACACACACACACACACACACACACACACACACACACACACACACACACACACACACACACACACACACACACACACACACACACACACACACACACACACACACACACACACACACACACACACACACACACACACACACACACACACACACACACACACACACACACACACACACACACACACACACACACACACACACACACACACACACACACACACACACACACACACACACACACACACACACACACACACACACACACACACACACACACACACACACACACACACACACACACACACACACACACACACACACACACACACACACACACACACACACACACACACACACACACACACACACACACACACACACACACACACACACACACACACACACACACACACACACACACACACACACACACACACACACACACACACACACACACACACACACACACACACACACACACACACACACACACACACACACACACACACACACACACACACACACACACACACACACACACACACACACACACACACACACACACACACACACACACACACACACACACACACACACACACACACACACACACACACACACACACACACACACACACACACACACACACACACACACACACACACACACACACACACACACACACACACACACACACACACACACACACACACACACACACACACACACACACACACACACACACACACACACACACACACACACACACACACACACACACACACACACACACACACACACACACACACACACACACACACACACACACACACACACACACACACACACACACACACACACACACACACACACACACACACACACACACACACACACACACACACACACACACACACACACACACACACACACACACACACACACACACACACACACACACACACACACACACACACACACACACACACACACACACACACACACACACACACACACACACACACACACACACACACACACACACACACACACACACACACACACACACACACACACACACACACACACACACACACACACACACACACACACACACACACACACACACACACACACACACACACACACACACACACACACACACACACACACACACACACACACACACACACACACACACACACACACACACACACACACACACACACACACACACACACACACACACACACACACACACACACACACACACACACACACACACACACACACACACACACACACACACACACACACACACACACACACACACACACACACACACACACACACACACACACACACACACACACACACACACACACACACACACACACACACACACACACACACACACACACACACACACACACACACACACACACACACACACACACACACACACACACACACACACACAC
Source organism: Lochmaea crataegi (assembly GCA_947563755.1). Lineage (NCBI taxonomy): Eukaryota > Metazoa > Arthropoda > Insecta > Coleoptera > Chrysomelidae > Lochmaea > Lochmaea crataegi. Next base: position 79,454,981 of record OX387422.1, on the reverse strand, counting down.
AACACACACACACACACACACACACACACACACACACACACACACACACACACACACACACACACACACACACACACACACACACACACACACACACACACACACACACACACACACACACACACACACACAACACACACACACACACACACACACACACACACACACACACACACACACACACACACACACACACACACACACACACACACACACACACACACACACACACACACACACACACACACACACAGACACACACACACAGACACACACACACAACACACACAGACACACACACACAGACACACACACACACACACACACACACAGACACACACACACACACACACACAACACACACACACACACACACACACACACACACACACACACACACACACACACACACACACACACACACACACACACACACACACACACACACACACACACACACACACACACACACACACACACACACACACACACACACACACACACACACACACACACACACACACACACACACACACACACACACACACACACACACACACACACACACACACACACACACACACACACACACACACACACACACACACACACACACACACACACACACACACACACACACACACACACCACACGCCACACGCACACGCCACACGCCACACGCACACCACACGCCACACGCCACACGCCACACGCCACACGCCACACGCACACCACAACGCCACACGCCACACGCCACACGCCACACGCCACACGCCACACGCCACACGCCACACGCCACACGCCACACGCCACACGCACACGCCACACGCCACACACCACACACCACACACCACACACCACACGCCACACGCCACACGCCACACGCCACACGCCACACGCACACGCCACACGCCACACGCCACACGCCACACGCCACACACACACACCACACACACACCACACACACACACCACACACACACCACACACACACCACACACACACCACACACACACCACACACACACCACACACACACCACACACACACCACACACACACCACACACACACCACACACACACCACACACACACCACACACACACCACACACACACCACACACACACCACACACACACCACACACACACCACACACACACCACCACACACACACCACACACACACCACACACACACCACACACACACCACACACACACCACACACACACCACACACACACCACACACACACACACCACACACACACCACACACACACCACACACACACCACACACACACCACACACACACCACACACACACCACACACACACCACACACACACCACACACACACCACACACACACCACACACACACCACACACACACCACACACACACCACACACACACCACACACACACCACACACACACCACACACACACCACACACACACCACACACACACCACACACACACCACACACACACCACACACACCACACACACACCACACACACACCACACACACACCACACACACACACCACACACACCACACCACACACACACCACACACACACCACACACACACCACACACACACCACACACACACCACACACACACCACACACACACACACACACACACCACACACACACCACACACACCACACACACACCACACACACACACACACACACACACACACACCACACACACCACACACACACACACACACACACCACACACCACACACACCAAATAAACACAAGTTCGAAACCTTTTTGTGGTTAAGTACCGTTTAAAACCACAGGAATAAATATTAATTGAACGATTTGAAAAATTGAATAAAGATTACAACAAAAATAAAGGAGAAGAAGTGATACTAAACGATAACAAACACAGCACCGGAGTCGAGTGTGTTTGATTTGGTCCCGTACTTCTGGTACGGTTTCGCAAGTCGAAAACGACAAGTACCCATACTATACCTTGTTTTTAAACTAAGAGGAGCGATTTGAATTTAAGTTGGCATTTCTGCTGCCTAGTGATTGGTCAGATTGCAGCCCGTTTCACACAGCACTTTTGATGTAACTGACAACGACATTATTTGTCAGTTTTGTGTTTATTTATATGAAAATATTCATTACTTCAATCTGACTGTACCACTTTTTTGCGTTTGTTGTTGATTGTTTTATTATTAACAAAGTATTATATTCCAACCAAGTTAAGAGCTATTTTTATTATTTATTCAGTTTGATAAACAAAATCCATGCTTGTTCTTTCTTGTTAATAATATAAGTTTCCAAGTAAAATACGTTACAGTACAATATTATCGCATTTTTCGATATTAAAACATCTGTTTACTTTTAGTTTGTGCTATACCTAAGCGTCAAACGTAAATAAAGAATAACTGAAACATACAATTGCATTTTCTACGTACTTATTTATCCTCAAATTATTAACAAATTTTACATAAACTACCTTTTATAACCATACATTTTTTCCCAATAATGTGTCATTTGCTCACTACTTTCGCCATGGCCTGTGGCCAATGATTATTCGATATTTAGACATGCCTTGATCCCTCATTGGCTACGACAACTACCAGCATTACAAAACATATTTCACGTAATTGTCAATTAGTTCAAAAAGTCTGAACACGACCCTTTCGGAACACATTCCCAATCTAGTTACTTTTAGTGGTGTGTTTGAGGTTTCCTAAAATGCTCCTCCTAGTTTAAAAACAAGGTATAGGTATACCGTAGTATATGTGGTATACCGAGAAAAAATCGTGTATAGATATGTTACCAATTTTTCCATGTTGTAATATTCTCTGAGCAAGTGGTATATAGTAGGTGGTTAACCCTTCAACTGCGGCTGCCGTTTCAACTATACGTGCGTGCGCTGCGGCTCTCGCCAACTGTATCAATTACGGTCGGTTTCCACTATATAGGTATAACTGAAAACGACTATTCGATTTGACATATAAAAGAAATAAATGTGCGCATTCAAAAATACTTCCCTTTGTAGGTTTGGTTGTCTATATTGCAGCTCGTTCAGTCTGACACCGTTCCGACAATTTGATCGAAACGACAAAAATACCGAACGGTATATTGGCGCATAGTTTCATATGTGCACATTCAGACGATAAGGTCGTATACCATGACCTCGAAATGGCATACAAAATCTTGCCGGTTTCTATATCAGATTCTCTATTGTAATAGCTTGTGATGCATTTATCATTTCCAGTACAGTCCCACGCACTTCCATCCAACATTGTTGTTTCCCATTGCAATCGCTATAAGCTGGATGAGAAATATCCCAGTGACCGTTTTGTGGCTAATTAACGCTAGTAAACTCTTCCTTATCAAACACTGTAAGTTCCATGGTGATTCTTCCACTAATGTCCCGTTTATGATTTGATTGGTAGCAACATGCAAAAGTATCCCTGTGTGAAAGGTCACATATAATGCAATGTAAAATTTGACGCTAGGCAGTATCCTACGAATTCTGTCGTTAGCGGCTGGAAAGTAGATATTTTAAAATTTAGAATCCGGCCATCGCATACGTAGAGCAGCTCATTGTGAAAGGCTTTATTTGAACGCATATATTTGCTGAATGCAAGATTTTGCGATTCAGAATCTACGTCTAAAAGGGCTCTTAAACTCAGGTCTATACGGTAAATCCTCTACTGCTAAATAAAACTATCTGGCTCTATGTGTCGAATAGTCTATAAATTTGAAAACATTACCCGAAAAATATCGTTGAACGAAATAGTTATTTTCCAAGTGTGTAAAGTGAAACTATGCTGCATGTAAAAGCAGTTAGTCAAATTCAACCGGAGTTCGGTTATATTGTAGATTGCCAGGGAGTAGACTGGCTTGGTTGGCCTACCACTCTCCGTCCTATAAGATCTTTGCTACATATATGTTTCAGTAGCAAAATATCTGAGAAAGCACATTATCCGTTTTGAAGCTAGGTCTGTAACCTGATCAGTTTCTAAGTAGACCTGTTCCAGGTATTTAAGGCGTTGGCGAACAATTGCCCTGCAATTGCAGATAATGTGTTCTGCCTTCTCATCTGTATGATCCACTTTGCCCATCTTACAGAGATGGAATCTGAGTGAGCAGTGTGCAGTTAGAATTCCAAATGTTCACGAAATTGTTGTAAACATTTAATACGAAAAAAACGTCATTTTTTCAGTTTTTTGTTGATAACACGAAAGCTTATTAAGTAATCGGAATGGTGTTAATAGATAGATAGTTGTAGATAATAAAAATACGAATACAACACATTTTTAAGCAAAGTCATTGGATAATTAGGATCGAAGAAAATTCGGAAAAACTGGAATATTCGTCATTTTTTCAAAAATTCATATCTTCATCGTTTTTCAAGCTATAGCGTTGAAACTTCGTTGAAAACAAGCCCTTTATGTGCGCGAAGAGCAGGTACCATGGGACAATCACTTTTGTTGCAGTTGCAACTGCAAATTTTCGATTTGATGCGAAATAATGCGAAGTAGGTCAAAACCGCTCGGGAATACGGCCGAAAGTGACCGAGCACCGGAAAGTAACGGAATAGAAGGGTAGCGGGGATCGAGGAGAGGCATAATATATAGATATACGATCGTGCTGGCGCGCGGTGTAACCAGTCATTTTCTGGGGGGTTCTTGGGCGTTTTTGACAAAAATATATCAGGTTCATACTACGTAATGTTTTTTACATGATGGCACAGTCCGTTTTCTACTAGGATTTTTGTCAAAAACTCACTATTTTAATGCTCTACTCCTTGGCCTACTTTGGCATGGAGTATTTTTCCATTAGGCTGCACTAAGTTCCTTTTCCCATTATCGGCCTTCTTCCACGATGTGTCTTTTTGGGATACCGCAAAATGATCCAGGTCTGATAAAAGGAGTACAAGCTCCTTCCTTTGCTAGACCATCGGCAATCTCAGTTTCCGACAATTCCTTTATACCCTGGCAACCATAATAAACTTACTTTGTTTTGTCTAGCCACTTGCTTAAGGGATTGTTTGCAGTTCCAGACTGTTGAGACTCGTAAGTTGTAGACTTCAGAGCCTTTACAGCAGCCTGGATATCAGACGCAATAAATATTCTGGCGTTTTTTGAGGCACTCTTTAGCACAAAAATATATTTGCCAATAGTTCAGCTTGGAATATTATTGGAGTGTTTCCTATGGCTATTGATATCCTAGTATTAGGACCTGTAACACCTATTCGTACCCCTTTGTTTGTTTTTGACCTCTTGCCTCTTGCAATTAGAGCGATATCGTTTTTTGTTTACACACGCTCGTTGATAACAACGTCTAATGTTAGAAATCCTGTAAGTGTGGGAAGGACATATAGGAGTGAAAAAAAGACAATTTATGCATATTGTTACTCCTTTTACTTTGTTAAACGTTCTTTATTTCTATAACATTAACTGTTACAATTCAATACTAATAACGTCTTACTATCAGAACACAGAACTAAAATCTCAAAGACGTCAAAACTAACTAAACCAATGTCAACTGTCCCGCTTTTTATATTTTTCACCTGTTCTAGACAGTTCTCGACTTTTCGATGACGGCTCTAGATAATTTCAGATGTATGTCTTCTTCTTTTTCTTCATGGACCTCTACATATCCTCAGTAGAGGTCCTACGTAACATTGATCCCTCTCTTCTAGTTATTTGTCCCGAATAATCAGACTGCTGGGGTCTGGTTGAAGCCAACAGGGTGGATCGGGCCCGCAGTAAGGGGCTAACCTCTCGACATGGATCACCTTTGGCTTACTCCTCGCTGACAATTGGATGTGGTGACTAGGTCGTTGATTTTCTTGAGAACGGTGTAGGGGCCTCCCCAGTTTCGTTGCAATTTTTGGCACAAATCTCTTCTGCACTTGGGAATGAAGAGCCATACGGAGTCACCTCTCGAGAAACTTGTGTTTGTAGTATGCACGTTGAGTCTAACCTTTACCTTATAGTTGCAGAGCTTCAATTATTCACTAGGAAAATTGTGGACCTTTTCCAATTTTTCTTTCAAGCTTGCTATGTATAGGAGGTGTACTTTTTTTTTATGGACCTCTACATTTCCTCAGTACAGGTCCGGCGTAGCAATATTTTTTATACAGTCCTGTAAAGCTATGAATATTATTCTGGTTTCGCCATTTCATAAATCTGTCATATTCTTTTGGATAGTTTTATTTTGATTTCTCTGGCAGTAAAATTACCTTTTCTATCATTTCCTTCGGAGTACATATTATTTTAAACTCTGAATCTCCACTATCCAAAATAATAATTATAATACCAACTACTAAATTATTGTTACTATAAACAAATCTGTAAAAGTAAAATTAGTTACAGTTCATGTGCTGTCAAAGGTGACTCGATATTATCTTCGGAAAGGTGTGAACTAATTCCACTGATCAACTGTGTTAGCTTATGGAAAGCGTGAAATAAAGTTAAGATAATGGCACTTCTTTTAACGCCTTTTCACTTTTTTTACTCTAACCGGAAACAAACGTTTCAAACGTCAGAAGCCGGTTAAATTCAAGGTTCTTAAAAGAGACAGCACAGAAAAAAATCTTTTTTTTTTTTGAATGGATATTTTCTGTTCTCGAACCTTATTTTATATTATAATCAATGTTAATTTCAAAATTAAAAAAGTTAATAATGAAGATGATCATGAACATTTAATAATGTACGATATTCCATTCATAGAACAGCTGAATATGAACTTGATAGACATACAATTTTTTTATCAAGAAAAAATTACAAATTGATTTTTGAACTTCAGATAAAAAGTTATGGTCATAACTTTACTAAAAACTGTATCTTGATCTCGGAATCGATTTTTTAAAATGGTAATTTGCTATTTTTGAAGTGTATTGAACATATTTTGATGCGTCTGTTCATTTATAGGATAAAAATAGTTCTTTAAGCACAATAAATAATGATAAATACATGTTTCAGATCGTTACTGGGAATTATTCAGAATTAACCAAAAACGTCATGTCTAGACTGAATGAAAAAGAAGTTAGTTTTGAACTCCTTGAAGCTCTTCTTGATTATATAAAATTACAACAAATTCCTGGAGCCGTATTAGTATTTCTTCCAGGTTGGAACTTAATTTTCGCAATGATGAAACATCTTCAAAATCATCCAGTGTATGGAGGACCGGAGTATTGTATTTTGCTTTTACATTCGCAGATTCCCAGAGAAGATCAACGAAGAGTTTTCAATCCTGTTCCCGATCATGTTACGAAAGTTATCTTGTCGACCAATATTGCTGAAACTTCTATAACCATCAATGATGTGGTATTTGTCATTGACAGTTGTAAGGCCAAAATGAAAATGTTTACATCCCATAATAACATGACTAGCTATGCTACAGTTTGGGCGTCTAGAACTAATTTAGAGCAGAGAAAAGGTCGTGCCGGTAGAGTTAGACCCGGTATTTGTTTTCATTTATGTTCAAAAGCAAGATTCGATAAATTGGATGAGCACATGACGCCGGAAATGCTTCGAACACCTTTACACGAATTGGCATTGAGTATAAAACTTTTGAGGTTAGGTTCCATCGGCCATTTCCTGAGTAAAGCTATAGAACCTCCACCATTGGATGCTGTAATCGAAGCCGAAGTACTTTTGAGAGAGATGAGGTGTTTGGATAGAAACGACGAGTTAACACCTCTAGGTAAAATAATTGCAAAGCTACCAATTGAGCCTAGATTAGGAAAAATGATGGTTTTGGGTTGTATATTTATGTGTGGCGGACCATTGGCAACTATGGCCGCAAATTCGTCTACATTTCCGGAAATATTTACGTTAGATATGGGTCAAAGAAGATTGAGTTTTCATCAAAAGGCTTTATCTGGTGATAGACATTCCGATCACGTTGCTATGTTAACTGCTTTTGAGGTGAGTTTGCTTATTAAGCTATTTAATCATTTAGTGTTCATTCGTTTTTTAAGCAGCTATCGAATATATTTGGTAGTATTTATCAAATAATAATTATATGTTTAGATGATCCAAACAACTATCGCGGCATATCGCACTAAATCGCCTAATCAGTCCTTCCAGAAACAGATTATGGTTTTCTTACTAAAAGATAAAGGCTGTTTAAATAATATTTTTATTTTAAACTCAATCTTGCAAATCAGTCTCAGAGTTCAGCGGAGAAAAGTGTTCGCTATGTTTGTAGATTTCAAAAGAGCATTTGGCAGTTTAAATCAAACTTCTTTTGTTAAAACGGTAAATTTTGTTCTAAATACATTTGAATACTAAAATGCAAACAGGATGACAAGTGTCTACTTTAACAATAATCAATTGATAATAGTAAATGACTCTTGAATTTATAATTTTTTCATTTTCAGATGTGGGATCAAGCAAGACAAGGCGGAGAAGATGCAGAACAAAGGTTCTGTGATTTCAAGGGAATCAGCTTGCCCACAATGAGAGTAACTTGGGAAGCCAAACATCAGTTACAACAAATTTTAAATAACGCAGGATTTCCCGAAGAAACTCCATTACCTATGGAGACTGTTGGTCCAGATCCGAGGCTGGATGTAGTTATGTCTCTGATGTGCTATGGTTTATACCCGAATGTATGTTACCATAAAGAAAAAAGAAAGGTGCGTACATTTTTTCTATGTAGGTTTTATTTTTAAAGTTTTAGCTGGCCAATTATTTGTGAGTATTTAGTACTTATAAATAATGGGTCAGCCTTTTCATGACTCCCATGATGAATGTATTCATCACACTTTCGCATAACAAACGTGATTCATATTGGTGAACTACGCGTCTATGTACCAGATGTAAGCGGATATTAAATACTCCGTAGTAGATTATTTTAGACACACGCCAAGAACGATGAATAGAACTGTAGTAAAGTACCACGCACACTACGAACAGGGCAATAATCGATGCATTTGAATCGAGCTGCCCTCTTCAAGAATAACGAAGCAGCAGAGATGCACCCTGGTGGAATAAACATCTGTCAGAATTAAGATCTCAAACCCGGGACCTTTTTAATAGAGCAAAACTCGCCGGAGACTGGCAGAGATACACCGATGTGAGAAACACCTACTATAAGGAAATTAGAAATAGCTTCAAAAAATTCTGTGAAGATATAAATACAACACCTGCTGCAGCAAGACTTTACAAAGTCATGGCAAAAAGTAGGGTCAACACAGATATGGCTTTGAGGAAGCCAGACGGTAAATATACCGAAAATGAGGAAGAAAGAGTGAAACTCTTACTAGAAACTCATTTTCCTGACAGTAGCCCAAATAGGGGAGATAGTCCTCTCGAAGGTCATAACAGACCTTCGAGAGATAGTACTACAATGGCTAAGCACATTTGTAGTAACGAACAGTTAAAATGGGCTATGAACACCTTTTCACCATTCAAGGCACCGGGAGCTGATGGAATTTTCCCAACATTGCTCCAGCAAGGACAAGACGAAATTCTACCACATTTGCTTAGGATCAGTCGGAGCAGCTTAGAACTGGGTTATATACCAGAAGCATGGAGAAGGGCAATAGTAACCTTCATTCCAAAAGCTGGAAAAGGGGACACAACAAACCCCAAATCCTTCAGACCAATTAGCCTAACATCGTGTGTGCTTAAAACTACGGAAAATGCTATTGACAGTTACATTAGAGCGGAAATCCGAGAGAGACTACCTCTCCACCCGCATCAGCATGCTTACCGGGCAGGCAGATCTACGGAGACTGCACTGGTACAACTGACGGAGGATATCCGAGGTGCTCTAGACAATCAAGAAGCCGTAGTATGCGCCTTTTTGGATATAGAAGGAGCTTTTGACAATACTCCTCATGAGGCTGTCAAAAGAGCATTAAATAGAAGAGGTGTAGACAGCACAACATCCAAATGGATGTCGGAACTGCTCACCGCTAGAGTCGCAGAGACGAGGACGAGCAAAGACATTGTCTCCATCTGTACAACCAGAGGATGTCCACATGGAGGAGTAGCATCCCCATTAATGTGGAGCCTGACGGTTGACGAACTCCTATGTGGTTTGACTGACCTTGGAATATCCTGCCAAGGATATGCTGATGATATTGTCATAACAACCAGGGGAAAATTCGAAAATACCCTTTGTGACATCGTACAAAAGGGTCTGAACTATGCAACATGAACCCCACCAAAACCATCTTAATAGCCTTCACTAAGAAAAGAAAGCTCAACCTCAAAACCATTAAACTTGATGGGAGCGAGGTTAAATGGAGACAAGAAGTCAAGTATCTAGGTTTGACTCTAGACAGTAAACTCCTGTGGAATAAACACGAAAAGGAGATTATATACAAAGCAAAAATGGCTCTAATGGTGTGCAGGAATCTGGCAGGGAGAAATTGGGGGTGCAACCCAAAAATCCTGAGCTGGATGTACACTGCCATAGTGAGACCAATTATCACTTATGGAGCCATTGCGTGGAGTAGTAGAACTAGCCTATTGACAACGAGAGAAAACCTCTCAAAAATTTAAAGACTAGCCGGTATGTGCATTACAGGAGCAATGAGAACATGCCCATCGGCAGCCATGGAAGTTATTCTCAACCTCACACCACTACATATGGTGGTGGAAAGTGTTGCAGAAAGAACAAGATACAGACTAAGTAGAGAGGGAATCATTAAAAAAAACCACCTCCTTACTTCTTAGAAATCAGAAAACCTGGGACATGCCACAAGATGGTATGATGAAAAAGTATAACTTTTCAAAGAAATTCGTTACGGAATTAAGCAACAAGAAGGAATGGGATCCAAATACCATTACCAGACTTGGAAAGAATGCCATTCAATGGTACACAGATGGCTCAAAAGCAATAGAAGGAACTGGGATAGGAGTGTACGGGCCAGGAACCAAACACTCTGAAAGCTTGAGAAAAACCCCAAGTATCTTTCAAGCGGAAATTCACGCCATAAGAAAGTGTGCCCAGTTCAATATTGATAAAGGATATAGAAGGCAAAGGATTATCATAATGTCGGATAGTCAAGCAGCCATTAAAGCACTGAGCTCTTGTGTTATCAATTCCAAAATGGTGTGGGAATGCCTAGGCAAACTAAATGAACTAGGCGAGAACAATATAGTCACTGTGGATTCCAGGACACACAGGGATAGAAGGAAATGAAATAGCAGATGAACTAGCAAAGAGGGGGACTGGAACACCCTTTTGGGGGCCGGAACCCTTTTGCAGTATCAGCTCCAATGTAATATTGGAAGAAATAGGCAAAGCCGAAGAAAATAGAAGATCTGACCATTGGAAAGATCTAGTAGGACTTAGGCATTCAAAGATTCTTCTGGGTGACTACAACCTGTTGAGATCAAATGAATGCATAAGTCAAAGTAAAACTGCACTAAGAGTTTTAACAGGCAACCTTACGGGACATTGTCGCCTGAATGGGCACCTGAAAAAGCTCAAAATAGTGGAGGAAGAAGAATGTAGATTCTGTGCTATGGAAGAAGAAACCTCCATCCACATACTTGCGAACTGCACAGCAATTCAGAATCCTAGGGCACAACACCTTGGAGATTACTGGATAGAAGAGGGACATTTACCTAAGTTAAAGCCTGCAGATATCCTAAAATTCCTCCGGGAAATAGGACTAAAAGCGCTACTAGTCTCTGAGACTATCCTCAGGAACTAAGTAGAAGTAAGGGGGCACAATAGATCTTTTAGGTCTCAGTGAATGTCACCCCAATTTACATACATACATACATACATACATACATACAAGTACTACGCAGTTCCAGAAGTGAAAATAAAATTTATAATTATAAAAAACATAATTTGGACATCTACATCAGATAGGTAATCATAATACAGATTCTGGAGAATGAAAATTATAAAAAGGGCAACGTTATGCTTCGTCCCAATTTCCATGTAATTGAAGGAAAACAGCAAGCTGGAATTTTGTATGCAGCTTAAGAACGACAATTTGACAACCAATGGTGGGTAATCTCACCATGACGGAGACAAGCGATACAGTTTATTAGAGGACATCCGCCAACATTTACGGCAGTCCTAGGTATGTTAACAGGGCACTGTAAGCTTAAGCAAAGCTAATGGGGTTGACAAACGATGCCATGTGCAGATTCTGTCACCTAGAAGAGGAAAATGCAGAGCAGAGTATTAGGCGGCGATGAGAAGCCACGGGCAAGATATTACATGAAAGGTTCAGTCTCGAGGCAGATTGGCTACTTAAAAAGAGTCGGACTGGAGAATGTAATCTAGATTCAGAGGACCACAATATATTCGAAAAGGACGCAATGGAATACGCCGACTAGCCACCTCATCAAATATAAATTGGTATCTTTTTTATTTGGGAAAAATCTTGGAAAAAGAAGATTTTTTTTATAAAGTGGGGAAATCGTCAATTTGGCGATGTTTTATGAAATTGTGAAGTTTTTTTTTAAACTTCTGATTGTGGGATGGATAATGTAGGGAAAATTTGATGCGACAAAAATCCTGTTTTTTTTTGGGTTGGTCGACAATCGGAACATGTCAATTTTATGACTGATTCAAATGTCACGAACAGCGATCTAAATTTTGCCGGTTAGGTTAAATTCGAGTTGTGCAAATACAAAAATATCATTGTCCGACAAAAATCATATGTAGCTTTAGCAGTACAAAGTCGCGAACTTGTCGATTTGATTTGTTGGATAAAATTTACTGTACATTCTCCATTAATCTATCTTCCTTGACGTTTAGTATAGACATATGTATAGACTGCATGCAAAAAGACGATCTTCTCAACCTTGATTAGTGAAACATTATCAACCGGGTTTAAAGAAGATGGACAGGAAGGAGTCCTATCTCTCCTAATATGGAATCTTTTAATAAACCGACTTCTAAAGAGGAACATTGCATTGTCTTGTGATATGCGGACGATCTAGTCATCATATCACAAGGCAAATTCAATACTATAGCCAGAGAGTGCATTTAAAAGGTACGGAGATTCCAATAATGATGAATATTGGAAAAAGTAGCAACAAGATCAGGAATCATATTAATGGTTGGCAGAGTCAACTTGTGGCAAAACGTGGGGGCTAAGTCCGCGCATGAGACACTGTATCCACAGTGTAGTGGTTAAACCCATAATAATGTATTTATCTTTGGTATGATGGACACAAGAATGCAATGATGAGACTAGGTAAGGTGCAAATACTTGCCCATCTTAGGACATCTAATTGAAGCTATTTTATATATGAAAACGGACTATATGGCTACTACACTTCTCCCCGGTCTTAAATATTAGGTAGAGTACCTCACAGAAAGGACTGGCAACACCCAAGCGTACTGACGTTACTAAGAAGTGAGACATGTTACACAGACGGGTTAAAGGCTAGGAAAGGGAGGGGAGCAGGAGTATATAGTGAAATGAGGAACAAAAGATATTCCTTCTCATGAAGAGAACATACCTCTGTATTTCAAGTGGAGATATATGATATCCTACAATGTGCCAGAATAAATAAATACAGGTCGTCTGGCGCTCATAGGATAAACATATCAACTGACAGCCATGCAGCCCTTCCGGCATTAAATTGTCGCAATGTAACATACAGACTTGTAGAGGAAAGCCAGAAAAAACTAAAAGAACTGGCAGACCGCACTAAAGTAAGAATAGTTTGAGTGCCGGGACATAACAATATTTCTGGAAATTAATAAGCTGATAAACTCGCGAGAAGAGGCTCAGGAATAATATGTTGGATCAGAACCAATCCTTGGAACTACAAGGAAAGTGTCAGAGGAAAAATTAAAAAAAAAGGTACAAAACCAACATAGACTACATAGATCTTTAGAGGATACATGTGTTAAACGGACCCAAGAGCTTCTATATATCAGTAGGAATCGGCTAAGAATTATTACATGTTATCTAAAGGGTCCTGCACCAGTAAAAGACCACCTACATAAAATGGGGTTGTATAAGGAGGTTCTCAGCTGCATACTGTGTGGCATGGAAACGAGACCGTAACCTACATCGTATCCTGATTGTGACGCACTGGACTCAAGGAGACCAACAATTTTCGGACAGACAAATGATTCACCTGAAATATATCCAATGGACTTATATCGTTCACTCGGCGGTAAGGGGATAACTGGGAGGGTTGACTAAATAATGGAGTAGAGTACAATAAGCCAACAGGCTGCAGTGTCCCGGCATGAGGACGGCTACTAAAAAGAACAATTGGAGAACACAATATAGCTCCCAACGTTTTTGATTTAAAATTCACAATCATTGTTGGAATCTGCTGTTGCTATCCTTGTTTGGAACTGAAATAATATGTTGCCTTCATTTGGTTAGTAATTACCAGAAATGTGTTCGATATATAACTCTTTAAAAATAGTGCTAGTTGTTTAAATGTACCTTTATTATTTTTAGGTGTTGACCACGGAAAGTAAAGCGGCGCTGATTCACAAAACTTCTGTTAATTGCAGTAACCAAGATCAAGGTTTCCCTTATCCGTTTTTCGTATTCGGAGAAAAGATTAGAACTAGAGCAGTATCTTGTAAACAGATGAGTATGGTTACACCACTTCACCTTTTGTTATTTGGATCAAGAAAAGTGGAATGGGTTGATAATGTAGTTAGATTAGATAACTGGATAAATTTGGACATGGATCCAGAAATTACATCTATGATACTTGCTTTGAGGCCAGCATTAGAAAGTTTAGTAGTTAGAGCTTCTCAAGAACCAGAATCCATTTTGGAAATAGGACCTACTGATCTTAAGGTATCCACTTTTTTATTTAGATTGTAAATTAATTTAATTGATTACAAGTAAATCTTGGAAATTCTTTAGGTGGTGTCAACAATTAAGGAATTATGTAAATTACATGCCGGTAGTTTTGAATTAGAAAGAACAAAGCCTAGTCTTCTGGCGTCGAGGAGACCTCCTAGAGGACACTCACTTGGAAGTTTCAGCGGACCTCCTCCAAAGTTCTTCCGTGGTGGTTTTGGCAGTCGAGGAGGTAAGATAGATCTGCACACGTGATTTTAAAATTGAAGTAAAAAAACACACTTTGTGTCACCCTGTATAAAATGACTTAACGTGCTAGATTTTATACAGTGTGGAAACCACTTATGGAATAAAATTCTTTATGTCATTATTTTAGAAAATTATAAAAAATGCCGAGACACGTCAACTTTTGAATTGAGTTGTGCGTTATGTAAACATAAATTTAAATGTACAGGGTGATTCACGCAAGTATGCCATAGTCGGTGTTGTTTTTTTTTAATGAAACACCCTGTATATTTGCATATTTTTGAAATCCCCTTAATGAACCGATTTCAACAAACTAAATAATGTATGGTCAATTATGAATTATGCAGGGTGAAATTTTTATTTTTACAGTTATTAAACACATACATAAAATACCTGATGTATTTGATTTTAATACATTAAAATAAATGCTCAAAATGTTCTCCACCTAGTTGTTGGCAATAGCACAGTCTCCTATAGAACTCCTCCTTAACTTTGTTTTAAATTTGAGGTGAAATATTCCGCATTTCTGTAGTTATCCTGTCTTTGAGGTCTACAATGCTAGTTGGTTGTGTTGCATATACTTTGTTCTTGAGATAACCCCACAGAAAAAAATCTAACGGCGTAAGGTCTGGCGATCTAGCTGGCCACTCAATAGTACCTCTTCGTCCAATCCATTTATTGGGGAAGATTTCATCTAAATAAGTTCTTACCATTAAAGCATAATGGGGTGTTGCCCCGTCTTGCTGGAACCAAACATTTTCATTCGGTAAGCTAGGATCTATTGCGTTGGGATATAAGTTTGCCAACGCAGGAATAACTTCATTTCTACGCATATATAAATATTTTTCAGCTGTCAAATTTCCATCTATAAATATAGGACCAATAATATGGTCGCCTATGATACCGGCCCAAACGTTCACATTTTGAGGGTACTGAGTATGTGTCTCACGCATCCAATTAGGATTCTCTGCTGACCAATATCTACAGTTCTGTCGGTTTACCTCTCCATTCAATGTGAATGTTGATTCGTCAGAAAAAAGAGTCATTTCTGTTCAGCTTATTCATCAATCTTTCGCAGAAATCCATTCTACGATCTGGATCGTCATCTGTTAACTCCTGCACAAAAGTTAATTTGTAGGGATGAAGTTTTTCTTTATGAAGACATCTTAGAACAGTTGTATGACTAACATTATTTTCACGGGCAATAGGACGTGTACTTGAAGTTGGATTCTCTTCGACACTTAACAAAATCATCATCTTCAACGAAGTGTGGTTTTCTTTTCAATGGTTTGACATGTCCAAGTTCTCTGAATTGTGCATGAATTTTAGACACAGTACTTTGTGAAATATTAGGCAATTCGGGATACCTGTGATTAAATAAGTTTGCCACTTCAACTTGACTTCTGCAGTTATCCCCGTACCCGATCATCATTAAAATCTCAATTCGGTGAGTCTCAGTTAAATATTTCATTGTTATGTCGACAAGGAAAGAGTGTTTGACAAAGATTTTACTTTTTCAGTATAAACTGTCGACACATCAACAACTGACAGAATAGAAAACAATCCACATTATTTACCGATTTTGTCTAATTATTGGCGTTTTTAGGCAATTTTTAGGTATTTATGATGAAATTCATGGGCGTAGCAGGTTTTGTTTAATATACAAATACTTCTAATAATTTGTTAGTTTAGATTTTTGATAAATCCATATTTAGCTAATTTAAAAAAGTACCAATATTTCAAGTGTAATAAATTATTAATTTTAAAATTTCACCCTGTATAATTCATAATTGACCATACATTATTCAGTTTGTTGGAATCGGTTTATTAAGAGGATTTCAAAAATATGCAAATATACAGGGTGTTTCATTAAAAAAAAAAACACCGACTATGGCATACTTGCGTGAATCTCCCTGTACATTTAAATTTATGTTTACATAACGCACAACTCAATTCAAAAGTTGACGTGTCTCGGCATTTTTTATAATTTTCTAAAATAATGACATAAAGAATTTTATTCCATAAGTGGTTTCCACACTGTATAAATTTACCTGCAATACAAAAAAATTAATCAAATCGAATTTAAAATCAATTTGGTAATGAGTAAACTTCATGAAATTGTTGAGTGTATTGATTATTTTGCCGTTGGGTGTATTTTTATATGGTTACATAAAACATTTCATATTACCTTGATTATGTTAAGGCTAAGTTACCAAAAAATTATAGTTATTTATGTATCAAGGGTACTAAGTAGATGATTATGCCCTGAGGGAGACAGTCTAACAAAGCCGAGGGTTCGTAATTCGCCGAGGGTATATATCTATTAGCATTGTATAAAGATAGGGATAGTAGGTTAATCTTACGAGGATATCATTTGACGAGGTGGACGCCACCAATAGATGGAAGTGGGGAGTTGGCGTCCACGGCACGTCTTTTCTTACTGTACGTCGTAGCTTGAATTACGAATTTCCTTTGCTTTGGTCGCTGAATTACCCCAATAACAGATGGCGCCAAAATTATTCAGAATGTTATATACATCCATAAGAGCTGTGTTGCAAAGTTTCTTATTTTGGGTACCTATGGCAAAGTTGCAATTTGATGTTCATTATTAATATTGTATTGTGTTCGTTGTGTCATTGTTGTGTTTCGTTGGCTGTGCATTTGGATTATTGTTTTATTTGAGAATCTCTGAACGTTGATATATATTTCATTTTTAAGGTAAGTGGACATTATTATAATTAATATACCTATCTCTTCTTTTAGTAAAACCAAAAAATCTATAAACTAAGAATTAACGATTATATTTAGAATTTTGGATACTGATTGGTTGCATTATTAAATTGGACCAATCAGCTTTTAAAAATTATTCATTTAACAGTGAATTCTTAATTAAGTTGAGCTTAGTTAATCACCGTAAATAATGTTACAAATTAGTTTCTAGGATTCAAATTTTAATTCTTAATTTTTAAAAGTATTCTTAGCTCAGTTGCGTTTATACATCAATACCTATCTTGGTTAATATATCTAAATTATATTAACAGGGCATTAAGTGTATAAATGCTACAGCTTACAATTTCCAAAAAAAAACTTTATATTTAGCGACCTACTTACTAAAATGTATTAATATAACAATAATCACTTTTATCAATCAGCTCGTTGTGTGCTCAGTCAGTAGAGAATTAATAAATTCCATAATTTTATTATAATATGAATGTCGACATGTTTACCTGATTATAATTTAAATCTTCTTTTCGATATTTCAGAAATGGCTGGAAATAAGTGTGTTTATTTCAAGTGTGGACTAAGTAAGAGATCAGATCCTACAATTAAAATGTACCGATTTCCTGTGAATGACCCTACCAGATGTCAGAAATGGATCATACACTCGGGTGAGTTATCCTTCCGACGATTATTTTTCATAGAGGAGTAAAAAATAGTGAATGTGAATAAATAAGTGTGTATGCAAATTTTCAAAACTAAACATAAGTATTTGATTATCGTCAAATAAAAGACAATTCGTCCAATAGTTTTTTCTGATAATGAGCTTATTTGTTTTATGGTTACATTGCATATTATACGAGTAAGAATTTAACTAGTAGAAATTCCATATCCGTTAAATCTTAAATTTATCAAAAGTACTTGAATCCTGCCTAAATTTAAATTTTACAACCACCTATTTATGGTAAAGTAACAGAATAAAAAATTATTGAAAATATTTCAAACTTATAGGTGAACACAACTAACCGAATACAAAGGGTTGGACATTAATATTCCACGAAAAGTGAAATAATTGGAAATAGTATTTTTTGTTATTTATTTTATATTTATGAACTAAGCACGTAATAATAAGGTATAGTGGATCTCTGTGTTTATAATTGGGAGCTACTCCGTCAATAAGATAAAAATTTTACCTGTTCAAATGTATACAGACTATTTCTTTTGTCATATATGGCTATAATACTATATTATAGGCCGTAATAGATTGACAAAATGGTAACTATTATGGAGAACATTAAAATTTTTTGAAAAATTTACAAAGATTTCCTCCATTCTCGAGTTATACTGGGAGAACTAAACAGGCTGCTTTTGGTTTTTTCAGAATAGAATTTTTAAATAAAAAATTATCAGAGAACAGCAAAGTTTTATTTGAACACGAATTTATTATATACATGTACCAACATATCTTCGATACGACGTTTTCTGTCTTCACGAGGCTAACATATTTTTTTTGCCTATTTATTGTAATTACTAGTTAATGTTAAATATTCAAATTAAGCGATATATCACACTTCAGATTTTTATGACGTTTTATCTCAAATAAGTAATATCATTAATGAGAACAATTCTTAAATACGTTCCTGTCGTAGTTATTTTGTAAACTTGTTTCGATTTTGCCAAAAAAATGTACCGAGAGCCTTACTTTGGACCTTACCTAATGTTTCGATATAAAATAAGACTTTTTTTAACAAATAATATAATGTCCCTCTATAATACAGTTACCGTTTTGGCCATTTAATTGTTTTAGTAACTATTACAGTTTAGAATATAGTAATGTTACCATATTATGATAATAGAACTATAGAACAAATTAATGATTTTTAAAAAATGAAACATTTAAAAAAAATCCTCGAGATCAATTTTTATTTTCAATTGTAGTAGTTTGTGTGTTTATAACGTTATGACTTTATGAAACGCCTATGACGCCTTTGATAGATTTTTTAATGGTATATATATTTTTTTATTTCCATTTTATAGGTAATGATTTCAAAAATATATAAGACTCATGCTTGATTTATCACCGAATGTGTGAATAAAATCATTTTGTTAAATTAGTAGCAGCAGTAATATAAATATATTTAATTCAACAATGAGCACAGTTTTAAGTTTTCTATCATATATTATTATTGTGTGCTCAATCCAAAAAGTATAAGGGTGATTCTGTTCTAACTGTGATTTTTTATGTCCTTCACTATTTGTTCTCACTGGCCCTTAATCAACAATCTATTAATGGAATTTCTGTGTTAATTAGATATTCATGATCATATTCCATCACATTATTTGTATAGTACCTATTACTTGCAACTGGTGTCATGTGCATATCTAGAATTTTTCGATAAATTTCCTATTTTTTTTGTAGCAATAAATGATTCAAACTAATTATCTCATAAATTAAAATGTATATAAGTGTGAACAAAACAATAAATTAAACGATTTTTCCAAAGAATGTCTACTAAATTTACTTTATGTCAGTACCGTATATGTGAGTCAGTACCTACCGTGGAACGGACAATTTTAAATTTGATTATCATTCTCGATGCTTTGAAGTTGTAGCAAAATCCTTACAGACTTTTATTTTTACAATAAAGTAGAGTAATAATATGCATAAACAAATAAAAAAAAATTAATTTTAAAGAATAAAAATTATCAATAAAAAAAATCACAGTTAGAACAGAATTACCCATAAATATAACACAATAAATAATATTTTCAATGATTATAATTTTCGGCAGATTATTGTGAAACATACCCTTATCAGTAAGTGATAAAGCTGTCAAAAGGACGTCAGGTAGGTATTTTGCGTAGTAGGTAGTTCATAGAATAAATTTTTTTCTTTGATATAAAGAATTATTTGTTTATCGGGCTTATCCAAATTTTCACGTTGACCGGTTACTTTCAACACCAGGCAAATAAATATAATATTTATATTAAATTCAGATTATTCAAATATCTTTTGTACGAATATATTTGTTATTTTTTTTTATTTCCGGTTTTGGTACGATTCTTTTGTGAATGGTCTTTTGTTTGATTTTAAAAACCCTTATTAAAGATAAGTATCAAAGTGTTTTTGCCGTTGTTGTGTACCTACCAAGAAATTTCAATGATTAGTAGTTGTTTTTGGGAATGATGCACAGGTATGGGATTATCTTAATACAATTCGGGAAATTCCAAACAAGGGTTTTACTGTAGTTGTTTTTAGTTATGCTCGTTACAGAAATGAAATAAATTCAAATTTTTTAAACACAAAAAATACTTACTTTACCATAACCATTACAATAAATAATATGTTTGTTAACGTTCATGTTCCTTATTTCAGGTAATGCTGTTTTGGCAGAGCTAAGCCAGAAATCGCTAAGAAATAAGCTGATTTGTAGCAAACATTTCAGTGAAAATATTAGTCAATCTAAAAGATTGCCTATTACTGCTGTGCCATTCCGCTACATAAGTGATGAGAGTTCAGAAAGTGAATCGGATAAGGAAAATTTGGATGAACAAATAATGCAATTGAATGTTTCCTCACTTCCACAAACATATTCGAGAAGGGATGTTATTACCCCGATTTCTTCCAGAAACATTGACATGACATTTTCTGATGGTTCTGTCAGTAACCATGAAGATAAACAGTGGTTGAAAGAGTTACAGAACCTTCCATCTTGTTCTACGGGAAGTGGAGATAGGAAGCAATCATTGCAAGAAGAAAATGAACGGTTGAGAAAAGAACTAACCAATGCTAGGAAAAAAGTCAACAGCTTGAATACTCTATTGAGAGCTACAAAAAAAAGGATTATGAAAACTCAACTCTCTGCGAACGTTTTGTATGGAGAAGCAACTTTAACGGATTTTACAAAATCTCTTGTAAATATGCAATTACGACATAAGATGAAATCCCCATGGTTACCATCTGAAAAAAAAACTGCCCTATCATTACTTTATAAAGGACCTAAGACATATAGATATTTGCGACAAAAAGGATTTACCTTGCCAGCAATATCAACAGTGAAATCATGGGTTGCCAATTTCCGATGCAAACCCGGATTCAATAAAATTTTTTTTATGAATCTTACTTTAAAGGCGGATACGATGCTGCCTTACGAGAAGAAGTGTATTCTAATGTTCGACGAAATGTCTATTAAGAGGAATCTTGAGTACAATATAAAAACAGATTTAATTGAGGGCTTCGAAGATCTGGGCGAGTTTGGTAGAAAGCCTTTCCCTGCCAGTCAAGCTCTTGTTCTCATGATAAGAGGAATCTACAGCAAGTGGAAAATTCCTATTGCATACTTTGTATCGAATGGTGGGGTGTCATATACTTCTCTATTGCGTATCATTACCAAGGCTGGACAAGACTGGAACCTATAGGCATAGTTTGTGACTTATCCAGTACTAATCAGAAAGTTATGAAGCATTTGGGGGTTGACAAAAACAAACCTTATTTTTTTCTTGATAAGAAAAAATATTATGCCTTTTTTGATGTTCCTCATCTGTTGAAATGCGTTAGAAACAATTTTTTAAATATTTTTAATGGAAAGTTCATGTTTTTCTGACATTAGAAAAGTGTATGATCTTGATAAAAGGAGCACAACAGGAAGGGCCTTATTGAAACTGACCGATTAACATATAAACCCGAATTCCTTCGAAAAAATGAACGTCAAATTAGCTGCCCAATTGTTGAGCCATAGTGTTTATGCTGCCATAATGACATCTTCGGAAACCGGTGAACTTATCTCAAGTACAGCTAGAAACACGGCTAACTTTGTTCTAACCATGAATAATTTATTTGATGCCCTGAACAGTACACGTTTACACGCAACAAAACCCTGCAATCGTGTTCTGAGCGATACCAATCCAGAAGTATTCGCAGCTTTAAGCTCAGGATATGATTTATTAAAAGATCTATACAAAGTTGGAAAAAAAGGAAAATTGACCAGACCTGATAGTTTTGACGGTTTTCTTCTAACCATTAACTCCGTGAAACAATTTGCCAGTGATCAAAAAAATGAAGGTTTCAAGTATTTATTCACAGGCAGACTGATTCAAGATCCACTTGAAAATCAATTTTCTGTTTATCGTCAAAGAGGAGGGTATAACAGAAATCCAACAGTGAAAGCATTTCGAACAGCATTTAAAATAGATATTGTCACCAATTTAATGAGACCACCTAGAAGTGCTAATGCAGGAAGTCAACCGGATGATGATGATGATAATATACTGCTATTACCAGCAGATAAGAATGAAGTACTTGTTTCATTAAATGTTGAAGAAGAATCGTCATCCGTAGAAACTGATTCATCCATCAATTCCAATTGTTCCGAAGTGCATTCAAATGATGATGCAACGTTAGAAAAATGTTCAGTAGTATATTTTGGGGGTTATTTAATCAAGAAATGTTTGGATCGTTCCAATTGCAAAGATTGTAAAGTCAGTTTGGAAGCTTCTGACGACATAAACAGTGAAAAGGAGCTTCTTATATTTTATGAAAATTATCATTTAAATGATAAGTGTGCTTTGAAAACTCCAACATCATTGTTGAAAAAGTTCACCATGATAGTACTTAATAGTTTCGACAAAAATATCGGCAAAATTTCAAATAATAAAATAATATTAAATTTGAAAAAGAAAATTGTTAGAAAAATAGAAAAAATTCTTCCCGAGTGGTATGCAACAAATGCAATCTGTTGTAGTCATAGGCAATATATTTTTAATTTATTGTTGCGGACTCAGACTTTCAAATATTGTAAAACTTTTTCAAGTTCATTAAAAACTAGACAGACAAAGAAAAATAATAAACTATCAATCATTCAGCATAACTGAATAACCCAAATATATTTTGTATGTTCTTTGTGGTATATTCATTATTCTTTTTGCTATCTATTTTGGGAAATCAGACCACAATCTTTTTTATGTTTTTATTACAACGTTTCGGTAGCAATCAGCTACCCGGTAGCAGCCAGCTACCCGTTATCAAGAATAATTAAGTTTTATAAAATTGTTGGTACCTATATGACATTAATGAAAACATTCGAAAACTAGACTATCAATAATATTATAAAGTTTAAGACTGCAAAAAATTGTAAATTTTTTAAGGATGATGAAATATTTTTTGATTTCCCATAATAGATAACAAAAATAATAATGAATAACCAATACTTATCAACATTTTTATTTTGAGTGGGTATTTCAATAGTAAATGTGATTACTTGACCGAAGAATAGAGGTCACCGCGAGTAGATTCTACATATTATAGGTACTACATTTTTTGGGTTTAACGGTCTTTGTAACCGAGGTTGTTTAGTGGATTTTGCCCATTTCTTCCTAAGGTCAAAACTAATGAGCTACTCTGTATATTTTCTTGATAACACACAGTTCCTATCATAGCCCAAACGAGTCGGGTACTGGTTATAAAAAAATAATTTAATTTGTTGGCCATTCGAATTTCCCACTAACAATTTGTACTTGTTTTGATGTTTTTGTGTATTAAGTAACTAAAGAAAGAAATCTTATCATATTCAGTGATAAATTATGAAAATCAATAATTTTTAAACGATTGAATTGCTACTACTTGGATTTGTGTATGTTGTCGTAGCTGTAAAGTGCACAAAGTATATATGCAGGACCGTCCTACTTGTAGTTTCTGACCATTTTTTTAAACGCGCTGGACACTTACGGTTTATAATTTTTGAATTAATAATTTTATAAAAAGTGTAGTTATTATTTACCTAATTTAATATTTCTGTTCGATATTTTCTAATAAATCCATTTACCAAAACTTTAGATGTTTCATTTTGTTATCTAATATGTCGAATGCGATGACCTCTCTTGGGAGGTAAGTACCTATGAAGATACTTTCCATGCGTCTGGCGACGGCAACCACTGACCAAAAATAAATTGGACTTACGTCAAGAGTCAAAATTTTAATAATGGTTAATTTATTGCGAAGAAACTATTAGCCACCAATGTAGTGTAGACTGATCACTGAATATAAAACACAAAGGGTGAAATTTTTTTTAGCTGAAACCAGTTTAAAAAAAAATTTGTTCTTTCAGTATATAGATGCCTCCCCAAACACAAAATCACAAAAAACTTTCTGCGGAAATGCATAATTTTTCCGACTTTAGAATATCTGAAACTAATAAATAAACTATAATAAATAATATAAACAATGTAAAAATTGAGTTTAATCCTCTTCCTGACCTTTAACACAGATCAATGAATAATATCTATTCTTATCAGCTTAATATCGCTTCAAAAATCTCGAGAGACTAACGGTTTTGTACACGCCCGTTTTTATCAATAAATGGAAAATTTCCGCAAGAAGTTTTTTGCGTGTTTATGTTTAGAAAATTGTCTAAAATGTAAAACAGAAACGTATTTTCTTGTAACTGGTTTCAGCTATTCTAAAGTCGAAAAAATGAAAATTATGCATTTCCGCAAAAAAAAATTTCGACTCTTTCTGTTTAGAAAAGGTTCCAAATAGTAAATAAACGAATATTTCTTACATAACTGATTTCAGCTAAACGAAAGTTGATCCAAGACAAAAAATGTTGACCATATCAGATTTTTGGGATTTGCCGAATTCCGCAAAAACCTACCTGCGTATTTAATCCTAGGTCGAGTTCCTCAAAAGGTCGCGGGAGGATTAGAATATGGCTAACAACTAAATGCCAGTTTTTTAACACTGTATAGGTACTCTCTTCAATCATTTTTCTTGTCCTTCTCGATAAATTACGAGAGCTTTTTCAACTTACGCGGCCTTTTTTTCAACACTGTATACATTCTTCAATCATTATTCTTGCCCTTCTCGATAAATTACGAGAGCTTCTGTGTACCTGAATACTCTATTTTTGGAAATCACTAAATTATATGGTCCCACGATAATCCCTCTTTCGGGTAGTTTCAGGTAGTATTGCGGAATTCGACCCTAGCAAGATTTTTCTATTCAGAGCAAAAATACGTGATTCACACTACCGACCTCCGACCTGTAAAAACCTTCAATGCCAAAAAATTAGCATCTACCTTTAGAATAATAAGCCGCAAATAGATCGACGAGGGCATTTCTTCATGAAAGGACCTATTGCACAATTTCATTATTCTACAATGTCATTAATTTTATTATTAGCACGATATTATATTGTATTATGATATATTTAGTATATTTCATCTCATTATATTTAATGTATTAGTATAGTTAGCACTTTTTTGAAGTTATTGTTTTTGATTTTATATATTTCTTGATCAATACAGTAAGAAAGCGGAACAAAATCAAAAATATTTTCACCAGAACGGAAAGCGGAAAATGAATAAATTTTCAACTGAAAGCTTAAAAAAAGCATACAAAATAGCCAAGACTTATTTTTTCGTCTTCTTAAGAGATCATCAAAATACGAATGTTTACAAAAATTTTCTTTGAATTAATTCACATTCACGAACGAAGTTCAGAAATCGTAAATTTTTCATTATTTCCGTCACCCAATGAATGTATTATATTTTATCTACCTTTGTACGAGGATTCTTCTTTTTATCCCATCTTTTTAAAGTGATAAACAGATTAATGTTTATTTTCAGATCAAGATGAATACCTGCTATAACCATTGTATAAGTATACATTATTATGAACATGATATTTCAAAATACGAAAATACGCGCTATCTATCTATTATAGAATCCCATCAAGTCGGTGATTTATGTCACTTTCGTAATAAAAAGTAAAATCGGCAACAATGTATCGTCGGTCTTTGGTCATCATTAATTGTTCGGAATTCGACGATAAAGAAAACTTCACATTTAGTAGGGAACTTTTCAAAAATAATTTAGTTCTTGAAAATAGTGCAGTTTATTTCAGAGGGCAGTAAGTTACGGGTCATTTTTATGATGAACGAGCGTAAAAGTAACTAGATGGCGTGCAAAATTGCCTCAAACGGTTTTAACATTGCTACTGTTTTACTATCCCTATCTTTATACAATGCTACTTTATTCAATGCTATTAGTACCCGTGGTGCATACCAGTTCATTTTGAATAATATTTTTTTTTAATCTAATTTGATTTACCAATTTTTTATTTTTACCTGCGACATTAATTGAGCATTATTATTGTCTGGTCAAAAAGGTACCAACCAAAAAAATCCAGTGTGTTACCAAGAGAAAATGTCCTAAAATTTATTCATGAAGCACCAAATTGAACGTTTTGATTGAACAAAGTCGCATTATTGTTTGGTGTATTTGGTGGATGTCGGCGGCAAGATCTTGTAATATGTTAGTCACACATGTAGAAGATAGAAAATCAGTCTTTGTTGTAACGGTGCCAGAAACCAAAACTGAGAAAAAACTAGTTTTCACCATTGTTGATGAAGACGAAATGAAGAGTTTGAAACATTTGGGAAAATTCCCTGTATTATTGAAAAGTACACTAGTCATTGTTTACGTCGAACGTCGGCAACTCTTTTAGCTGGAGCTGGAGCAAGTATTACTATGCTACGAAGACTACCACAGTTGCTGAAGGATATTTAGAGGCCAGCATATCCTCAAAAAATGAGGTTTCAAGGATGTTGGCAGGCGTACCATTTGGATCTCGCATTTCCTACAGAAACTACAGACCCAGACAATGAATCATGAGTTAACCTTTGCTACAGGAAATTTAGCTATCAGCGGAACCTTCCAGAATTGCAAATTCTAAGTATAGTTTGGCAAACATAACTGAAGCTGTGAAAGGAATGCGGTCGAAAACATTCGATATTGCCACGTTTAACTATGAAAAAGCTAAAGTGCTAAGTTTGTAGTGATAATAATTAGAAAATGGACTTTTATTATTAACAATATGTCAATAATGATTAAACGTTAGTTCTTTAATGTGCTTGTTTCATTGAATTTTGTCTATTGACATTATTTTTTCAATTTCTGAATATTAAAAGATGAACACTTTTCCAAATATGTTATGGGTTTCCTTCAAGCCGGCAACGTCGTGCGAAAATCATAATTACCTCGCCCTCCGTATTTTCAGTTTTACTTGGTATCTTATTATTTCGTATCCATATTGAATTCAAGTACGATTTTTAACATTATTTCTTTTAACAAATACCGTGTTTTGAAAAATACCTTACCTTTAAAGCAAAGCATAAATCAGTTTCTATATAGATATAATTATTATTTTTAATACTTTTATAAAATAGGTACCATACGCCATTGGTACGTTTATGACAGATATCGGCCATGCTTCCTCACCTCTAACCGATGCCGCGTAGCTTCAGATAGACTTGCCAAACTATAAATACAACCAAATAATATATAAACGTAAATTTACATTTTGTTAATAAAGAATAAGTTAATCGTAAACTGTTTTTTGCGCCTTGATGCCCGCGCGAGCCATAATGTCTACTTTATGCCCATAGTGTCTAAGGTATAAAAACACAATAATGTACTGGTATGACATAAAATAATTATTATATAGTTATTAATATTATTACTTACCTATAAACATTAGCTATCACCTCTCTAGTTTGACTATTGAGCGTCTTTCTGTTATTCATTTTTGAAAAATGGACAAAAACAAAACATTACATTCTTCGAGATCACAAATAAGTCTATAAATACAAAAGATTGGGATGCCACAAATATGATGATAAACACTGACAAAACCAACGCCACTTGATAATCAATATCGATACATAGTCGAAGTGAGGAGTGGAAACACAGTCACGCCCTTGCTAATAGCAGGTGGTTACGTAGCAATGGGCCGTACGATGGATCTTCACCAATTTAGTTCGTTCGGAGTACGTGGCAATATGATTTTCGCACGGCGTGGCTGGTTTGAAGGAAACTCATAACATTTTTATAAAAATGTTTACCCTGTATGAAATATCAATGAGTTGGACATATGGAGTTAATGGGCAAGCGCTTGTTGTTTATTGGTTACAATTTCACGTCACTAGCTTCGTTATTAATGGAGATATCGTTATTCAATGTGGACTAGGATATTTTCAAAGTTTTGAAAAAAAAATCGAAAGTAAAATAAAAAATGTCAGGTTCTATTTAAAATAACAAAGTTGACGGTTGTAGCAGAAGTGCCACATGCAGCACAACATTATATTTGAACTCAGCGTCATCCGAAACCTACAGATTTTCAACATAAGAGACTGTATCCGCCATTACTTTTAATTAAAACTTTTCGCGCCATACCCAGTATAGTGCCGGTACGCGTGCAAAATGTGAGATATAGATCGTATGTTATGAATTTTATTGTTTCGTCAAGAACGTAGAAAAGGGGTATTAGATATTATTTTGGACGACAAGGTCGTAGAAAAGAGTTTAAAAAAATTGAATAGATGAGGCTTTTACTAGATAAAGATCCATACTGACACGATGAAATAAAATAATTTAATTTGTTTAAATCTTCGTTATTATTTTTGAAATTGAACTTGTGACGCGTTTCGCTAACACAATAGCTTTATCAAACCCGAAACGCGTCACAAGTTTAATTTGAACATAGGTTCAAAAATAATAATGAAGATTTAAACAAATTAAACTGTTTTATTTCATCGCGTCTTGAAAAAATTATTTAATAAAGGAGGGTGTATATTGTACCGATTATTTCCTTAAATCAGTGATTTGTTTAATATTAATGTTTACTATGAGTTTAAAAACTATAAGCACCGTACAGTAACTAACGACAAATAAATTCACTTCGTCGATTCAGTGGCTACCGAAAATTTCCTTACTCCGCCTATCGTCTGCTGAGTTCTGGCGAGTTTAAATCGAGAAAGTGGGAAGTACAGGGGTTGCGCGGCGATAACGGGGAGTACGACGCCAGAGAGACGATGTACCAAAAATTTCAAACGTTCCGACGCAAGTGAATTTACTTGTCGTTAGTTACTGTACGGTGCTATAAGTTTTTGCGAATAGAATGAAGAGACCTTCAAATAATGTATTTGACCTCCCATTTTCAAATTGGCAATTCAATGGAGTGAATGTAGAGATGAAATTTCTCCGTTGCAAGACTTTATTTCATAATATAACACTTGATTGTTTTTTTTTATTGAAATACTGAAATGATTCCATTTAGCTGTTTCATTATTCAAAAATGTATTCTTTTTCCAGGAATGGGAGGCGGCGGATACCGAGG
The DNA here is from genome assembly GCA_947563755.1 of Lochmaea crataegi. Taxonomy (NCBI): domain Eukaryota; kingdom Metazoa; phylum Arthropoda; class Insecta; order Coleoptera; family Chrysomelidae; genus Lochmaea; species Lochmaea crataegi. Next base: position 79,425,091 of record OX387422.1, on the reverse strand, counting down.
CAATGGAGGTAGTGGAGGCTATGGAGGTTTTGGTGGATTCGGTGGTGGTTTTGGGGGAAGAGGGGGTGGTGGTTATGGGGGAAGAGGGAGTGGTGGTTATGGGGGCAGAGGAGGCGGTTACCGAGGAGGATACTAATTTTTAAGTGTATTGTTAAATTACTTAGCTTTAAAATAAGTATTTATTGCATTTGTAAAAATAAGTTCTTGTAACTATTTTAGGATGAATTCAGATTTTGTTTTACTGTTCTATTAAGTGCACTGAATAATATATGTATTGAATGTAATACCGAGTGTTGTTTATGTACTCTAGTTTAAAATCAATTTATTTTTATTTTTTTAAGAAATAAAAGAATAATTAGAAAACTTTTTTATTCCACAATCCGAAAGGTAAAAAACAAAAACCAAACTATTTCTAAAGGATTAATTAATACACACTTGAAAAGTATTCAAACATTTTCGTTTCTTAATAATAAACAATTTTATAAATATAATAAAATATAAATTTGTGTTACAAATTAAACTTAGACGTAAATCAACTAATCCTGGCGTATTTGGTTATGTAGATTATCAAGAGAAAGTTGTTACAATACAATCAGTCAGAATGTCTTCAACTGTGTTCGTTAAAAAATGGTCATTCCACAAAGTTTTGTTTTTCAAAACATTCAATAACGGAAACTTGAATACAATTAAAGGCTTTCACAAAACAAAATATATGGAATAACCAATCCCTATTTCCATGTAGTGAAGTGATTTGAAAGATCGATATTATAACATCCCGAAAGGTTTTTTAATGTTTGCAATAGACCTTTTCATCATATGACAAGCGCAGGCGTACCCGCCATTTTGGAATTACTGTAATAAAATATTTCGTATTGTTTTGCTCCACAATGGTTGGAAAAGCAATATCTCTTCCAATTAATCAATTATTATAGTTCAGTTGAAGCTCATAATTGTGAGCAATTAGAAAGGTGGCTAAAATGGCATGGATGTCCGAAGGATAAAAAATTTGGAACAAAAAAATTGATCTGATGAAACATTTCGGAGTCAGTCAGTTATTACAAAAAATACTTTATTTCGATTTTTTTCAACAACGATATCTCACAAACGCATCAACCGATTCTGACGCACTTGATGGCGATCGATGCGGGTTTTCAAGGTTAAGTGCTGATTAGTTTTTGAGGTCGATCGGTTCAGCCAATTCGGAGATATTTTGAAAAAATGAAAAAAAAACTTTTTTTTCGTTTTTTTTTTAACTTTTTTTTGCAATTTCTCAAAATCTACTGGTCCGAATTGGTTCCAAACTACAGGAAATCTAAGTTTGGTGAAGCCCTTTCGAATGACACCAACTGCAATCAAATCGGTCATGCCGTTCAGAAGTTATAAGAGGTTTACATACAGACGTACGGACATCATCGTAAAAATAGTCAGGAAAGCTTCTTAGGGCTTCAAAACGTCGAGATTTGTTGAAACCTCGATTTTTGTAAAACGGGGTAAAAACAATAACTTGCCGATTTTTCGAAAATCATTGATTTTCTTAGCGGGAAGTTAAAAATTTATATTTTCAATGATTTCCTCTCAACTAAAAATTTACCTGGTGATCGTTTATATGCTACTATGAATGAAAATTAATGTCAGCTTGCTGTATCTCAGTGAAATCTTTGTCAGCTGGTACCTTGAAAGGTGTAACGCAGCAGCAGCAACCTACTGAATCTTATCAGCCCTCGACTTTTCCCTCGACTTACAGCTAGTTGATTTTTTTCATTATTTACTAGAGCATGTTAACAATCCTCTTATAAATTTTCGTCCGGGAGGATATAACGTTTCTTAAGTCATTCTTCATAAAATTACCTTCTCCAATTGCTATACTATAGCAAAAGGTACACTTGGAGGGGGTAAGTTTTACGCATGACTGCGAACAAAGGCCCTTTTTTGTGTATAGCGCATGTAGAAGATTTTCGGTAGAAAAAAATAGGTGGGGAATATAATGCGACTCGAAGAGAAAGTGAAACGTGTTTATGTTTTTTAGTCGAAAAGAGTGTTAGTATAGTAACAGTTCAGTATAAAATAAGCTTGTCTAACGTAATACCTTTTTGCGTCTTTTGCAAAAAAACCAGTGCTCAGTTAAAATTATTTAGCAAAGATAATTTAAATAAGTGCAGATATGTATTTGCAATACGAAATGCCAATAATTTAACTGGTCACGATACTGTGCTTCCTACACAACCAAACAATTTTCAGTTGTATCACAGTGATTGTTATCGAAGCTATACAGCTTTGCCGCCAAAATATATAAAAAGGAGAACGACATCGGAGACATACCTTCTTCAACATTACCGTATGTATATGGATTGGATATTATTTCTTTAAATTATTTCGATTATAAATATATATTTATTTAATGTAAGAAAAAGTATAGTTTAGAAATATACTATTTGCCTCATGTAGGTACGATATCGCTATTACTATATTTTTGAACTAGGAAAGTACACTATAGACTCCTTCTACACTAAGCGTATATACACAATACACACTTTTCAGTAAAGTAGTATGTGTATATGTGCGCTGTAATGAAAATTAAGAATAAATAATTTTTTTAGGCAAAACCTCAAAGTTCCAACAACAACTGAAGAACCTACAGACTATGATTGGGAAGAAATAGACAACCGATTCGAATGTGATTGGTTTTTCTGGGACTCAGTTACCAACGACGATTGAGGAGATAACCATTCAGCCTGAATAAGGTATCAATTCTTTTTTTATATTTTTATTTTTTAATATGATCATGTTTTACTATTCACGCGGACTGATAATTTTTCTTTTCATCTTTTCACAGATGATGATGATGAAGACATGATCGCATGTAACTCTGACAGTTTATCAGAGAGAGATGAAAGCGACTCAAGCCAAAGCGAGAATGAAAATGATTAATTTTCATTGTTATTTTTAATCAATTCATTGAAATAAAAGTTGATTAATTAAAAAAATATGCTACAATAAATTATTCATTAATTAATTTACTCATACCAACATTTCCTCCATTATTAATCTTCATATTTGTTATCAAAACACTCAAATCAAGCATACTGCCGAATAACTTAAGAAACGTTATTTCCTCCCGGACAAAAATTTATAAGAGGATTGTTAACATGCTCTAGTAAATAATGAAAAAAATCAGCTAGCTGCAAGTCAAGGGAAAAGTCGTCAGCTGATAAGATTTAGTAGGTTGCTGCAGCTACGTTACACCTTTCAAGGTACCAGCTGATAAACATTCCACTGAGATACAGCAAGCTGACATTAATTTTCATTCATAGTAGCATATAAACGATCACCAGGTAAATTTTTAGTTGAGAGGAAATCATTGAAAATATAAATTTTTTTTCTCATGTTCAAGCAGCCAGCTGACGTATAATCCACCATGTTATGGTCAGCTGACTTTGTTTTTCCTTCAAAATATTAGGTGAACTATAATCTGACAAATTTTCAAATGGGAGGAAATGACTGACTGACTGCCACTGCTCGCCCCATCCACGGAGTCGCAGATGACGGTCACGAGTATTCATAGTATAAGTCCCTAATGCATTTTACGAAGTTTCGCTCGAGAGGAAATAATTGACCGAAATTGTACCTGGCTCCTGGACTATTATATTCAGTATTTGTTGATATTAATTATTTTTACACTGGTATTTTAATTAACATGCTTGTTTACAAAAAAGAGTACGAAAAAGATGGCAGGCTGATGCACAAGAAAATCTATGATGAAAAGGTTTACAACCATGCAGACCAATCATCCAAAATTTTCCGGTTGTTGATAATTACCTCCTTAATAAAAGCTGGATTTATAAACTCTGGCCCGTAATTCACAATGCTCGAAAATTAAACATCGATATCATATACATCCGATTATAAACCTTTGTCGTGTTGATTGCCGTTGCTGTCAATTATTTCTTGTTATTCATGATTCACAAATCCGCCAATAATAACTGGAGTTAGTCTCTGTGACTTAATATCTGCCAATAATGTCAAATATAAAACTCGTACTACTGTTAAGAGAGGCGCTACAATTGAATAATCTACTGTTATATTGATGCGCTTCGGTATCATAGATTACGGACGTTGGTGCTACCAACTGTCCATTTAATTATTTATGCAAAAACACCAAGCAGATTCACTCTTCTGATGCGAGAATTCTGCTGATGAAGTTGATATTTCTTAGTGCTGTTTGTGTTTTGACCAATCAAATTTCAACATCACCAACAACCAAAACCGATATAAATGATTCAGTTCCGGAACAACCGTGAATAAAGAATCGCCAGCAACTTGGAAAACACGGTGAGCAAAGAGAATAAGAATATAAATCCACCTAAAATTACAGGGAGTCTCGTTTACACTAGTGATATAGCAGCGCTAAAGAGGAAATACCAATGCTTTTTAAGCACGAGAGTTACGTTAATATATTTGATAATTCGTTCAGGTCCAGGAAAGGATATAAAAATAGTGCACTTTTTTGTAAATATTTGAAAATAGATGATGGCACTAAACCTATTATATTTTTAGATAACGACTCGAGATAAATCAGCGTAATAGTTCATCATATTTTGATTAGTCTTGGAAATTATTTGTATTGTATTTTAAGTTGTCGTGCCTTTAATTAAATATTAGAATGGTATATTTATCAGTACCTATAATGTAATAGCTATAATTAACTGACACATTGTTTTCATTTGGTTTAAGAATATTCTAAAGGATTATTTTTCGCTATGAGGAACTGGGTTAGGTTTGTGGTGAATGGGTCCATTAGGCCCTTTACTGCAACTCACAAGAGTCTTAACTGTTATTATAAGGAACTTAGTAACAATAGCAATAAGACCGGCAATGCTCATTACAGGAAAGCTGTACTCGAGAAGGGTAAGAATCTTTCCCTCACAAACTTTTGATAGTCTGAGCTTGAGTGTAGTACTAGTGTGTACAAGGTCGGGCGTAGTTTATGAAGTTTTAATAGAACTGGTCACATCTTCACAAAATGAAAATCTGGGAAAAAATATTTGAATCCATCGTCCACTCAAGCTCGGTGCAACAGTACCCACTGTTCATTTTTCTTTTCTATTCAACTCTTCTTCCTCTTCGTCGAATATTAAAACAATTGCCTTTAATTCTTCGTCACAGAAATTGTACATTGTATCACGATCCGAGTGGAAATTTGACGATATGATTTGAGAATATTTTTGTTGAATGTAGTTACAGCTCATGCCCCATTGCACCACCTTATGCTTATGCCTAATCATAGGATAAAGTGGGCAAGGGAGATGAACACGTGTTCGTCGATTCTGCAATTGATTGTGGACAAACTTTACCAATTATTATGCTAATTCCAAGTCCTTCATAAAATAGTTAATCTTTTAAGGTATTTAAGGTAACGCAATTTATATTAATTTTCCACTAAACCTTAGTTTCCTCAATAAGCCTATCTCATGACGTCATATCTTTCCAAGCGGAAACGACGGCGATTCACCTCTGCGTTGATGAAATTAAAAGGCAAGAAAGGACATACCATTCAGTTGCTATCTTCACAGACTGCCAAGCTGTACTAAAGGCACTCGGTCCCATACAGGTTGAATTCCAAGCTAGTATAGGATTGCGTACACACTGGGAGACCGTTGCAAGGTTATGGTAGCGTGGGTATCGGAGCAAGACGGTCATAAGGGAAACGAAAGGGCGGATGAAATTTGGACCGGAACCTTTCTGCGGTGTCGTAAAATCGATAGCAAACATGGCCACAAGTAAGTGGGTGGCACAGAAATCTCTAGAATGTTGGATAATTTCACCAGGACAGACTGGCAAAACAGTTCATTGGAGGACATTCGCCAAAATTTACGGCAGACCAAATAACCAAACATTGGAAAACTCAAAAGTCGTACTAGGTATGTTAACAGAGCACTTAACAGGCACGCAAAGTTAATGGGGTTGACAGACGAAACCATGTGCAGATTCTGTCTCCTAGAGGAGGAAACTACGGATCATAAGCCAGAGCGACTGCCTGATGGTGAATGTGCAATTTCTTGTACTAGCCGATGAGAAGCCGCCGACAAGAAACTACATGAAAGGTTCAACCTCGAGTCTAATTGGCTACATAAAAAGAGTCGGATTGGAAAATGCAATCTAGATTTGGAGGACCACAATAGATCTGAAAAGGTCGCAGTTGAAAAGGCATATTAGCCACCTCATCAAATCTAAATGCATTTTAATTAAGTATAAAACTATGTATATATCGTTGGTAAAATTTTAATAAAACGTTTGGTAATTTTTTTTAATGCAGTTAATATAACTTCTATATTTTTTTCAAATAAAATTTAGACCAAAAGAGTTTGCGTAACATTTGAACCAATAATACTTTACCTAAGTCGACTCTGATCAACAAATAGATGAAATTTTCTCGCGGTTCCAGAGCTTTGCGCATTCTAATATATCGTGGACTGCACTATACTAGTAACTAAACAACACTACCTAAAAATAAGAATAAAGTTTTATGTCTTCAGGAGTGAACAGTAATGCCAATCCTCGGTATATTACATGCAGTAGTTTTTACAAGTAGCTCTATCGCTCCAGGACCGATGCGTCCTTCGGGAAAACTAGTCAAATTCTTAATTTTAAAGTAAAGAACACTTAGGGCCGATCTTACTTGCAAACTTGCAGGTGTGCTCTTACTGCTAGTTGGGATTTACCAAGAGGCGGTAGGAGCGAATTTAGAACTATCTTTAAGTTAGGTTAGAGATAACAGGACGATAACTGTAAAGCGGTAGGATCGGCCCTAAGTCGGCTTTCGAATGACTTAGAAAGGTGAAGCCTACTCGACTAAGAAATAAAAAATAGCTAATAAGTAGCAGAACGTCCAATACCACATAATTATCATCTTTACGAATTTAAATGTTCCTGGTGAAACAATAATAGTATATTAAAGTATAAGTGGATATTAAGGTCTTTGAAACACGCACGACGGCGAAGCCGGAGTGCTCGAAATAGAGCAAGTGTTTTAGAGACCAGTTATCCACGAATACTTTACGCTATTTTTTGTTATTGGTGCACTTTGAAATTATAAATACTGGTATATATTACTACTACAACAACAAGAAATGGAAATAAGAACTAATAATGTAAAATGGTTGAATTCGTGATGCTACATCAGTATACCTTGCGTTGTCATGGAAATGAGAAAAACATAAACTAATTTGCATTTTGTCTTCAAGATTTATTGTTGTCACCGCAGTGCATAAAAATGAATTCTAATATCGATTTTTTAAGTAGTAAAGCAGAAATTTGAAAAATCGAAATATTAATATCTCAAACAATACCAACTGTACTTTCCATTTTCATTTATAAAATTGAAATTGTTAAATATTGTTCGAATAAACGTTTTGACGTTACAAAGTAGTCCTGTCAGATCAATAATAAAAAAATTGTCATTTAGACTTCGTTTCTCGAGTTGTTGATGTTGCCATGGTAACTTTAAAAAACGCGCGTTTTTGAAAGTTCGATTTAAACACGCTGAGGCGTGCTTTGAATAGGTAAACTGGTTCACCAATAAAAAAAAATATGATATTATGAACAGATTTCCAAACCAACACCAGAAAACTACTTATACAATTTTATTTTCTAGAAGAACTAAAAATTAGGAAATATCTCCATTTACATTTTTCAGTATAAACCAAGTGATTATCTGTCATCATTAATTTCTTGGCAATCCCGATGATGAGAAGATTTTTCTGTAGCATACAGATAAATTTACTTTCATTAACCATGGACAGATCTCTAAGTCAGGTTTAAAAAAATTACCATACTTGTATTTATTTGTTTGTAGTGCCTAAATGATACGCTTTAAGCAGTCTCGGAATTCCGTATAAAAGTTTTTGCTTACTTATTAAATTTACAATATAAAATTGTAAAACATTTGTATCGCTTGTCAAAACATTCATTGTACCATGGTAAATCTCAACAAAGCCTGCCTAGTGCTTTCTAAAAGTTATCTAACCTAAAATGTTTACGTTCAAATTGGTATTTCTGATAATGATAGTCACTTCCATCTGGATTCCAAGCAATATACATATATGTTGTTAAAACGGTAGCCAACAATATTCGGTCGATGCTAAAAACAAAAAACAAAAATACAAGAAAATTCGGACGTGTATAAATAAACTAATACTAGACAAATACAAATTTTAAACACCACCTGGGCCCTATTAGGCCCATTGTGCATCCTCCTGGAAGTACCTCTCAGTACGTCAACCAGTCTATGGATGATAGAGCCGATCAATCAAAGAAAATTTGCTCTACCGTCTCTTCTTCCTGTTCACAGCCTCGACATAAGGATGTGTCTGATAGCCGCATTCTATGATTGTTTAAATTGTTAAATTTTCGATAAAATTACCCAGGGAGATTGCATATCCATTAATCGACTGTTTTTCGTATAGTTTAACGATACAATAATACTGGAGTATACAAATGGCGACATGGTCAAGGACGTATAAGATGAATGACTCCAAGAGATGTTTAAGAAAACAATCTCTGCGAAATCGCGCACTAACTGCTCCGCATATTAAAAATGAATTACTAATTGCCAGACAAGTCAATATATGTGTCAAAACGGTCATTCGTAAACTTAGGAAGTTGGTTTAAATCCATAGACATATAAATATCAAAGTCTATGAATTTACTGTTTGGAGCCTTACTTTGTGGAATCTACTCATATTACTTTTTTAAATGAAACTAAGTGTTTCTAATTAATTCCACTATTTAATGAAAATTTACATATTTTTTTTCATTAAATAGTGGAATTAATTAGAAACCCTTAGTTTCGTTTAAAAAAGTAATCAAAGTCTATGTTTAAATTCTAAGAGTTCTGTCGGAGTTCCTATAAGGCGTCTTCCACGTCACAAGACCAGACGCTTAAAATTGGCAAGAGCCCATGTTAATTGGAATGAACATCAATGACACAGGGAAAAGTCCTTTTCACATACAAGCCAAGAATCGATTATGGAAGTCAAATAGACGTGATCGAGTATACAGTAAGTCTGGGTACGTTTCACAGAATCCAGTCTTGTAAAAACATCAAATACGTCATTGCAAAACATAAGCTTTGGTGGTGGTTCGATTATACTATTACTCCGTTTACTATCTTAACTTTCTTTATAGAGCATCAAAATAGTGAGTTTTTGACAAAAATCCTACTAGAAAACGGACTGTGACATCATGTAAAAGGCATTACGTACTATGAACCTGATATATTTTCGACACGCAAATTTTGCTCACGAAATTGTTATAAACATTTAAAACGAATAAACGTCCTTTTTAAGTTTTTTTTTTAATAACACGAAAGCTTATTAAGTAATGGTGTCAAAAGACAAGTTCTAGATAATAAAAATACGAATACAACGCATTTTTCAGCGAAATGATTGGATAATTAGGAGCGAAGATAATTCGGGAAAACTGGAACATTCGTCATTTTTTCAAAAATTCATATCTTCGTCGTTTTTATAGATATAGCGTTGAAATTTCGTGGAAAACAAGTCCTTTGTATGCACTTTATGTGGGACCATGGGACAATTACTTTTGTTGCAATTGCAATTTTTTAATGCAATATTTTGCAGTAGGCCTGGATGCGTTATAGTCCGATTTTGAATTTTAAAACGGTTTTAAAAAATACAGATATAGAGCAACAAAACTTATATTTTCGATTTGTGATCAAATGCTGTGAAGTAGGTCAAAAACGCCCAAGAACACCGCCGAAAATGACTGGTTACGCCGCATGCCAGCACGATCATATATCTATATAGTAGGCCTCTCCTCGATCCCCGCTTTTCGGCCGTATTCCCGTGGTTGAAGCTAACAGGTTGGATCGGGCCCGCAGAAAGGGGCTATAACCTCTCGACATGGATCACCTTGGGCTTACTCTTCGCTGACAATTGTATGCGGTAGACTAGGTCGTTGATTTTCGTGAGAACGTTGTAGAGACCTTCCCAGTTTCGATGCAGTTTTTGGCACAAACCTTTTCTACGCTTGGGATTGAACAGCTATACGTGGTCACCTCTCGAGAAGCTTGTGTCTGTAGTATGCACGTCGAGTGTATCCTTTACCTTATCGTTGCAGAGCTTCAAACGTTCAAGAGCAAAATTGTGGACCTTTTCCAATTTTTCTTTCAAGCTTCCTATGTACATAAGAGGTTCTTCAGCTTCTTCATCAGCAAGAAGTCTTCTGAAAAGAAGATCGAGGGGAAGCTTCATTTATCTGCCACTGACTAGCATAGATGGACTATAACCGGTTGATTCGTGTTCAGAACTTCTATAGGCTAGCAGAAATAGAGGAACTAACATGGCCCAGTCTTTTTGGTTTTCAAAGACGAATATTGAAAGATATTGACAAATAGTATTATGATGTATTTCTACTATTCCATCGGATTGTGGGTGGACAGGCGTAGTGCGTGTTTTCTCAATGTCTAATGTCTTCATCAATTCCTGCCATAATTCAGATTCAAAATTCCGTCCTTGATAAGAATGCAATTCCAAATGGACTCCGTGTCTCGCAATAACGTTGGTTACGAAAGCCCCTCCTCGGCTACTTGTTTTAGGACCTTTTCTACACAGATCACATTTCTTGCACCAATTTTCTACATCCCGTCGACAGTTGACCCAATATCTTTCCCGAACTCGTGTCAGTGTTCTTTTAGTACCAAAATGTCCTCCTGAGTGGCTATTATGAAGTTCTTCTAACATACTTCTGATGTGTGACCTTGGCAGTACCAATTGGTGAACTATACGTACTCCATTAAGGGTCTCTCATCTTCGATGCAATAGGCTATCATTAAGATACAGTGAATCTCACTGAACCCAGTACTCTTTTAAGCTTCCACTATATCTGGCTACCTCTTGCCAAGTAGGTCTGACTCCATTTTTAAGCCATTCTCTTATAACTTTCAAATCATTGTCTTTCTTTCGACCTGAAACTGGTAGAGACCGCTGCCAGTAGAAAAAGCTGTTTTGTCTCGATCATCAGGGTGTACTTCTACTTGCCAGTATTCACTCTTTAAGTCTAGGGTGGAAAACCATTTCGCACCTGATAGAGTATCTAGTGTATCGTCTATTCTAGGCAGTGGATAGCTATCTTTATGTGTAACCTAATCTTTGATAGTCTATACAAAAGCGGGTGGATCCATGTTTCTTAGTTACCAGGACCACGGGCTTCAATAATATTTGCATCCATCATGACTTCTATCATATTTTCTACTTCTTTCCGTTTAGCAAATGGTAGTCTCCTTTGCATTTGACGAATTTGTCTGGCATCTCCTGTATAAATTCTATGCTGCACTAGACTGGTGCGTCCTGTAGATTTTGCCGTCTCAAAAATGCCGCAGTGGTCATTGATAAAGTTGTTAATTTTTCTTAATTCTCCAGTTTTTAGGTGGTCATAATTTTTAGCTAGTTCTTTCATGAGGCTGGCGTCAACTGAGTTACTTGTGGTGGTTTTCTCTTTGGAACTATTTTCGCACCTGATTATGCTCTTCACCGGTGTGCAAAGTCCTATCTTTTTTGTTTCTTTAATTTGAAAGGTTTCTTCGATAAATTAGCAACTCCAACTGGAATTGGTTGATCTGAATTGACGAGACATCGAGCTACCAGAATTCCTCACGAGTTCTTTACTTTCCACAATGCCCAAATGTAGATCTTTTGGTTTTTGGCTGTCTCGCGAAGACGATTCCTTCATAATATTAGGGAACTTCTGTATATCCACTATAACCATTATCAGAGAAGTCCCCTAGGATTTAACTCTTCATTTCCAATTACTAAAATTTTGTTTTGAAGGTCTATAATAAATTTATTTTGCATAATGTCCATACCAAGGATGCATTGATCTTTAATATCGGCTACCAAAAAAACGTGTTTTATCTGAGTATGCGGATTTTGGGGAAACTGCAAAACGGTTGCTGCGATACTGTTAATGAAGCCGCCATCTAAGAATCAGTCCAACCATTGGCTCTGGCCATAGCTTCAAATTGGAGTCGATATGTTTCCCATGCCGTTTGACCATCAAATGTGGGTGGTTCCAGGGTCTTGCTAGAGTGGCTTTGAGAAACTGAACTTTGCATAGGACCAGGTTCGGTTGCAGAAGCGGAAGAGGTCGTGCCTTCAATTTCAATATTAGTTACTGAAGCTTGGGTACGAATTCTTCTTTCTAAATTAACTATTTCATTTCTAATTTGCTTTTCTAAATTAAGTTTTAATTTTCTTGTTGTTCTTCTAAATTATATTTTAGATTTTCTTGTTGTTGTTCTAAATGGACTACTCTATTATCGAGCTGTCCTACCTCTAGCTTTAATGTTTCCTGAATTTGTGTTAGGCCATTCATAATTTCTACATCTGCTTGTCTACGCCTCTCCTCCTTACGTCTTTCCTTCTCTTCTTCTTCCTCCTTTCTGCGTATTTCCTTCTTTTCTCCCATCTTTAAAAACCATGCTGGGGGTCCGGAAGTATCCATGTCTCTGTCTTATGCGGTGGATTTAGTATTTACCATAAACATATATCTCTTAAATTCCACCGCTACTTAACTTTCTTTATTTCTTTAACTTTAACTGTTACAATTCAATGTCACTTTCACAACACAGAACCAAATCTCGGATACTTTCAAAAACTAACTAACTAATGTCAACTGTCCCGCTTTTTATACTTTCCACATGTTCCAGACAGTTCTCGATTTTTATATGACATTTATAGACTTTTCAATGACAGTTCTAGATGATTCCAGATGTTTGTCTTCTTCTTTTCCTTTATGGACCTTTACATATCAGTACAGGACCGACGTAACAATACTTTGGGAGCGTTCAGAGCTTGTTTAGGTGAATTTAAATGTGAATGCTGACTGGTACATATGGAATATCCTGGAAGAGCATATTTCACCTTATGCTAGGTTTATTTGGTATGATAACTTTGTGCTAATACATGATAATGTCCGCGCTCATGCGGCGAGAGCAGTTATCCAGTATCTTGAGGATGTTGGAATTGAGGTACTAGAATGGCCGCTAATGGACCCTGGTGCTAATCTCATAAAACATCTAAGAGACCTCCTGAAACGGAATACTCGATCACGGAAACCAGCTCCCGACTCCATCTGCACAACCAAAGGATGCCCACAAGGAGTAGCATCCCAGTTAATGTGGAGTCTTCTGTGTGGTTTGAATGTCATCGGAATATTCTGCCAAGGATATGCCGACACATTGTCATAACAGCCAGGGGAAAATTTGAGAATACTCTTTGTAACATCGTACAAATGGAACCGAACTATACAAATAGCTGGTGTAGGCAGGTGGAACTAAATACCAACCCCAACAAAACCATCTTAATCGTCTTCACTAAGAAAAGAAAACTTGACCTCAAAACCGTTAAACTTGATGGAAGCGAGGTTGAATGAAGAAAAAAAGTCAAGTATATAGGTCTGACCCTAGATAGTAAGGTTTCTATGGAAAAAACACGGAAAAGGAGATTACACACAAAGCAAAAATGGATTTAATGGTGTGCAGGATTAGATTAGATGAGGTGGCTAATCGACCTATTCCACTGCGACCTTTTCAGATCTATTGTGGTCCTCTGAATCTAGATTACATTCTCCAGCCCGGCTCTTTTTAAGGAACCTATCAGCCTCGAGACTGTAATTTCTTTGCCGGTAGCTTCTCATCGTCTAATACAAAAAATATCACATTCGCCAGGCAGCCACACTGGCATAGGATGTGCTCTGCAGTTTCCTCTTCTAGGTGACACAATCTGCACATGGCTTCGTCTGTCAACCCCATGGTGTGCAGGAGCCTGGGAGGGGAAAGTTGGGGTTGTAACTCAAGGATCCTGAGCTGGATGTATACAGCTAAAGTGAGAGCAATAATCACTTATGGAGCCATTGCGTGGAGTACGAGGTCTAGCCAATTGACGAGAGACAACCTCTCCAGAATTCAAAGTCTAGCCTGTATATGCATTACAGAAGCAATGAAAAAACATGCCATAGAAGTGATATTAAGGTAACGAGAAGAAATGGGATCCCCACACCTTCAACAGTCTAAGAAATATTGCCATCCACGCCCGATTGCACCACCTTGTCTTAACAAGTGAGTCAGGCTCTAAACGAAGCTTAACTTTACGAAATTTTTTGCAGTTTTATTTATGGCTTATTTTTAAGCAGTAGATATGCGATTATGCTTTGATATGAGTTCTGACGTTCCGTAATGTATTTGAATTGGACCTTTGTGAAACTTGTCTAGTATTATATAACCTAATTTTTGTGATGGTGTTCATGAAATCTAACTGATTTAACAAAAAATAATTATTTTAGAAGAAAATCTTAAAATTCTTGATAAAGAACTAGAAATTTAAAAGTTTGCGCAATGACTTTGAATGTTAAATTCTTTTTCAAAATTTTTCCACACTTCTTCCTTTTCCTTCCACGTTAACACGTTCGTCTTTTTGCATTCTATATTTAAAGCAAATTTCAAGCAGAGCATCTTTTCTTCTGCCGATCTTATTCTCTTTTCACTTTCCATGATTAGATTATTTCGATTGAACAAATTAATGTAGTGTAAATAATAATAAAGGTTATCTATAATAGTTTATATACATTTGAGTTATTTGAAATATACTGGTGCTGTACCTAACTGAAAATATGTCAGCCAAATTAATCAAAAATGAACATTTCCTATTACATTCAAGTGAAGACATACAATATTGTACGTAAACGGGGCTTTACTAAACCAAAAATGGTGTAATGAAAGATTGGAATTGTCAGTAAGCTGCACTGAACACATTTAAGCTAAACATGTGCAATCGAGCATCAATGGTTCTAAAGTAAACGCATCAGAAAACTCTAGATTTTATCTTCAGTGTAGGAATGGAAAAGATAGACTTCAAGTAGTCGGAATAAATACTTTTGTATAAATTCCAAATCTAATTGCATCACAAATATACTGGCCATAGCTTTTCTCTACGTCGCTTGTAGTTGGCTCGGGGCTGATATTCTAAGACTTACAACATCATGGTGGAGGTGAAGAAAAAGCATTTATACGTTGTTACGTTTTATAACTGATCAGTGAGCGGATTGTATTAAGGAAGTAACTGCGGTACTTGAACTTAGTTTTTTACTGAAGATTATAAGATACATACATATATATTAATGGTAAAGTACATTAACATTGTGTTGCATGTCGATGCTCACGTGTTCGATATCGCGCGCTGGATGCTGTCGTTGTCGTTCAGCTTTCAACGTCAGTATTGCCAACGGTATAGTGTCGATATCCCTAACAACCCCTTTTCTTTATAATTTAAAATCTTTAAATTTGGAGGGTGTTTTAACAAGTCGTCCATATTTAGTTCTTGTTTCAGGCTTTGTCTCGTTTCTTTCATTTTCTTCTTTAAGAGGTTCTTCTGGTTGGTCGATTGGGGGGGCTTGTGTCGGTTCATTGGTAGGTTCGTCTGGTCTGGTTATTTCTGTACTCTTTTCTTTGTCAGTTTCTTCCATTTGATCGTCGTTCTTAGTAGGTCTGATCCACTGTCTATTTCTTCTATATTGTTTGCCATTTATTTCAATGTCGAAGGATCTATCAGAATGTTGATGTTTTATCTTTCCTTTGTTCCATGTGTTGTTCGTATGATTCGGTGTTGGTTTTATTCTTACTTCTTGTCCAATTTCTATTGGGGGCAAATTTTTTGTTGCCTTGTCATAATAATGTTTGCTCACTTTTCGTCTGTGTTCTATGAGTTGTGGAATGTCTTCTTTGATTGTGTTTGGTCGAAGTAGCTTGCCATTAGTTGGAATGTTGGTTCTGGTGCGCCTGGACATGAGTCGTTGTGCTGGGCTGTAATCGATATCATTTGTAGGTATGTTTCTCCATTTTAGAATGTTTAGCCATATGTCTCCATTTTCTTTTTTTGTTTTCTTCAGGATGTTTTTAGCTATTTTTACTGCCGATTCTGCTTTTCCATAGCTTTGGCTGTGATATGGCGATGAGGTTATATGTTTCAAATTCCACTCTTTGCTAAATATTTCAAATTCTTGACTTGTAAAAATTCTTGCATTGTCTGATATGAAAGTTTGAGGAATTCCATGGGTGGCAAAATGTCTTTTACACTTCTGAATTATTGTGGCTGTATCTGTTTTTCTCAACTGGTCTATCTCAAAGAAATCAGAGTAGTAGTCAGCTAAGATTAGGTATTGTTTGTCTTCAAATTGAAATGTATCAGCTGCAATCTTTTCAAATGGCAGTATCGGTATTTCATGTGATTGCATGCTCATCTTCTGTTGATTTGGTGGTGTTTCGCTGCAGATTTCACAATTTCGAATAATAGTTTTAATATCATTGTGCATATTTGGCCAAAATATTGTATCTTTTGCCCATCTTGAAGTCGAGTTTATGCCCATGTGTAGTGAATGTAAATTTTTTAGCATGTTTGTTCTTAAGTTTGTGGGTATGAGCATTCTATCTTCTTTGTATATAAGTCCAACTTGAATGGTTAATTCATCTCTGTGTTTCCAGTATACTTGCAGTTTTTCTGTGACTTGTTCTTTTCTCTCTGGCCATCCTGTTGCTAACGTTGTTTTCAGTAGAATATATTCTTCATCTACAAGTGCTGTTTCTTTTATTTTCTTTAGTTCGTCTACCTGTGGGTTGGTTTCTTCACATAGGTTGATCTTTTCTATTTCTTCATAAATTATGTTGTTGGTTGCGAATACTACCTCCATGTGTTTTTCATCTATGATTTGGTTTTTTCTGTCTTCTGTTTTCAATGCTCTGCTTAAAATGTCTGCTATTGCCATTTCTGTGCCTTTCTTGTATTTAACGTTGATGTTAAATTTTTGGAGTCTTAGTAACATTCTTTGTAGTCTCTTGGGTGCTGAAGCTATTGGTCTTTTAAAAATGACTTGTAGTGGCTTATGGTCATTTTCAATTGTTATATTGGCTTTGCCAATGATGTATTGTTGGAATCTCTCACAAGCAAATAATATGCTTAGACACTCTTTTTCTATTTGTGCATATTGCTCTTCTGTGTTAGTTAGGCTTCTTGATATAAATGAGATTGGTTTGCCGTTTTGTAGTAGAACAGCTCCTAGCCCATTTTTGCTTGAGTCACATTGTATGGTTACTTCTTGTTTTGGATTATAGTATGCTAGAATTGGTGTTGTGATTACAAGGTTTTTTATGGTTTCAAATGCTACTTCTTGTTCTTTTTCCCATTTCCAGTTTTGATTTAATTTTGTCAGTTTTCTCAGTGGCTCGCTTATTCTTGAAAGTATTGGTAAGAATTTTGATAAGTATGTTGTGAACCCTAAGAAACTTTTGACTTCCAGTTTATTTTTTGGTGCTTGCATATCCTTAATGCCTTGTATTTTTTCTGGATCAGCTTTAATTCCATCTGGTGTGAGTATATGCCCTAGGTATTTTACTTATTTTAATCTTAGTTTCATTTTCTTCTTATTAAATCTTAAATTAACTTCTTTTGCTCTTTCAAGTAGTTTTTCTAGGTTTTTGTCATGGTCAATTGTTGCTTCTTCGTCTGTTTCACCTTTTCCTATTACTAGTATGCCATCTGCTATAATTTGAATTCCATTTAAGTCTATAAATATTTCATGTAGTCTTCGTTGATATTCTTCAGTTGCTGTACAGATTCCAAAAGGTAGTCTTAACCATCTGTAGCGTCCAAAGGGTGTCCAAAATGTTGTTAGTTTGGAGCTTTCTTTTGTTAGTTTGATGTTCCAAAATCCATCATTGGTATCTAGAACTGAAAATATTTTTGCATCAACTAGATTGGGTGTGATCTCTTCAATAGTTGGTATTTGGTATTCCTGCTTCTTGATCGCCAAGTTCAGATGTTGTGGATCAATGCAAATTCTTAATTTGTTGTTTTTCTTGACTAATACTATGTTGCTTATCCAGTCTGTTGGTTCTTTCTCTTGGGTTATTACTTTGTTTTCTGTTAATTCTTTTAGCTTGCTTTTTAGTTCGTCTCGGTAGCATAAGGGTATTCTTCTGGGGAATTGCTTGGTGGGGACAATGTTTGGATCTATTTCAATCTTGTATTCCCCCTTTAGGCATCCCTGTCCTTCAAACAGTTCTTTGTATTTTTCTATTATTTCATCGTTTTCTTCGATTTTATTGATTTCTGCTTTTATTTCAATAAGATTCATATCTTGACATGTTTCAGCAGATATTAATGTTATGTTGTCATCTCTGATGATTTGGAATAATAGGTTGTAAGTTTTGTTTTTGTGCCTACAGTTTATCTTGGTTTGACCTAATGGTGTGATTATATTGTTGCCATAACATTTAAGTTTTAGCTTAGATTTGTTCAGTCTTGGTTTTCTTTCGAGTATTTCTTTTAGATTATTAATGCTCATTACGTTGACTGTGGCTCCTGTATCCAAGTTGCATTTTAGTGTTTTTTCTTTATCTTTATTTAAAAAAATTAAATTTGTCATTACTTTCTTGTTGCATAGGCTTAAAGTATCTGTGATAAGGTTTGTTTCTTGTTCACTGTCTGAGCTCAAGGAAAAGTCTTCGATTTCTCTGACTTTCTTTGTTTCTTGCTGACACACTCTTGATAAGTGATTGTATTTTCCGCAATTACTGCATTTTTTACCATAGGCTGTACAGTATTTTTTGTCATGCTTGTGTGTTTGTCCACAATATTTGCAGTTGTCTCTTCTGTAATTTTACTTGTTTTTTGTGAATTTATTGTGTTGTTTGAAATTGCTTACTTTATTTACTTCACCCTCAATGCTTGTGTTTTCGCTTATCTTCAAATCTTTCAATTGCTTCTCTGAGAGTTCTTTGGATTTGCATCTTTGAATTGCTTGTTCTAATGTTATGTTCTTATCTAGCCATAGGTTTTCTCTAATTTTTACATCTTTTATTGAGCATATTATCTTGTCCAATAAAATATCATCTGTCATTGCACCGTATTGACAGTTTTTTATCAAATTTCTGAGTCTGTCAAAATATTCTGCATATTTTTCATTTATTTCTTGCTTGGCCATGTTAAATAGTGCCCTTTCATACCTTTTATTAACTTCTGGGGTTAGGTTTTTTCTTATTGCTTCTAGGAGTGTTTTTTCAGTTGCCTGTTCAGCTTCGCTTACTGTAAAGTTGGAGAGCTTCTTGAAAACATCTTCACCTATTGCAGTGAGAAGCACAGCTTTTTTCTCTTCTTCTGCTTTACTATTTAGTCCACTTGCTATTAGATAATTCTGCCATGATCTCTCAAAATATTTGAAATTTTCACTTATATCCCCTTCTTTAATGTTTAAAGGTTGAGGTAGTGGTACAGTTACTGGATTGCTTTTGTCGATTATAATGCTTAGCAGCTCAATTTGTTTCTCTAGTGCTGCAATTTTGCCTGTGTCGGTCATTTTGCTTACTTTTGTAGAATTATTTCTTCTGTTGTGTATTTTTTTGTATAGGTTAGGTGACCACGTTTTCGTTTTTTATTTTGTTTTCTTACCAGCCTGACACCATGTTACGTTTTATAGCTGATCAGTGAGCGGATTGTATTAAGGAAGTAACTGCGGTACTTGAACTTAGTTTATTACTGAAGATTATAAGATACATACATATATATTAATGGTAAAGTACATTAACATTGTGTTGCATGTCGATGCTCACGTGTTCGATATCGCGCGCTGGATGCTGTCGTTGTCGTTCAGCTTTCAACGTCAGTATTGCCAACGGTATAGTGTCGATATCCCTAACACACGTAATCAAAAATGACAAACATTTTTGACGTAAGTACTGGAAAAAATATATTATCACGGGATTTCACTTTGACTCGTGGACCGACGACAGTTATATTGTCGAAGGAAGAATAATGGAATTTTTTTATTTAGTGGTCACACTCAGCTTACCTCATTACAGGACTTAACCAAAATATTAAAGCAAATGCTAGAAAACTTGGATGTCTAATGTGATTATTAAGTCTCTGCCACTGTTTTGATTTTCTTAAATTCGGATCTGGTAGATTCATAATATTGTAATATACCTGCAATCAACAAATGTTATTAACGGCTAAAATAGGCGATGCAAATATTTAAAACGAAAATGTTTTAGTGGAATTTATATTCAGATGGCAGTACAGGAGTATAGAATAACAGCGTTGTGTCAATCCTACTACCATTTTAATTTTGCTTTGCAGGACCGTTTTGACGAAGAACATACTGATTGGATTAAGATGTTTAAGTAAAAACTTTTAAAATATTCGTGAATGGAATAAAACGCTTACAACACTTTTATAATTAAGGTAATTTGTTAATAAATCACAACTATGAAATATATTAACTACAATGATAATTTTAATTGCATATAGCAGCATATATTTCGTTAACATTTATAAATATTTAATAAAAGTGGTGTGAGAGAATACCAGAACCAAAGTTTTCAATTAATTTCGATACTGACCTTATATGGTAAATTTTTTAATTTTTAATCTCGTTCATATTCCGTGTCATCGTTTCACGATATTATAATGGGTTCAATGTCATCTTGCATGTTCTTTACTTTCCAGAAATTCCCAATGCTCTGTACTTTTCCGTAACCTTCATAAATCAATGTTTTAACGTTGTTTGGTTTGAAACATCAGTTCTTAGAGGAACGTACACTTCACTCCACACCATTTCTATTGGGTTTAGTTCACAGTGATAAGGTGGAAGTCTGAAGATGTAAACATTGATGTGGTATTGTTCATCACTGTGATCCCTGTATTTTTCAGCAACGCACTCAATTTTATATTTATCATAAATGCTTTTAAATGCATCAGCAGTTTTCATAACTTGATTATTGCAAATAAATATCCTTCTCATAGAGCCACTCTTAAATTTGTCGATTCACCCCATGTTGTTTGGAAAAGCTTAGTTTTCTAAAATGATAAGATGTAGGTATTATCCATTTCTATCACATTATTCATATTTTTTGGGAGATTCGATATTAAAGTGTCTTCTAACCATTTCTCAAATAGATCTCTGTCGATCTCTTCATGATATTAAATGGGGTTGTAACGAAGTCAAGTACTGACCTACTTCCGCCATCTATAATGGGGATTCACGGAAGTCAAGTAACTGACCTACTTTCACAATCTATGTTAATGGGGGACCAAAGAAGTAAGGTACGAATGACCGCAACTGACCTCTCTAATATGCAGTGACGGAAAATAAAAAGTATACAGGGTGCACCGAAAGTAACTACATTTAATAGGAGGGGGTATACAGAGCAGTAGTCAATTACACTATATGTAGTGAAGAGTAGTGAGTGAATTATTATTAATTTGAGTAGAAATGGAAGCTAGTAGGTGTGTTACACCAGAGCTTATTTTTAATTGTGAATCATTTTTAGGCCTTGTCTGGATGCGAAATAATAATAGGAATGTAACTGTGTAGATAAAATCATATAAAAGATTAAACAAGTTATTAATTTAACCAATTTAAAAAGTTTTCCATTTAATAATAATTCGTTTTCATTGATCAGTATGCTGGAGCAATTGAAATGTTTTAATTCGCGGTGAATATAAAATTCTGATGCGAGACTAGTCTGCAAAGAAAGCAAGTTACCATGTTTGGAATAACACGGAAGATTCGATGAGATTTAAATTTATGTATGTCATTTCAGAAGAAATGGATTGTTTGCGGACGAATAAGTAGTACCCGCATGTATTTGGAAGAACACACTGGGAAAATGTAATCATTGAAATTGATGTGAGACTAGTCTGCAAAGAAAGCAGGATATCGTTTTTGGAATAACACAGAAGATGTCGATGAGATTTAAATTTATGTATGTCATTTCAGAAGAAATGGATTATTTCAAGGATGAATAAGTACCTAGTACCAGCATGTATTTGGAATAACACACTGGGAACATGTTCTCATTAAAATAAATTGAAATGGTAATGCGGGGGTGACAGAACCCATCTTGAAAATAACTTGTTTACATTGCAGTATTGTAGATATATAAGAGCTAAAATTCAACTTGAAAGTATAGTTTATTTTATCTCGTGAAATGAGAAGTCGTATTAAAGTAAATATATTGAGTGATTATAGAAAAACAAGTGAACAAACAGAATTTGAAAAGATGAATACAATTAAAAAAAGTATACCTATGATTATTAGAAGAGGACCTTCTGAGACAAAGTATCATATTAAAACAATAGATGATGACTGTTCATCACCAAATTCGATGATAATAATATCAGGAGAGAGTGAGGAATCTGAAGAAATCCAAAATCGGCCAGTGGAGGATATAAAAAACCAGCCATTGAAAAATTCTGAATATGAAAATATTTCTATGGACGGAATTTTTGAAAATGAAATAGATCAACTCTTCCAACCAGAAGACTGGAATAGTGATTTAACAACTGCAGAAGAAGCGTTGGATGAAACTCAATCGAATGTGAAAACAATGATAACGAACCATAGTGATAACGTGACCAAGTTCTTCGAATCTAATAAAATATTTTTGAGTGAAAGTCAAGAACAGAAAATAAGTTTGAAATTGAAGATTGAAAAATATAAAAGAAAATATATGACAACAAAGCACCTCTTGGAAAAGTTAAATCATAATATAAAATTAGCAGAATCAATCAATCGTTTAAACCTATAAATTAAATACAAAATATATTTTATCGTTTGGAATTTTTGAAAATGAAATAGATCAACTCCTCGAACCAGAAGACTGGACAACTACTGAAAATGCGTTGGATGAAACTCAATTGAATGTGAAAACAATGATAAAAATGATAAATAAATTTGAAATTGTTTAAACCTATAAAGTATGTACCTATTTTCATTTCACGAGATAAAATAAACTATCATATTATAACTAATTGTGGTTGATTTACCCTGTACATCCATTTAAAGTATATTTTTACAATATCGATATTTATAATTCGCTCTTTTTAAACAGTAACAAATCCATAAAATTAAGATATTGTATATATGTGAAAGAATCTTCAAGCGTTTCTTTTTATCAGCCTACAACTCTCGAATCCAATTCAATCGATATAACTTGTTTGTAACTGTATAATTAGTAGACACATTGCAATAACAGGGTCGGACTGACTTTTATGTAATATTGGAGAGGAAATTAAAGGCGATTCGAATGAAAATATTTTATTCGATGATCAAACCCAAAAGTGTAGTGAAATAAAATCCACAGTACTGGATATGGGACTAATGTCATACATTTTTATATTGAAAAATATAAAAATGCACAATTGAATATATATTAAAATAAATTAAATATAAAGTTGCATTAATATTAAAATTGTAGTGAAATAAAATCCACAGTACAGGATGTGTTACCAAATTTCAAATTTTTGAACAATACAAAAAGATACAATTGATTTAAAACAAAGTTATGGCGCAATAATGTTAAAATGTTTGTTATTGCACAAAAAACAATAATCAACTATACAATATAAAAATAGTTCTTTTTCACAAATAGAACATCTAAAACATGATTCCGGTAGAGTTCCTGCGCTACCGGTGAAATGCTCGCTGACATGTTGGGATTCTATGCTTTCACCCCCACCATTATTCAAATCGAAAAAACAACAGGTACATAATCGATATTCACTTGTCGAATAATAGTATTGTAGGATACATATTGGTTTACCAAAACTGGCATTCATCCATTTCTGACTATCCACTGTTTCAATATGAAACGATTTGAAATCAATAGTGGAACCTGTATCATGTTCCTGTTCCGAAGTACAGGAACTGATAACAGAATCCACTTCACTTCCACTATCGTCATCGATTCTATTAACCTCTTGGTTTTCTAACAAAACCGCAAAATCGAAAGACTCGTTATCACTATCCATACTTTCTTCTTTTATTGCACTACAGTTTTGGGTTTGATACGTTTTGCAGCGTTTAAACGTATTATATATAAAATTTCAGACATGCGCAAACTAGAGTAGCTAGGGCATGCGCAAACTAAAGCACTATTCAGTGTCTCACCACAAAATCATTTATTATAATATAAGCTAGTAAAAACAAATTTATTGGTAGAGTTGTATTAAATATTTGTAGAGTATTCCAACGTCTTGTGTTATCCATCTTGTCGTCTTCTTTTTTGATTGATGTTTTCATCATCTTGGCAAACTTACAGTCTGGGCTAAATTTTAAATGTTCTTCATGAACGCAATCTTCGGATAACCACTCATGAATTTCCACATGACAATTAAAACAACGAGTTATGTCACTATAACCAACATAAAAAAAACCCGCTAACGCCAAATCTATAGGAGAAACTTTACCAGCCCAATTTTTGAATGATTGCAAGCGGTAGTCATACAATGATAATAAATCGGAGAAATCTTCTAAACACATATTGATGGTGTGAGTCAAATTCGTTTTGCTATAACTATTTATAGATTTCCCCATCCATTCCAATACTAGCATAATTTCTCCCACCACTTTCACATATCTATAAAAAGTCATGAAGAAACCATTCCGAGCATAGTTTTGTCATGTTAGTTGTGGGGGAAATGTCTTCAAATATGGTTCAAAAGGAAGTGTTTTTGGGGGAGCGTCGATTTGACTTGAATCAGTCAAAGTCAAAGTTTGTTACAGTGTGTTTATCAGCAGAGTGCACTCCTTGTGTAATAATTTCAGGGAACAGGAATAATTATATAGTTTTTTACGAAAAGGAATGGGAGGAATTAATATGTTTCAAGGATTTGATTGACAATTTTTTCACTGCAGCGGAAACCCTAGACCCTATAGATGCGGGCTATTTTTGGCTTCAATTTCAAAAGTTTGAGCAGAATAAAGTGCTAAAGTGCTAAAAATTTTTATCTGGACACGCTAGTATTTGTTTGGGGTATGCAAGTATATCCGAGCTGTGGAAGATATTACCACTAATAAAGAACACCTTTGAAACATTAAAAAACCAGCAGTTTTTAGGAACTATGAAAATTTTACAACTGGCTGTTACTAAATCACAAGATGCTCTGAAAACAGCACTAGAAGTTCTACAACCAATCAAAAAAATCAATCCAATTACATACAACCTAGGTCTTGAAGTAATTTACAGATTTCCTGAATTACTACAAGATGAAAAAAGTCAGCTTTAACGAAAACTTTAACAAAATACATGTTCTATATGTCTGGCGATATGCATATCATGCGGCAAGAAAAAACGATTGGCAAGCTAGATATCTCGATCAGTTACGCTTCAAGCAACGAATTCAACAAGCCGCCAAATTTATCAATCCTATTTTACATGTAATACATAGATGTAAAGTTTATAATAAAAGATATGCAGTAATTATTATGTTTTATTTAAAAAGTTAGTTTACAATACATTATTTTTATTAATCCAAGAGTTGTGCGAGTTATCTAATCCCAGCCATTTCACCAAAACCTTATTTCCTTTTTTTCTCAATACTTTTTCAACGAGATAAACGTCGGGGTGTTTCACTTTTAAAAGTTCCTCAGTGTAAAAAGCTCCTTGAATCGGTTGATTACTCTCGTCTTGTAAAAGATATGTGGCTGGATTGGTCAGCTTGACTTTATAGATTGTGAAAATTTCGGTTGACCAGTTGGGTGTATAACCTTTGGAAAATGATTCACGATATTTACTTATGCGTACAAAATCACCTTTTTTAAATCTAGGTTTGCGGGGGTCGACTGTTTTCATGTGGTTGAAAGCAATAATATATTTGGCGTTTGTCTCATTAACCTTACTGGGAATAGCACCCGTTGTTGAATGCCTGGTATTATTGTATTTCTTAACAATTTTTGGTAGCAATTCCAACCATTTATATGACCCTTGCACACTAAATTCTTTCCACAATAAAGTTTTGAGTGTTCGAATAACTCTTTCTACAATGCTAGCTTTAAGGTTTGAAAATGTGCTGTAATGATTTATTCCATACTGTTGCATCAGCTGTTGGAACTCTTTGTTATAAAATTCTTTACCCATATCGGTCTGTAAGTTTTTAGGCGGGCTCATTTGGGAGAGTACTTTTTGCATAGCCTCTGTAATGTCCTTGGCATTTTTTCGCTTTACAGGTTCAGCCCAAACGAATTTACTAAAAGTATTGATTATTACAAGTATATATCCAAAACCTTTGTTAACGCTTTTATAATTATTCAGAATCGCCAAATCAGCCTGAAGAAGATCATGCAAACCTTTGACAATCACATGTCGTCTCTTGTAATTTTTACGAGCCGGACTATGCAATTCATTAACTACATCTCGCTTCACATTACTCATATTTTTGTAGAGCACACTGAATTACAAATTCAACGTAAAATTGTTTATAACTAGGGTTTAACGCAAACTGTAAAGTATCGCCTTTTTTAACAGATTTATCAACTATACCGGATTGGTCAGATATTTTTTTGTTATAGCGAATATATAGTCCATCAAAAGTGCATTTAAAATGTTCAACTTTTCCTGATACTGGTATCGTAAAAGTGCTTGTATTACAGTCTAAGACGTAAAAAAACTTGTCTGTTCCTTGACTACCATTGATTTTGAAAAAAATTTTGGTATGGAATTTATAGGGATCCCCAATATAAAAATTATCACTGAGCAGTGGTGCTGCTACAATTTCGTCAGAGGGTTTTAACGCTTGACTGCGAAGGAAGTGTTGATTGAACCTGTTAATCGGCATATTAAGATTGAATGGGCCATTTTTATCAAGGGGGTGCTATTTATTCAACTGTTGCAACGGGCAAAGTAGGGTAAAATCAGCACACATATTATTTACAGAACCTACTTTAAATTCAATTTTATCGCCCTTTTTTATTTTCATGGTGGATAACTCATGATATTTATAAACCTTGTCATTTATCAAAACATCACCGTCACTCGAGTAGTGCTTACAGCTTTCGATAGAACCTTCAACAGGAAAAACGAAAGCAGTCCCTCCATTCTCTAAAACATACAAGGGATTTTTTGTCTTTTTTACCCCTATTAATCGAATGATGCATGTACTAAAATATTCTTTTGGTGTGCAAATGTAAAAGGGTGTTTTAAGTATCGGTTCAGCGGTAGAAGGAACGTCTACACATTCTGAGGTGGAGAGGTAATGTTGGTTGAAATGATTTAACGGCATGTTCACGACTAAACAATTTATAAAGTAATCAAAGTATTTATTCGATTATACCACCCTCTCGTAATTCTTCAATAATGGATATAATTTCATTGCGATGACCTGTATTCCCTGCTGCTTGAGAAGCTACAAGTAATCGTAACCTATCAACTATTTCATTAAAATCATCAAAATATTTATAATCAATGGGTTTGTTATTGTAATCCATCATAATCAACTTCCCCCCAAGTTTTGACATTTTACGTGTCAGTACACCAGTTAATAGAGACCGAGGGGCCGTACCAGCCCTCGGTCTAATCGGATTTGGTTTTAGTTGAGGCTTAATGATGAATGTATATTTATCTTTAATATCATTGGGGAATGTTCTGATGGGTAAATCGGGGTTATGTTCTCGACGAATAGCATTTGTTCGGTTAATAATATCTACATAATTATCCACATCTCGTTTAGTATATACAATAGGGTTTTTTTTAAAAAGCAACTCGTACAACCCAGGTGTACCCAAATATGTTATATGCTTTACGATAATATTTTTACCCTTAAAGTCAAGTTCAGAATCACCAATGTAAAACTTTTCTTCGTTGGGATTATGAAAAACGCCCAAAATATGATCATATACCCCTTCCGTATCTCGTATCATCCCCTCGATAAATTCTCTAGGAAGAGGTGTGTCAATCTGTTCAAAATACTCTCTCAAAACGTTTGGGTCGGTGATTGTACGATAAAAATCACTTATGCTGTCATCGATAAATTGGTCTTGTCTGGTTCTATCTGGAATATCTCCCGAATCATTTCGAGATTCATAAGTTGTTTCATCTGTTAAAAATCTCGTGTTGTCCTGGAAAGTACTGTGAAAATCTGGATCGTTATCGGACTCAAAAAATGCTAGTTGATCGTAACGAGTTGTGGGTGACTTTTTAATGGTAATGTCCCCTTTTGTCGGTGATATTTCTTGTTTAATAGGTTTCCCCAAAGTTGAAACAAATTCTTCAAGAGGCTGGTATGATTTTTCCAATTTACTTTGAGACTCATGCCTCTGCTGTTTGAGAAGTTTATATTTCTTTTTAATATCTTGACGTGATTTTATGAGCTGTTTCCCTAATCGTT
Source organism: Lochmaea crataegi (assembly GCA_947563755.1). Lineage (NCBI taxonomy): Eukaryota > Metazoa > Arthropoda > Insecta > Coleoptera > Chrysomelidae > Lochmaea > Lochmaea crataegi. Next base: position 79,396,862 of record OX387422.1, on the reverse strand, counting down.
CATTCATTGTGACTAATAGATTTCACATTTTTTAAGGTCTTATATATACATCAAACCCTTTTCGATATTTTCCAGAGGATAATGCACAGTCCTTGTCAATAACTAAAAATCCAAACTTATCTTTCCAACAAAACGATCCCATATCTTTAAATTGTTGAAAACTCATGTCGATATTTGCATGGTCGTCAAAAATATGTTTCAGATTAGTAACATCTTGGGGGAATACAATTAACAGATTAGTATTATCCCGAATTAGTTGTTTTGGAATCGCTGAATATGTTTGACATAAATAAAAACAATCGGTCTCTTTATGTCGACCAAAGCAAAAATAATTTTTGAAAATATTTTGGTCACAAGACGCCACATCGTCAAATATAACTATGGAATTATGTTTAATATTTTCGGGGAGCGGAAAATCTTCACTTTTACTAAATTCTTGGTAACCGATCTCTCGTATGGGTTGTAGTAATAATCGCAGTTATTGATATTTTGGTTGCTGCTGTGATTTCGAATATAAATAAACATTTTCATATTTCATACCATTAGGATGTTCCAACAAAGATAACATTACGTTGGTTTTACCACTTCCACTAGGTCCTACTATAAGTGTTCGTTTAGAATTACCTCCAAATGATACACCGTGATTATTTTCATTATTTGTAATGTCATAGTTTTTAACTGGAAAGGAAACTTGTTGTTTTACAAGCTTCATGTTGAAGACTGCTAGTATATAAAGAGAAGCACACATATATAGGTGTTAGTATGAAAAATAAAGCGGTACCACTTGAACGTCGTAGTACTAGAGGTGGAGGTCATACATTAATAAATAAGCTCCCCTTTGAACTACACGCCCCTGGGGGGTATCGGTATTTAGGTCCTGGAACGAAGCTAGCAAAGAGATTAGCTCGAGAGGATAAACCAATAAATCCTTTAGACGAAGCAGCGCTACAACACGATATAGCATATTCTCAGAGCAACGATCTAAATGAACGCCACGTGGCTGATAAAATTTTAGAGAACAGAGCTTGGGATCGTGTCAAATCCATGGTCGCCAAATTAGGTGAAAAAGTAGCTGCCTGGTTGACAACAACAGTTATGAAAGGAAAACGCAAACTTGGAATGGGTCTCCGACGAAAACGTAAAACTAAGAAGCGTGTTATTAAACCACCTAAAATTGGAGGATTTTTACCATTTTTAATCCCTCTGATTGGGGCTTTAGCTGCTGCCGGTGGCGGTGCTGCTGGTATCGCAAAAGCCGTGAACGATGCTAAAGCTAATAGAGATCAATTAGCCGAGCAGCAACGACATAATCTTGAAATGGAGCAAGCTGCTAAAGGTGGTAAAGGGTTATATTTAAGACCATATAAAGGATATGGAATGAGGCAAAAAAAACAAAAAATATGTAAAAAGGGGCGGGGTTTTTATTTAAAACCATATTCAAGAAACTCCCGATAAGATTACCTCAGCACATAATGACAGACTTTGAACTTGAAAAATATATAACGTTATTGCAAATTCCTTATTTTCGTGACATTTACATGCGTAACTCCTTACCTACAAAAATTAACAAATACGAGTCTGGTATTATCAGCTTGTATACACTGCAAGGTGTTGGAACGCACTGGACAGCTTATACAAAGAAGAGTAAAAATGTAACATATTTTGATAGTTATGGTAATTTACCACCACCAATAGAAGTCGTAAAGTATTTTACAAGTAATGGAAAAGTAGACATCCACAATTACGAAACAGTACAAAGATTAGGTTACCAATGTGGACAGTATTGTCTTAGATTTTTATATAGTCAGTATAACTGAGTAGGCAACTCATTTCATAACCAACTGTCCAAGATGTCGTATACTTTTACGTTAAGTGGGGAGTCATCAATTCTAAGTGGTGACTTTAACCCACCCATTCACTTAGATGAAAATGCCGAGTATGAGATAGGATTAGCTAATTTTGATACATTCAATAGTATTCCAAACGTAACTCAAACCAATAACGTATTAGTGTGGGGTCAGAAAAGTCAATACAACTATATCATCCCTATAGGCTCCTATGAACTGGATGATATTATAAAATTAATTGAAAAAGAAATGTTTAATATAGCTGGTACTACAACCCGCATTGTGCCAGATAGTCGAACAGGGTCTGTATCAATGAAAAGCACTGAAACTATAAATTTTACAGTTGATAATTCAATAGGGGATCTGTTGGGTTTCTCAAAAGTCTTTCTTGAACCGAATAAGGTAAATACCTCAACAAAAATGATAAATATTTTAAAAGTTAATACTATATGTATTGACTGCAACATTGCAGTCGGATCATTTTTGAATGGAGAACCAGTACACATTATACATCAGTTTTTTCCCCAAGTTCCCAGTGGGTATAAAATAGTGGAGCAACCTTTAACCATACTCTATTACCCTGTAAGCATTAAAACCATAAACAACATTACCGTTAGGGCTCTCGATCAAAGCGGTGATTTAATTGATTTTCAAAAAGAAACTATTACTGTTCGCTTACATCTCCGAAAAACTAATTGAAATGTTTTGGCAGTTTAATCGTATACACCCATATAAAAGCACATTTATTCACAAAACTATCAGTAGAGGGAAAACCACAGCATTGTTAACGTCTACAAATCGGAAATTTTTGCAGTCTTTGGGTTTCAAAGTGTTGGTATAATGGAAGTTTTACATGTTACGGGCGAACCTTTTAGCGACACTACCATTGAAGACTATCAATTCCATACATACCAACCGTATTCTTCTGCTAACCTCAACTATAATGATGAAATAAGAATTCCAATTCAAGATCTAGAAGCTCATACTCTCCCCAGTAATTCAGTTCTGTACATAGAAGGGAAATTGCTGACTGATACAAAATTTAACTTTATTAATAACGCTATTGCGTTTTTATTTAGAGAAATCAGGTATGAGTTAAATGGTGTAATTATTGACGCTGTCCGACAAGTTGGTATAGCTACGACAATAAAAAATTATCTATCTTTAAACGAAAATGAGAGTAAGCTGATGAATAATGGGGGGTGGTATCCAAACAATGGAAAAATTCTAACAGATTCCAAGGATAATTTTAATATATGTATTCCTTTAAAACTACTCATGGGTTTTTTTGAGGATTTCAAGAAAATTATAATTAATATGAGACAAGAGTTGATTATAATTCGAGACAAAGACGACATCGATGTTGTAGTTGCTTCTGATGAGTCTGAGAAACCAAAAATTGAGCTATTGAAAGTTTATTGGAATGTACCTCACATAACTCCAAGCATTAAAGAACAGCTGAGACTAAATAAAATTATTCATAGCAATATTGATCTACCAATTAAATTTAGGAGCTGGGAACTGATTGAATATCCTGCTCTTACAGATACTACTCGTCACACCTGGCCCGTCAAAACGACGACCAAAATTGAAACACCCCGACATATTGTGGTAGCATTCCAAAAGGGTAGAAAGGGCAAACTTTTGAAAGATATGAGTAAATTTGATCACTGTAACTTGACTAATTTACGTGTGTTTTTGAATTCTGAGCGTTATCCTTATCATGATTTACATCTAGATTTTGATAGTAATCGTTTTGCCACTTTGTATGAGATGTTTGCCAATTTTCAAGAAAGTTATTACCACATCCAAAGTAATCAACCTATATTTAATCCAGAAGAATTTAAGACCAAAGCCCCCATCGCCCACATCGACTGTTCTCGTCAAAAAGAGGTTTTACAGAGTGGTTCTATTGTTCTTCGAATAGAATTTGAAACCAGTAAAAATGTGGGTAATGATGTATCAGCATATTGTTTGATTATACATGAAAAAGAATTTTATTACAATCCCATGACAAAAATTGTTAGACAAGTGTAATGCGCATGCGTTTATGTGTTAAAAGTCTGCAACAGCATGAAGTTTCTTTCAGTACACTATGGGATTTCGTCAACGACTCGAGCAGTATATTACTAACTTGGCTAAACTCAAAGCTGATATTCAGTGGTATAAAAAGAAAAAGCAACTAGTTGAACACTTTAAAAATTTACAAATATGAGATTAGTGATGGATGTTCAGGGTTTTAGGATTGAAAACAATAAATTTATAGTGAAGGAATTTGCGGCATACAACGGAAATCAGGTTTGTCATTATGTGTTTAAACCACCATTTCCTTTACGAATGCTGTCCCCCGATTTGCATAGACAGGCTGTTTGGCTCATGAAAAAGCATCACTCTATTGACTGGAATGTTGGTTTCACACCAATACATTTGTTTGGTAATATAGTTGCTAATTTAACAAATGATGCTGACGTGGTTTACGTTAAAGGAAAGGAGAAGGCTGACTATATCAAAAAATATTCAATGGCTCCAGTTTACGAATTTGAAGAACACCCTCCAGTTATTTCATCTGAACCGAAATGTTTTTACCATAGTAATATTAATTGTATTTGTGCGCTATCGAATGTATTTTTTTTATATGAAAACTTTATAATGAAAGAATAAAATAATATAATGACTTTCAATTCACCTTCAGACCTATTGCGCATGCGTTTTCTTGTATATAAATGTAATTACAGAATTGATTCTGTTTAGTTTCATCATGCATTGTATCAAGTGCGGTAAGCAATTTTCTAGAGCTTACCATCTTCGTCGACATCAGTTATGTTGCGGTCAACGTTCAACTACTTGTGACAGTTGTGGAAAACAGTTTTCGAGGTTTAATAATCTTAAAAATCATCAACGTAAGAGTTGCGATGGTCCATCTTTTATTCCCAAGAAAAGACTTAGACCTATGGGTATGGAAGTGTTGGAACCCGGTGTTACCAAGTTACATCACGCATTCAAAACCAGAATAGCTTCCTATCGGTTCTCCATTCCAGATAAAAAGACAAATTATATGGATTTTCTCAATGAGGTTCAACCAAAAGTATTAAATAAAATTCAAGAATACCTTCAGCAACATTATTCATTAAAAATAAATTTTGAAATATTCAGTATATACATAATACCAGAGAAGGAGATTTCAGATATAAAGTCTATGAATACAGCCAACAAAGTTGTGACTACATCAACCGATTTGAAACATGTATATGAAGAATTTAAAGATGAAATTATGAACCAGGCTTCAGAGTTTCAAGAAAAAGATAGTGGGTGGGCACTTCAAGAAATAATGTTTTTAGATGTGAACATAAACCGTTTTAATGCAATTTCCGCTTCTTCTTATGTCAAGTTGCCAAGGGCGATAATTAGAAAACACACTGTTTTGAATATCCGGAATAATGATAATGCATGTTTCGCTTGGTGTGTGAATGCAGCAATATTTCAACCCGAAGGAGATCCCACGAAGCCAGAATCTTACCCCCATTTTGATACCTTGCTAGATTTCACAGGAGTAGAGTTTCCGGTAACCCTGAAAGACATTATAAAATTCGAGAAATTGAATAATATATCTGTAAATGTTTATGGGTTGGAATAAGAATTTAAAGATGGAAAAAAAATATATGAAGTTGTTGGCCCCCTTCATTTTACGTCAGAGCGGAAACCGACCCATATTAATCTCTTATTGATAACTGATAGAGATGGAAACACTCATTATACTCTCATCGAGGATTTATCTAAATTATTGAGAAGTCAAAAGACAACGCACAAAGAGAGAACTTTCTTTTGTGATGGATGTCTACAAAGTTTTTCAACAGAATCCAAATTACAACACCACCAAGAAAATGATTGTACTCACATATACACTAAGCTACCAACTTCTGAAATTAAAATAAACAAGTGTGGGGAGTGGTTACCAGAAAATACATTAAAATTCATCAACTTTGAAAAACAGCTGCAAGTTCCATTCGTTATATACGCGGACTTTGAAAGTTTATTAAAACCGATAGATCATACTGAACCCCATGCTGGTAAATCCTTCACAGTTAAAGTGTGTGAACATGAGCCTTACTCATTTGCTTTTTATGTAAAGTGTACATATGACGATAGTTTATCCAAATTTGAAATTTATGAAGGTGCCGATGCAGCCCAAGTCTTCATACAAAAATTGGATTCAATAGTTCAAGATTTGTACAATAACCATCTTAAACATGTTATACCGATGCGATCATTAACACCTGAGGAACAAGATAGATATGACACTGCTACCGTTTGTCATATTTGTGAAAGACCATTTGATGTTTTTGATAAAAAGGTTATGGATCATTGCCATGTTACCGGAAAATTTAATAATGCAGCCCATAACTCTTGCAATTTAAATTATAAACTTCCGAAATATATTCCAGTCTTTCTACATAATTTAAAAAATTATGATTGTCATTTATTTATCAAATAACTGACCACCAAAGGTGAAAAAATCAATGCCTTACCCCAAACAAAGGAGAAGTATATATGCTTCTCAAAATCTATTTTGGTGGAAAAGTTTAGTGATCCCAAGATACGAGATGTGTATATGACATTAAAATTTGTTGATTCCTTTAGTTTTCTAGCTAGTTCATTAGAAAAACTGGCTTCTACGTTGAATCCTGAACAGTGTAATGAGGTACGAAAGTTTTTCCCAAAACATTTTAATTTAATGAGACAAAAAGGCGTGTTTCCGTATTCATATGTGACATCTTTTGATAAACTACGCGAGCGACAATTACCATCTAAGGAACATTTTTTTGATACCTTAAAAGGTGTTGATATCTCTGATGAGGAATATGCACGAGCTCAACTAGTATGGAATACTTTCAACTGCACAACTATTAGTGATTATGCAAAGTTATATTTAAAAACTGATGTGTTGCTTCTTGCCGACGTCTTTGAGAATTTTCGCAAAGTTTGTCTTAAGGAATATAAGTTGGATCCAGCTCACTACCTTACCGCTCCTTCCCTGAGTTGGGATGCCATGTTGAGATGTACTCAGATTGAACTACAACTTTTAACCGATGTGGATATGCTTCACTTCTTCAAAAAAGGAATTCGAGGCGGAGTAGCTCAATGCAGCAAGAGGAAAGCTGTAGCAAACAATAGATACTTGGAAACCTTTGATGTGAACAAACCAGAGAGCTACATAATGTTTTTAGATGCTACAAACCTTTACGGGGCTGCAATGAAGGAATATCTACCATTTGGTGACTTTAGGTGGTTAACTGAATCTGAAATTGAATTATTCGATGTCGATACTATTGAAGATGATTCGCCTAAAGGATATGTTTTGGAAGTGGACTTGGAGTATCCTACCAACCTGCATGATGCACATAACGATCTTCCTTTCTGCCCGGAAAGTATCATCCCTCCAAAATCCAAATATTCAAAGCTGATACCGAACTTGAACGATAAAACCAAATACATAATACACTATCGTAACCTTAAACAGTGTTTGAAAAATGGTTTAAAATTGAAAAAGATTCACAGAGTTATCTAGTTTTCACAGTCTGCGTGGCTAAAGACATACATTGAACTTAACACCAGTCTACGCAACAAAGCTACAAATGCCTTTGAAAAAGATTTGTTTAAACTTTTAATCAATGCAATCTTTGGAAAAACGATGGAAAATGTTGAAAAAAGAAGACGTATAATTATATCAAGTCATTGGGAAAACACCAGAGGATCCCTGGGAGCGAAAACTTTAATTGCGAAACCAGAATTCAAATCTTGTTCTGTGTTTAACGATAATTTGGTGGCGGTTCAACTGAATAAAATTAAAGTAGTGTATGATAAACCGTTATATGTAGGATTTTCAGTTTTGGATATTTCAAAGACTATAATATATGAGTTTTATTATGATTATGTTAAACAACAGTATGGTGATTCTGTTAAGTTGTGTTATACGGATACTGATTCATTAGTGTTGGAAGTATTTACTGAAGATTTCTACAAAGACATGAAGGAAAATATTGAATATTTCGATACATCCAATTATCAGACAAATAATATCCATGACATTCCTAAAACAATATCTATTGTCGGTAAAATGAAAGATGAGTTTGCTGGTGTAGTTGTTGAGTCTTTCTATGGAACTGGTGCTAAAGCATATTGTGTTAAATTATCGGAACGATTCAACAAGTCTGATATTTTAAAGAAGGCTAAAGGTATTTCTAAACATATAATTGAAACTCAACTCCATCTTAATGACTATAAACAAATCGTTGAAACTGGCGGTATTGTATATAGAAAAATGTATGTTTTTCTTTCCAATATGCATATTATCCACACAGAATTAAAAAACAAGGTGGCTCTTTCTTCAAAGGATGATAAGAGGTATGTAATACCACATGACACAAATACTCTAGCATGGGGGCATTTTCTCCTAAATCCATCCTCCAATTCAGGCACATTAGATGATCTTCTCCAAGCATTAGAAGAAGAAGAAGCAGTGGAGAATTTTTTCAGTGATGTGAATATAGAAGAATACTTAGATTCTACAGATTTTGATTTTTTAGATGTTTAACAAAAAATAAATGTTATTTATATACTTATTTCTTTTATTTCAACAAACGAAGGACAATTTTATAAAATATTGTACCAGTCACAATAGTAGAACATGTAGCTATATAATATAATATATAAGTATGCGTATTTATGTGTGTGCTTGCGACCTGGTGAACTGCAGACAATTGCAACCATTCGGATTCTTGGTAGTTTCCATTACCTTTGAAAAGACGCACTTTATATGTTGTACTATTGGTAGGTATTTCAGCTTTTAGGGTTACTGCATTATTTGGTGTATACGATTCCATTCGTGTCCATTTTTCAGGCCAACTATCATTTTTTGTACCATTACTATCAAAACATACAAACACTTCTCTAATATTATATGGATGCTGTATTAAAAGGTAGTTACCAATAATAGCTTGCAATATTATAAACGTTGGGGCCTGCATATCGACTAATACTAAATAAATGTTATTATATCCAATCTTTTATATATGATTTTTGGACGTTTCACATTTTTGTGTATTTCATTTCTATTATTATTGGTGGAACCCTTTTTTAGTCGGGCAGTGATGGATAATAGCATGGATTAAATATTGTTGTATCAATCAACCCCTCTCCTACCAATTCACCAGAGTCATCCTCTTGTACATCACTATTTTTTACGATTTGCACTTTTAATTCGTGGATACAGTTCACATTTAACAGGCTATACAAATCACATGGAATTACAAATTCGTAGATAGTATCATGTTTGAAATATCTATAGCCGATTCCAATGTTCTTATTATTTACATCTTTAATAAACCAATATACCGCATTTGCAGCGATACTTGCTAATCTTGGAGCACTATAGTATACACGTTCTGAATTAAAAATAAGCTCTGGTGTAACACACCTACTAGCTTCCATTTCTACTCAAATTAATAATAATTCACTCACTACTCTTCACTACATATAGTGTAATTGACTACTGCTCTGTATACCCCCTCCTATTAAATGTAGTTACTTTCGGTGCACCCTGTATAATTTTTATTTTCCGTCACTGCATATTAGAGAGGTCAGTTGCGGTCATTCGTACCTTACTTCTTTGGTCCCCCATTAACATAGATTGTGAAAGTAGGTCAGTTACTTGACTTCCGTGAATCCCCATTATAGATGGCGGAAGTAGGTCAGTACTTGACTTCGTTACAACCCCATTTAATATCTACTATCTTCAGCACTTTTTTAGGAAGAAAAGTCATGTCAGCATCTTCAACAAATCCATCTTTGTTTCCTACATGAAATAAAACAAACCCTTATCCTATTCTGCTTGGAGTTTTTGAGCCAATGTTAAGTCCAAGTACAAAATCATATCGTAGATTTTTTATTGTTGTATCTTGCTATACTGACCATTGGTGGATCCGTTATTAACCCACTATTCGTCCATATAAGTGATATTGACTCCTTGATTCCTCAGTTTTTTCATTTCCCGAAGAAATTGGTGTCTCCAAGCGACTATTTCTTGTTTTTTATGGAAGTTACGAGTTTCCCATTTTAACTTTCTTCCCTGTTCTGTTAGGTACTTTGGCTGATGGCAACACTGTAACGTTTGTCAGATGGCGGACCGGAGTGAAGTCAGCTGGGGATCTTGACAGGACGTCAAGTAACGGCTTCACGGCATGTGGAAGGTTATATTCGTTATATTGAAAACTAGTGTAAGCTACGGTTTTGTCATAAATAAAGAGTGAATAATAAACAACCCAAAAGTGTTTACTATTACAGAACCCGCCAACATAACATTCCCTATATCGAAATATCGGTCGTTCAGAGACTTCAGTCATTGCAGAAACCACACTATAGCTGATACACTTTTATCATTTGATAAATAGGAGAAATAGTTAAATACATTTAAACGATGAAATAAAACAATATAATTTGTTTAAAACTTCATTATATTTGAACTAACATTCAATTTAAACTTGTGACGCGTTTCGCTAACACAGCATTACTCGCCCAGTGTAAGTTGGCACTTGAGATATGCGCGAATAAAAAGTAACAGACACTACTTGAATAAAGATAGATATATTGAGCGGACTATTCTCGTCCGACCCTCGCACTTTGCTTCAACATAGTCGTAGGTACATAGGCTGCTGGGGTCTCAAGAAAAACTTTTTAATTTTATTACTGAAAAGTGTTAATACTGTAACTGCAAGAAATCTATTTTTAGCTCTCAGAAATATTTTAATAATATTTAATTCTTTGTTATAATTATTGAAATATTACCTGAATTGTGGGTTCATAAATAATCACTTAACAATAGGGTGTTTACAAATATTTATTTATCTTAATAGGAGATTACAAAGTTAGGATGGATCTTATATTTCCGGACGGACTTTACTTAAATATTTTTAAATAAGATATTAACGCTTACAATAAATTACTAAATAAAATGAAAATTAAAAATCCCTAAAAGATAAAAACAAAAGATTATTCACTAAGCTAATTAGTTAAGTTCCTTCGATGTCTCAAAAATTTAAAATTCTGGTTAAACGACTGTCTTCAGAAAAATCAAAATCAGAGTCACCATCCTCACTAGAATCATCTTCTATGTCGATGATAAACTCATCTATGACTTGATCTAGAAGAGGTTCCTTTTTCATGTGTTCCTTTTCAAATTTTTGTGCATGGTCACACCTTGATTTCCACATTCCCACTGAAAAATTCTTAAAGAATTCGTCGCAATAGCCAGCAACTTTGTTAAAATTGAAACCTACGTTTTTTTCAGCGACATTATTAATTCATCGATACAATAACGTTTGTATTTGGGTTTATATGTTTTGATAATGTCGTGTAGCTTATTCCTTCATAAACTTTAATAGATTGGACACTAGTTCACGGCATTGACCATAACTTTTTAATTTACTTTTAAACTCCATTATAATAATTATAACTAAACTATAAGCTAAAACCACACCTTCTACAAACTAACTACTGATAATAATTACCGAAACTAAAAACTACTATAATACTACTACGCCACTGGAATTACTGCGATATTAACCGTTTGCGGTCTAAACAGAGACTGGGGTCCTCCATTTCAGGGATTCTCGAGCGATCGGATGTTCTACCGCGCATCTCAGAAGTCCAAAGTCCAAGTGCCAACTTACACTGGGCGAGTTATAGCTTTATCAAACGAGTGAAGGTATAATGAAATTGTTTTAATTTATACTATAATTCAAATACATTCAACACTAACTACTTGCATTTACAATTTAACCCTCCACCGTTTTCGAATTTGATATACTTGCGCCCATTTTGACTTTGTAAATTGATAGTTTGGTGTCAATAAAGTGGATTATACAGAGTGAGTTTTAAGTATGTGACGCATAAATTATATCGGAAACGGATAGCACGATTTTTGTGTGCAAGGATCTTGTGATATGGCCGAAGTAGATATACTAAGCGAGTCCTAGGCCAGCTTAAATGCGCATGCAATCCTGAAAAGCTCACCAAACCCACCACCTCCAAATTTTGATCCACCTCCCAAATTTTGATCCACCCCCCAAATTTAGGCAATTGGCCCACCCCCAAATCTCCCAATTTTAAATTTTCCAAGTGTGGATGCGAACCAACGACCTACGCGTCTGTAGTGAAATATTCTACCTAACGAATTCCACCATTCGCTCGAATACGTATAAGCTTCGAAGAATGCCTGCTGTGTGATTCCTTACGATGATAACAGTCAAGAGCGTAAATGGGCGCGCGCACGGCTTCCCCGCTACTGTAAGGTGTGACGTAATCGAGACTGATCCCTTACAATGATAACATGCAGGCGCGATATACCCGGTTGGTTAAAAGTAACTCTGACATTTTCGGGAAGCTTAAAAGTAAAACCAAAAGGGCACCAGCGTCTACCTTCGCTATCATTGGTTCAATTTGACGTGTGAAGTGTCAAACGATTCGTAATGACGTGTACGTAGGCATATTAGAAAGGATGGTCCACACGCCAAAAAGGGCATTCGATACTATTGGTCAGATTTTGACATGCGAGGTATGGATTGACGTGGGTATGTGTCATTTTTCAAGTAGCTCCGATTTTACTAAAAATTGGGTATGTAGTGTGGTTCAATATGCTAATGATGAAGTCAAAACGGCTACAGTGTTGAGTGACATCACAAATTAATCGGTTCGATCCACAGATCAGGAATCTGAAGTCCTTTTGGCTATATGTGTTTTAGGAGCAGAGATACAGCGTAATTGATGACGAAAAAGCATTTGGTCTTGTAAATAAAACCTGCATGGTGTTTCTTGAAGCAAATGCAATACAAAGTCATCAAAACTTTCCTTATCGCACATAGATCTAAAATTCCTCAAGATCAATCTGCGATAAGAGATTTAACAACACCAACTGCTTCCATAGATCACTACAATCACCATGCAGTTTTTCTCTTCTTAACCAAGAGGTCCGTTAGCGACGAAACGACCAAAGTCTCCGATTTTACTAAAATTTGACTATGTAGTGTAGTTTAATATACTTATGATGAATACGATGTCAAAACAGCCTTGTCGCAACTTTTTTCTTATTTTTTAGCTAGAGCATACCTCAAATTAAAGAACCAAGTCTAATTGTAAATAATGTTATTAAGAGTTGAAATACAGCAATAATAACGCTTAAGATTTTTGTAAAACAGGATTGATAGATATATTGATGTATCATGGCATTCAAATCCAACAAACATCACTCACGTATAGAACACATAATTTTTCTACGACTTAAATAACAAAGTCTTCGATTCAGCTAATTTTTGAATATGTAGTGTGATTTAGTATACTATTAATGTTTATAAATAATAACAAGAAGTGTTGTAAATATGAAATTTCTCAAGCTGATAAGCCGTAAAACTCTTATTCCTTACAACCACAAACAGGAAATGAAAAATAAACAAAAATAACAACTCACCACAAGACGGAAATTCTACAAAATAGTTCTCAGACCACAATTGCCAAACAAGAAAATATTAACAATATCGCAAAAATATCTGTTTACAATTTCACAAAAATGATAAGAAAGCCTCCTGAAGAGGTATAAATACATTTCGATATTCCCTCAAACATCAGTTCTACATAACAGTCAACAACGTTATTTGTGTTAATTTTTTAAATAGCTACACAGCTATCAATAGTTGATTTCGGTGAAGTTTTCGAACAAAGTAAGTTTTATTTATATAATTTATTTCTTCTACATGTTTTGTTTGCTCTTTTACATTTGATATATTTTTCTTTTAATATACTTTTTCATTTATAGCATCAAATATGTTCATGCAGATAGATCTTAAGAAGCTTAATGAAATATCTGCTATTACGGAAAAGAAGCCAATAATAAAACTGACTAAATTAGAGTTGAATACACCTCAAAAAATTGTTAAAGCAAGAATTGCAAAAGGACGATTCGGAGATTCTGTACTGTTAGAGCTGGAAAACCACGTTACGTTTCTTCCCAGCCGAGTAACTGAGCAATATCGAGAAATCATCCCACATTTCAGCGAGGGCAAATATTCCATAGTATACAAAGGGCTCATTGACGTGGGAAAACCTCATCCAGCGATTTCCTTCGAGATTATACAGTATTAAAGGGTGAGCGATTAATTTTTTTAAAAAGGCATATGTTTTTTCGGTATGGATCCTATTAGAGTTATCAAAGATTCAGATGAGGTTCTATGGTCGTTGAAAAAATCAGGAAATAAACACCTAATTTCTTACAATAACGTCATAAAAATCCGAGGAAATTTATCTATTGGAACTGTGAGGAAGCTTCAGACAAACATAGGACACTTTAAACATTTTTGGACATTAATTTTAAATAGACACATAGGGTTAGGATTAATTCAAAATTATTTGATAGAGTTAAATGGCGAAACGTAGCATCATGTTTTTTTGAGCATAGTTAAAACTGAAGTAATAGTTAATTTATATCATAAGGACTTCAGATTATTTTTGGATGATGCATTTTTAGTTTTTAAACGTAAAGTAAACAAAATTTTAAAGTTTTTTCGCATTATCAAAGTAAATTCAAATTTTTGTGGGGAATTTATTGAAAAATCAGGAAATACTGAGATTTTACAATTGAAATATTTACACACTGGAAATACAACCATAGATGCGACAATAGACATACAGAATTGGTTTCCGAATAATGTAAAAGATAAAATTTTGAATACATTATCGGAATTTAAGGAACGTGACTCAGGGTGGGCACTAAATAAAATAGAAGTAGAAGTAAATATAAATAAGTATGAAATAGGTAACGGATCCTCATAAATCAAGCTTCCAGTACAAATAGCAAACAAGAAAGCTTGCGTTAACGTACAAAACACTGATCAGGCTTGTTTATTTTGGAGCATTGTAAGTGCTATACGTCCAGTTAATGAACATCCACAACGAGTTTCAAAATATCCGCACTATTCAACTGTTTTGAATAAGAACGGACTAGAAGACCCTATGAAAATTAATGAAATTCCCAAATTTGAGAAATTGAACAATATATCCGTTAATGTATATGCTTTAGAAATGAATGAAAAATCATTTTTCACAGTAATTCCAGGTAGGCTGATAAGAAAAAATTAGATTGCCATGTAAACTTACTATTATTTCAAGATAAATATTTTCCGAAATTAAATGATTATGAGGCTCCGCCAGCTGACACGGATGAATCAGAAACAAAATTTCTCTATTGCTGGATTGAGAATTTATCTCGGTTCATTAATATACAGGTGAATAAGAGTAGAAATGAAAAATTCATTTGTGATAGATGTATGAACTATTTTTCCAGTGAAAGCAAATTAAATGAACTCTCAAAATTGTGCTGCAAACTAAACGAGTAAAAAATATATTTTCCTAAATATGATAAGGTTAAATTTCGAAATTTTACTTATAAAAAAACAACAACCTTTGCTGATTTTGAGTGTATGCTGGAAAACTAGAACTTATAGTACAGGATATTACTTGAAATGTTCATATTATGATGATTCGTTTTGCTATTTCATAAGCTATCGAAGCTTAGATTGCATCGATTGGTTTGCTGATGAAATGACCACGGGAGTAGCAGCAACTTGTCATATTTGCGAAAGAGCTTTTTCTTCTTCCGACATAATTGTGCGCGATCACGATCATTTTGCTGGTAGCTTCCGAGGCTACGCACACCAAGCATGCAATCTAATCTTCCGTAAATTGTTATAGTGCCTATTGTATTCCATAACTTGACTGGATATGACAGCCATTTTATCATAAGCAATCAATAAAGAAAGATACATTTCATTTACTTTGTTCGACCAAAAAAGACATTACATTCAGGTTTATAGATTCATTACGATTTATGGCAGCATCTTTGGATGAGTTCACGTCCATTATGAACGAGAAGGACTTTGTTTTGTCCAAAAAGGAGTTTATTCATTTAGATGATTTAGAGAAATTTAAATTATTGATAAAAAAAGGTGTATTTCCATATGATTACATTGATTGTATGGAAAAACTAAATGAAACTCGATTACCTGCCATTCAATAAACTAAATAATAAAGAGTTGACTGAGAAGTAGTATGCTCATGCGAAAAAAGTGTGGAAGAAATTTCAAATTGGAAATTTAGGTTCATATTCAGACATGTATTTAAAGAAGGACGTTTTAATTTTGCGGATATTTTTGAAAATTTTAGAAAAAATCTACCTACGGTTTAGATTCAGCGTGGTATTACACTATGCCCGGCTACACCTGGGATGCAATGCTAAAGTTCACTAAATGTAAATTGGAATTGTTACGTGACATAGATATGGTCATGTTCATTGAAAAAGCAATTCGTGGAGGAATTTCAGTTTGCAGCAATAGATTTTCTGAAGCGTACAATAAATACATGTCTGACTATGATCCAACAAAGCCTTCAAAGTTCCTGCTTTACACATATGTCAATAGTTTACCTATATGGATGGGGAATGTGTCAACCCTTGCCTTACAAATGGTTCAAATGGGTGGAAACATCGATAATTTTGATCTTATGACTATTCCAGATGCCTCGCCTGAAGGATATATTTTACATGTTGACTTGAAATATAAAAACTTTCCATTTGCAGCTGAACACCGCATTCCTCCCGGATCAAAATTACCAAAATTGCTCACTACACTCCACGATAAAAAAGAGTACACCGTACATTATAGAAACTTGAAGAGAATGTTGACTTACGGTTTAATTGTAACTAAAGTACGTAAAGTTTTGAAATTTAAACAATCAGCGTGGCTGAAGCTCTACATCGAGCTGAAAACTCGTTTGAGGACTGCAGCCAAGAATGAATTCGAGAAAAATCTATACATTAGCGAATAATGCGGTGTTTGGGAAGACAATGGAAAACATCCGAAAGCATAGAATAGTAAAATTAGTTCACTCATGGAGTGGTCGTTATGGTGCCACGAGCTTAATTGCGAGTTTTCGGTTCCACAGTCGTACAGTTTTCGATGAAAACTGTATGGCTATTGAACTGAAAAAGAACGAATTGGTATTCAACAAACCTTTGTATATAGGTATGGCAATTTTAGATCTCTCCAAATTATGTATGTACAATTTCCACTATGGTCACATGCTCCCAAAATTAGGTATGGAGAACTGCAGGTTATCATACGGGGACACAGACAGCTTCATTTATGAGCTAAACTGTGAAGATGCTTACGAACAAATCATCAAAGCAGACCTATCGAAATTCGATACTTCAGACCATCCAGTTGGCAATAAATATAACATCCCTCAAGTCAATAAAAAAGTTTTGGGAGTCATGAAGGACGAGACTAAAGGTAAAATAATAACGCATTTTGTTGGTCCAAGGTCTAAAATGTATACATACAAACTAGAAGTAGGTATCTGATGATGAACGTGAATAAGAAAAGAAGCGTTTACAGCAGAAAAAAATTCCTGAGAAAGGAATGGAATCGGAAAACATGGGAGTCACGAAAGAATCTAAGGGAGTGAAATGTTAATGTTAAAAATCAAATTACATTAGATGTCTATTTAAATTGCTTAAAAGATTTCAAAAGTCAAACCGCAACCCAACCATGTATTCGTTCGTATGCTCATAATGTCTTCACTACTGAGCAAACTAAAATAAGTCAAAGTCCTTACGATGATAAACGAAAACTCATTTCAAATTCGTTCGGAACATTACCTTGGGGACATTATAGTATACAATAATTTTTGGTTCTAAAACTATATGTATGCCTTTTTTTAAATTTTCTAGTCACGAAAATATCCATATATCTCTGTTTTTCAACCTTTGTAATTAGTGATAGGTGTTGTATTTCTGCATTTTTGTATTATGTATTTTTTCCAAAAATAAAAAATAAACATACTTTTTATTTATTGCGCTGCAGCTCGTGGTGTAGTATGGTGGGGGGTGCTGCACACCAAATGCCGCCCAAAACGTCAAATGTCACCTATTTTTTTCAAGAAAAAAATACTCAAGTTTATAAAAATAAATAAATTCCATAAGAGCACAATTTAACATATCATGTGACATTATCGAACAAAATGCATACAACATTTGCAAAAGACTATCTGAATTATTTTTACAAAAATCCAAAACATTATAATAATACTCGCAAAAGTTGAAATTTTATAAAACAGATAAACGTTGTGTAATTGAAGCGTTATTCAGTTCTAAAATCTCTTCTTCATACATGTAGTACTCCACGCCATGTTTCTTGATAAAAATAAATTTTCAATTGTCGTAAACTTCTGGGGTAATGGTATAGTAATCTCCACACGAAACAGTTTGGAATCATTCTTTTGTTGTGCCATTATTGAAGTAAAGGTCTGCCATTCGTAAATGCTGAACGATATTTTGCTGGACTTGAAGTGTTGAGATAGAATCACAGCAGGCGTAAATGATCTTGCAGGACTTATACCACATTTTACTTCATAACCAGAAAGCTTATATGATGTTAAAAGCAGGTAGAAATTTTCAGACTTGACGGCAGCCTCATACTGATCCAAAATATGATCTAACTCTGCACTGTATGATTCAACATGGGTAATAGCCACTGTCTTAAGAGTTCATGATTATGACTGACAGCTGAAGCTTCACTCAATTTATAGCTCCCACTCTTTGCGGTTAACGACAGCTCTTCAAACATGTATTCACACGCGGCGAAGCAAAAAGTACATCCATGTTTTCAATCCAACCGTTATATTTTTTGTCTAAGCCAAGCCATTTCACGTACATTTTGTCACATTTTCTTCTGAGCACTTTTTCAACCAAGTAAATGTCGGGAATTGATGTTTTCTGTAGTTCTTCGTCATAAAACCCTCCACTGATTGGTATACCTTGCATGTCTTCAAGCAAGTAAGTAGCAGGATTGGTTATTTTAATTTTAACGACCTTGAAGAGCTCTGTTGTGAAATTCGGGGTGTAAAGTTTTTCAAAGACATGTTTTGCCTTGGATATGCGAAAAATGTCACCAACTTTGAATTTTCGTGGGCCGGCTATCTTTAAATGACTATAGATGTTATTCAAAATAGATTTTTCGTTGGATTTGTTGACTTGAGAAGGCTTATATTTTGTTGTATAATGTTTTGTATTGTTATAGTTTTGAGTAATTTCAGGTAGAATGTCTATCCATTTGTGGGTACCATTTAAACTGAAATACTTGTAGAATTTTGATTTTAGCGTTCTTATAACACGCTCGACCATAGAAGCCTTCATTGTACTAAATACGCTATAATAATTTATACCGTGTTTTTTCATTAAATTTTGGAATTTGCTGTTGTAAAATTCCTTCCCCTGGTCAGATTGCAGATTTTTCGGTATTCGTCTAGTATGGGCGAGAATATCCGAGAATGCTCTCCGTAGATAGAGTCTACAACACGATGCCTGCTACTATTGAGGAATTAAAAAATAACGTACGGCAGGTAACGGAAAATATTCCTCTTGAAATGCTGACAGCAGCATTTGACAACTTAATGGTTCGATTCCACAAATGTATAGACCAAGAAGGAAGACAAATCGAACATTTGTTTTAGAGTGTCCTAAAACATGTTATTTGTTTTTTACTGTTCACTTCTAGTTACTAGCTAATAAAGTTTTTGTTTATGACAATTCCAACTTTATATCTGAATCATTACAGTATCCCAGTTAAAGTTATCTAACTTCGCTTTCTGTGCACCGATTTTAAACTTTAAGGTACCGTTATAAAGTAAAAATATGCGTCTTTTAAGAAATTGCTAAATATACAGGGTGTCCCATTTAAAAAATTAGATCTACTGTATTCTGAAAATACGCCACTTTTCTAGCGGGTAAACCCGAAGTAGGCCATTTATATAAATGTGTCACAACAAAACTTACGGTGATTTTAAACCTAACTGTGAAAACTGCATCTTATTATCTAGAACCGTTTCGAAGATATAAGCTCTTAAAAACAGTCAGAATATAATGAGACACCCTGTATATTAGTATTGTTGGTATTTATTGAAAGTCACAATCAATCGAATATCTGAAAAAGAACGAATTGAGATTTTAATGATATTAGGATATGGTGATATGCATAGAAGTCAACAACAAACGTGTAGGTAATATCAATCATTTATATCCTAACCGAAATCCCATAACAAGACCTACTGTCAGTAAATTAGTGAAAAAGTTTAACGAAACTGGTTCAGTAAAAAATATACTCAAATCAGGGCGCAGAAAAACTGCATCAACTGAAAACAAATCTTTAGATAGACATCAAAAAATAATAGTTGAATACTATTAAACGCTTTACAAAATTAGAAAAATAAATTTCCAAAGAGCAGACCGTCCACTAAGAAGCAACAACTACTTCTCGGGCTATATGCCCCGACAGACATTGAATTACCCTTCTAAAGTAAACGGGGTTGGTATATTTGTTAAGATAGAATCAACCATTCTGGTTGGCGATTAGAAGGAATAACATCACTTGTATACCGGTTTCGGCGTATTTGCGCCTCATCAGCACAAGGTAGATGCTATTCGTCCAGAAGCTCTGAGAGCATAATCCTGTTAGAAGACGATCCACACTTGAGTACTAGACAAATATCCAGGGAAGTTGATATTTCACAAACACCCGTAATGAAAATTTTACGTGAAAATAAATTCCATCCATACAAAATAAGATTAGTTCAAGAGTTGTCAGATGATGAAAAATCTTACAATCAAAACGATCCAATTTTTTTAAGAAATGTTGTGTTTTGCGATGAGGCCACTTATTTTATTAATGGAAACGTAAATCGGCATAATTGTAGATACTGCTCACGTAACAATGCTAATTGGATGCGTGAATCCCACACCCAATATCCACAAAAACTGAATGTTTCGAGATTTTCAGAAAATAACAATATCCCAAACGACAATATTTGGCTGCAGCAAGATGATGCTCCACCAAACTATGCGAGTGATGTGTTTCCCAGAAGATAGATTGGAGGCGTAGTTTTATCGAATGGCCCCCGCTACCAACCGACATGAATCCTTTAGACTATTTTCTGTGGAGTCACTTAATTAAAAAACATCGGTTATAAAACAAAACCTGCCAATATTCAGGAATTAAAAGATAGGATTACCACCGAGATAAGAAGAATTGAGCAGTCATGGATATGTTGCAGAGTGTATTGCATAGTTTTAAAAATCGCATGGCTTGTATTGAAGTGAACGGGCAACATTTTGAGCATCTGCTGTAATCGCCTTTACTGTATGTTTTCTAAAATTTTCAATTTTCCTACTACTCAAATGTGGACAAATCTCTTTTTTTTCCCATCTGTAGATGGCACTGGACAAAACCAAAAGGCCAGGCGAATGTTTTACCTATATTGGATTTTTTTGTACTTTCATTATATTATCGTGTTTTTTTTTTCAACAATTATTGTTAGTAGAATTATTGTTAGTAGGTTACCTGAATATCTACATTAATATTACTTTTTTTTTATTACTCTTTTATTTTATTATTTTTTGTTTATTATTATTTATTTATTATTATCCATTTATTTTATTTTTTTTTTCTATTCTTTTTAATTTTTTTTTTTTCCTTTTTTTTTAATATTTAAATTTTTTTTTCCAATCATTCAGGTGTACATATTTTATTTTATAGGTAGCGCTGCTACTCACAGAGTTGTTTTTATATACTGGTATAAGATATTATAGATTTAATTATCCTCTTGTGTCAGTAGATTTATTAAATTTATACGAAACTGTAATTGTTTCATACTTAAGTTTTGATAAAGTGTATTAATTTCTAAATTTTTAAGTGGGCATTCCAATATAATATGTTGCGAATCAGCAATTTCATCACATAAACAATATTCGCTATCTAATAAACTAATTTTTTTCCTGAAAGCTGGATAGAGGGCACGATTACTTCTCAGTTGACAGATTGTCTTATCAATTCTCTATTTGTACTATTAATAAACCCTGGCTTTCTTCGCACTTTTGGTTGGATGGCCATATAATATTTTCCTTTTTCACTTTGTGAGTAACGTTGTTGCCAATTACGTGTTAGATTTTCCTTCAATATTGAGTACATATCGGTCACAGGGGTTTTCGTTTCTATATTAAGTCCAGATTGTGTAGCGTTTTGAGGTATTCCAACGCGTGCCTTAACCCATGTTAAATGAATGTGTTTTCCAATGGTAACGGCTTTAAGATTAAGTTCAAGGATTTCTAAAATTAAGTAATGGGAGTTGGCATTGATTTTAAAATTTTTTAGCGATTCTAAAGCACTTTTGCTATCCGTAAATATAACAAAATTATTTTCTGTTTGCTCTAAACATAATATGATTGCTTGTTTGATAGCCAATAACTCAACAGTATAAATTGACATTAATTTATTTAGGCAAAATATTTGTTTTATATTTTTTCAGGATAGAGAACAGAACAGCCTACTTTTCCATGTATTTTCGACCCATCTGTGAAAATATGTTGTAAATCTTTCCATTTTGCGTTCATCTCTTGAATGAATATATTCCTGGTTATTAATGGGCTCGCCACGCTTTGTATGATTCGAATATGAATATTTAGAGGAGTAAAAAGTGCTTTATAATTTGTTTTCCATATTGGGATATTGTCTGTTGCGTTTATATCCAATATGTATTGTGCAGATAGTATAAAGCTATCTACAAGTATTGGTAACTTTTTCTTGCTCCAATATTTTGAAGTTAGGCCAAGGTTCGTTAATGAACTGATTTTATTAATAATCTTTGCCTGTTTGGCTCTTGAATTAAAAACAAATTTATCACTTAAAAATTGTCTTCTCAGATCTAGTGGAGGCTCACAGGTTTCTATTTCCAGGACGTTAATTGGAGTACTTGACAAATATTCTATACTTATCCGAAGACATTTGTTTTTCAGTTGTTCGATTTTTTTTTAGATGGGTCTCTGCAGCTGTGGCGTAAAAAATTGAACCATAATCTATTATTGATCGAATCAGGCTTCTATAAAACAGCAATATAATATTTGGATCAGAGCCCCAGTTATGTTTACTGAAGGTCTTTAATAAATTTACAGCATTTTCCGTTCTTGCTTGTACATAATGTATATGTTCTTTCCAATTTAACTTACTGTCTAAGATTACACCTAAATATTTAAAACTGGTTTTATGAGGTATCGCATATTGTGAGAAATGAATGATGTTAGGGTGGGTATACCTTTTTCTTGTATATGTTACAGCTGTAGATTTAGATTCAGATATCGACATTCCATTTTTTTCTGACCAACTATGTATTGCTTTCATGACTGAAGAGAGTTGTGTATGACAATTTGAGATGTTTTGGTTTTGAGAATATAGAACGATATCATCCGCGTATTGGAGAATATTTATTTCCTTGGGTATTAATGTTTGCAAGTCGTATGTATAAATAATGTACAATAAAGGGCTTAAGAAACTTCCTTGTGGGAGCCCAATCGATGTTTCTCTGGGACATGATAACTCATTGTTTATTTTTATAATTAACTTTCTATTAGAATAGAGATTAAATATGTGTTTAGATAATGTTACTGGAAGTTCTAGACGGCACATTTTTTTACATAATATTTCCAAGTTAACGTTGTCGTAGGCTCCATTAAAATCCAAAAATAAGGCCGTAGTCGATTTGTTGAAGGTAAATGCAATTTGTATGTCTGTTACCAAATTCGCTATATTCTCTTGTGCAGAGCTGCCCTTTCGATACCCAAATTGTGATATTAGAATTAATGAGTTCTTTTCTAAATAATATTCAAGACGGTGTTTAATCAGTCTTTCATAAGTTTTTAAAACACAAGATGCGAGAGATATTGCCCTATACGATTCTGCCTTATTAGGATCTTTTCCTGGTTTGATAATAGGTATAATTAGATACCGTTTCCACATTTTTGGTATTTCAGCCTGATGACACCAAATACTATTTATAATTCTAAGAAGGCTACTCTTTGCGTTTAAATGTAAATGGCTAAGCATAGAATAGTGTATATCATCATCTCCAGGAGCAGAGTTATTGTTACTTTTTAGAACCATTTGTAGTTCATTCATAGAAAATGGAAGCGATGAAAATTCGGTGGTCACAGTAGATATTACTTCCGGTATTGTGTCTAAAATGGAAGTATCAAAGTGTACGCTTGGAGGTGTTATACTTTCGTGAAATTTTGATACCCATTCGCTATCCAGATTTACAGGCTGCTTGTTTTGGAATTTTCTGTTTTTGAAATGGTTTACCTTCTTCCATATTTCTTTTAGGGGCATTGATCTATTGAGGCTAGAGCAATATTTTTTCCAACTTTCTCTTTTAATTGTTTTTAAGGTTTTATTTGCTATTGCATTATTTTTTTTATATTCCAGCAGATTTTGTAAATTTGGATCATTCAAATACTTGTACATACTTCTTTTTCTAACTGTTACTACTTGTTGGCATACGTCATTCCACCAAGGTTTATGTTTTTGAGTGGTCTGATTTATTTTTGATTTTGGGATAGATTGGTCTGATGCATTTTCAATTTTTTCAATGAATTCTTCGTATTCTAGAGTTTCTGTTCTTAGAAACTGATCTCCAGTTTGTAGATAGTAGCAGTCCCATTTTGCTTTTCTTAAGTTCCATTTACGATTAGTGTACAAAATGCAGGTGTTTGCACCAATGGATAGATGAGTAATTGACGGTAAATGATCAGATCCGTATAAATCTTTAAGTACTGACCAGTTGAGTAGATGAACAATGTCTGAGGAACAAATAGTGAGGTCGATTGCTGAAGGTGTTTGTATAGAACTGCCAATAAAAGTTGGTGACCCATCATTTAGATAAATAAAGTTATGCTCGTCCAATGCCTTCAGCAAAACCTTTCCATTAGTATCTGTATTCGGTCCACCCCATGCGATGTTATGTGAATTAAAATCTCCCGTAATTATTAATGGTTTAGGATAACTTTCAAATAACTTTTCCCATTGTTTATCAGTGATTGTTGTTTTCGGTGGGATGTATATAGCCCGTTCAGTATTAAAACCGTTGCACGTCACATCTGTCATAACTGTACTATGTTGCCAAGCCCTTGAAATAATATGAGAATCTAGTATATGTCAAATGAAGTTTATCAAATATTCTAGGTTAGGTTTAGTTATTGATGGTTATTGCGTGCAAAGAAACTTCGACTTATTTCAGTTACATACAGAGATGTTACATATAAAATTTTAATTTGTATGTTAACCGTACAGCACTAAGAAATTCCTATTTTAAAAACTATGGAATTATTTTTAGCACTAAAAAGGTATGTATGGAATAGTTAACACTTTTCTTTGTATGTTTATACCACACACTTAATTAGTTAGAAGTTATGGAACTATTCTAGTATTTAAAATGCATGTATACATAGTATCAAGGAAAAAATATTATCTAATATAATTTTTAGGTTACAATTACCTAAGTACATGGTGGCTTCTAGAATGCTGTCACTACAATATGAAAGATTGATGTAAGGTTTACAGACATCCTATAAATAAAAAAGTTCTGATAACCTGGATCTACCTCCTTTTTAAAGGTAGGCAATTTTATTTTATATTTTGGTGAAATAAATCTTAAAATTTTTTTAGAAAAGCCGGGATGTGAAGCTTTAGTGTGTAGGTCATTTTCAACAAATAAAATCATCCTGAGATATATGATCATTGATCATAGCAAAAGAAAATTGTGCAGCGAGCACCACCACAGCTCACAAAAGGAGAGCAAATCCATTCTATTCTCCGAATGAAGGTATATGCGAATGATTGACTAAATCGTAGCACTGAAATCAATACATATTATAATTATCAGTATATTGCTGAATTATTTATCACTCCATCATCTTCTAATCAATCCAAATGTATATTTACCATTTTGTTTTAGCTCTCCAGCATCTACCGCAACTGAAAGTATTGCTAATAAAACGATTGATCAAATGAGCCGTTTCAATTCAATAAAAACTATTAAATTAATTCTTTGTAGTTTTTATAAAACTTTGTGATATACACATTTACCTTTAGAAAATGCTGCCTGAATTACTTATTTTGAATATCATGATTAAAATAAAATAATGCCACCCCAATTTTTATGGAATTGTTTTATTAAAAAGAAACATTGCAAATTTATAAATTAGTTACTACACCGAAAAGATTGTAATACTATATTTTTAAATAAGGTAGAACAATAATTGCAAATAGAAATCTTTCAAATTTGAGAGGTTCACGGACAAACCAATTCCAACCCGCAACTTCTGGAATGCATCTATCGGCTTGCTTGGCAGTACCCTGTATTAACTCAATAGGATTTTTGAAAAGATGGTAGGTAATACTTTGTGTCTATACTGTTCTTTCATATCCACAATGTATTTTGTTGGGGGTTTGTTTCTGAAAAAAACATTTATTGAAAGGGCAGTATTCAAATAACCAATTAATTTCTTTTCAAATATACCTATATTATTATTTTTGTAAAAATAAAAGTAAAACAGCATTTATTGTCTATTAGGTATAATTTGAAGTAAGAATTTTAAATGTATTAAACTAGTTGTGTAGTCTTCTGAATTCTAACATATAATTTACTATATCACTGTTCAAATACAGTTTGTATCTACTTACTAGGCTACAATATAAATAATTTCAGCTTCAACATTTGTTAATCGAATTCTATATTGTGTCGCATTAACCTAATATTATTTATCGAAAAGCATTGTCCATAATTTATCAAAGGTTCAGAAAGATTCAATAGTAATTGGTTTTCAAACCATTTAAAAACATGTTCTTCATTCATTTCCCCATGATAATAACTCAACTGAGATTCATATAAAAATATACTTTCTGCTCCATCAATACAACCATCTTTATTCTCTGCATGTAATACAAAATATCTAGAATAAAAACAATTTTGCATTCTAAAATTTTACATAATCATTGTAACATACCTTTTGACATGAACCACACAGCACCATTTTGGAAAATTCAGGATTCATTAATAAAAACAAATTTATACAGTGGTTTATTTTTGTTGAAAGTTCCATAAGTCCTCTTGGTGGATGTGTATCATATTTTAGTAAACTACTCAGGAACATTCTACATTGAATAATTATTGTTCTTCCTTCAATTACTGCAGTAACATTCCTAAAGTGACATGATTATCTGTAAAAAAATGTCCATGTATAATTGCCAAGTATTAAGAATAATGTAACAGAATATAATAAATACAGTTGATTGGGTATAATATTAAACTTATACATACTTGCTTCATAAACGCTGTAAATAGTATCAGGAGTAAATGCATCAACTATTGCAGTATTATTAAGTTTCATTTATACGTTTTTTTGGATGTGACTTTAACTTTAATAACTCATCACTGCTTGTGAAAAATTACTACAGTTCTTTGCAGTTTTCGTCACAACATAACCCCAAAAATGTCAAGACGTCAACTGAACCAGAAATAAACCATTTTAATCGCGGCAACAGCGCGCATTTTCGCCAACATAAAAAGTTTTTAGTACGACTGACGTTAGTTTGAGTTTAATATTTAATTAACCTACGAGCTGTATTTGATATGAAATTAATTACGAAACCTTTCTTTAAACATATATTTATATTTTTTAATACAATGCGACCTACAAATTTCAATATTTATTGAGTTTAGAGAGGCTTAACATAATGATTGACAGAGGATTGACAGCAGCAATCGAATAACATGATATAAATGAACGTCTCTTTTTCGACACTTTGATGACGTACAACGGTTTTTGTACTGAACGGGCTATACAGATACTAACGTTAAATATGTTTTATTATTACATTTGATTTCTATTGCCTTTTGATTTACGTTTACTATATTATATTTATTGGTTAATTCTTTGTAAATAATATTTGTTCTAATTAAAATTGCAGTTCCACCTCCTGATCTATCAGGTCTATCATCTCTTACTATATTATATCCACTAAAATTAATGTATTTATTTGATGGAAATCGTGCTTCCGAAAGGCATGCGATATCTACGTTCTGTTCATCTAGTAAATATATTATATTGTGTCTGTTTGAAATAGCTGATTTGCAATTCCACTGACACAGAGTTATATTTTTATACATTTGATTTAAATTGATTGAAATTAAAATTAGTTTTTATCATTGCTTCAATGTCAGATTCTTGTATTTCAAAATTTTTATTTTTTATGGTATTAACAACCGATAATATAATGTTTAATATTGTACTGAGAAAATCATTTGATTCCCTAGCATCGTCAGATTGATGAGTTTTATTATTGATGTTTGATTGATACTGATGATTTGTTAAAATTCCACCCTTTTGGGAGGGAATATTAGTAGGAGATAATATTTGATTACGTTGTTGTATGGTGGGATCCGGAGAGGTGGATCTTATTCTTTTATATCCTTGCTGAATTGTTTGTTGTGTTACAAATGATTTCTTCAGTGCCGTATTATAATTAGCTGGTATCGGTAATATGGTTGATTGAGAAGGGGGTAGAAAGTATGAGTTCTGGGATAGAGTTGACGAATTTAGTGGAGGAAAATTATGACTCGTTATATTTTGATTACTCATTGTTGTTAGGTTAGACACCGACGATGCGGGTCTTGACGCTACTAAATCTGAATACCTTGTTTCTGGAATTTGGATACTAGCATCTCTAAATGAGCAATTTGTGTTTGTCATGATATTTTTTATTTCTTTCTGCCTAGTAAATTCCCTACATTCTTTTAAATTATTTGCATAATGGTTTCCTTTGCATGTCAAGCATTTTACCTCAGTTTCCGTGCAAGTGTCGGCCGAATGATTTTCTCCGCATTTAAGGCATTTTTGCTTACTTTTACACTGACGCCCTATATGTCCGTATCGATAACAATTATTACATAATACTACTTTTTGTTGATACGCTTCTACTTCATAAAGTACTTTGTTTTGGCAGGTTTTGACATTTAAAGGAAATCATTATGGTACTGGTTGGTTTAAATATTGTTTCCCCATTTACATTTTTAATTCTTCTGTTCATTCTTTTTACGAAATCAACTTCAAATTTGATATGATGATCAAAGGCTGCAATTCTTTTTTTCAAGTATTCTTCTGTTAGATCCTAATCTATTTGTTTTACTATACCTTGTCCGAAAATCATGAATTTAGGGATGTACGCGTTCAAGTCATATTTTTTTAATGCTGATGAATTTAATAAAATATTTGAACTAGCATAATCTTTCATAATGATCCTAATTCTGTTTTTACCAACCGACTGTATCTGTTTAATTTTTTTATCTATATCTCCGTGTTCATTGAGAATTATTTCTCCTATTTTTATTGCATTCAATTTGCCCTCAAAATCTGGCCTATTATTTTCAATATAAATGTGAAATGGCCCGATATCAGTTTGTTGATAAGAATAAACTGTACGAACCTGTTTTTGTCCGAATTCTTGTTGAATGTTTTTGGGACTGGATGAGGGATTATTATTTTTTGTACTTACCAGTTCATTATTAGTATTTTTTAAATTACTTTTTGCCTTTTCCATGTTTTTACAAAGCGTGTTTACATCCATTATTAAGTTTAAATGGTTAATGCTAGGTTGCGGCGGTATAATTCTGTTGTCATCTTCGATGTCAGGGGGTTCGCCCCCGAAATCCACGTCCATTTTTAAATGAACAAAACTAGTGTTTTAACTAACTATAATTAATATAATAAATAACAATCACTTAATCAACTTTATCATACACAGCGTGACCGGTATCACTAGGAACCTATTCGTACGGGAGCTAAGCATGAACTGTGGACAAATCTCTCACATGAAACAAACATTTAAATATTTGTCTTCAGTTGCTGTAGGGTTTTTGCGCCATGATTTGGATAAATCTTTTACTGCACCGGTTTCGTTAAACTTTTTACTAATTTAGATCTTGTTATGATATTTCTATTAGGATATAAATTATTGAAGATTATTCAAATTAAACCAGTTTATTCAATCATAGCCGTCTAAATGTATTATTTTAACTTCGGCTGAGATAATGTAAATGTAGCTATAACTCCGAAATTATGGCATTTAGGTATAGGGAACATTACATGAAAAATATTCAGTATTTCTTAAGGATTTCAGAAGGCACAAAATATACAGGTTGATCCATTTGAAATAACAAAGTTCATTATTATTCCGGAAAAAGGAAAGATCTGAAAACAATGTAAATACCACCATAATATCCGCCATATCACAAGATACTCGCACACCAAAATCTATAAAAATCGTGCTATCCACACAAAAGTGCAATATTTTTAATCAACATTTTATAAATATTTCCCACAATATTACTATTTCATAGGAGCACGATTAAAGACTTTGGCAACATTGCTAGTATAGAAAGCATTGTAATCTTTCTAATTCTGCCATCTGAATGTGAATTCCTCTATAAAACATCAAGTTTGACATGGATTTAATAAAATTAAATTGTTTACCTGTTTAATGCCTAAAAGTTCTGTAACATCACAACAAATATTGCCAACATATATAATAATCCATGCTATAGTATGTATAGAAACATACAACCACCATATTGGTTTATAATTTAAATTGAAGGCCCATAAAACTGTACTTGGTGTGGCTTTCCAGTGTCGTAGTAAATACTAAAAATAACTGATAATAGGCGAAAACAAATAAAAAAATTTATAATAATAAAAATATAAATATATTGTCTTTTTACATATTATTCGAATGTTCTTATCTTACCGACACCGATCACAAGTTTCACGAACACTGACACTACATACATTACATTATCTGACGCGCGTTTCGATAACCAAGTTCGTCTCCAGATACCTAAGGTAAACTAAAATTATGAGTCTTCCTAATTCAGGGTGATTCATTGGTGCGATAAAGTCCAATATCTTGTAAATACTCAAAGATATTTAAATAAAATTGTAGCGAGCCTAAAGGCTTATATATTAAAATAAGTCGCAATTGTACAGCGTGTTCCAGAACGCCGTGAAAGATCAAAGGAACATTTTTTTAAATGAAACGCCCATATTTTATATGAGCCAACTGTTCTTTAAAACGAACTTCAACAAACCTCTTAGTGTTCCCAACATAATTCCAAAAGATAAAATAATGGATTTGGAAAAGAGTGATATTTATGAATTTAGTGTAATGATTGTGATAAGATGTATGTTAGGCAGACTAAGTTTAACTGAAGAGACTGAAGGTTTACCTCTCAAGAAGATAACTTGGTTATCGAAACACGCGTAAGATAGTGTGAAGTGTTAGTGTTGGTTTAGTGATAGTGTAAACAATGTTCAGTGTATCAAAAGTGCTTAAAATTCATAACTAACGGTAGATGGGCTAATAAGACATATATTTTTAGTATCATAAATAAAAAGTTCACCTAGAAGGATCCACTTTACATTTTTGTATCAAGTATTAAGCAATAATAAATCTAGCTTAATACTTAATACTGCAGTCATCTGATTCATTCTGTTTATAGACAGTAGGATTTTTTGTTAATGTTTATCAAATGATAGTAATACTGATTTTGAAAACAGTAAAAGCCTTAATACTACTTACCAACAAAATACCTGACGTTGATATTACATATACAGAGCGATGTACAACTTGAAATCCATTAGTTTCAAAGGCCTCTTTCACTCTAGTAGATGCCAATAACGAATGTTGGAGTATAAATAATGATAATAACACCATATTTATCAATAATGCCCATGTTGTCATGAACTCTGGTTCTAAAAACGACAATTTTAAGTAAGCAAAAATTGTAAGTAGTTCCAACAACTACCACATTTTTATATTTATAAAAAAATTACAGTATGCTAATCACATATTAACAATTTCATTGCATACCAGAAAGATAAAAATAAATACAGATGGCTCTAAAGCAATAGAAGAGACAGACTGGGATAGGAACCCAACACTTCTGTTGGGGAAAACCCCTAAGTATATTTCAAGCGAATATTCACGCTAAAGGAAAGTGTGCCCTGTTCAATATTGATAAAATATACAGAGCATTTCAATGAAAACTATCCACCCCACATAATTCTGAAGGCGTCACTTTTATGAAAAAATGAAAAAACACGTAAAAAATCATATAAAGGGGGACGACTTTTTGCTCATATGTATACTTCATAACTTTAACCCCCTCCCCCCTATGGTATCCACTCCCAATTTTTTAAATAATAATAATTTTTAATACATTATTGCATTGTTGGATTCTCATCTACAAGAGGATTACAAAAATGTATAATACATAAGTGAAATGTCAATCAGTTAGGATAATTCCAATGTAAACTATGTCTTTACTGCGGCACTAACTCTACTCAATTAAATAAACGATGTTTTGCTTGGGGACAAAAACATAGCGACCGGAAAACTGGTGTTTGACGTTGTTTAAATGAAGTGTCAAGTAGGTAGCTTAGTTTTCATTCGAATATCAACATTTACAAGTACCTATCTACCGTAAAAATGATGTATACTCTGCAAGATAGAATTTAAATTGTAGGATTATACGACGAAAACAATAAATCTGCAAGAGCCGCAGCTAGACAGTTTAATGCTGCTTATCCCGGAAGAACTACCATACATAAGTACGTAATTGAATTAATGCAAAAAATGTTTGAAACAGGATCAGTTGCCAAAAAAAACCACAACGAGTAGTTAACAACGAGGCTATGGAAGTTGCCGTTTTAGGACAACTTACGTTAGAAAAGAACAACAGTCAATATCACAAATTTCTAGTGCAGTGGGTGTTTCTCGCAGCAGTGTTTTCAGAATTTTACATAAACACAAATTCCATCCTTACAAAATTAAATTAGTCCAAGAGCTACATGAAGACGATTTCGTCCTGCGTCTACAGTTTTGTGAATTGATGAGTGAACGACTGCACGACACTCCAGCTTTATTGTACAATATCTGCTTTTTCGACGAATGTTCATTTGCATTAAATGGTGGAGTAAACAAACATAATTGTAGATATTGGGCAGAAAATGACCCACACCTAATGCGGGAGTTTCATAGTCAAACACCACAAAAATTGAACGTCTGGTGTGGTATTTTTGGTGACCATATTGTTGAACCATATTTTATTGAGGGAATCTTAAATGGTGAGTCTTATCTACAATTACTCGGAGAATCTATTTTTCCCGAAATAACACGAGTACTAGAAAATGATGATACCATGTCAGAAGCTTTGCTAGTGTTTCAACAAAATGGGGCAGCTCCACATTACGCTCTCGACGTAAGACGGTTTTTAAACGAATCATTTCCTGCTCGGTGGATAGGTAGACGAGGCCCAATGTTGAAATGGCCACCTAGGTCACCAGATTTAACCCCCATAGACTTTTTTAACGGGATATCTGAAAACCAAAATTTATGTCACTCAGCCAGAGATGATTTACGTCAGCGAATTATTCAAGAATGTCGACAAATAAAACCAGAAATGTTACAAAATGTTCTAAACTCATTTGATGCTCGATTGTATCATTGTATGGAAACCAATGGAAGTTAATTTGAGCACCTTATAAAATAATTTAGTATGATTTGGCTGATTTGTTACGAATTAAAATGTTACTATTAGTAAATTGGAATTAACTGTAACTCCCAACTGATTGACTTTTCACTTATGTATTATACATTTTTGTAATCCTCTTATGGAGGAGAATCCAACAACGCAATAATGTATAGGGTGTCTCATTTAAAAAATTGGGAATGGTGACCATGGGGGGGAGGGGGTTAAAGTTATAACTTCTACATACGAGCAAAAAGACGTCCCTCTTTATATGATTTTTTACGTGTTTTCCATAAAAGTTACTCCTACAGAATTATGTGGGGTGGATAGTTTTCATTGAAATGCTCTGTATAGAAGGCAAAGGATTATCATCATGTTGGATGGTCATGCAGCCATTAAAGCACTGTGTTCTGGTATAATCAGTTCTAAAATGGTATGGGAACTCAACAAACTAGGAGAGAACAACATCTTCACCGTCATGTGGATTCCAGGACACATAGGAATAGAAGGAAATGAAATAGCGGATGAACTAGGTAGCAAAGAGAGGGGACCCTTTTGCGGTATTGGCTCCAAAGTAGTATTGAAAGAAAAAGACAACGCCGAAAAGATCTGACCATTGGAAATATCTAGTAGGGCTAAGACAATCAATGATACTCCTGGGAAACTATAACCAGGTGAGAACAAATGAATATCAAAGCCAGAGTAAAACTGCACTAAGAGTTTTAACTAGTGGAGCAAGAAGAATGTAGATTATGGAATAAAAGAAGAAAATTCCATCCACATACTTGCGGAATGCATAGCAATACAGAATCCTAGGGCACAACACCTAGGAGACTACTGGATACTTACCTAAACTGAAGCCTGCGGATATCCTAAAATTCCTTAAAGGAACTACTAGTCTCCGAGACTTTCCTCAGGAAGTAAGTAGAAGAAAGGGAGCACAATAGATCTTTTAACTCAGTGAATGTCACCCCAGTATACATACAAAGGTGATTTTTTACAACTTTTTTAATTTTCCCTCCCCACTCAAAGACTTGCTGGAAATATCCAAAAAAATTCTCTGAAAATTTGAGCTCTTAATATTAACTTTAAGTACTCTCGCAAAGCGTAAATTGTTCCATAGTGGGATTCACTCGGGATTGAAAGGGCTACAAAAGTGCTCATTGAGACGTAGCTGTAATCTGCACCTGTAAGATGGTACGGGTCCCTCAATCAGATATTGCTGAGAAATTCTAATTTTTTTGTTATTTGAAAAAATGTAAATGGCATCTAGGAAATTTAATTTTCTTTAAAAAAGATCCAATAAGTTGAATTGGTAAGATTGATATTTATTGAGATAAACAATTGAAAATCATCATTTATAAAAAGTCCGAAAATTCTGAAAAATTTCATAAAGAGAAAATGTTTTTACGCTTTGGGAGAGTACTTAGAATTAGTATTAAGGGCTCAAATTTTCACTTGTAATCTCCCTAGTGCTTGAATTATTGCCGGAAATTTTTGGAGTACATGAATTTTCTTTCTCTCTTTAAAAATTCATGAACGAGACAAATTTCCCGCAATTAATTCAAGCACTAGGAAGATTCGATAAGAATAGTTATTTGTTTTACTAGGCAGCAAAGTAGTAGATTGACTGCCGCGGCTGATAGTTCATTCAGGAATTCAGCTAAGGCAGTCAATCTACTTTGCTGCCGAGTTGAACATATAATTTTTTCTCCGATTATTGATAATGATCTTAATTATATCGAAAATATTGTTGGAAATGACAAAAAAAATACTGTGAAAGTTATAATTTTTTGGTTAAAATATTTTCAGTTTAATGCAAATAACTTGGGACCTGTAAAAAATATCAAAAACTTTTATGAAGATAAGTTATAGAAAATAGAATGCTCTCCAAAAAATGTCCCATAAAATTTTCTCATAAAGTTTATGGTTGCGTAAAAAAATTGCAAAAATATTAAAATTTGTCCTTAGTTCAACTTTGACCTCGAATAACTTTTGAAGGAATAAATATATCAAAAAATTGTAAGAGTCCTTTTTTGTAGAACGTTCAATTTTCTACAAGAATATACCTTGGTCATTTCGAAGTATTGTCACCAACGTGAGTTATAAAATTCCAAAGTGCAAGAGAATATTGTTCCCATGTTATTTAAATGGAAAATCGAAATTTGCGATGCGGCACCTCTTAATATTAATATTAAGAGCTTAAACTTTCACAGTATTTCTTTTTTGTCATTTCCAACAATATTTTCGATATAATTAATAAAAAACTTTTTGTTGAATCAGTCTAATGTATATATAGTAAAATTAATACCTATTTAGAGGTACCAGCCGTTTTAGTAACTTAACGTATGCGGCTTCTTGAACCATCTGAACCCGCATGAAAAAAATTAGGTTATGACCTTTGTCATGTCAAATGCTTGACATATTTCTTATTGCATTGGCGTAGTGACTTGAAATTTCATATTATCAGTGGCGGTTTGTAATAATACAAATTAATTTTATGAAATTCATAAAATTCTAAAGATGTTGACATAATAAAAGAATATAAAAGAAGCGCACTAATTTTAAAAACATTGTTTTATTAACTAGATACATAGTTTTCTTAAAAAAATATGGCAATTCAGAGTTCGATTAAGTACAAATTCTAGATTTAAAAAAAATG
Source organism: Lochmaea crataegi (assembly GCA_947563755.1). Taxonomy (NCBI): domain Eukaryota; kingdom Metazoa; phylum Arthropoda; class Insecta; order Coleoptera; family Chrysomelidae; genus Lochmaea; species Lochmaea crataegi. The sequence continues at coordinate 79,360,790 of OX387422.1, read as the reverse complement.
ACAACGTGATCTTCAAGGCAAAGTTTAATTAGTCTCTAAATCAGAATAACTTTTGGAAAGTGATAGTTCATCATCCGATTCATTGGATACAGAGATCACCATAGGTTCGATGTTTAGTAGGTCCAGTTTGTTTTCTACTTCCCATGCTTCAGAAATAATTTTCTCTGTATGATTTATGTAATTCTGCCAGTGTTGCTCCGGTACATTTTTTACAACGTCATTCCATACTTTTAAGACTTCAGTAGATGACCTTGCAGTTTTCGTAATAGCTTGGTCATAATGCCTTTTAGTTTCTTACCATACCATTTCGATGGCATTATAATGGCAATGATAGGGTGGTAGCCTGAGAACACAATGACCATGCTCGGCAGCGAATTTGTCTAAATGATAATTTTTTTCTGGCAAAACTTGCTTTTCAATTATATTCCAAACAGCATCCTTTAAAATGTGATCTGGAAAAGGAATATTCTTTTTTTTTGAGCCATTCTAACATGCGTGTTTTACTCCAACTTTTTCTTGGGATTTCTTCATCCAGGCGACTGTGATACGTTGCGTTATCCATTATAATTAACGATGATTCTTCCAAGTAAACAATTAGTTGCTGTTTAAACCAATTTTCAAAATTTTCGGTGTTCATGTTATCATGGTAATCGCCTGTTTTTTTATTGCATTTAAAAATAAGCGATGCATTTGCCACAAAACCTTTTTTATTACCGGCATGAACAATTACATATCGTGTCCCACTTCCAGTTATTTTTAAATCACTGTGTTTAGTACCATCTTGCCACATTGTTCTGTCCCCACTTTTACTAAAAACCCATGTCTCATCGAGAAAAACAGGTGTAAAGAGCTTTTCGCTTTTAGCAGCATGGTATTTGTTCAAAAATAATATTCTTTTTAATCTGACTGCAGGCATTTCCAATAAATGTTTTCTTCAATCCTGTTTTTTGAAATGAAAACCCATTTTTTTAATTCCCAAATATAACGAACCTTTGGAAATCTTAGTTTCTGGAGACTCTTCGATAAATTGCCGTAAAATAGTTTCTACTGTGATTTTATCCTTTCGCGCATACATTTTATAAATTACTTCCCTCAAACAATGCAGGGTATTTTTTGTAATTCGGGTTTTCCTTCGGGAAACGCTTGCAGACATATTTCTTCTAAATTCGAAATCTGTAGCTCTGTTTGGTTTTTCAAGATTATATAATGTGCTTTCTGGAACTTTTAGTGCTTCGGACGCTTTTTGAATTGCCTTAAATCGAGATCCTAAATCGTTTTGAAAATAGTTTACTACATTAAGCATAAGTTTTTTGGATTCATCAGAATATCGCATTTTTATATCTTATTTTGCGTTATGACATTAACATGAAATCAAAATTTGACGTAACTTCAAAAACGTGACATCTAATAAATTAGTTACGACGTTCATTTTTGTTGGTAATTTTTTGTTTCAACCGATTTATTAATAATAAATAAGGATGGTCTTATTCTAAATGGGTATAAAATTTACTATATTTGCAAATTATTACAATGGACGAGTTCTATACAAGGGAAATGCTGCCAACATAACGAACAAAAAAATACTGAAAAAGGTTAGTCGCATAAGGAAGCTGTTTTTCCGATCAATTTTAGGATTTTCTTATATGTTTTGGGTCCCTTTACCACCCATGCTGTACCCGAAAAGTTCGGAATTGTAACCGAAAAGTTTGCACATCTTTTTAGTTTGGGGTATTTCACATCTTACAGTTGACGAAAAACCAATGTCAGCTGTCAACTCATATACGTATTATTAATTAATTAAAGCCATATTTTTGCGATCTAGCGTCTTTAAGCGGATTAACAGTGTAGCTTAAGCGTGACCTCATAACGGTGACGTCACGCTTAACTTCGCAAAAATGGAAATATCTAGCGATATTCTGACATATGACAACGACATTTCTCTCACGACACATACAAACTTTACTTTGTTTATTTTTTTCTTTCTGAAATTCTGAATTTGTAGTAAGCAAAATAATATTAATATACCTAATAATATTGCTTTTGTTAAAATTTGTGATCTTAGAATTTAGAATGAAAAGGAGGAGAGACTCTTAAGAAGCTCTCAAGAAGAATAAAAAGTTTGCAAATAATTTCTTCAATTCTAAGAGATCATTACATCAGATCAATTTATGAGGAAGAATGGATAAGCCGTAATCTAAATTATGACTTTTATATTTCATTTCGAATGACTAAAGAAACATGTTATGATTTTTTGAAAGTCCATTGGTCCACTCTCTTATCAATTTATTCTGTCAATGCTGTCAATTTAATGACGCACAACAGCTGAACCGCTTCAAAGTTTTCTGGCGCTCTCCCGACCACGACAGTTTCCGCTTCAAGCGTTTTTAAGCGTGACATCATTACTTATTCGCGAAAATGAATCGCTTTAATCCGCTTAAAGACGCCAGATCGTAAAAATATGGCTTACGCATTATTCAACATTCTTTGTTTATGTTTCTGGTATATTGTTATGGAGGGTAGAAGGAAGGAGCACCATCTGAATGTATTAAAAAGTGTCCATCGAAAAGAAGCAAATTAAGGTGGCGCCATAGTAGCAAGAGGAAAGATTTTAAAAACAGCGCCATAAATTATTAGAGTAAGATACAAAATTAAAAAAGGAAATACTACGTAAATAATTGAGATTTTAAATACTGCATATTTCTCAATTACACAAGTCACGAAAAATACTAAATCTTTCAACCCAGCACACTTCACTCGGTTTATAACCCTAAATTCACATCATTTCCATTAGCTACACGAGCGCCATTTCGGTGAATCTTCGAATTATAATTTGCTGTTTACAGGTGGACACTTTTTCAACTTGTCACCCATACAAGATGGTGCTCCTTTCTTCTACCCTCAATATATGTTGTATACTACTGATTTTTATTCTTCTACCTTTAACGGTTTGTGATTTATGTGACTCTGATCTGCTTTTATTATTGTAAATATCCTCGAGAAGAGTTATTAGAAATTCTACAACCTATCTTTAGTTTTCAATTATACAGGGATTCTGTAGTGCTTTTACCAACAGATGTACCTGGGGCAATGTTACAAGAAAACGTATGTTTAGAGGACTATTCTGTGATTTATTACATAATAATATAAGACTTTTTTATATGTATTTATAGAGTGAGGTTTTTATCTTCTCTATTTATGATTTAATTAGGTAAATAAAATAAAGTGTTAACAGAAGCAATATATTTTAATTACCTCTTCAAATATTGGTTTTGTATAAAATTCTTCAGCTTTTAATAAGGTTTTTCAAAATGTACAAGAAAGCACACAATACTGAAAATATTTGATAATATCGGTAACATAGTAATAGGACAATGGTTACTTAATATTTTGTATAATTTAATCCTACGAATGGCACGTTACACATGAACTCTGGATTTGGCAATTTTTTTGGTCAGTTTATCCCTTTTCAAAAGAAATGGTGGTGTGAACACTTTAATTTTAAGTTCATTTGCAACAACTTGAAGTAGGAAGCCCCTATCTGCTAATAGACAGTAATTTTCTTGCATAAAGTTCTTCATATCACACTGTACAAACAGTTCACTATCAGATATGGAGCCTTCAAATCCGTCACTACAGTATATTATGGCACCACTAACTGCTATTACAACTAGAAATTGAATCATGTTAGTGTGCGTGTAACTGGTGTAAGTATTTCCTTGCTGCCTAAAGTTTCTTACCATTTGTAATGATATTTCAGTGGCATCCATAACCCCGAGAATTTTATCCTCAACATTTTTGAAACAATATATTTATATGTATATTTCTAGCTGCCAAAAATAAATCACCTCTTAGTCCAATGATTTGGTGGTACATAAATTGAACCCATGTAAAAAATATCACTGATAGGTATGATTTATTTGTATTACAAAAAAAATGTCAATTCTTGTAAAGTGTATCCTCGTCTCAATCTTACTAGCACCAAACATAACTTGTCTCTATTAGAAAATTTTGAATAGAAATTCTTTCTAACTCTAAGCTGCCTATTATATTTAAATTGGTATTTTAAGTCGATCATAACATTTTCATCTAAGAATGATAGGGTGCTTCAAAATGTGAAGGGTTAAGTCCAGTAAAGTATTTAAACATGGTAGTTTTCCTTTTTAGGTTTTTGTATGAAAAATAGTTTTCCCAGTATGAGTATTTATGTCCACGGTGAAGATTTGAATATACTTGTACTATCTTTTGTTTCATTTTTGGTAATCTTTTTTTGGGTTCTGTTTGTGGTTGCATTACAAAATTGGTAGAGCTATAACTGTGTTCCACAATATTCGTAGTGGGTGTAATTGGATATGGAAAACTCTCAGAAAATAGATCATCAACAACATTTATTTATATTTGATTGTCTGAGACACTAGCAAGTTCTTGTACATTCGATTGAGTCAATTCAGCATCTACCTCATCGTCAGTAGACCCATCATTATAATAGGGTTTTGGATCTACACAATTATCATCGAAATGTTCACTACAGATATAAGTAGTTTTGTTGATTGTAGCAAAATTCAGATTTTGGTTGCCACATAACTCAATCCATTTGAGGCATCTGCTGGGTCATCTCCTAGGTTTGGGAAATGGAATAAACTTAATGGCATTCCATCTTCGTCCTTTAACTAAAACTCTTGTATTATTTTTACAACTTTAATAAGTATGTACAATACATTTCGCAATTTGTATAATCACAACGAAGATACAAATCAGGGTAGAACAACTCTTCTCGATGGTATTTGCAATGATAATAGCAGATCATAGTCACACAAATCACAAACAGACAGGTAGAATAAAAATGATAAAAAAACAAAGCCAAACAAAGAATGCCTTAGTACCTTAATGATACGTATATGTGTTGACAGCTGACATTAGTTTTTCGTCAACTGTAAGATGTAAAATACCCCAAACTAAAAAGACCTCCAATGTTTTCGGGTACAACATGGGTAGTAAAGGGACCCAAAGTAAATAAGAAAATCCAAAAATTGATGGGAAAAACAGCTTCCTTATGCGACTAACCTTTTTCAGTATTTTTTTGTTCGTTATGTTGGCAGCATTTCCCTTTTATAGAACTCGTCCATTCCCACAATCTTTTTGTTTTTCCTGTTATTAAAACAAAATTTGATAGAAATCGCAATTTTTGGAACGGTCGGTTGCTATGGAAAGGTATATGTCCATAATAATTATAGTTAGACAACTTATGGAATTTCTGCCAGTTTTGTGGAAAAATATCGGTATATTTATATTATGGACAGTGATAGCGACTTAGAAGTACTTACTCCTCCAGAAATAAGGGAGGTGGCAAAAAATATTGAGTTAAATTTGTTGCTGGAGAAGTCTCGAATGAAATATGAAGGAAATTATAAACGATTTATGGATTATTGCATGGAGAAAAATGCGAAGACTTTTTCGGAGAATGTATTACTTGCTCATTTTGCTGGATTATCTAAAACAATCAAGAGTTCTGCACTTTGATCTGTATATTCCATGTTGAAGGCAACTATGAATGTTAAAAATGGCGTAGATATAGGAAGATATTTGAAGTTGCGGGAATATTTAAAACGGGCATCCGAAGGCAAAGAAGTCCCGAGTTTTCGAAAAACAATATATTACAAACTTTATACTGGATGCTCCAGATAATAGACAGCCTAAGTCGGACGTCACAGAGATGGGCGGAGCTTATACCGACTCCAAACAATTTTGTTGATAATGGTAAATCCCCATAAGCAATTTTTTTTTGTGTTTTCGTGGTTTATGTGATAAAATAAGACTTTTCAGTTAGATATATTGTTGAAGGAACGTGCTATTTAAGTGATTTTATTCGTTTTTGTCCTGGTGAGTTAATTTAACATATTAATTCTGCTTTAAAACTTATTGAGGTTATGTCTATTTTATTTTTGCAGTACCTTTTTGTTTGTTTTATTTTCAGATCCTTTTGTTGTTAAGAAAATAATGGCTTTTAAACATGCCCTAAAACTTTCCAGCATCAATGCTTTTGTAGATGACAACAAAATTATAAAAAGGGGTGAAAACGCCTTAGAATCCAGTCATGTGAAGAAAATGGACTTTGACTCTGATTTGCAGATTATCAGAGGGGAAGTATTTGCTAGTATGAAAGACAAAAGCTATAAGGTATCTTTAGGTATGATAACATTTGCCTTTGTTAATGTAATATGGAATTAATTCAGTTACAATTTTATTGTAGTGTTGGAAAAGAATGGTGATATTAAAGAAGCCACCTGCACTTGTCCCAGAGGCATAAAATGCCATCACATTGCGGCGTTGGCACTTTTTGGGCATTACAATATATCTGTAACAGATACAGCATGTGCATGGAACGCACCACCTAAACCGAAGGTTGGGCCGCTGAAATGTGCAGAAGAGCTTTACCCACCAAAGCCCTATTCAGCTCTTGAAGGTGCGGTACCAGAAGCATCAATCAACAGATTGAAGGAAAGGCTACGCAGCTTTGGAAATACTGTTGGTTTTACCTGGCTATTGAATGAGGAGTCAATAGATTTGCTGGAAAATAGATTTCCGGTAATTGAAGAAATAATTTCTTCCAAGGACTTCTTGGAGGCCACAGATAAAGTGTCTGTGTTCAAAGAAAAATGTGCTGTAGATGATCAGTTAATAAAAGAGATATCTGCGACCAATATTGGTCAGGTGTCTAATGAAAATTGGTACCTTGTGAGAAAATTTCGATTGACTGCTAGCAACTTTGGTGATATTATTGCAGCGTGCAGGAGAAACAGATTCCCGGTGAGTTTGTTCAAGACACTCTTAGGTGAGTAATAAATTATAAATATATTACATTCTTTTGTCATAGATGTTATCAATAATTTGCTTAATGCTGCTTTAATATGACTAATTTTTTTTTCATTTTTAGTAGTCTTTTCAAAAACAGTATTTTATGTAGCATTTCCTTACTTTCGTTTAATTTGACATACATTTTTTATTATAATTAATTCATTATTTTTCCAGGTGAATACAATTTGGATGGTATCAAAGCAATCCAGTGGGGTAGAACTGATGAAAAAGATGCTCTAGACAATTTGAAGCAGAATTATGGTTTAAATGTTCGACCAACTGGAGTATGGCTTACAAATTCCGGACTTCTTGGTGCTAGCCCTGATGGAATAATTGATGAAGAAGAAGCCATTGTGGAAGTAAAATGTCCATATTCTTTCAGAAATGATCAGTTGTCCGAAAAATTGAAGAATTTCAATAAATACATAATTTTTTATGACGATGAGGGTAATTTGATCTTAAATACAAGTCACAATTATTATCACCAAATTAAAGGAGCTTTACATATTTTAAAAAAGAAAAAATGTTACTTATGTATTTATACCTTGAAACAAATGAAAAACAATACAAAATATTACAATAAAAATTACCTATAATAAAAATGAAAATAAAGTTAAAAATTTAAGGTTTTTTTTTCTTTTTTCAAAGTAGACTATGAAAAATGTTGGTTGGATTTACAGGCTTTTATTAAATTAGAAAAACAGGAAATACTTATTATTACTTTTAACAAGAATTGTATTAGAGCAAGTCATTTATAAATTAAGTAAAATATAAATTTTTTAAATAAAAATTATGTCATCCTTCAATAATACTCCTCAACTTCTTTAATTGGGGGATATTGCAAGTTTGTGTTGAAAAATAGTTGAAATATGTAATATGATGGAACTTGCTGCAGAATATTAAAGCACTTTATTCTCCTGGTGGCCCGTTCCACATGAATTCTAGCCTTTGCAATTTGCTGAGTTTCATATACTTGAGATTCTGTAAACTGTGGTGTTGTTAAAAATGGGGGTATATTTAATGATACTCCTGCAGGGAGAAGGTCCTTAATCAAGAAACCTTTATCTGCTAATATCAAATCTCCAGCCACCATCTGATCTAGAACCTTACTCTCCTCAACAATTTTTTTATCAGATGTAGACCCTGGAAAAGCCTTGCTAACAAAGGTGATTACACCATTTGGTGCAACACCTACCAACATTTTCCAAGTGTTTCGGTGTTTGTATGAACTGTAGGTCAATCTCTGATTTTCCATGCTTGCTGGAACTGCTGAATAAATTTCGGTGCAATCCAAAATTATCCTGCAATTTTTAAAATTCGTAAAAGCAATAGGGAGGCAGGCCTGATTCCGTTGTCTCGATGGTATAGTTCTCATCAAATTCTTGAAAAGGACTTCATGTAGAGCATACATCCACGGCATTATAACATTGGTCACTGTAGCTGTACTACAACTAAATCTAATACTCAAATCTTCATGTGGAAGATTAAGCCTTAGCTTCATTAAGGTCATAAACAGCTGATCAATTTTAGGAATGATCTGAACATTCCATCCAGCATAATATTTCAATTTAATGCTGTCCATTAGTTCAAAAAGAACCATGAACAGCTCATTGGTTGGAATACCAGTATACATTAACACGTGAGCATCATTTTTCTTCACAATTTCATAGCTGAACCTTGTTGATAACTTTTCCAGCTTCTTGGTTAATTCAACCACCTGCTGCCTCAAAAAGTAATTCTCAGCATCTTGAAATGCAGATGACGGATTCAGGAGTGAAGCATCAAGTTTTATTTGAGTCACTTCATGATCTGGTTTTGAAGACCCCGGCAGTAGTTCGTTTGAAGGTCCTGGTAGTGGCACACTTGAAGGTCCTGGTAGTGGCTCACTTGAAGGTCCTGGTAGTGGCTCGGTCACAAGGTTTTTTACAGTTCGCTTCCTAAAAAAAGTGCTTGATTAGACTAATGGACTTTCTGCAACAAAATGCATACCTTTTTTCTGGTGATTTTATATTAAACTTCTTGTGAATATTGAAATCAAATAAAGTTGGTCCATTCTTTTTTTCTTTATTTAAAAAGTGACAATCACACACTTTTGCAAATTCACTTGGATCTCTATCTTTTCTTCTGTAAATAAATTTAAACATAAATCTTTGAAAAGTGAATGTTATAATTCTTTTACCTTATGAGAGAAATCCATCTATTCCTCTCGGTCTTGTTTTTTGGGAACCGAAAAAACTTACATGGATGCTTTGAACTGTAATGTTTACAGTCCGGAACAAAGCACATACCCATTCTGAAGCAGTGCTAGATCTTAAAAGCCTGAAAATTAATTTAATTATACTCTACAACTCATGACTATTAGTAGATGACAGAAATTAACAACAAAAATAAAATAGACATAACCTCAATAAGTTTTAAAGCAGAATTAAAGTGTTAAATTAACTCACCTGGACAAAAACGAATAAAAACCACTTAAATAGCACGTTCCTTCAACAATATATCTAACTGAAAAGTCTTATTTTATTACATAAACCACGAAAACACTAAATAAAAAATTGCTTATGGGGATTTACCATTATCAACAAAATTGTTTGGAGTCGGTATAAGCTCCGCCCATCTCTGTGACGTCAGGACTTAGGCTGTCTATTAGCAAAAGTAAGTTTTAAATGAGATATGTATGTATTTATATGATGTATGTATTTATACGATAAAGTGAAAATACTTATAATACATTCTTTTAGGTTGCATTGATTTTTGGAATTGCGGGTGCATGTCGCTGCGACGAACTATTGAATTTAAAGTTAGAAAATATTGAAGATATGAACAATAAACTATTGGTATCCCTATTAAACACGAAGATGAAGAATTCGAGGTCTTTCGTGATAATGTAATATACAGGGTGTCACAGAATAACTATTCCTAATTTTCAGAAATGACAGAGGGCACTTAAATAAGCATTTTTTATTGATAATCTAGAGTCCGGAAATTCTTCAATATCGAGATGAAATGAAATAAAATTGAATCATAGCAGCCTATGAAGAAAAACAATAAAACTATTTTCGAACTTGTCATTTCACGTGTGTCACAAATTATTTCTTATTAGATAAGTGTGTTTAATTATCATTTTACGTGTCACAAATTAGTCTTTAATAGATAAATTAGTGTTTGATTGAAAATGTATCATTTTACAAATATTGAATTAGCAGACATGCAAATGGACTACGGACCAGCTTACGGTGATGCTAACGAAGCTGCGGTGATATCCGAACTGCGTACCAAATTTTGACAGGTATAACGGTAATTGCTGAAGATTACTACATGAATTTTTAAAGAAAACGAGACAAATTTCCCGCAATTAATTCAAGCACGTGGGGGATTCGGTAAGAAAATTCTAAACCAGAATTATTTAAAATTTATTCGTATTGCGGGAGATGGCAGATGTCATGTGCCGGGAAATTTCCACTCATTAATTTTACGTCTACATGCTCATGTGGATGAAAAATTTTCAGATAATTTGCTGGTTACCATAACAACAACGTGGAAATAAAGCATCTGATTGGCTTAAAATGGCGGGTATAAAATTTTCACTAGTAATACCACTAGAGGTCAAATTATTTCCTTTCCTCGTTTTCGACTCCGGATAATTTTCAAAATATTCATGCTTTTGGCAGCAATTTAAGGTGGATTCATGCAAGAAAAAATTAAAACTAAAACTAATTTAAAACTAAAACTAAGAAGATAAAACCATGTAATGTAATGTAGATGTTCATGCAAGAAACTAAGAAATTAAGATTTAAATTAAAACTAAGAAAGATGTCCAACTTTCAACTAAGAAATTAATTTCTTCCATGAATTCGACACAACGCATGCGTCAAGCCCTGGCCACAGATTACCTACTGGTGATTTGTGTGAATTTATTGTTTACATGAGGTTATATTACATGTGTGGAAATATTTTTACAGTTTACAACAATGTTATTTGTAAAAAAGTTGGTTTACGTTTAATTTTATCTTCAGCTATCTGACAGCTCGATTACTATTGGAAGTTTTGACAAATCATTGAAGAAACTGCGCATGTCCAGTTGATTCATTAATTTATGTTGCATGAACAGCTGACTATTCTTAGTTTAAATTTAATCTTAATCTTAAATTAGTTTTAGTTTAGTTGATGTTGCATGAATCCACCTTTAGACCTTTAAATTGTTGATTTCTACTCGTTGTAGTTGCACGAAAATACCAAATCAAGACACAACACAGTATATTCTTTAAATTTACATAAGTTTTGAGTAACTACAAGTGGTAGAAAATTGCTTTTTTGCAAATAAAAACCAGACTGTCAAAAAAATATTCTGTCATTATAAACGTCAAAAAAATTTCCAGTATAATTCGCTGTTGGGTACCCTCAAGGAATAAAATGTCCACTAAAAGTCATCCGTTGCCATAGAGTGATCTGTCAAAAAAACACGTTTTGATTGGTTAAAAATTACAGGTGTGGAATTTTCAGATATATATTTTTTTGACATATCCAACAAGATTTTGAGTGGGGAACAAAAATAAAAAAGTGAGTCGTGAAAAATGCACCCTAATACATACATGCATAAAAATTATAAGCATATACGAGGTATATAAGAAAACATGAACTTTACTCAATAGTTAAATACTTTTATTTTTGACCAAATCAAAAATGCTGTTATCAAAAAACTAGTTAACTCTTGATATCAAAATGTTGATAGCCTTCAACTTTCCCAACTTCTGTGCTGGGCTGCATTTTGATAATGCTTCATAAAGAAACCATTCAGATAACACTTAGCATGATTAGAAATATTGGGTTAATTTTGCTATAGACCGGAAAATCGTATTGGAAGAGAAGTTGGGTACATTGAGGCATTAGTGAATTGATGTAATTATATTTAAGAACTTATTATGAAATGTATTATTTTTATTGTAGCACTATAGGTGCATTGGTACATCACAGTTAAGAAACTTGAAAGTTATAAATTTTTTTATTACAAACTGTTTAGTAGACGCTAGTTAACATCTAAGTAAATTTTCTTCATCAAAATTTTCGATTTAGTGGAAACTTCTTAGAAGTATTTTACTATTAAGAAAAAATCATTTTTTTTATATACCTCGTATGTGAGTCGGAAATTTAAATACCCGATGTCAGCATCTCCGGTTTTAGACAATACAGAACTTTTTATGAAGAATAACTTTTTTTGTAAAGTTAATAATAAAAAAGTTTACCATATGCTGCGAAGTTAAGTGGACACACTATATGTTGTTGTATATACAGGGTTGGGATGAAGTATGGAACCAAGTAAATATCTTTTAAACGAAAAGAACGATATTTATGAAAATTTGCAGGTAAGTGCAATGGAACAAAATGCATCTGATGTACATTTTTTTGTTAATAATATACTTCCGGTTTAACCGGAAATGCCATCAAATTCTTTAATTTAAATGGGACACCCTAATATATTTTTACAGATTTTGAAAGAGCTTGTTATTTTGAATTCATACATACTGAGTTTAGTGTAAAAAAAAATTGTAAAAACGAGAAATATAGCACTTTAATCAACCTCCTTTGAGTTTTTTGCATTAGAGCAAAAAACTATTTAGATAAACTAATTGATGTTGTTTATATGCATAGTAATAAATAAACGAGTACTGTTTAGTACGTCTTTTGTTCTCCAAGTGTCAAATTCTAATTGACGGAAATAAATTTTACAATTTAGAATGGTTCAATTAAGTGAAAAAGAGCGTATTGAAATTTTAATGATGATCGGTTATGGTGATCGTGTTAGAACTCATGAAGAAGTGTGTCATATTTTTAATAATTTGCATCCGGAGAGAAATCGTATATCACGCTCAACAGTAACTAAAACATTATAACGTTTTAATACAACTGGGATGGTAAAAAATTTGCTAAAACCTGGAAGACCGCGGATTGCAACGAAAGAAACTGTTAAACAAAATATTGCAATCGATTTAGAAGAATCACCTCAAACTTCCACCACAAATTTGGCACTGAACCATGGTATCAGTCGACGTTCTGTAAGAACATATTAAAAAGTGAAAAGTATCATCCGTATAAGGTACAGTTGATGGTTCAAAAATTGTCAGACGATGATTTTGACCGACGGCTAGAATTTTGCGAACGGCTAATGGACATCTGTAATGTCGACGATAATTTTGCTTCTAACATAGTTTAATCCGATGAGGCAACTTTTTGTTTATATGGAACAGTTAATCGCCATAACTCAAGGTATTGGTCAAATGAGAATCCTCATTGGATTCCTGAATCACATACCCAGCATCCACACAAGTTAAAGGTTTGGATGGGAATTGTCGAAAATAGGCTTATAGGCCCATTTCTAATCGACGGAAACTTGAATGGTGACAAGTATTTGGATCTACTAAATAACAAAATTATTCCTGCACTTCAACAGAATAGGCAATTACCACAAAATGTTTGGTTTCAACAAGATGGAGCACCTCCCCACTATGATAGACGGGTTAGGGATTTTCTGGATGCGAATTTTCCAAATCGATGGATTGGACGTAGAGGATTCATAGAATGGCCTGCTCGTTCTCCGGATCTTAGCCCGTTAGATTTTTTTCTTTGGGGTTATCTAAAATCACGAGTTTACGTTAGACGACCAACAAACTTACAGGAATTGAGACAAAGAATTATTGATGAATGTGAACTAATACGTGGAGAAGTCTTGGAAAGAGTGACTCAAGAATTTGTTAATAGGATGGCATATTGTCAGCAAGTAAACGACGAGCATCTTGAACATTTGAAGTAATTTTGTTTCTCATTATTTTAAAATAATTAAATGTACACCTATTGTACAACTAACAGTGAGTTATTCCTCGTTTTTACACTAAACTCAGTATGTATGAATTCAAAATAACAAGCTCTTTCAAAATCTGTAAAAATATATAGGGTGTCCCAGTTAAATTAAAGAAGTTGATGGCATTTCCGGTTAAACCGGAAGTATATTATTAACAAAAAAATTTACATCAGATGCATTCTGTTCCATTGCACTTACCTGGAAATTTTCATAAATATCGTTCTTTTCGTTTAAAAGATATTTACTTGGTTCCATACTTTATCCCAACCCTGTATGTTGTAGTCTCATTGTGAAATATGTCCTTTCATGAAAAGAATAAACATTTCATGAACTGATGTCAAAATGTGTAATTCCTCAATTTTACACAAACTGTCTAGGCACTTCGCAAAATTTCATTTTGAAATGGGTGGATAATGTTTTATATGGTCCACCCAGTTTAAATCTTGATGATTCATGAAATGATGACCTGTAGATACCTGGCATAAAGTGTTTTCAGGTTTGTCAATTACATCACATATAATTAAACTATAAAGGTATGTAGGATTGAAACAAGAAGGCTTATTTTTCAGCATTCATATTACATTGCAGATTGCATTCACAGCTCGTGTGGTTGCTTATTGGGCTTTGTACCATAATAGTCTTCATATTGACTAGTGATAAGCAATTTCTCATTAACATCAAAAACTTAGCTACAAATATGCCTAACTGCCTACTTGTCTAACAGCATCAGATTATGCACAACGTTTTGGAACATTATGCACCACATCTAAAATGTCTCCAAAGTTTATGTGTGGAATCTGAATTAATGTACCTCAGTAAAATTAAGTGTTATTAAAATTATTCAATTGAAAGACAATTCCTCATGTGAACCAGATGGAGTTCCATGCTGCATGCATTCCTATTTTTATGATAATAGGTATTTCAATTAAATCCGGTTTTTGAGGTTTTAGAAAATACTGATTAAAAATGCCAAATGATTCCCAGTCGCTATATACTTGAAACAATTCATTACAACCAACAACTCTACACAATAACTAATATTTGGATTTTTATAATAATTTAGGTCAAGATAGTATACTTAGATCTATGGCAAGTTCTTACCTTTTATGTATGGTTCCAACTTTGGGGGGACAGATAAGAAATATGTTAATTCAGTAATCATATAAAAAGTTGTTACCATCCCAAATCCCCCCAAAATGAGTTGAAATAAACGGAAAACTTGTAGTGTGGTTGCCATTGTAATATAGTGTGGTTGATTTGGTTGACTGAATGTTTATTTATAAATAGTGTCAAAATGACGTAACCAAAAAAATAATTAGTGACAGTTAATGGAGAGGGATCGTTTGTTTTGTAAACAGTGATGACTCATTTCCAATATGAAAATTATGAGAATAAATACTAAATACTGAAAAACTTTTTTATACTTGACATGTACATCTAATAGGAATCCAAATTTTTACTTTATCGGATAGTAAATGGAATTAAATAATTTAGTTGAATGTGTAAATTTCAAGTAGGTATTTATTTTTATTATATATTTATCGTAACTTATCACAGAATATCCTGTGGTTATTGAATAGAAGAGTTCTATATAAGGTCAATGTAACCAACACAATAAATTGAAATTATCGAAATGACATAAGAACTGGGGGTCACTGAAAGGGGTCACCATTTAACTTACTTCTTGTTTCTTTCAGATATACTCAATGTTTTATATAATATATATTGTACCCAAAAGATAAAAAGCTTGTTTTAAGTTAGGGAATTTTGATTCTTAAGGCTTATGGCCTGTCTGTTAACTGCCAAAGTCAACGTCATTACATTGGTTGTCATAGCCTGGTTTTATTTTTATAAACTTTATTCGTTTGTACATATGTCTTTCCAGTGTATTATAATTTAATTTTGGAAATTTGAAACATACAAAACAAATACCAAGGTAAAACTACGCCTATGCTGCTTACACTGACAATTGACAGTTACCTGTGACATTTGTGGTAAACACTAGAAAGCAAAACACCCTAAATTAAAACGAGCTTTTTATCATTCGGGTACAAGATATATTGCATAAAACATGGTTTATATCTGAAAAACTGAAAAGTTAAGTCAATAGGTGAAACCTTTCAATGACCCACATTTCATATGTCATTTTGATCATTTTATTTTATTGTGTTGGCTACACTGACCTTATATAGAACTCTTCCATTGAATCATGTAGTGTAGGTGAAAACGACACCTATTGTCGAAAATCTATACTTTTGGAATGGGAAAAACAAACCAAGACAATGGTCGCGTTCATCCCAACAAAGTTGATCAGGTAGCGATTTTTAGAGTGATCCATCAGTTCGTAATTCTGCTGAACGTCCTAATAAAACCATCGACATATATGTCAACAAATGTCAATTACTACAACTACAACAACTCAATTTTATTTGATATATACGACAATCATTTATTCATTTTTGATTTTAATTTAGTCTAATAGTTATTACCAGTGTTTTGTGAGCTTAGTAATCCGTGATCATCGACAACGAAAAATTAGCATGGTGTGTTAATAAGTTTCTGTTTCTTAAAAAATGGATCCTATTCAAGCAGCTATTGTAATTGCTGAAGAAGACGCTGTGGATGTAGGTCTAATAGTAGTTTTTAACATATGTCATATATTGACAGTTAATGCATCATCAATCGGTAGCGTGTAGCGTATTTTAATTCTTATTGAAAAAATGGCGACTGATACCACAGCGCTCAATCTGATCAGTTAACAAAATACGCGTTCAGCAGGAAATTGATGATCGCTTCGGTAGCGCTACGTTGTGATGAACGCGACCAATGGTACAGTTTTGCTCTGGGACTTTGGGACGGCCTAATGAATTTGGTTGTATTTGTTTTCCTTCATGTTCGAATAAAGACCAGCATACAAAAAGGTGCTACTGTTTCCCGCACTGTGAACAAGTTGGTTATCTGTGGCGTGAACATTCCAACTTAAAGGAACACGGAATGAATGACACATACGTATCCAAATTTTAAAACGAGAGAAAAAATATATGACGTAGAAAGAGAGCTAAATATATTGCTGGCCTTGTATGCTAAACAATATGCATCATTATCATCATGGAGACTAGACAAGGAGATCGAACACATACGGAAAAATTGACAAAACCTGCCCACAAACCACCCTGGATGATCTGTGATCTGTGCTCAAAATCGTCTATCTAACCAGTTTGTTTTTTCACCGCGGCGTCGCGCATTGTAACTCCTGTACCATTTTAAAACTGTCACATCACGACTATAACCTTACTTTTTATATTGACCTGTATTGACCAATTTGTCAGCAGGCAAATAGTAAACATTACTTGTGAATAATAAAAACTAGAAAATTGAAATTGATAATGGGCGTTGCTGTTGAAATTTATTGCAATAGTGGTTGGTAGTGCAGATTATTTAAAACGAAGACGTGAACTGAATTTAATTTAAGAAAACCAGTTTTTTCAGTTAGGTACCCAAAGTAATCAGAAATATTCAAAAATAAATAAAGTAGGAAAGAAAATATTTATTATGATAAGTAGACTTAAATTATATACCTTGTACTTGTAAGAAGTATACAGACAAAATACTTTACTTTTGCTGATGACATTATTCTGTTCGTTCTATACAAGAACAATTTAAGGGAATTGGAACAAAAAAGGTGAACAATGATTTGAAGAAAAACCAGAGATGGTTGATAAGGAATAAGCTGTAGTACTAATTTGAAAAAATTACTGGTATGTTCTTTATACAAAAAAATATAAATTCAGTTGATATTCAGACAAAAATAGGAAATGAAAATATAAATAAGGTGAGAACGTAAATTGAAGCAAATATATACATCAAATATAAAAAATTTGTTTGCCAATTATTGGTGCACTTGGTAATTGTATACAACAACCACTTCTCGTATCCTAACCTAACAGTAACAAAATTATTCTCAAAGGCATAAATCACAACACAACCCCGTATTAACGTATTTGAATTGTTTTACGTGAGGGAACTTGATAATTGTTATTTAAGTTATTAACAAATGAACGAAAGTGTGGACTGTCCACCAACTGAATGGGCAAATAATTTTTCACCAGCACTTTTACCAAGCTATTATGTAGTTTCTGCGTTTTTCTGTCCAATAGAGGTCTTTTAATAAAAGAAGTCAAGAAGGAACTTTGACGGTTTGAATCTTTAGGTTTTAAAACACTCCTGCTTTTTTCTACTTTTACTTCCGCCTCTGTATTCTAACTACACGCCCCTGTTGAATTGATATTATTTTGTGAAGCAGACGCTACGTCCTCGTCCTTTACTTTGACCGAAGGGTGCACTAATTTAAGATGACGTATGAGGTTACCTGTCGCACCGCCTGTATATGATAAAATTTTTGTACAAAATTTGCATTTTGCCTCATTTAACTCTCATCAAAAAAATTCCACACGTTACTTCTCTTCTTATTTTTGTCCATTTTATTTCAAAACTACACTAAATGATTAATAAACTATAAATGATCATGATTACTATGAACTGAAACTACCAAACTACGATGGGATAATGACTAGACATAAATTCGAAGTTTAGTTTAGCAGGGCAGCGGTTTCACACTATTCATAGAGTCTCGTCTCGAGTCTCGACTAATTTCTTCTTCTTGAAAACTAGGTTCCACCTCAAATAAAAGTGTCCCCTCTTCATCTTCATATATTGCATCTGTATCTTTTAAACTTTTAAGTTGTTGTTGTACTTCATAAAATTGTTTAAAAAATCTGTAGGATATTCGTATGGTTTTAAAACAGGATAAGCAAACATTATTGGGCAGATCTTCACTTATAAGTAACTGGAAACATGGTTAAATTAGAATTAAACTGCATTAATCATTAAAATTTCTGAAATACCTTTTTTGATGTACAGAACTCCAACATTGCTGCTATATTATATTAACTTCTAGATTAATTATAACGCCTGTTAAAGAATACATTTTGGTAGTTTTTTTCCAAACATGTTCTACATGTCGAGTCAAAATTATTCTTTTCCACAACACAACCCCACTTAGCATTGCAACTTCCATGTTAAGAAGTAGGGATACAGTTACTAGCGCCACTCGTGACTGGCCGCATAACCATTTGAAGGTTAGCGGTAAAATTTAAAAAGACTTCAATTAATTATATAGCGGTTTGAGATATTTGAGGTTAAAAACACGAGATGATTTCGAAGATATTCTTTATTATAACATTAAAAAATCAACTCTGTTTAATATGTCCCTTATCCACCCTCAAGACTAGTCTTCTAACGTTTGTACACCAAATTTAAAATTAATTTGTAGTTTTAATCAACATTGAATTTTACGAAATTGTATATAGGATAAAAGTTGGGTGAAAGTGATAACTTGAGGTTAGCTTACTGGGAATTGATATTTTAATGTCAGAAAAAATACTTAAAATGAAACCAGCTCCTGTTGTCAACCTCAAAATCTAAACCATTTCGGATAGTTATTGGATCATAAATACTTTATAGTATGGGGCATTAAAACAAAGGTAATATATCCAATATATATTTTATGAAATTGTTCATAGGTAAAAGAAAAATTAATATCAATTGAATAAAAATACAATTATTATATATTTGTTTAGTGGTACCATTTTCATACAAAATTAGAGTAAAATTGTGTGGATATAAAATACAATAATAAAAAATACACTAAATATTATATAGGTATAATAATATATTTATTGCTTCTAAGAACTTGCTTACAGCAACAAGTGGTTACAAACACATAAAATTACATAAATATTTTGATACAATTAGTCAGCTAGACTGAGAATAATAAAAGAATAAAAGCTTAGTCATTTAATATAAAGGATCTTAATTTGAGTATATTCCAGATGTATTGGCTTATCACCATAGCTTTCTCATTTGTAATATTTTGCAAAGCATTAATTAAAGCATCTACATTCTGTAAACAAGATATATTGCACTTCATCACAGTATTTATGGGACACTCAAAAACAACATGAAGGTGTGTTTCCTTTTCTTGATTGTTACATATATAGAGCAAACTAATTTCAGGTCAATATAATAGACAATACCGTTAAACGTAAATTTAATTTTATAATCATTAACCATACGTAGTTGAGCCAGGGTGCGGGTGACTTGTATAGGTAACTTTTTTTGTAAATACAGACTTGGTGCTTCAGAAATATCAAAAATTCTATATAAAGAAATATGAGAATACCTAGACACAAGATTGACATCCACTTTGTGAAAATGTGTGTAATATTTAGCTAAAACGTCTTTCTTTAAAACAGAAAAGTTGAATGATGAAAAATTATTCCAGTAATCGAATACATTCAAATCAATGGAAAACTGTCTTACTTGCCTTGACCAATTGTAGTTGATATCGCAAGACTCAATTAGTTTTAATTGTTGGTTATAACACAGCTTTGGATAACGGTCGTTTTCCATTTGAGACAATTTATGCAATATTATATATAAAAAAAACAGAAAACAAATAACATATGATATAAAGTTAAAATATTACAATTTAATTAGCTAACTATATAGACATATATTATTATTGAGAAATTCTAATTTTATAAGCTACTTTTGGAGTTATTTTTTAATTTTCTTGCTCTTCTACCAATTGTGGGCTTTCAGCTTGATCGGATCTTTTTTTTGTAATTGTTTAGCTATATAAGCTATTAACAAAGTTATTATTATTATTATTTTTACACCAGAAGTACAAACAAAATCTAACTATAAATTTACATAATTTTGCACCAGTATCTGAATGTATTTTGCAATTAACAGGTACAAAATTTAAATATGTCATAAGTTGTCTAACTAAAGTAGCATGTATATTGGTTAAATGACACACTCACGGGATTGTATAAAATAGCATTGCCAGTGATTCTGATACTAAATATGTCATATATGTTCCGGGTATAGTCATTTGCGAGTTCTGATAAGTTCTAGCTGTAATAAAATCTAAATTGCCATCATTTTCTCTAAACAAAATATTGGCTTCGCAATCATTACAATTGAGACTTTTCAAAATGTTCTTAGCCACATATCCCGCAATGTATGTAACTGTACATTTTCCCACTGGAGTTCTCTTAAAATTTGAGATTCTTGAAGGTAAATCCAAATTTATATGTGGTTCAAGAAGAGTACATCCAGAAACATACTCACCACTTAGAAAAAACCGAGAAACTGAAGATTGTCCAAAGCCCCCTCAGTCACATTCTGTTCACAATTGGACCATGTTATGTAGTAGCGAATTAAGCGACAAAATTTCAAAAATCAAGTTAATGGCGCCATCTCTTAGAGAAGCTTAAAATCTATGTTTGAAAACCTTTTCCCAGATAAAATATTTTCTTCTTTATTTTCAAGAGCACCTGAATTAAGCGACATGTTTAGAACTCATCAAGGCAAAATGCAAATTTAAGATACGTAATAAAGAATTATCCGACATATCGATATTGCAAAACTTATTTGCATCTAAATCCTTTTTTTGTAACATAGACTCAAGCGCCAGGAATGGCGCTTAATTTTCTTTGCATTATTCCTCGTCAACATGTTACGTTGTATTTTTTGGTTCTGTAATAAAGAATCATGCGACAAATGTGTTGGTTAAGTCTTTGCGAAAATTTAGATACTGGCTTAATTATAAAAAAGTAATATCGAATTAAACGACATTCTGGCACTATAGCCTTAAATTGGTTATATAATCATACGTTTAAAAACAGGGCTCTAACATACACTATATAATAGTCCTAATGTCAAAAACTCAAATTTATAACTCCTACAATAACGACTCCACGACAACTTAAAAATAAAAAAATCTTTACATTTAATTTTCTGGGAAATTATAAAATGTCGCTTAATCTATTATTACATAACGTGGTCCAATTAGAGTATGATGAATGTGATGACAGAAAGTTGTTAATTAGAGGAGCTTTAAATGTTGTAGCAACATTTGACACACTAGGAGAGGTATCCCTTATACTGTAACTTCTAATAATCTAATAAAAATAAAGCCGGAATCGCTGTTCTCTTCACACCTCTTTTTCCTATTTTAACTTTATCTTCATCACCGAAATGTCTTTCGCAAACACGCACATTTTTGTAAATAGCTTCTGCAGTCATGTTACTTAGTCTTTCACTTTGTATTACATTTAACCACGTTTGTAACATATTCAATTCGTTTTTGGGATTCGGGAAACGATACTGACTACTGGTGGTGTCAGTACATCCTAGGACGCTGTATTTTTTTTGTGGGTGATGGTTTCTATCTTTATACACAAAGAAGCAATTAAAAAATGTATTAAAAATAATAAATTTTAAAAAAGAATCAATTACCACAACATGCAAACAATAAACAATGGCCGAACCAAAACACAAACAGCACCAAAAAAGTCAACTTCATATGCAGCGTTCGCGTATCAGAAGAGTTTATCTGATTGGTGTTATTGCCTTAAAAATTCACTTGACAGTTGGTAGCGCCAATAACATGCTGCGATATGCATCAATGTAGTCGTAGCTTATTCGATTGTAGCGCCGCTCGTGTCTGGCCGCATCGTAACTTCATCTCTATTTATCATATCCAGAGACAACCCTTCATATCCCAGTTGCAATGTTAAGTGGGGTTGTGTTCATAGATTAACAACACTAAAAATTAAATAGATAGCCCACTCTCCTGAAAAATTAATCACTGTCCTTTTAGTTATTCAGCCTGTCGCTCGCGCGCTGCTGCTAGAAGTAACGGGCTTTTAAAAATATATTGAAATTATTATTTTTGCTATTTTTTATTTTCAACTGATAGAAATAGTGCGTACTAATACATTTTCATGCATCTTTTTAGTGAGCTGGATATTAGTTTACACTATTTTTATCAATCGAAAACGCTATTAATGGGGAATTTTATGAAAAGAGGAATTAATATTCCAAAATAAGACTATTTAAATACATTATTTTTATTTATAAAAGAATAAATAGATACCAACAAATCAATTCTATATAGCTGTATGTGATGATGAATGTAGTTTATTTTTTAAGAATACCTATAATAACAATTATAGGTTCACAAGAGCTACAAATAGACTAAATAAACTTTGTTTACGGCCCATTAAAACCAGAACTGGGTGAGCATGGGCAATATATTTGAAACATTTAAGACAAAATAATTAACAAAAAGAATAATGGATACACCATAAGGAACATACAGAAGATATGTCTTTTTAGGTTGTACCCAAAGATTATATACACGGATAGATCAGCCACTCTGTACAAAAATTGTGTCGACAAATTTGAAGCCTAGCGCCATCTAAGAAATGGTCCGAACAGTAATCATTTAATTTTAGAAAGGTTCAGATCCAGGCTAACGTAGTGTATGCGCGGGATATTTAAAAATAGACTTATGGTTGCGCGGGAAATTTAAAAATAAAATTACCCGCGAAATTTAAAAATAAGACTACCCGCGAAATTTAAATTATCTTGGCTAGTCGTTAGCTCAAATTATAAATGAAACAAAAATATTTTGCAAAATACTACTTTCCTAGCATTCCAAAATCAAAAATTTCTTTTAACAACAAAATGTTAAAAGTTGAAATGCTATCAAAAAAGAAGTATTTCACAAAAAGCTTTTGTTCGAATTACAATTTGAGGTAACATCTAGCTTATTTCAATATATTAATAAAGTCCATTACAAGAGCTCGTTTTTTGGTTTAGATCAGGTAGGCATCACATATAATATATGTAACTTCAGATGATGATATTTTTATATTGAAACAATTGTAAAATTTTTTTTATAATTTTTATTATTTTCTACATAATGAATATAACAAAAAAAATTAATGTTTAACATTGTCACTTTTAGATTTTGCCTTAAATTTATCAAACGCCATATTCATAAGAGCGTCAAAGTCTTTATATTGATGGTCTTTTCCCTTTAAAATTTTATTTACTATATTTATGTAGTGATATATGCACATGTTAAAACTAATATTTACAAATATATTTACATAATTCTTATGGTCTACACAAAAAATTGACGAAATGTCTGTCAAATCCTCCGAATGAATAATTTGCTTTTTTATACCAAATGAATTAATCAAGTTGGGCAATCTTTCAAAAATGTTGTTAGAAATTTTCCTAAAAATATCATAAAACATTTTTTTTATGTTCCCTTGCATAAATTAATGAATTTGCCTGAATTAATTGATTTGATACTATCATATTTTTGCATACAAAACATTTGAGGGTTTTAAATAATTTCTTTGCGACCGCACCCGCCACATAAGGAGTCACAATATCTATCCCTGTATATTGTGATCTTTTGTTGAAAGGTTTATATTTGGGGATATTTATTATTGGTGTGATTTCTTCATTTGGTGTTTCTCTTAAGAAACTTTTAAATGTGTCCAATGCTCCTGTTGAGAAATCATCTTCACAATTAAATCCTGGCGAGTGCGAAGACATGAAATTGTTTACTATTAAAGATTTTGTAGACGAAACAAATGCAGAACATGAAGGATTCGTATTCCGAATACCATGACTTCTAACCATGCCAAAGAAATTTTCAATGGCATCTTGGTTCAAGTTTCTTGGACTCAAATATTTGAATCCTTCATGCTTCAATTTTTGCCAAATGTACACAAAACCTTTAATAGTAAATGGTAGTTTTTTTATGGAGGGTGTTACACATATGCCACTCTTTTTTGAAGGGTCTATAAACTGAAATGAATTCAAAACTGGCAGAGCATTATGCCAAGTATCTAGATGTTTAGAGGTGGCAGTGATAACACCCCTCAATTCTTTGCCTAAAGGAGGATTTAACAGTCTTCAGTTAAGACTGTCAAACAACATGTCCAAAAACAATATTAAATCTGCAGTTTCGGTTGCTTTAGGATTTAAATAAAAACGAGATTCTGGCTGCAACTCGCTGCTGATCTCTGCTCGACTTTTCATTGTCGTTGCGACTGTCCGACTAAATACCTGGGTACAATTTTTCACTCTCATTTTTTTTATTTTGTCTTTGAGAATATGTTGGTCAGTTAATTTGGGAAAACTACTGAAAATTCCCATTTGTTTATCACTATTATACAATTTGAGAATGTGATCCCAAGAAGCTATTTTTGAAACTCCACCCTGGAAAAACTTCAAGTCTTTTTGCAATAGTCCGTTTCTCAAACATTTAAATAAATGAGGATAATCAAATAAATGGACAATTTCTTCCCCATCTATCAAATATCCTTGAAATTTATTGTCAATGTTGTTTCTGATACAGTACGCATTTGTATCATTCAAGAGTGTATTGATAGCACTAGCATTAGTGGATCCCAAATCACAAACTGACGCAACTATTCTCAAGCCAGTATTGCGTAGTGCTCTCACAACCTCCTTAATGATTCTCACTAAATCTGGAGTTTTTGTGGAGTGTTCGCAAAAATAGTACCCTATTGTTGTTGTGTTGTTTCCAACTCCTACGTACACCTTTAACCATGAAAAGTAGAGCATGATCAGCAAAGGCAGCTCTCCTATCCCCTCTGCCAAAATCAACTAGCCCTTCTAGAAAGTCCTTCACTGGATTGTAAGTAAGACCAGTATCTAGTGACGTTTCGTCAAAGACCAATGTGCAAAATTTATCTAGACTATCCATTTTATCCACAACTCCTTTTAGGTGATTAAAAATGTGTTCATTTATTCCACAATTGAATGACAGGCGATTTAATAACCTGGTTAAGGTTCTTCGACTGGGCAAAGAAAATATTTTTGAAAGGAATCTGTAGCCTTTCCCACTATTCTTGTAACAGGATAGTTAAAATATCTTGTCATCTAAGGTAAATCTCCTTCCTCTAGGTTTAAGTTTTTGATTCCTTTGCTGTTGCATAAAAAAATTTAGAGTGGCCATATTTACATTTTCAAGCCATTTTGTATGTTCCTGATTTCTTACTAAATATTTAATTAATCGTTTTGGACGATGCTTTTGTGCTTTCTTAGCAGCTGACTTCCACTGGCTAAGTTTACGCCTCAAAATCTTAATATTCGAAAAATGGAAAGAATGTCTTTTATCACCAATTTTCATAGATTGAGATGAACCCAAAAAATGTATAGTTTTTATTTCTAACCTTAAACTTAACAATCATCTGTTTTGTTATTAAAATTTAATGAGTGGTACTCTGTAATCATATAATGATCACTTACTAAAAATTAAGATTATTTTCACAATCACAGGGTACCAATTTTATGACAATAATTCTCACCGGTCAAAGTTGTAACTGTTTTATGTCTGGCAAGCTGCCTAGAAGTGGGCGGTATTTCCTCAATTAGATCCACATTGACAGATGTGGATGGTTCATCCAAAAGCTTACTCAAGGAGCTACCTACAAATTATATAAATACATGTATTACTTTATTGTTTTTATATACTTCTAATCAGGATTAGGTAGAAATGAAAGTTTTAATTTCTATAGCTGCTATTTCCAACTACTATTTATGCATCATTATCTTAGCATGGACCCTATAATTTTTCAAAATACAACATTTGTACTCTCAATGTCATGTTTTTGTGGTTATGATTGTGAATAAACATGAAAACTATGGTCGCGTTCATCCCAACAAAGTTGATCAGGTAGCGATTTTTAGAGTGATCCATCAGTTCGTAATTCTGCTGAACGTCCTAATAAAACCGTCGACATATATGTCAACAAATGTCAATTAATACAACTACAACAACTCAATTTTATTTGATATATACGACAATTATTTATTCATTTTTGATTTTAATTTAGTCTAATAGTTATTACCAGTGTTTTGTGAGCTTAGTAATCCGTGATCATCGAGAACGAAAAATTAGCCTGGTGTGTTAATAAGTTTCTGTTTCTTAAAAAATGGATCCTATTCAAGCAGCAAAGTATACCTCACAAAACTTCACATCTAAAAATGAAACCATTAAAAAATGCGAGTTAATCACAATAAATTGAAGTCACCACTTTGGAGCATACTATGGAGCGTTGAACTTCCTGATACACTATAGAATTTATTATTAAAATCATAAGTCACCTCCAGCTGTTCATTCATTTTCACTAAAATACAAACTAAAATATCTCCGAACAAAGATATTTACATTATGTTTTTAACATATGTCATAAATTGACAGTTAATGCATCATCAATCGGTAGCGTGTAGCGTATTTTAATTCTTATTGAAAAAATGGCGACTGATACCACAGCGCTCAATCTGATCAGTTAACAAAATACGCGTTCAGCAGGAAATTGATGATCGCTTCGGTAGCGCTATGTTGTGATGAACGCGACCTATGTGTAAATGCTTCTACTGAAGTGTACAGGTTCAATTTGATTTTGTTATTAGGACAGTGACAACAGCTGTGACAACAATGCATAAATATATGAATTGCCAACAGGTGTTTATACTTACAAGGTTCTTCTCTCGTTTCTTCTCCAAAGGCTTGAAACAGTCGCTTGGCTGGATAGACCACAATAGGTTTTTTTACTTCTTTTATTGGGCTAAAACCAGTACAGGTTTTAGCAGAAGAACTAAGTGCTGCAATGGATTCTAAAAAATGTTTCAATGTTTCAATACATGAAAACAATGGAAATGGAGCAAACAAGAATATGTTGTTAATAATACAATAAAATTCATCTTTCAACAAAATTAGTGTTAAAATATTCTTGATTATTCCTGTTGATAATTAAAAACTTAATTTTCCTCAAATTGTGCCATAATTCAATAAACAAATATTAATACTTGTTCAAATCTCTTTAAATTAAAATATATTTTCCCAAGATGTTGAAAGACAACACAACTCGCAACTTGGAATGATCATTTGACATTTTATGCAATGTGTAAAAAATGTTCAGTAGTTAGATGTAGGAAAAACCTGTGACTAAGTTTAAGCGCATTACGGCAACTAGTTAAAATCAAACTATCACTCTCTAATGTCACTGTAAAATTATTATTAGTTTTATATTATGTCAGTTACAGTATTTTAAAATAGGTCCTAGGCTTATTTGTTTGATTCATGTAGATATATATTATGTATCTTCTCGAAAATGCATGTATATTGTGATAAATATATGAATTGAAGAATCTCCACCATTCATTTCATAGATACACGTGCTCTTAATCGAGAGTTTCGTGTAAGTCGCGACAAGGTCGTGAAACTTATAGTGTTTTGATCCTAAAAACCAAAGGGATCTAAACAATACTGATAACTGATCTATAAAAATGGTTTATATTCATTAATATATAACATACTATACCTTTTAGCTTTTTGGGAGTTGAAAATGATGCTTGCTGCTCCTGTACCCAAAAAATATCATCTACACCCTTCTGGTAACCTAAAAACAGAAATAATAATTCTTTTTATCTGTATAACTTTTCATAATGATCCCCCATGTGTTTATTGCAGCTCAAAAAAGTATGATTGCCACATTGTATAAATAAAGAGATGAGTACTTACTAGGCAAATATAGTGTTGGCAATGAAAGTGTTGACGCCGTCCCTGTGCGAACGCCTTAAAAACTTTGCCGAGTCTCGGTTAGCGACAGCCAAGTGCGCCGGCGACAGTGAGTCGATATCAAAACATGCAGTCGACACGAGGTGCTCTCTTACAATCTAAAAACAGTCTCTTTTTCTATGTGCATTCTTTTGTATTCATTATAATTTGTATAAAAATTAAAAATAAAATGTGTTAATTCAGTTTACACGAACCAGAAAGTTTCATTAATTTGCCATTAGGGTCTTTGCAACTTTTTTCAAAATGAATATCACATATTCTATATGACGTCAATAATGTACCTTCAGCAGTTAACTTAGGGTTGTTAATTCTTTGCAACCAAATTCCACAAATGACTTTGTTGGCAGGTATGCAGTCTATAAAAAAAGAAATTATAGATAAACCTCATTCAATGCTTTTAATTTTCACATATTTAATTCAAATATACATGCTAATTTTTAATTATCACCCAATAATTACCACTATTAAATTCAACAAAATGATTCCCTCAATACATAGGTATTAATCAAGTTTGAAAGAAAACAATTCATCCACATTTAAAAAGTTGGGTTAAACTTGAACATGCTAATGAATAATTTGGAATGTACCCATTCTAATCCTTTAGCTGCTATTAATTATTAATAGTTAATGGAAGTTTACATTTACATAAATACCTATAGTAGTAATAAATGTACACTTACCTTTTCGCCACTCATATTAAGCTATTATACAGACAAGCAATTTAACAAAAATACAACTAGATGAGTTAATCTGAATTGGATGAATAAACAATATAAAACATGTGCTGTGATCAAACACCAATGCAAAATGGACATTGTTGTTAAAATCTTTAAAGTTGATGCATGATTGCAACCTGCTATGCTCCAGGATGGCCAACAATAAGAAATAAAAATATCAAATTGAAGTCAACTTTTAGTTTCCGGACCAATTCTTAGATGGCGTTAAAAAACGTACTTTATTTCGTCTATCCAAGTGCCCAGTGCCTGGTTGTACCTAAAATATCTATATTTATGCAAACCTTGGATTGTGTGTTAAATACTCAATAAAACTTTTCTTGCTTTGCATAACAATTTGGGATTATAAAAATTTCAATGTGGTATAATTTACTTTCCATCCATCATGAAATCACCAGATTCAACTCTTTTTTAATCTCAAACAGTTGTTTTTGTACACTAAAATGTTTTCTGTCAAATTTTCTGGCTAGCGAAACCATGTTTTTGGCAATTTCATTAAACTTTCTAGCTTTGGGGGTTAGCTGTACGGCTCTACTACAATATCCATGTCTCAGTAAATTCAATCTTTGTTTAATATCTGAAAAAAATTATTATATGTACTTTTTTTACTACTTTACTTACATACTTTAAAAAATTACCTTTACGGTTGCTGGGTGTGTTTAATGTAGTAAGCATTGTGCTGGAAGTAGGTAGAGCGCTGCAGGTAGTTGGAGTACTGCAGGTAGCAATGTAAGAATATGACTCTGAACCTATAATAGCAATAAGTACAATTTTTAGTTATACCTTTTTGTCAAAAACCATTTTTTTATAACCACTTGTGAAATGGGTCACTTTATACACTAGTAATGTAATATATGTAGTAGTTTTTGGAATCTTATTGTACATTACCTTGTGGTTCAACAATCTCCTGGTTCTCCTCAGGTAATTTCTCCATACTTTTTGTTGGTGTTAGTATATATAAGTTTGGAACTGCATTAGCTATTAAGTTTGTTCTATTATGATTTGCAGCAAACATCATTTCTTCGGAAAAGTGGATAGCACATATTCGAGAATTTTTTCTCCTTGATATGGGGATATCCTATCTTTGAATTATTTGAATCATTGCCTAAAAAGCTAAGAAAGAAATTAAATGAAGCTATAGTAAACATCACTCTAAACTTGCAGTAATTAAATTACAAAATGTTCTAGTATGTATCATTTTCACAATATGGGTTTTGTTTATAATGTCCTATTAAACACAAAAAAGAGACAGATTTGAAGTATGCTGCAGATGACCTGATTATTGTGCAAGTTAAGAGTAATTGAACTCACTGAATATATTTTGAATCGATTATTCAACACATACCTACTATCAATAATAGTATATCATGTGATAATAATGTAGTAATCAAATTGGTACACAAATTATTATTAATCTTTATTCGGCCTATCCCACCTATTTAGTGTAAAAAAACATTAAATCAAACACAAATCTATTTACAAACCTATGTACCTCTGGGTCTTTTAACATCCTTACTTGTATTCTTACAAGTGGGAACAATACAGTACTAAACCATGATGTTAATGTTAATAAACACAATCACTAAAAAGCACAAAAATGTTTGTTTATACAAATTAATATAAAAATAACCGTACAATACACGAACGAAAACAATGTTTATCTTCAATATAAAATGGAGGTTATATAAATGTCGGACTTATTGAAATCTGACAGATCCTCGATTACGTAGCGGTATCAGCGACAGGTGGAATAACTAAATAAACGAAGACAAAATCTATTTTATAGTGGAGTGAACCATTCTCTATGGAGTGAACATAGCATGGTTGTGTTGTGGCATAAATTTGACAATGAAAATGGATTAAAAATCAATATATTGCAATGTTGCCAAGCTTATTTTTAATCTAAGATTTAGAGAAATTTTTAATAATCAAATTTAAAAAAAAAACGCCATACATTTTTTAAAATCCAAAACTTAATGAAGAAAATTTGTATTTTTCGACAATTTTTCCAGAAAACTACTTTAAATCACTGTAAAATGCATATCCAACATAACCAAATCTAACCGTAAACCAAAATTAACAGTAAAAAAAATACATATTGAGTAGCATTTCAAAAAACTTGGCAACACTGATGGTTTGTACAGTGAATTTTGGTGCGCCGAGAGGAGTATATATAGAAAAAATTGCCGCGTAATTTGAAAAATTGTAAACTTTAAACGCCCTTAGCAAATTAACAAGACGTGTGCGCCAAAAAAGAAGTTGTGTTTAGTGATCCTGAGGGTGTACAGAATAAGTGAATAAGTTGTATACAATGACCGTGCACTTTACCAATGTAGGGATTACTAAAACCATAAGGCATTGAAACTAATCGGTGACACTTATTTCTTACCAATCTTCAGCTACCAATTCCAGTGTGGGGCACTTGTGGGATAACATTCATAGATAATATACAGAGGATTCAAAATAGTGTAGTGAATGTTTT
The DNA here is from genome assembly GCA_947563755.1 of Lochmaea crataegi. Lineage (NCBI taxonomy): Eukaryota > Metazoa > Arthropoda > Insecta > Coleoptera > Chrysomelidae > Lochmaea > Lochmaea crataegi. The sequence goes on along the minus strand of OX387422.1, from coordinate 79,329,321 downwards.
GTGCAAGTTCAGTTACAGAACGTCCACAGTTATATATTTTGTGTATGTACTTATGTATTTTACTAATTGTGACTTTCCACTGTGTTTGCTTCATTAGGAAATAAACTTTTGTAAATTGCAATTTTTGTATTGTTAAAATAAAGTACTTAAAAAAATGATTTTCTTGTATGATATGGAATTATTTAAATATATTTATTCTCCCATTGACATCAAACGCTTCAGTAATGCCTAGAAAAATAGCAGCACTATGTTTTCATCATAGACTAGAAGTTTGTATATTTGATGTCAGGTTTGATAGTGAATGCATAGTTGAGCATTTTTTCTAAAACCAATCTGATATCAAGATATATACCTATAATATGTATTTTCTGATATCCTTCAGTTCAAATTTCTTTGTTTTCAAAATTTTTTGCCAGAATAGACAAAATTTACTCGTAATCCTAAAGCCAAAGCCTATTAGTAAATTGAGCTGTAAATATGAAGTATCCTAATTACCTTATTTTAACAACAGTTAACTCATAGTACCTAAGCTAGATAAGTATAACAGGCCATAGGATAGATAGGTATCAAGTTATAGAGACAAAATACTGATTGTATCTCCGAACAATGTTTAATGATCAAAGGATTGTACACTTTATATTTAGGTGAAAGAAGTTACATAGTGTGTAGTAAATTACTTCTTGTGCAACTCTCAGTATATTCAATATTTTCATAATTTCTTCTTGTAAAGGCGTGACCAGTTCGGAAACAATCATCTTTTCGTTCATTTCATGGAAAATAACCTAAAATATTAGATATCAATTCTGTAATTGTTTTATTACTTCTTATTAATAGGACCAAATTTATGTGTTATTAGAGCTTATGACTACTGGCTATTTATCTATACAACATACCTTCTATGTTTTCAAACTGTATTTCTTCTAGTTGCAAAATATGATGCTTCAATTCTCAATTATTCGAAGGCCATCCGCTTTTCATATTTTTGTGTAGCTAATATTTTACTATTTAGGAAGCCAGATTCTGAAAAACTTCATACATAATATCTCTTTATTCATCTTCAATTTATTTTTCATAATCCAACTTGTGAACTTGGTTCTAGAATATACTTACTTGCACGTAGAGTGTCTTATTTATTCTTCAAATTTCTCTTTTAAAGACATACTCATTCTAACTGTGCTGGAACTTTGAGTGTGTTATAAAATTCCACACAGAAGCGAAGACATGATAGTAGAGTTCGTATTTTTCATCACGTAAAAACATGAATACTTTCAGCTAATTATTTTACCACAAAACGATCACAATTTTCGATATTTCTGAAAACGAGGATTTCATTCAATGAACTATAAATACCATAGTTCATATATAATAATTCCACTATTTAATGAAAAAATTATGAAAATTATATACATATGTTTTCATAATTTTTTCATTAAATAGTGGAATTAATTAGAAACAGTTAGTTTCATTTATAACATTAACCTTATATTTTCTTGGTTAAGACAGATCATTGGTTAATTTATCGAGAAGGGCAAGGAAAATCATTGAAGAAGCTATACAGTGTTGAAAAAATGGCTTCTTCAATGATTTTCCTTGCCCTTCTCGATAAATTAACCCAGATTATACTTTTATACAAATGGCAACGTCGGATGTTTCGTGACAATCATCCGCCTTTCTGCCGGCATTCAGGCACTGCCCCCTAGCCCTAAGTGTCCCATGCGTGATTGAGAGGAAGGAAACTGCATGCGTTTTACATTGGTTGCACCATTAGCTGTTAGATGGAAAGACTGTTATTACAGAAATCGCCGAAAGATGTCAGAATCGACCAAAATCTAACACAGATTTCTTTCCTATTCTACCAAAACTTTCTGGAAAATGCCGAAAATCTACCACGAAAGTAGATTTCTACCACGTATGGTCACGTTGCCGACACGGCAGTTTTTTATTGTCACTGATTCTTGGGCAGTGCAGCAAACACAATTTCTGAATTCGGCATAAGGCCTTAGTCATAGAGTATTTCTCTATGGCCTTAGTACAAGTCGCTCGTTTTGACAGATTTGCATGGCGGTTTCGGTAGATGTCACAAACGCAAACAGGCCTAGTAAAATAAAGAAAAATAAACATCTATTTTAAAACAAACAGAAAGAAAGATTTTAGGTAAAATTTTAGTGGTCAAACTTATGTTTTCGATGCATCGATGTATATCGAATATCCCTATGTTGGTTCACAACTTCACACCCCAGTTATTTTTCTTGGTAAATTTTTACTCTATGGTTCATTGTCAACATATTTTGATTGACACTTTTGACATTTGATAGTTCACGTTTTGCAGAAAGGACGTAAATTAATGCTTCTATAATTCTACTTAAATTAGTATTGTGATTAGTATATGATCCTACGTTATCGTGCATATTATTTCTCGTGTTTTAAGGAACAAGATGATTGAGTTGACTGTTAAAACTTTGGACTCCCAAAACCACCAGTTCACTGTAGAAGATGATGTAAGTATAATTGTATTACAATGGTATTGAATTTTGTTTAAACCAATATTCTGAGTGGTGATTTAACCTAACCCTAACTCCAATGGTAATGGATAATAGAGGGTAGAAAGTAAAACATTGATGGGTTAAACCAAAGTTTTCAATATTTGTCTGCTAAAAAACTGAAAATTTTTAGTACTAATTAATATAGGTGTTACTATGTATTAGTCTCAGATGTCAAAGACAATAGTGTAATACTATTATTATTGACATCTATTGATAACACCCTTTATTAAAATATGACAATTTTTACAGGAAACTAATTAAGTAAATGTATTAGCCCTTTAACTCCTATATACACTGTGTTCATTTGAAAAGGACCCACCCTTAATATTTTAGAAATGCGACATGTTAGAAAGAAATGCTGAAACACCTCAACTTTTAACTTGAGGGGGACACTTTTTAGCGCTAATGTCATAAACGTCAGATTCGCCCCCTCCCTACTGGAGATATCCCCTAATTTTTTTTCAAATGAACACAGTGTATGTATATTACAATGATTTGTGACACAACAACAAATAACTCATTCAGTAGTTAGTATGTACAGAATGTGTTCACCAAAGTCAGATGCTAGTTACATGCAACACTTCTGCACACATAAGCACCCCCCCCCCCCACACACCCACACATGTATATCATGACATCCTAAAAAATTGGTTATGCAACCTAATTACTTTCATATTATAAAATATTCATTCTTTGTTTAGTTCTCTTGAAGCGTCTTGAAGTAAAGTTGTAATAAATATAATAAAATTCTTTTTAAAAAGATAGTTTTTGAATAGAAATAAGGCGCAGTCAGTAGGATTCGCGCAAATCGTGAAAAGTATCGAGGTATATCAGAAAGTTTTTTTTCCTTTTCTTGAAACTTACAGTGTGTGCAGTTTTTGTTGGTGTTCCTGTAGAAAAATAAAAGTGTAGTGATTTTAACGTTTTAAACGCGAATTCTAACGAACAGTTATCTCACCCCTTTTGTGGTTGGATACTGCTGGATGAGAACCAACAAAGAATCGTAGAAGATTTTGGAAGCCAGTTCTTCTGTAACGTAACTGCCAAATTTTCCTTTTCTCGCCTTTCCTATACCTTTCATTGGAATTCGGAAAGATAGTTATTAAGAATTTATTGATCTAAAATCGATTATTTATGGGTGAATTGAACGACGATAATTTCGATAATATTTTGCAATCACTTATTAATAAAAAAAATGAGTCTTGAAAAGCTCAAAATCATAGATTTCCAAATTAAATTTCCAGCCAAAAATGTTATATTTACAGTGTTGCCAGATCTCTGAATAATCCACAAATCCAATGAAATTAAAAAAAAAGATGCAAAATTTATACTATGTAAAATGTAAATAGGTAATATAATATAACTTGCATTATATTTGATTTGTGTGTAGTTGAGAGTTCTAAAACTTCTTATTATAGTCTAGTCTATAAGGTTAAAATGGTGTTAATTCTACATACTGATATTAAAATTATGTGGTTTACCTCATTCGATCCGGAATAATGTCTAGATCATTGTGCCAAATAATTAAATTAGCCCATAAAAAATTCCAAAAGTTATAAGCTTATTGTTCGTAAATTATAAATATTTTCGAAACTTGAAAAAAAGATCCTTAAAGAGGAGGAAATTTAGTAAAAAAAAGTTCCAACTCCCGGAACTGTACCTCCATTATTTATAATTTTAATTTAACGCTGAAAATAGCCCTCCGCGCGCCATTTTTAGGTTGCGCGCATGGCCTCGAAAGCGAGTACGTTACCTGAAAAAATTATTTTTAAGTACTTAAAGTTAATTGAAAAATCTAAAAAAATTATAGTATAATCTAAACTTTAAAGAATTGATTCCCGTTGGAATTTTTCGTAAAAACAAATTTTTCAATATGCTAGACGATGGTTAATTAACAAAATTCCTTCCTTCATCGTTCTAAACTAAAATTCCGTATCGATTCTAATCGATAGTAATTCAGGTCACGATTCTAATCAATATAACGAAACAGAATTTGACAATACCGATACAAACAACGAATATCATTTCGAGGAAAATTTTCAGATGGCTGGCCCATCTCGAATGAAGATATAGTAGAAATGAATTGAGAAATATTTTCCAAGTACAATTTACCATACTATTATATCTAATAGTATCGGGAGTAAAAATATCAGATTTCAAGAACATTGCTGAATTAAAATGTAAAAATTACCATATTGATTTTATACTATACGATTTTCACGATTATTTTGATGGAATCTTAGGCATTAAAAATTTAATAGGTATGAATTTAAATATTGATCTAAAAAATCAACAGATATAAAATTACCATTTAAATATAGACAAGCCGATGATATTAAATTTTCATTTTCAATAGACCCGGGAGAAAAATGTATAAAAAATTTACCAGTAGATATAAATGATGGCGATATTATTATAGATGCTCAAAACATAGAGAACATATTTATACCACGAATTTTAAGTACGGCAAAAGACGGCTCTGCACCTATTGAAGTTCAAAATCATACAAATAAATCAATAACACTAATAAAACCAATTCAAGTTACTTCGTTCCAAAATTCATAATACGAATTATTTAAGTTTGAAAGTAATATTAACAATTTTAACGAAAATAATTTGGTGAAATCTAATGATATTACCAATCTTATTCGTACGGACCATATGAATAGGGAAGAAAAACAAAAAATTATTGAATTATGTAAGCAATAGTGTTATTTATTTCTTAAGCCAGGAGATAAGTTAACTTTCACCTCTAATGTTAAACATGTAATTAAGAGAATAGACGAATTACCAATTCATTCAAAATCTTATAGATATCCATACATACACAGAGAGGAAATTAAGCGTTTTTTAGGACTATTTGGCTATTATCAAAAGCTTATCAAAAAAATTTGCACAATTAACTTAACCAATGACAATATGTTTAAAGAAAAATAATACCGTTCAGCACCCAGAAGAGTTTATTGAATGTTTCAATATTTGTAAAAATATCTTAATATCAGAACCAGTTTTGGCATATCCCGATCTCGATAAACCATTCGAACTAACAACCGATTCTTCAAAATTCGCAATAGGAGCTATCCTATCCCAAAATAATCACCCTATCTGCTAAGCTAGTAGAACTTTAAATTCGGCAGAAATCAATTATTCAACTATCGAGAAAGAATTATTGGCAATTCAGTCATTCATTTGGGTTGTGCTCAACAGCCCAGGCACTTGAACTGAATATTGTACCATTTCCCATGTTTCTACTTCCATTCCAGAAGCTTCGTGTCTTCTATAAAGGCCACTAATTTGACTGGGGGGATTTTCAGTAGTTGTGATGGTTGTATTAATTCCCGTCCAAAGTGTTTCCGTCTAAGTACTTGTAAGTTCTCGCAGAAGCAGAGTATGTGAGTAGATGTTTCATCATCAAGTTCACATTTTCTGCACATAGGTTCACTAACTTTGCCCATTTTGTGCAGATGTTTCCTCAGAGTGCAGTGTCCAGTCACTAGGTCGGTAACTGTCTTCAAATGTCTCTTACCCAGTTTCAATAGCCTGGTTGAGAGTTCCTTGTCTACCTTGTTCAGTAAACTCTTTGTACGGAGGTGCCCCTGTGTCAACCTCCATTTGAGTTGGTGTTCCCTATCTAGCCAGTTCCCGTTTTCTCCTCTTATGCAAACTTTTGTGATTCCAAAAACGGTTCCGGACTTATGAAGTCTCCTTCAAAGCACCCATATTAGAAACACTTTGTTGTATCTTGCCAGTCTGTTAGGGATTCTTTGCAGTTTTTCACCAGTCTAGACCTAGTTGTTGGATTACTTATAGCTTTAAGCAGAGTCTGGCTATCAGTCAATATTTTTATTTATTTTTTCGGTATATATTCTTCTGATGTTTTCATCAATACAGGCTTTAGCGGCAATCGTCTCTGCTTGAAACACAGTTGTATATAGATCAAGGCTAAAGAACATTCTCTTTCTATGTCCTTTTATACCAGCCCCAGTGCCATGGTTTGTTTTGGAGCCATCGGTGATCCAGATGATTTCTCCAGAATTACTTGGGTGCATCACCTGTTCCCTAGATGGGATGATGATGTTCACTCGCTCAATGAATATATTCTCGGGTGACATGCTATCAAAACTCCTGTGAAATATGGGTTCATTTAGTATTGTCCCAATTGTATCAGTGTGTCCTTCTCGAACATTGTTCGGGAACCATAAGTCTCCCGATTTCAGCCTAAGAATTGCCATCATTGCCTCCGCCCTTATAAAAAGTTCCAAATGAGGAAGTCCAATAAGGGCTTCCATTGGTGCCGTCCCCGTGCGGTTCATTGCTCCGGTAATACCAAGAAGGACTTGTCTTTGGATTGTAGTTATTATATTAACTGCAGAGGACACTTCTGTCCTCCTCCACCAGACTATTGTTCCATAGGTGATATTTAGCCTTATCACAGTTGTGAAAAGCCAGTGAACCTCAGGTTGTATTCCCCAGATTTTGCCCATAACTCTTCTGCATTGCCAGAAAAGTCTAGTCGCCCTGGTAGTTATTTTTTCCAGATGTGCCTTCCAATTCAGTTTGGAATCAAGGTCCACTTCCAGATACTTAACTTCTCTGGATATTTCTAGTTCTCCGAACATCAGTACTCCCTGCGGGAGAACTCTTCTATTCGTAAAACCAATTGCAAATACTCCAGGCCATATCTATTTGGTCAAAAATTTACAATATGTTCGGATCATAAATCCTTACAATGACTTATGTCTTTAAAAGAGCCAAACTCACGGCTTGTGCGTTGGCGATTAAAGCTCGAAGAACTATGACATCAAATATCTAAAAGGTAAAAGCAATAAGACACCAGACGCATTATCTCGCTACCCCGATGTTGATGCATTAGAAACTGCATCAATTGACGTTAATTTAGGTGATCCGTATCGTCAACCCGGAAATATATTACCAAATTTAGATAATATTGATATTACGAGTATTTTAGATGGCAACTAATCAGATGTTAGGATAAATTCACCCGCATTACCCGAAAAATCAAGTCCTGATGATAATGATATTGAAACCGTGCATACATCTGCCGAAAATCCTATTTTAGCGATTCCAATATCCGAAAAACCACCAAATATGTTTAAAAACCAACTATATTTTGCAAGTGGGGAAGCAAATACCTTTAAAATTAAAAGAGAAAAAATATTTGAAAACATTTGTTTATACGTTACATTGCCAAGAGTAGAAATAGAACCGATTATAATAAAATTTATCAAGGAATATATTAATCCCAATCAAAATTACGCTCTTTATTTCCAAAATGAATCTTTATCGCGAATATTTATAGTAACTGCACAAAATACATTTAAGAATTCTGCATTTAAGTTTATTATGTGTACTAAAACTCTTACCGACATTCAATCAATTGACGAGCAAAAAAACTCCTCCTGCCTCTAAACCCTTTGAACATATACATGCCGATGTTTTTAAAATTGCAAACAAATCATATTTAATAATAATCGGCTCATTTTAACGGTTCGGACAAGCCTACCCCATAGTAAGTGTTGCAGGTTTTTCCACCGTAGATTCCTTATTAAATGTTATAACGCACCATGGACTACCCAAAAGAATCACAACTGAAAGCGGAACCGAATTTAAAAATTTTTATCTAGAAGATTTTTGCAAACTTCGTAATTCTAATTCACCCGTTGAACGGTTTCACTCAACTATTTTAGAACATTATCGATGTATTCAAGAAGACAATAAAAATTTCTCCCCCGATCAAATAATGAAGCACGCGATCCTTAGTTATAATAATTCAGTTCACACAGTTACTAAATAAACACCGTTTGAAATTACAAAGGGACACATAAACAACACAGATCCGTTTGACCTAAACGATCATTTAGTTATATCCCAATACGTTCCAAATCACAGAGAAACAACTATTATATGAAAGTATGAAGAAACTAAACAAAAGGTAATAGAAAAACTTGATAGAAACAGATCAGAACCCTTAGATTACTCAAAACAAAAGGTCGCTTATGTAAAAACTTCATTAAGAAATGAAAGACCTCCCAAATTTACAAACTAACATAGTCCAAGATGAAGGTATTTTGTTTAAAACAAACAACGGTATGTACCATAAAGGTATCGTCAGAAAACCAAAAGGCAAATCTCGAAAATTGTTACAGGATGTCGACGAAAATGCGAACCCTGACGCTACTTCTGGTCCTTCAAGTATACCACGTGACTTGTAGAGGAGAAGATCTACAAGTTACGAAAATTCAAAATTTCCTACTTCCTATTCAGTTAGGAAATGCTAGATTAGTTTATAGTAAACATACATTTTTACATTATTTAGATTTAAGCCAACTTGTTAGACAAATAGATACTTTAGTTACGCACTTTAATTATATAAGTAGTAAGATTACAACTATAAACGCTCCAAATCCAATATCATATCATTCCCTAGCACAAAACATGCTAATAAGAGCAGAATATTTCATCAAGTCAGTTCAAAAGAAATTTAAGAATCTATCCACATATTCGAAACCGTAGAGGTTTAGTAAACGGCGTTGGTAAAATAAATAAATAGCTTTTTGGAAACCTTGATTCGGATGATGAAATTAGATATAATGATGCGGTTAACTTATTACAACAAAATCAAAAGAATCTTATTCATGAAACAAACCTCCAAATTTCTCTTTATCAGAAACTCATTGACCATTATAATAAATCAATTACTATTCTAAATGAAAACCAAATTAAATTTAATAACGATTTGGAAAAAATTTCAGCATCCGTTTATAATAAAATTGAAACCCTTGAAAGCTACCTGAGTTTTCAAGGTATGATATATCAGATTAATTTAGATTGTCAATCAACTATAACGTTTATAGATAATATTGAAGATGCGATAGTATTTTCAGCTCTATTATTTCCAAACTCCAAAATTCACCAATAGTCTAACATACTATCAATTTCTCGGTACTTGAGTGTCAATTATTAATTCAAAATTAATTTTTGCTATTCATGTCCCCATACTTAATTCTGAAACCTTTGAATTTTATCACCTTTTCCCAATTATTTTATCACCTTTTCCCAATTATCCAAAATGATCAAATGTACACCCCCAATTTTCCCTATTTGACACGGAAGAAAAACGAGATCCAATCAGAAAAAGAAGAATACCCACTCCTAGAAGATACCTACTATTGTCAACAAAATTTCGTCCGAAGAGACCATTGTACTCTTAGCCTACTAGATGGAAACAGCCTTGAAGATTGCCATATCCTAGAAGTCAATACTGAAGAAACAATTATTCAACAAGTCACAACTAGCGAAGTCCTAATAATGCCAAAACAACCAGAAAAAGTTCTCTCAAAATGTCAAACAAACCAATATTTCAAAATAAAAGAGCCAACACTTTTCGACATTGCAAAATCTGGATCAACAATCAAAGATATATACGTAACTACGAAATCAGCTACGGCAAATCTTTTATTAATCCAAAACTAGAAACAAACAAAATTCCACCATCTCAACACTATCATAGATCTAGTATCACAAAGACACACAGAACCTCTTCTAAATCAATGAAATATCAAGAAAACTGAAGCCCATTCAAGAAGTTGTTTACACTTGAAACCAAACACCGATATTTGGAAGTATTCTAGGAGTAATATGTATTATCATAGTTTTATACGCCCTAATCAAATTAAGATCCCATATTTTAACATGTAGAAGAAAGAAAGCCAAAGAATCCGGAGAAAATTTAAAAAGGACCCAATCAAAAAGTCAATCCATACTTTTTTATACTTAGGAGGGATGAGTTACATGCAACGCTTCTGCACACACACACACCCACACAAGTATATCATGACATCCTAAGAAATTGGTTATCTTATCAAGGCAAAGTAATTACTTTCATATTATAAAATTCTCATTCTTTGTTTAGCTCTCTTGAAGTAAAGTTGTAGTAAATACAGCGTGGGCCACAGAAAACAGTCCACCCCGATATTTGGCAGTATTCCTTAGATTTTAGGGAAATTTGGAAACACGTCGATTTTTGTTCTAAGGGGACACATTTTTACGATACAGGTATCTGTCATTTGTCAACCCCCTCCCTTCCACTTCACCTTTTAAATTGGGAATATACCATGTGCGGCACATCATTAGAAAGGCATTTAGATGGAGTATTCAGACATAATGATCATCCACGATTTTTTTCGATATTTACACCATCTTTGCAAAAAAAGTCTTAATTAATTTAAACTACAACACCTCTTAAAAATGAAACGCAACGCCTATGGTTTGCTAATGTGTCATTTTTTCTGTCACATCAAAAGTAAATTATTAATTCATTCATTAATTCAATATTATTATATCATAACTTCTAATTTAGTTAATTTTCGTTATAGTATTACAATTAATTATCATATTGTTTTTGCAATATTTGTTTTAATTTACTTTTGATGTGACAGAAAAAATGACACATTAGCAAACCATAGGCGTTGCGTTTCATTTTTAAGAGGTGTTGTACTTTAAATTAATTAAGACTTTTTTTTCAAAGATGGTATAAATATCGAAAAAAATCGTGGACGATCATTATGTCTGAATACTCCATCTAAATGCCTTTCTAATGATGTGCCGCGCATGGTATATTCCCTATTTAAAAATAAGGGGTTGGTGAAGTGGAAGGGAGGGTGTTGACAAATGTGTCTCCCTTAGAACAAAAATCGACGTGTTTCCTAATTTCCTAAAAATCTAAGGAATACTGCCAAATATCGGGGTGGGCTGTTTTCTGTGGCCCACACTGTATAATAAAATTCTTTTTAAAAAGATAGTTTTTGAATCGAAATACATAATTTAGATTATAAATAAATGATTCACTTATCACAATGAATCACCTATTTGATACAATTATTGTTACAAGTCACTAATGAATTTAATGGATAAATGCAATACACATTAATGAAATATCACAATTAAAATGATTATGTATATTAAATAATCAGTGTTTTCTCTAATGCTGCGATCTGAATTCCACTATGGATAGTTTATGTATAAGGATACATCTTAAATACTTTTTCAGAATATGGAATTACTGATAATGAAACGGGATTTTCTGATGTTCAGCAATGATATCTTCTGTATGTTCCTTGTGGTATATGCATGATCCTTTTTGATAATTTTTGGGAAATGAAACCACAATCTTTTTTATGTTTTTATTTCATTGTTTCGGTAGCGTTACAGCTACCGTTATAAAAAATAATTGGATTTTTATGGTCTACCAATAATTCATAAACAAAACATAACATTAAGACCAATTTGTAGCACCATTAATTCATCATGCGAGAAACTATTAAATCACATATTGAAAAATATTGAATCAAAGTACACATTTGTATTCTAGATAGCGACATATCACGATTTAATGGCCTCACACAATAAAAACACATTCCCTACAGTATGTAAATTCTCTGTAACTCAGACAGTATATACATTTTATCTAAAGGATTTGGGTCAAATCTTAATATTTTGAGCTCAGGATTCTGCAGTTGAAATTTTTCCAATTAGTAATAAAACACTCTGTATAGCTACGTCTCGTTGTTCCTTATTACCCAATACCACAACCCATTCACACAGCTGACCAGATTATATTACTATATATGGATAAATAAACTTAAAATAAATCCTAGTTTAGTCACATATTTTTTCTAATTGTAATTTATTTTGGTTTTACAGATTACAGTTGAACAATTTAAAATCAAGATTGCAGACACTGTAAATATTTCAGCAGATACTCAACGCATCATTTATTGTGGAAGAGTTTTGCAAGATAACTCCAAATTAGCTGATTATGGTAAGTATTTATTTGATTTTATATTCATATTTAACAATCAAATAATTTTGATGAAAAATGCATACAAACAGGTTAATTTTTAACTTGCAATAAATGAATATACAGAAAGAAGCATTAACTATCACAGATATTTTGTTTAAATTTGCCCTGTATTTTTCTCAATCTTAATTTTCACTTTGCTGATATATTTCTTGAGGGTCCTGTTCAAAAGGGAAGAAATTTTGTAAATAAAAAAAGATGTTAATAGTGAATCACTAGCTTTTACACTTACATCAAAACCTGGATGGCAACGAAATGTATACTGGGGTGACATTTACCGAAACCTAAAAGATCTATTGTGCCACCTTTCTTCTACTTAGTTCTTGAGAAAGGTCTCAGATACTAGTAGTTCCTTTAGACTTATTTCCTGAAGGAATATTAGAATATCTGCAGGCTTCAGTATAGGTAAGTGTACGTATTCTATCCAGTAGTCTCCTAGGTGTTATGCCATAGGATTCTGTATTGCTATGCATTCTGCAAGTATGTGAATGAAGGCTTCTTTTTCCATGCCACAGAATCTACATTCTTCTTGCTCCTCTAGGTGTCCGGCTAGGTCAAAACTCTTAGTGCATTCTTACTCTGACTTAGGCATTCATTTGTCCTCAACATGTAGTCACCCAGAAGTATCAAACCCAGAAGTATCTTTGATTGTCTTAGCCCTACAAGATATTTCCAATGTTCAGATCTTCTCTTCTTTTCTTCCAATATTATGATACCACAAAATGGTTCTGTACTACCCTTAGCAAAAATCTAGGTTTTGTCCAAATATAGAAATAAAGAATATTCTTGCTTCAAGTTGGTATAATTTCTCGAAAATTCTATTCTTTTGTGAACGACATCAGTTCTTTCACACAAAACCTTCTTGTCTTTCTTTTTGAATTTGAACCTTAACCGTCCCAAACTCTTCAAAGACTGGATCTGGAAATTTCAAAAATTGAATCAACAGTTCGGATGTTGGCAGCGTTTATATTTTTCAACATTTTTTTCACTTTTCACCAATACACAGCGCATCATACACGTTTATATACAGTGTGTAAAAGTCAAACGGAATAAATTCATTATTTCGGTTACTGTACATATTTCTAAAAAATCCCGAAACACGTCAAATTTAAATTATATAGGCTTGTTTGAAAGGTCTCTTCATTCTCTATTCGAAAATGATATCGTTTTCAAGTTTATTGCAACAATTAAGATAGAATAAAATAAAATCATATGGTTACCGAAATTCGCTACAGTACAATCAAAAACTAAAATGTAATGCAAAACGTGATGAAATGTAAAACACTAAAAAGAACTATAAATGTCAATGAAGTAGATGTTCAAAATGTTCACTGCGAACATCTTAAATAAAACTGTCTTCTATCATTATTTTACATATCAGGCGTGATCGTAATCGCAAGCGTTATTCGTTCTTTTAAGTCATTTAAATCAATAGGTTTAGTTTTGTACAGAATGCTCTTCACATATCCCCATAAAAATGAATCTAATGGTGTAAGATCAGGTGATCGCGCTGGCCATTCTATCGATTCTCGCCTCCCTATCCACCGATTGGGAAATATTGCATCGGACATTGCGTTGGTAATGTGGTGGTGCTCCATCCTGCTGAAACCATATCGTATTCACTAGAACTTGAGGGTTATCTGACTCAGAACATACATTTGCCAAACTTGGAATTACATCATTTTGAAGTAGTGAAAATAATGTTCGCCATTCAAATTGCCCTCAATGAAAAAGGGTCCAATGATATGGTTTCCAACAATCCCTGCCCAAACATTAACCTTTTGAGGGTATTGTGTGTTTTCTTCTCTCATCCAGTGAGGATTTTCCGTTGACCAGTAGCGAAAATTTTGCTGATTAGCATGACTGTTTAGTGAAAAACTGCACTCATTAGAAAACAACATTTTCGAATTGGATAATGTTGTTATCCAACATGTCCATCATTCGCTCGCAAAAATAAGTTCTATCAAAATCGTCTTCCATCAGCTCCTGAGTAGGTATCATTTTATAGGGATGCATTTTATTTTCTTTTAATATGTTTACTCTCGATGCATGGCTAACATTGAATGTAGTGGGTTTTCCTCAAACTCAAGCATCACATCTAATTTGATTTCATCACTCATCGAATTGGCAGCTGGTTTTTTTTATCTGCTTTACATAACCAGACTCGCGAAACTGCTTCTCTATTTTACTAATTGTTCCTTGGGATATAGGCGGTAAATCAGGGAAATTTCTCATGAAATAGGTGAGTTACTTCCTGTTGTGTTCGTGTTTTATCTCCGTAACCAATCATTTGTAAAACTGTTATTTTATGCATTTCCGTTAGTCTAACCATTTTTCAGAATTGAAGTTAACGAATTTCAAACTAAAATTATAATACTGACAACTTACTATAATTACAAAACAATTTGCTAAGGCGTTTTAAACCAACTAACGTTGCCACGGAAACTCTTTAAAGTATTTTTAATGGACATCATCTAAAAAGCACATTGCTATGGTTTTTGCTTACTTTCTTATTATCAAGACCTAAACGGGAAATAAGTTTTGGGTATGGTATAATAAGTTTTGAGTATATTATATCGAATTTCGGTATTTTATTATATCTTAATTTTTGCAATAAACTTGAAAACGATAACATTTTTGAATAGATAATGAAGAGACCTGTCAAACGCTATATCACAAGCCTATACTTCCCATATAAAAATTGGGGGTTGTACTTGTCGTTAGGTGGGGGTTGAAGGTAGGGATCGCATTTTCACGTTGAAGAATGTCAATTTTTAATTTAAATTTGACGTGTTTCGGGATTTTTTAGAAATATGTACAGTAACCGAAATAATGAATTTATTCCGTTTGGCTTTTACACACTGTATATATGAAAATGGTGATAGCAACAGGCATCCATTGTCTTTTTCATGGGTAAAATAAGTGTGTACTTACATTCTGTATTAATGTATCTACATCTAAAGCATGTCTCGGCATTTTAGCTCTTTCAAATCACAATCTGTACTATACTATAAACGATATTAATATACTCACTACAAGACACCTTCAAGTATTTTTCTAGAAAGCAGTTGATATATATTTTTTTTGGATTAGATTATAAATCATCATTTACAATAAACAAAATTATTAAGAAGAGATTTGGAATTTCAATGAAATAAAATATTAGAGGAACTTACTTTCATACTTTCTAAATGCAGTTGTAAGTATGCTAAATTAAATGTTTGTTATCACTTATAATCTGAAACAGGCATATAGCCTGTAGCAAATTCGGAAAAGATTTTCCATGTTTACTAGTATTAAAATTGAGAAATTATGTCAATGTTTATGTGCTAATCTGTTAACACCTGTAGTATTAAGGAAGTCCAGTAACCTAAAGGAGGCAGCATCCGGCTTAGTTATTGTTATCAATTTGAAAAAGGAGTCAGCAAATAATGTGTTTATTGGGTTTTATCAGAAACTCGAAATTGGCATGCTTTGGTGGTCAAATGATTTAAAATAGCATGTAATTTTAAACTATGTTTTACAAGTTACAATTTGTTGGGAATTAGGTTTTTTAGATGTAACTTATGATATTGATTAATAGTATATTATACATTAAGGTGGAATAGTATTACACTACAAGGGCATCACTTCGCACCATGATGCCCATGTAGTGTATACTATTTTTCTTACTACCTCGGTCAAAATTACGAACACAATTAACCAACATTGGCATTACCTACTTGTATACAAATTTTGAGGTTATATGAGTGACAGTATAGCAGAGCTTGACATCCATTATCTTTGTACTTATTGGTGCGATGGTTAAGCGCGTGACTTCCACAGTGAGGGTCGTCGGTTCAAGTCCTACCGACATTTCTGTACGTTTTATTATTATTTTTTTAATGATTTAATACCAGTTATCATAGTTTTGCAGAATAATATAATTAAAGCGATATGTAAGTCAAAAGCCAGAAGTTAGGAACTATATTGAAGGTTATTCATATACAAATGTCACCATATAACAAAAACAATTTAAAAAAATTATCATTAATAACCCTAGAAAGAAAAAACAGATTAGCAATTTCTTAACAAATTCAGATTTTATCAAAATTCAAACACCCCCAACTTACATAATGGTTAATAATCCCAGTACCACTCCAGACTTTCTGCTCTGCACTAAAAATATACAAAATAACATCATCCAGGTAGATGCAATACCGGATCTTTGTTCTGACCACCAAGCATTGGAACTAACATTAAAATTGGATATACAACCAGTGGCTCCGGTACAAAAGAGCGATGTACGATATAGCGACTATAAAATCGCGATATTAAAAAACAGCGATAGACAAAATAGCGACATTACAAAAAAGCGATAGTACACAATAGCGATATAAAAAAGAGCGATATGAAGTAAAAACAGCGATTGTCATCGTCAATGTCAAATTGAAAATATGGAAAGTCTGTCGCAAAAAAATAAGCCTGTTCTATTCCACGAGGGTTATCGTTACCGAAAAGATAAATCGTTTATTGAAACTACTAATTGGAGATGCTCCAAAACGGGTTGTAAAGGAAGGTTGATACGTGAAACTATAACTGGAAAAACAAGAAAAACGACACCCCATAATCATGCTCCGAATCCGGCGCAATACAAAATTGATCATTAGAGATTCGGCCGAGAAGCATCATCAACTCTAGTTTGAGCAACTTAAGCGCAGAAGAAATGGTGCTATTACCTTCATATAATGCATCCAAAAAGATTATTAATAGACCAAGGGCATACGGTGAAGGAACATCAACAAATTTTATATCTGCATCTGAGGTTAGTATTTTGGGGAAACACAAAATAACGAGCAATGGAGACCTATTTCTTTTGTATGACTCTGGAGAAGATTTAAATTCCAGAATTTTGTTGTTTGGTACACACTCCAACCTAAAATTATTAGCAGAATTTAAAAATTGGGCGGTTGACGGTACCTTTAAAGTTGCGCCACAATGCTTTTTGCAATTATACACCATTCACACGCTCATAGATAATAAAGCGCTTCCAATGTTGTATGCATTACTAGAAGACAAGAAGTTCGACAGTTACAGCCAAGTTTTTAGTAAAATCAAAGAGTTGGAATCAGCAGTCAGTCCTGACAGTATTGTGACAGATTTTGAGTTGGCATCAATTAATTCTTTAAAAGCCGTTTTCCCGAATGTCGACCTTGTGGGATGTCATTTTCATCTTTCTCAAAGTCTCTGGAGGAACATCCAAAAAAAAGGTATGACTGCTCTCTACAAAGAACGAGAAGATGTAAGAATTTTTTGCAAAATGCTCTTAGCACTAAGTTTCGTACCCCCAAAAGATGTGCAATTTGCTATGGAAATTATCCAAGAAGATTTTCCCCGTGAGCTGGACCCCATTGTAGCATACTGGGAAGAAAATTATGTCGGAAGGAGGCTTCATCAGGTCAAACCAAAATTTCAAATTACAATATGGAATGTATACGAGAGGGTGTTAGGGAATCTTCCAAAAACAAACAATTCTATTGAGGCTTGGCATAACGCATTCCAAAATGCCCTAGATTGTCAGCACCCAACGGTGCATAAACTGTTAGATCACATTCAAAGCGAGCAAAAGAAAACAGAAGTATTTGTCACGAGATATCGATCTGGTATTAGAGAAGCTGAGGCAAGAAAAAAATATACTATACAAAAAGACCGTTTGAAGAATATTGTTAAAGAATACACATTTGGAAATGTTAAAGAATATCTTCAGGCAATTGCTTTAATTTTAGTACTTTAGATTTGTTTAATGGTATTGTTTTTTTGTTTTCTCACAATAAATATATGAGTTTATTTATATTTTTTTAAATATGCTTTCCGTTTGTTCATAAACAGTATGTTACATGACAAGTGTTTTTGTCCAGTCGCTGTTTTATCATGTCGCTCATTTGTATATCGCTATTTTATTATGTCGCGTTTTTAAATTGTCGCTGTTTTATAAATCGCTCAAATGGGGTCGCTGTTATGGGTCTCGCCATTATGTACATCGCTCTTTTGTACCGGAGCCACAACCAGTAGATATCGAACCACAACTAGTATATGTCCTCAGTAAATGCAACATGCAAAAAGTAAATGACTGTTTGGAAACACACATAAATTCATATCCAAATATTGACAAACATGAAATAACGCTATTTTTAAATAAAGTTCAAGAATCAGTTTTATCTCATACACCTACGAAAACTAAGTCATATTTTAAATATCAATTGCCTCCCTTCATATTAAAGCTAATAAAAACTAAAAGACAGCTCCAACGAGAAATTATGCAGTTTGATCAACCTGAACTAAAAAGAAAATTTAACAACCTCAACAAAGATATACAAAAATTAGTAGCTCAGTATAAAACACATAAATGGTTAGAATCATGCAAAAAGATTAATGAAGCTAAGGGTAAAATATATTGGCAAGAAATTAAAAAGTTATCACGCTACAAACAACAACCAAGGGTAAGCAATATAGAAGAAAATGGTCAATACTTCTCAACAGACAAAGAAATAGCAGAAATATTTGAAAATCACTTTAAAAACATCTTCACTATTACCGAATGCATTAATTTTGACTATAACCATCAGCAAGCGGTCAACGAGTGGTATATAGGAAAATTTTCAACTCCACCCACCATAAACAAAGAAGAAATTCCCCAAATAGAGGAAGAGGAATATTTTGAGGTTCTATCACAAGGAAAAAATACAGCACCAGGTCACGACAATGTTTCACGAAATATACTAAGGACTTTAACAATGCCAGTTCACAACCACATTAGGAAAATATTTAATTTCTGTACTACTAATCAATACTTTCCTAACGAGTGGAAAAAGGGAGTGACAATTACAATACCAAAGCCCAACACGGACCACACCAAAGCCACCAACTATCGTCCAATCACATTACTGCCAGTTCTAGGGAAAATGTTCGAAAAGTTAATACGAAATCAAGTCAACTCAGTGCTAGGTGCATATATTCCGAAACAACAATTTGGATTCAAAAGCAAGTGTTCAACCTTACATCCACTCACAATCCTCACATCAAACATGCAAACATCCAATATCGAAGGAAAAAAATCCGCGGCGGTATTTTTGGATATAAGCAAAGCATTTGATAGCGTTTGGCATGCAGGTCTTCTCTATAAATTACATTCAGCTAACTGTCCAACATACCTACTACACTTAATAAAAGAATTTCTAGAAAATCGTCAGCTCTGTATAAAAATCAATAACTGTCACTCTCATTACTTTTCTATGCAGCAAGGCGTTCCACAAGGTTCACCTCTCTCTCCATACCTCTACAATTTTTTCTGTCATGGCCTTAATATTCCAACCTTCAACAAGCAAACCTACATTCTCCAATTTGCCGATGATACTGCCGCCATTGCCCATAACAAAACCCTGCAACAAACTGTTGATGCTTTACAAAATATATGCAACAGCATAGTTTCATTTTCTAACAAATGGAGAATTCAAATAAACCCTACAAAAACTAACTTTATTATCTTCAACCACATAGCCTACCAAAATGTTTATACAATAAATATCCAAAATCACATAATTCAGCCCTCACAACACTGTAAATACCTTGGTATAAACCTCGACCATAAACTAAATTTCAACTACCATACAAAGGAAGTTAAGAAAAAAGCCATTGCAAGAGCTAAACATTTTAGAGCTTTGACTTACAAAAACGAAGGGATCAGCAGAAAAGTAGCAAGTGAGATATACCAAATGATATGTAGACCACTTCTGGAATATGGCTCTATATTATTTCAAACCTGCTCGAAACCAGCCCTGAACAATCTACAAGTAGCAGAAACAACTTGCCTCAGAAGCATAACCAAATTAAGACACCCCCAGAACCCTATACACTGTCCATCAAACCAAATGCTATATAGTACTGTCAACATCACACCTATCTTGGAAAGAATGGATGAGCTAAGCAAGAATTTCGCAAAAAACTTAAACATTGAAATGCTTCAAGATATGGTCATAGCCCGGGATCCGAATATACCACCAAAAAGGAAAATTCCAGAAAAGTCACTGTGGACAAAAATAATGAATATTAAAGCAAACTCTGTAAATTAGTGCAATGTAGGTCTCTGAATCAGACTCTATTAAGTGTTCCAATTACATCTTACATATATACTTATATAATTGTTATCTATTTATTTTCACAATTTTTTTTTTTTCTTTTTTGCATTTTATTTATTATATCTATATCAAAAAAAAAATTATGTTATACAAGTAAATTGTAAAAATCTGTGGCAGAAAGACCTCGGTCGTTAGCCATTTGGGTAACCAATAAAGATAATCTCCTCCTCCTTATCACCGTTTCCAGGATTTAAACCTTACGCCTATAGTTAATAATTCTCGGCATCCAAATCCTATACCGTTCGGCTATGAAGAAATAATAATTTGTCAACCAAGATGTTGTATATATATGATGTATGTCAAAATTAAAAAAAAGTGACGTTTTACCACATAATTAAAGGAATTAGTAATAAATATTTCTTATTTAATTAAAATTATTGTATTGTCATCGGTTCTTGACAAGTCTAGAAAATTTCGAATTAATCTCGACATACATAACCCCGAAGTGAAAGGTGCGCAAAATACGTTGCTCAAAGGAACGTAACGCGGAGCGCGCATATAGTTTGATCAATGCATAAAAGTTAGACTTTCTGTCGTATAATCGGAGCCGAAACCACGTACTTTCGACCGGGGTAGTAAGAAACAATCTTTGCTACCGAGGTTTATATACTATTTTTTCCACTACTAGAACATTGAATAATTTTCGCAATGATGATTTTTGGATTTCTATTGTATTTGAAAGTGATCAATTGGAATGAAGTGTTTGTGGAAGCAAATTGATGAAAATTCAACATTTCCTTATGCCAATTGCACTATGAATCTTCAAATGGCAAGTAGCGATGAAAATTATTAATTAATAAAATTTTTTCGCAAATTATAATAATAAAGCTTTTTTGAGAAAAAGCTCTTTTCTACTGTCGTTCATTTTGCATTAAATTTTTTATGTCAATATTGTTTTCATTTTTATCTCCTACCAATAGATAATGAAAAATTACCTCCTACTGGGAGAGAAATTTATCTTCTCGACTCGAACAGGAACGACATAAATAATGATATCTTCTAATACAAGTAGTGGAAAAAATATATGGAAAGTTCTCTATTCTTTAAGTACTACAAGGGGGCATGTGACACTGCACAAACTAACCTTCATTGATACTTGATATTTAAATGATTGTACAAAGGCTACAGTTTTTTAATTTTTCAAATGTTATTTATTTTAATAGATGTTAATGGAAAAGTTGTTCATTTGGTTCAAAGACCCCCACCTGGCACTACGCCGAGATCGAACAGTAGATCTGCTTCTCCTCAACCCCAACGTAGAGGATTTAGAGGTTTTAGAGGACTGGAACAAGGCAATGCAATGTATTTGGGTTCTATGGCATTTCCTGGAAACTTGATGGAATCTCAAGGAATAGTACCACCACCTCCAACACATAGTCTTTCTGGTAGTCGTTTAAATGTTGCAAGAAGGTAGGTTATATTTGTAAAAAAATTTGGTAAAAATGTTTGGGTAAAAAAATTATTAATTTGACTAACCTATAAGCTTATCATAAATATGACCACAAGAATGGTGTGAAATTCTAACAAGGCAGAGACAAGCTAAACAATTAATTAGGACTTTTGTTAAAATTTACGCAGACCTAATAATCAAAAATAGGAAAACTGTCGAAAGGCCTGCTAACAGGCATGCAAAGCTAATTGAGTTGACAGACAAAGCCATGAGCAAATTTTCTTATCTAGAGAAGGAAACATCATATGCCAGTGCGACTGCCTGACGAATATGCGGTTTCTTGTACTAGGCGAAGAAAAGACACCGGTAAGGAACTACTTGAAAGGTTGAGTCTTGTGGCTAATTTGCTACATAAATAGAGTCGGACAGGAAAATGTTATTTAGGGCCGATTTTATAATATCTAGTTAACTGCTGGTTGAGTTTCAATCGACAGTTATCTGGTATTTTGCGTTTAATAATGTCTGGTTAGAGTTTCTGGTCGACTGAAGGTTGAGACAAACGCTAGTTGCAGTAGAAGTTAACTGAGAGTCGAACCTGTCACATAACAATTATAACAACTTCAGTTTTGCACAATTATTTCGCGCTTTCCACTATGTCTTACTATTTTGCACTCTCATCAATTCATTGTCAGAACCAACAGATAAAAATGAAATTATTCAATGCCACATCCACATCTGATGAAGACTTTAGAGCTCAGAGAGTTCATAGTAATATGTGCCATAGGAGGAGATACTTGTTGAGCTGAATCTTTAAGTTAAGAAGAAAATTCAGAAATTAGAGTTCGACGAAATTTTCGACTCGATTTGATCATTTTAATACGTGGAATAATCAAGACTTATTTGTTAGACTTCCTTCATAAAGGAAACCGTGATGATGATACTGGATCTACAAGTCGGTTATTTATATAAATAATTTGTAGAGAAACTATTAAATTGCAATTTCGTCAAATTAGGGATAATAGCCTTAGATATACTCTGATCTGTTAACGCATTGGCAATTTTTTTGAATGTTTTTACCAAATGAGGAATGTCAAGTGCCACTATCTCTTTTTAATTTTTTCGTGCTCTATTTTCCACCATATTCAACATATTAATAAGGTCTTCCCATATATAATCTAGTCTATACATTTAAGCAGTGACATTCCCAGTAATCAATATTCTATTATTTTGTAAATAATTAATTAACAGCTCCATTTAGGCTTTGTTTGTTTTACGACCTCGCGACATTACTTTAGGAAAAATAAACAAAAACGATACAACAAATAAACCAGATTTCTGGGAACAATTATTTATAGGTTAAAATCAAAATAAATTGTCTTCTTTCTATTCTTGCTATGAACGCAGAAACAAGATACTCAATTTCTTGGCCATATTGCTGTATGTTATAACCATAACAATATTGTTTATACAGGGTATTTCAGTTTTTAAATAAATAATACTCTGGGAATGAAAATGCTGTACTACTTTTATTATCACCAAAATACAAACAATATATGCGGATGTCATTTTTTGAACACAACATCGTCTAAATGCTCCTCCAATCTGGCCCTAAAAACTGCATAGATGCGTTGACACATTGCCGCTGGAATGTTGTTAATTTCTTGACGAATGCGATCTTTTAATTCTTGGAAGTTGGCAGGAGGGTTTGTGTCCACGACAGACTCTAGGTATCCCCACAAAAAAATCCAGAAGTGTGAGATCCGGTGAACTTGGCGGAAAAGGAATGTCATCTGTCAGCGAAATAAGCGTGCCTGGAAACAACTCCAGAACGGCCTGCATGTATATTGCTGCGGTATGGGGCGTAGCACCATCCTGTTGAAACCATATCCCAGCATTATAACCAGGCAAAAAAGATTAGCCGATGGTGCGCCGATTGTTGAAGTGAGCACAAAACCGACATCGAGCGACTCTTTCGCCTTGAAATATGCCTCCAGCATGAAAGCACGATGCGCACCCGACCACTGCTCCGTGGTAACTAAAATCCGCATTCGTCTGCTCCCTAATCGTTGTGACATGCTCTGCTTAGCTTCTACAAGGTCGGTACAGGGCGCATACGAAAACTTGAAAATACCCACTGAGACAACAATGTTTTCAGCAATATGCAAGCAGAATAGCACTGATTGTCGTTAATTATGACCAACATTTTATCACTTCTCATTTTAAGAAGCGAGTTTGTGATAACATATATGTTATTTTAGAACGACTGTTGGTGTTGATTCCTTTGTGCCAATTCCCATTGCATTCCAGCCTATATGCAGCCATTCTCGCTTACGCTTTAAAGTACAGAGCAAGAGGCGGAAGATTTAGTATGGATTCCATTGCCGCAATCTGTTTCTCATCGCACCCGTTATGCACAGAAAGGCAAGCCTTTGAAGTTTTGATAGCTCCAGTTCAGCTTTCCTTTGATCTGTGTTTGTCGACCAGACTAAGGCTCCATAGGTAACCATGGGTGTCACCACAGTTGTGTGTAGCCAGAATACGATCCTATCGCCCGTTTGGCAGCAATTAGACGATTTTGTACTATATCTTGCAATGGACTATATACTACAACAACATATCAACTAAACGCGCATTTTACTCTTCTTTCGCAGATTAATGCGTCACTGTTTCTAATTTATGATATAACGGCAAGCGCTGTCGACATTGGCAAGCGCGATGGGAACATCAAGTTTATAATTCATCGGTATTTACTTTTCCCGCATCTTTGCCTCGACATTGAGGCAATCTTTGTAACTTGTTGCAAACTATGAATTGGTTAATATTATCTATAAATATTCAAACACAAGTGTTTTGATAATTGATTTATTTAAATTAAGAAGAAAATAAAAGAGCATTACTGTTTTGTTTTAAAACGTTATAACCATTTAATCGTCTTTCTTTCATCAACATTTGGTACGTTTACACCGGGCGTACCAAATTTTTAGCCCGAGGACTAAATGACGTCACGTGTACTTTACTTTCGGTGTAAACACCCCAGGAGTAAAATTTGGTACTCGAATTTGATCCATCTCATCTAGGGTAGTTCAAATTCAATTTTTAACGGTGTAAACACGGCACATTAGTATTCGTGGACCAAAGTGAGAGTACTGTACTGTACTGATTTAACATTATTATCCAATTTTCACTACTTCTAGGTTTCATCCATATTCTTTGATTGTTTAACAATCCCAAAAAAATCACTGCTACTTAAAAGCAAATAAGCTAAATTGCTTCTTAAATATGGAGACTTCGATAACTCTAATTTAAATCTTTTAAGTCTTTGAATATTTTTTTCTTTTTCAGAAACTCTATTACCACTGCAACTATATTTGTATCCGTTTTCAGATAAAATAAAAATCTACCATCAATTACCTAAAGATTTAAGGTTATGTCATTTTAATATGAAAATGTCAATTTTGGTCCCAGACTTTAAACCTGGACTATTTTAGTCCAGCAAAACAGTCAGTATAAACAGTTATGTTCTAAGCTAAATAAGTCCACAATTTGGTCCACAGACCAAATTGCTCCACACGGTGTAAACGTGTGTATTAACGAAATGAACATTTTGTGTAATACCAGTAAAGTTTTTTGTAAATAAAAATGATTTTTAGAATGTTGAGAAGAGCTGAAGCAGTTATACAGATGCTAGAAAATCCATCTGCTAGATACCAAGATCAACCAGCTTCCGAAGAAAATCAAGAAGATGAAGAAGTAACTCCTGTGATCGAGGCAAGAGTTATTGTACCAAATAATATTGAACCAATCGATGAAGTATTAAACGCTGTTCAGAACACCTTATTGAACGCTTCAGATAATGCAAGGTACACATTTTCAAATCAATGTACATTTTATTATATTTTACTATATAGCTTTAGTACGAAAATCTTTTGTTAATTGATTAATTTTAATATAGGAGCATATGCCATCTGACTAAAGTAGAGTTTATACAGCGAATAAATCAAGATAGGAACTAAAATAAAATGAAGAGGTTCAACATGTGAATCTCCGTGAAAGCGTTTATACACCAATTCCGTTGAATATAAGAATAAAATAAAAGATGACCATCTTTAATCTTTTTATTTTATTGTATTTGGAAAATGACATGAGCATGACACAAATCATTTCTGTCAATGTATATAAACGTTTCAGTGTCACTCAACCTCTAACTTAAAACCCTACAATCCACAAAACCACAACATTATACAATGTGAGCTGTAGGTAATCAACAGTAATATTGTGCTGGGGGCGATTAAGTTGTTAATGACAATTACTGCCATTATAGCCATTCGTAGAAAAAACACTGGTGTTTCAAAATTCAACCCCTGAGTAGAAACAAAAAATATTGCAATGTTTATCAGTATTTGTTGGTGTATGCAAGAACTCACGACTAGGAGTAGTTTTTCAAATACACCAGAATCTCTTGAGATGTTTGGTAATTTATTGATAATTGAATGAAGAACAAACAGTAGGCGTAGGAAGGACATATGACGCTTTATTTGGGGAGGAAGTTTCAGATTATTTGTTTTGACTGCTGATTTCTAAATACACAAAATAAATTTTTATACAGAATTTCTGTAGAACACAACACGTCATTGTCACAAGTCGGGTTTTGTTGGGTAATTGAAAAGATTACTAATTTTGGTTTCATTCATTCATTCATTCATAAATTTGGGTTGTGCTCATCAGCCCAGGCACTTGAACTGAATCTTTGTACCATTTCCCATGTTATCTACTTCCATTCCAGAAGCTTCGTGTCTACTATAAAGGTCACTAGTTTGACTGGAGGGATTTTCAGTAGTTGTGATGGTTGTATAACTTCTTCTCCAAAGGGCTTCCGTCTAAGTTCTTGTAAGTCCTCGCAGAAGCAGAGTATGTGAGTAGGTGTTTCATCATCAAGTTCACATTTTCTGCACATAGGTTCACTACCTTTGCCCATATTGTACAGATGTTTCCTCAAGGTGCAATGTCCAGTCACCAGGTCGGTAACTGTCTTCAAATGTCTCTTACCTAGTTTCAGTAGCCTGGTTGAGAGTTCCTTGTCTACCTTGTTCAGTAAACTCTTTGTATGAAGGTGCCCTTGTGTCACCCTCCATTTGAATTGGTGTTCCCTATCTAGCCAGTTCCCGATTTCCCCTCTTATGCAATCTTTTGTGATTCCACAAAACGGTTCCGGACCTATGAAGTCTCCTTTAGAGCCTTCTTTAGCTAACTGGTCCGCCATTTCATTACCTGCAATCCCTTCATGTGCCGGCACCCATATTAGAGACACTTTGTTGTCTCTTGCCAGCCTGTTGAGGGATTCTTTGCAGTTTTTCACCAGTCTAGACCTAGTTGAAGGATTACTGATAGCTTTAAGCAGAGCCTGGCTGTCAGTGAATATTTCAATTTTTTGTCCGGTATATCCTCTTCTGATGTTTTCATCAATACAGGCTATAGCGGCAATCGTCTCTGCTTGAAACACAGTAGTATATCGACCAAGGCTAAAGAACGTTCTCTTTCTAGGTCCTTTTATACCTTGATCATTCAACCTACAGATCAAGTCATCCACAACTAGGTTCCACAAAAGTGGTGAAAGTACTCCACCTTGAGGACATCCTTTAGTTGTCCTAACGGTGTATGTTTTATCATGCATATGTGCTGTTATTCTCCTATGCTCAAGCATGGATCCTATCCATTTGCATGTGCTACTGTTGATCCCTTTGTTTTTAAGGGATCTGTTAATTGATGACATCGATGTGTTGTCAAAAGCACCTTCGATGTCTAGAAATGCTGCAAGGGCTACTTCCTTATGATTCAGGCTCCTTTCGAGAGCTGAGACCAAATTATGCAGGGCAGCTTCACCTGATTTCCCTGCTTGATAAGCCCATTTTAGTCTATATAGAGGGATGCTCTTAAGTGCTCCTTCTTGTAAATACATTTGTAAGACTTTTTCCATGGTTTTCACCATGAATGATGTCAGACTGATTGGTCGGTAGGATTTAGCCTGGGTGTACGTTTCTTTTCCTGGTTTAGGAATAAACACCACCTTTGACTCTCTCCATGCAATTGGTATATACCCTAGAGCATGGCTGCTTCGAAGTATCAGAACTAAAGGACCCATTATGATGTCTAGTCCCTCTTGCAGAAGCTTGGGGAATATGCCATCTGGTCCTGGAGTTTTGTAGGGGACAAATGAGTTTAAGGCCCATCTGTTAAGATGGGGTCTGAATATCTTATTCGTGGGTTCCCAGTCCTCTTTGGTTGCCTTTGTTTTGGCAACCGGCCTGTTGTCATAGCTTGACTCTATCTTTACCGAACCTGGAAAGTGCACACTGAGGAGATGCTCTAGAGTCTCTGCCTCAGTATTTGAAAACTTTCCGCTCGGCAACTGAATAGAGCCAAGTTTGTTAGAAGTATCCCTTTTGAGAATCCTGTTGATTCTGACGCTGTCAGCCTTATACGCTTCCCAGTTACCCGTTTTTTTCGCTTTGTTGGAAAAGCGTCTTGTTTCTTTCCTTAGCGATGTCAGCTCTTTATTCCACCAGATGGCTTGTCTAGAAGAGCGACTCTCCTTTATCGGACAGTTGTTATGGTAAGAGGTCAGTGTACACTGTTGCAGCCATACGGCTGCTCCCTCTAAATCCTCAGCAGTTTTTGGTCTGCCTGAGTGTGAACGGATTTTAGAAAGCAGGTCCTCTTTATAAGATACCCAGTCAGTGCTCTTAGGATCCCTGTATGTTCTATTTTTCTACGTGAATTTCATAGTATATTTGGGCATGATCAGATAAAGATGGTTTATCCGATACATGCCACTTGCGAATCATCTCCCTGACACGTAAATGCAAAGAGTTACATCTATCAGTGATTCCCCCCTCGATGTTCTAAATGTAGGCGTATTACCCACATTTGCAATATCAAGTTCAGTAGTACATAGATAGTCAAATAGTTTCTTACCTCTGGTGTTGTTGTCTTTGCTGCCCCAACTGCTATGGTGTGCGTTGGTATCAGCCCCTACAATGACATCCAGATTATGTCTCCTTGAGTATTCCATCAGGTTCTCCATGTTAGTCCCCGGCAGTGGTTCTTCTGAATCGATGGGAAGATACAGAGACACTATTATTGTCTCTAGTACTACCCCATCTTTTTCGAATATAATATTTGCTGTCACCATGTCACCCGTCCATAGTTCCATAATCGGCATCAATCAAATACAAGTCCTTATTTTAGTACGATCAGTTCCCATTATCAGTCCCATTCCCCTAATATTAAGCCCAAGTATCTTACCTTTGTTTATCCAAGGTTCTGGAATTAGAACGATGTCTATGTTTTCAGCCACCACTGTTTGTTGTAGGACAGCGGTGGCTGTCTTTTTGTGCTGCAAGTTAACTTGTAGCACCTTGAAGGTCCTTAGAGGTTGATGGTACAGGTACTCGATCAGTTCCTGTTTCCTCCTCGGTCGAATTTTCCAGGGTTATAAAACTGGCCCGCTGGAATAGATAGTACGGTCTCCATTGAGCCCGCACCAGTCCTTTCATTTACTCCTCGTCATTTTGGAGACTCACATGCAGTCCCCTGTGGGATGACTTGGAGCCGAGGATCATCCAGCAATCAACCTTCAGCCCTGGATTCTGTTTCTCGAGCCTCCTCAACCCCACTTTCAGATCCTCTTTTTTAGTCTCGGGAAGTAGGGCGAGAGCTCGTTGCTGCTTTGGAAGTTCATCACTCTTGATGAGCTTTCAGTTGGTTTTTTGTGACAAATAGTCCCTCGTTATAATGAAGGACTCCTCATTGTCACAGATTAGCCCGTAGTAGCCGTCCATGTATCGACTGGCTTCAACCCTAGGCGCCTTCTGCACCTCGTCGATCATGTCAGTTAGGTTCTCTTTGATAGACCCCACCTGATCTTAAGTTTTTTGGGACCACAGCTGCCTTGATCCCTTTGAGGGCCACGCTGTATTTAATACCAGTTTTAATATTGGTACCAGTGGTAAGTTTGGCCCTTTTATCTTTATTTACCTCAGGAGAGCTCCTGGCTGACACCGTTCGCTTAACGCCCTTTGTCTGCTGGTTTACACCCTGTTTTGATGTTGAGGGAGTCGGCAACACCACATTTTTGGTGTCAATTCCTCGTTCCCTCATTTTTTTCAGCTTATTACGCTGGACACCTGAAAGTTTCCCGAACGAAGCTTTTCTTGCCACAGGATTCGCTATAACGTCTCTTAGTGGCATGGTTTGCTCTTGGGCTCCAGAAGTATCTGGCTGCGTTGGAGACACTTCTGTCTCCATTGCTGCCGGATCTTCCAAATCCCTTTTACTAGGAGTCTCTATAGGCTCCATAATAGGTATTGGTTTCTCTTGGTCCATATTTGTTCCCACAAGTATAGGAGAAAGGAGGTCAGTACCTGCAGAGCTCCTTATACAGGTACAAGGCTAAATAAAACGGGGTGCGCCAGGTGCCCCGAGGTTAGTGGTCTCATGGCCGAATAACCCACGGCCATTCATCCCTTCAGCGACCACTTAACTTTAAGATTTGGGAGGTTATTATAGTGGTCCTCATCCACGCAGGCTAGGCAATCAAGCCAAGCCTCCCGATCCACATAGTTCGGCATGCCCCTCACAGGCCTTACCCTAGTAAGGGGGTAGTTGCTCTGCTATGTAGTTTGCGGTATGCGTCACGAGCTTGTCAGCGATTGGGTATTCGGTTGGCAATGTTGGGTTTTTATAGCCCTCATCCTTCCTTATTCACCAATAGACCAGTTCTTTCATTTGCATGACGTCCCTGGCCTCCCCTATCCGCAACCTGGGGACGCTCCCGATAGGTAGCTCAACCCATCATCCTCCTATGTCGCAGGGCAATGCACAGAGTGTTGAAATCTTGGACAAGCCGTAGCAAGTCCTCGAAAACTCAATGAACACGGGTACTAATTTTGGTTTTTGATTTATCTTTTTTGAATTTATAGAGTGTACAAAGTCCACTCTGACAAGCTGCCACTGGGTACAGTCACTGAAAAAGGCATTTCACCATCTCTCTTTGCTAGTTCATCTGTACCTTGGTGGAATGATACATGTGACTCTGCAATAAAAGCTAGTAAGCATTTGTGGAATAGATTCAAAAGACATAAGACAACTGAGAATTTAGTGGAATACAAAAAGCAAAGAGCACATACGAGGTGCGTTACACGTAAAAGTCAAAAGGACTCATGGCGAAAATATCTTCATAAATAGCTCCACACCATTATCATCGATGTGGAAAAAAGTAAACAGAATTTCAGGAAAGAAAATAAACTACGGAATTTCAGCATTAAAAGTTAATAACAATACAATAATCTCCGAGTCAAGCGAAATAGCCGAAATATTTGAAGAAAAATTTAGCCAATTTTCTAGCAATGTAAACTATGATGCAGACTACCAAGCTCTTGAAAATGCAGCTGAATTAACTCCTGTGAGTATAGAAGAAAATTTAGATACCCAATTAATAACCCGATTTCAGAAGAAGAATTTGCTGAAGCATTGCAAACTATGAAAGACAACTCACCCGGTCCAGACGATATCCCGACAGTATTTTAAAAAAAATTCTGTATTCTTCCAAACAGTATTTACTTGATATATTTAACATCATCTGGAATCAACGAAAGTTCCCTGAAATTTGGAGACGAGCGAAAATTCTTTACTGTTAGCTGAATAATATAGACCAATATCACTAACATGCAGTACATGTAAACTACTCGAAAAAAAATTAATAATCGAAGGCTTTTGTGGTGTCTAGAAGGAAACAACCAATTATTTCCAGAGCAATCGCGCTTCCGGCATAATAGATCTACTTCAGATAATATTATTGACTTAGAAAGACAAATTAATGAAGCTTTTGTGAACAAACAGAACATTTTCTGAATAATCGGGAATTTCAAGTCGGAGTCAACTATACTTTATCTCATTCCAAAGAACAATTGAACGGAACTCCGCAAGGATCCATCATAAGTCCCACTCTATTCCTAATCGCAATCAATGATATTCTCAAAAATATTAATAAACCTGTTCAAGCTAGACTCTAATTATATTTACAAAGGGTAAAAACTTAGGTAGTATAACTACTATATTACAGAATCAAATCAATGAGTTAAAAAACTGCACCAAAGTCAGAGTTTTAAAATTTTCGTATGAAAAAATGGAATGCATAATATTTTCCAAAAAGCCAGCAACAACCAAAACCCCGTTGTCACAGAAAGATTTCCAACTTCCTTCCAAAGTAAATATTGGAACCCTCCCTTTCACGAAAGAATTTGCTTATATCTGAAAAACTGTACTATCGAATCATTTCCTTTAACCTTTTCAAACAGAATATCCTATTCCGATATTCAACCTTGGGAACGCTATTTATCAAATATAAATACCAATTAAAATTTAAAGAAATGATAAGCAAATATCAGGGATGTACACAGATATATAAGGATGCATCTAAAAAAGGTGACAGTGTTGGAGCAGTCATCGTAAGATCGGACTTCAAAGTATTTAAGCTTCCCAGTACATACACATACTTTCTGGTGAAATATATGCACTTCACAAAGCGGTAGAATATGCCAAACATCAGCAAAATTGAAAGTTTATAATCTTGACAGACTCACTAAATTCACTAATGTTGTTAGAGGAAAGTTAGACGAAAGACATCCAATAGTTAATTTAAAAAGAAATGAATTAAAACAATTGTACAGCAGTAACCAGAACGTCAGATTCATTTGGATTCCATTCCACGTGGGAATCAAAGGAAATGAAGAAGCAGATCAAAAAGCACAAGAAGCAATCTCTCAAAACTGGCTAGACTGTAGATAGA
This sequence comes from Lochmaea crataegi, assembly GCA_947563755.1. Classification (NCBI taxonomy): domain Eukaryota; kingdom Metazoa; phylum Arthropoda; class Insecta; order Coleoptera; family Chrysomelidae; genus Lochmaea; species Lochmaea crataegi. The sequence continues at coordinate 79,296,488 of OX387422.1, read as the reverse complement.
TAGTTTATTCTTGTAAATATCACATAATTACAGTCGTCAATAATTTTGTAATCTATCGGTAATTTACTCATCAGTATTTAATTACAAAAGAAGAACCTCCTTTCTGTAATGTATGCGATGAGGTTATCAGCGTACATCACGATTGCCCTATGTATGATATACAACGGAGAACCCATAAGATTCCAGGGAATTTTAGCGAAGCTATTGAAAGTGCATCGAATCCATCAAGTGTCATTGCTTTTTTAACAAGTGTTAATGACAAAATCTAAACTGTACAATCATAATACAAAGTGTTTTATGTATGATATAACTGAAGTTAACTTAAACATTTATTTGTTAATTCAACATATTATACTGTATAACCGCGGAAAATTAAAAAAAATTAAAAAAAATCAAGCAAATTTTTACATAATTTTGTATTTTCAGTGCACAAACAAACAGCAGACCTTCTTCGGTACCCAGCTCTTCAGAAGCTACACCTTCGGGAGCAACTCCTAGATCTTCATCAACTGAAAACTTAACAGCTGAATTAAGATCAACAGCTAATGGCTTTCCAGAGTAAGTATTATTGATGGTATAACATTCCTTAAAATTGATCAATTTTTATAAGTAGAGGGAAACAAAATAAATAAATTCAATAATATACAATATATAAATAATTTGATAAAAACATTTCGTGGTAAAAACAGACACCAAACTTTGAGAGGTTCGTCTAAACATCGCCAAAGAAGACCTTGTGTCCGTTGTATATCCTGTAAAAGCGGGAAATTGTCTTTCAGCTCTCCAAACTCTTTTTAATTTTTTATTTTATTTTAATGGAATAAGAATATATTTATGCAGTTTGCTTCAACAACTGGGGAAATGAGCAAATATGCATAAATTGGTACAATAATTACAATTTAAGTATGTATAATTTACAGAATTTACAGTTTCTGACGTTACAGGAGTTTCCAAGCAGTTCTATAGGATTATCGCTAAAATTACATACATTTCGCTCATTACTATATTTAGGGCTTTGATGAGAATATGTCTGACACTTAACTGCACTTGACACACAGTACATATTGGGGCGTCTTCCTTCTTCAGCAGATATTGATGTGTATATCTCGTATGTCCTATCCTGAGACGTGATAATATTACTTGGTGTTTATGCGTAATACTGAGGTTCTTCCATAGAGAAATAACTGGCTTTATTTGTTATTACTTAGCTTCGGATCTATTCCATAATTTTTGTCACAAATACCTTTTTGATTTTTTAAACATAGCTTTTAGTTCACTGTGACTAGTCAGTTGTTTATTCACTATTGTAGGATTATTAAGATGAGCTTCTTTGGCTGCTTGGTCAACTGTTTCATTACTTCTAATTTGTGTATGTAAGACCCACAAAAAGTTGATAATTTTGCTTTTCATTGAATGGATATTTTCTTTGATGTTTGTTACAAGCGGTGACTGGGTAGATTTGAGTTATACTTTGAAGTGCACTCAACGAATCTGTTATTATAAGAAACTTTTTTGATGGGAGTGCTAGCAAAATTCTGTTTTCTTCGAAATTGCATACAGCTTCCCTTCGGGTTTATTTTAAGAATATGCCGCATACAAACAAAAGACCTGCTCCATTGTTTCATCTTCCTGTTCACACCCTTTACAAACAGGAGTGTCAGTTACAACCACAGAGAATAGGGGCAGGCTCCATGTGTTTTTTTCTTGGCAACCTTCCTAACCAGCATGTCAGCGAGACGGTCGCATTTTATTGTTTGTGGCTCTTGGTCCATCCTAAAATGACCATATTGAATATTTGGATATTCCTATACTAGCACTGACGACGTAGTATGTATTTTCTTCAGGGATAGTTGCACTTGTTTCATAATATGCCTTCAACAATTTTCTTTAGAAGGGATTTTTCTCCACTTGGGCGATACCTGTGATTTAGGTTTGAAACACTGCTGGTGTCCATACTCTTGGCACTTTTTATAAACTCTAATAAAATAGAATACTAAGTCGTAGCTATAACTACAACTTCATAAACCTTATTAGTTGTCTATGGCAGGACCGTATTTGTGTTTTCCTCCTAACACTAGAGGGATGCGGCAATTTCGTTTTTACTGAGTGATTCATGAGATGGATGAGCATCAATTGCTCTATCGATTAACGGTACCAACATGATATCAATAGTTACCTTAAAAAAAATTTTTTTTTCTTCAGCCTTGGTAACACAAGTATCCCCTGTAAACGCGTTACTGTGAACCTGCTTTGGAGTGTTCCTCCACTGTAATCTATGACCAATTTTTGTATTTGTCCTCGGATGACTTTCTTTGTGGTCCCAATTGTTGCTGAACCTCTTCTCGCGAGTTCATCAGCTTGTTCATTCCCAGAAATAACATTATATCCCGGCACCCAAACTATTATGTTGTAAGTGCGATCTGCGAGTTTATTTAGTTCTTTCTGGAATTCCTCTACCTGTCCTGATGTTACCTCGTGACTATTTAAAGCAGCAAGGGCTGCCTGGCTGTGTTAATATGTTTATCCTATGATTGTTACTGTATTTGTTCATTCTGGCACATTGAAGTATATATAGCATAAATACAGAGGTATGTTTTCCTAATGAGAAGGAACATCTTGTGTTCCTTATTTCACTATATTCTCCTGATCCTGTCCCTTCCCTAGTTTTTGACCTGACTGTGTACCAGGTCTTACTTCGGGGCAACGTCAGTCCGTTTGGGTCTTGCCAGGTATCTCTACCTCTGTTTTCATATCTAAAATGGCTTCACTTAGGATGTCCTTAATAGATATGTGCTCCGATCTAACTGTTTTTTGCTCAGGTTGCTTTGCAACCTAAATAACCCCATCCTCGCTTCTCCCATTATCACGAGATGTAGTGGGGGAAGGGCAAATAAGACATCTATTGCTGCTGTTGGTGTGCTTCTCATGAACCCTGCAATACTGAGACAGGCAAGTATTTGCACCTTGCCTACTCTTATCATTGCATTTTTTTGGGTCGTCTTTGTCCACAGTATATCTAGGGTCAAATGCATGGACTTGGCCCCCACGTTTTGCCGCTTTGTCATCATTAATGTGGTCTTTGATTTTGCCGCTACTTTTTCCAATTGCTTGGTCCAAGTCAATAATTACCCCGAGTTAATGGTTTTAATTCCCAGTCTTAAAGTCTTCCAGTGCACTCAAAAGTATTAAAAAGTATTTTTAAAGTCCATTACTGGTCATTGTGTTTTGGATTAATTATATTTGTGTATTCCTTCAAATACTAGTTGGATGTTGCAATTTGGTTTTTATTGAGTGAGAGCCGTATTACACAGCAAAGAATTATGCCGAAAATTACTCTGAAATTTACCACGAAAATTCTGTCAGAAATTTCTCCTAAAATTTTATAACATTTTCTTAAAATCTGTATTACACAGGCAATAAATCTTCCAAAAATTTTCGGAGTAATTCATACGATACTCATGCGCAGTCGGGTTATTTTGTTACAGCTGATGTATGCAAACAGTAAACAAACATACTTTCATTAACCTAATTTTATTTATTTTCAATAATAAGATTCATTTTCTTCTCAAAAATAGTGAACAAGAAAAAACTTGTAATGTTAGATGTTGCAGAAATTTGTTGTTTGTTCGTTTATAAATTATCTAAAAGCAAATTAAAGAGTGTAATGTCAAGCAATCCGATTATGTGGTTCAGCGCCGATTCTCGCGCACTTTATAAAATTTTGTCTAGAGAATATAGAACATGTTTTATATTTTTAGTCCGAAAATTTTCGCAAGAATTTTTGGTCGTGTCATACAGCATATTTTATTGACGAAAATTTTCGTGGTAAATTTCAGAGTAATTTTCGGCATAATTCTTTGCTGTGTAATACAGCTCTTTATCATTAAAAAGTTCAGCATCAGTTGCCCTGTAGATTAACTCTGGTACCAGCATGACATAACACATCAACAATTTTGACGATATGCGCATGTAACATCTGCCAATTCTAGGGCAAACCAAAGAAACGAAATTACCTTTTAAGAATTGTTCTATTATTACTCCCTTTACAGTTGGTACAGGTTTTGTACCTCTCCAAAAACGATACAAAATCAGTTAGAACGCTAAAGAAATATCAACGAGTTTACATTTAAAATTGCCGAGTTGTGCTCGCAACATCAGTTTACTAGGTGCCAACTTCAAAATTATAAAACAAATGATAATTACATAATAAATAATAATTTTTTTAATTACATTAAACGGAACAAAAAATAAGCATTAAATTGTTGTATAAAACATTTATTTGTTGATGTTGAAGTTAACCGTGTTTGATGAACTAGGTTTTTTCTCAAAGCCATTTATTTGATCACTACCTTGTTTTGAAATTGTCATACACTCAAGAATACCTTATTCATTATACATTTCCCATTTGATTTTATCTGTTTTCTTGGTTTATCTTCGAAGTCCAAGGTCCAATACCAATGTTATGAAAATGGGACCACCTTGGAGCTATACGAAAAAAAAAATCATTGAAATAGTTTCTTAAACAAAGTTATGCCAGAACCTACACACACAAAATACACTGCGCCGCTAAATTAACGCATAATTTTGAAAATTGAAACAATGACCATAAAACATTTGTCAAGATATCGTTATTGTGTCGAATACATAAAAAGCAGATTTTTTTTACATTACTACAAAACAAAAATTTAACAAAATTCCTTAGATATTAAATGTAGTCGTTTATTTGCTCTTAGTTTGCTTTTTACACTTGTATAGGCAATATTCAAATTTTATAAGTGTATTACAACACAAAATGGCCCAAAACGCTCGTGAGATGAGAAATCTTTCGCGTGAGGAATGTGCTAGTGCCGTAGCACTTGTGGGAGAAGGCTTGCCACAAGTTGAAGTAGCACAACGTCTAGAAGTGACAACAGTTTGCCCAAGAACACCAGCACTGGGGCAATATATTGTTTAGCGATGAGTCCAGATTTTGTCGTTTTAGTGATGATCGTCGTAGGAGAGTGTACCGACGCCCCGGAGAGCGATACGCCCAATGCAACATTGTAGAAACAGTAATCTATAGAGGGGGGTCTGTAATGGTATGGGGTGGCATTAGTTTGGAGGCCCATACGGAGCTGGTTATGATTTAGGGAGGTCGTTTGACTGCTGACCGATACATAACAGACATTTTAGAACCGCATGTGGTACCATACGCCCCATTTATTGAAGACTATTTTTTATTAATGCACGATAATGCACGTCCGCATGTGGCAAGAGTAGTACAAAATTACCTCCAGGAAGTCGAAATTTCAACTTTGCCGTGGCCACCTAAAAGTCCTGACCTTAACTCCATAGAGCACTTATGGGACAACATGGGTCGAAGTGTTAGAGCCTTAATGCCTGCACCTGAGAAGCTAAATGACCTGTCATTAAGGATCGCTGAAATATGGTAGCAGATTGATCAAGTTGAAATTCAAAATCTAATGTTAAGCATGCCGAGGTGATGTGAAACCGTAATTAGGGCAAGGGGAGGCAACACAAGATATTAAATATTGTAATTTCATATTTTTTTAAACAAATAAAAAAATAGAAATTTGGTTACTTTTTTGATTATCCCCGTATTTTTATTTATACGCTTCGGAAATTCAATAAATTGTATAAAACATTTAGTATAACCAAAATAATAACGGCCCTTTGAAAAATTTTGAAAATCTTGAAGGTAGTTTTGAGGTAATTTTTAAATTGTGCGTTAATTTAGCGGCGCAGTGTATATACACACTTCGAATTGAGAAACTTCTTTTTAGGGAGTCGGTTAATAAAACCATTTGAAATGTAATACAATTCCAGCTATTAACATTGTTTAATTTATCATTTAATAAATATTATTTTTGTATTTTTTCAGAAATGCCTCAAGAACTGTTGAGATGGCTGAATTATTAACAACGTTGGGACAACTACAAATCAGATTTTCTCCATTTTTAGAAAGTTATCAAACTTTTATGAGCGAAGATCCTGAAGTAACTGCAGAAGTAAGTACATGATCATCCAAATTCTAATTTATCATTTAAGACCATCTATTATTGAATCAGCACCAATATCCAATGAATGAGGTAATAATTCTCAACCGCATTTAGCATTTGTAACATCAAACATACGAGAAAGCATTTTCGTACCAGACTATTTTTTTTTTAAATTAGATTCATTGTTATCTTCTGTATGTTCCTTGTGGCGTATTCATTATTCTTTTTGTTAATTATTCTGGGAAATTAAACCACAATCTTTTTTATATTTTTTAATTCAACGTTTCGTTAGCGATCCAGCTACCGTTATCAAGAACAATTAAGTTTTCAAATTCTGGTCACTATCTAACACTAACGAAAAAGTTCGACAACTAGGCAATCAATAATATTTCAAGACTGCAAAAAATTTGTTGTCAAATTTTCAAGGTCCATTCACAGTAGACCACATCCCTGATAAAATGTGAAACAAAATATCTTTTGTATGACATTCTAACAATATTATAGTCCACTAGGAATGGGATCCAGTGAAGTGCAAGCTCCAGGAACGGTTTTATTAAGGATAGCGCTTTTTTGCTTACTTCGGAAATGTAAGAGACAGTTGAAGACAGTTACCGACCTGGTGACTGGACACTGCACCCTTAGGAAACATCTGTACAAAATGGGCAAAGTTAGTGAACCTATGTGCAGAAAATGTGAACTTGATGATGAAACATCTACTCACATACTCTGTTTCGAGAACTTACTAGTACTTAGACGGAAGCACTTTGGAGAGGAATTAATACAACCATCACAACTACTGAAAATCTCTCCAGTCAAACTAGTGGCCCTTTATAGAATACACGAAGCTTCTGGATTGGAAGTAGCTAATGTGGGAAATGGTACCTACAAAGATTCAGTTCAAGTGCCTGGGCTGATGAGCACAACCCAAATATATGAATGAATGAATGTATAGTCCACTAGGAATGGGATTCAGTGAAGTGCCCGCTCCAGAAACGGTTTTATTAAGGATAGCGCTTTTTTGATTTTTTCGGAAATGTTAATAAAACGCGTTTGGTGTTACTTTTTTTGTGATATGATTATTTTTGTTTTAAATATGTCTAAATCAGTTTTGTGATTTTGTGTATTGAAGTGTGCATTGATTAACAACAACTCCAATGATAAATCATAAGAAAACCTGGATAAAAACTTATGATACTATCCTGATAATGCAGGTAATTGATTATTCGAAATTTCTCTTTGTAACATTGGTAACCAAATTTGACTACATTCGGCTGAAATACTAGCTACACATTTTCCGCATTTAGTTGTATTAAAGCACTTTCTTTGATTTTTCATCTTTTACTATTGGGCTCTTTCAATATTATGTGCGCCGAATCCTATTGAATATGATTCCCCCTTCCCAAGCATATTTGCATGTACCTGACCTAAAGAACTCCCTATCTTTAATATACTTATTGTGTTCATTTATTCGGATTTTTAATCGTCTAGATGTTTCACCTAAATAAAATTTGTCGCATTCACAGGATATCTGATATATGCAGTTTTTTGTTTTATTATCAACATTTCCGAAGTAAGCAAAAAAGCGCTATCCTTAATAAAACCGTTCCTGGAGCGTGCACTTCACTGGATCCCATTCCTAGTGGACTATAATATTGTTAGAATGTCATACAAAAGATATTTTGTTTCACATTTTATCAGGGACCTGGAATGTGAATGGACCTTGAAAATTTGACAACAAATTTTTTGCAGCCTTGAACTTCAAAATATTATTGATTGTCTAGTTGTCGAACTTTTTCGTTAGTGTCAGATAGGGACCACAATTTAAAAACTTAATTGTACTTGATAACGGTAGGTGGAACGCTACCGAAACGTTGAATTAAAAAATATAAAACAGATTGTTCATTGTTCTTTTAAGTTTCCAAGTATGTATTTAATCTAGCAGTGTCGGTCAGCTATTGATATTTTCCTATATATTTAGTTAATTGTGACTTTAACTAAACAATCCCAATAAAATGTTTCCATCATCTGATTGATTGAAACTTGGTTTTCATCCTTCTTGAAAAATCACTTAGATAAAGGTATTATGTGTAAACTGGGGTGACATTCACTGAGACCTAAAGATCTATTGTGCCCCATTTCTTCTACTAACTTCCTGATGACTAGTAGTTCATTTGGACCTATTTCAAAAAGGAATTTTAGGATATCCACAGGCTTCAGCTTAGGTCCCTCTTCTATCTAGTAGTCTCCTAGGTGTTGTGCCCTAGGATTCTGTATTACTTTGAATTCGGCAAGAATGTGAATTGAGGTTTCTTCTTCCATTCCACAGAATCTAAGTTTGAGCATTTGGAGGTAGTGTTCTGTCAGGACACCTGTCAAAACTCTTGATGCAGTCTTACTCTGGCTTGGGCATTCATTTGTTCTCACCTGGTTGTAGTTTCCCAGGAGTATCTTTGATTGTCTTAGTTCTACTAGATCTTTCCAATGGTCAGATCTTCTCTTCCGTTCGGTGTTGTCTTTTAGTCGATAATCTTTGGTATACCTAATCAACTTATCTTTCACAAATCCCTAGATCTGGTAATAGTAATTGGAATACAATATATAAATGATAGAAGTCTGTATCCAGAAACTCAAACTACAGATATTAAATGTGATTTTATATCCATCTACATAACCTAATATACCTTTATCCAAAAGTTCCTTCTAAGGGAGCTAGCACCCTTTGAAGATGACGCTGTTAAGTCAGTTTTTCAAGCATATCTCATAAAAACCGCTACCTACAAACTTCAAACTCTGTACATTGTATAACCCTGAATTGATAAATTGTTTACTACAATCCCGCGTTTTTTATTGCCATCAGAAGCGGTCAACGTCGAAGGGGCAACGGTATGCATTCTGTTGAATTTTATGTTCAGCAGTTTTTGACAAATTTCATATTAAATTCAAAAAGGTATTTTCCAAAAACGAAATGGTATTGTTGGAATTCGCTATTATGCACCATATACGAGAAATATCAATTTTAATTTTTTTTACCAATTCTGTTTTATTTTCTGAAAAAATACAGATTATCAATAACAAGAATATTATTCAATTTTATAACATATGTTCTATATCACGACCATTTGTTGCAAGACATAAATCGAATCGTTTCGGTAAAGATTGTCTAATTCTTGAAAAAATTCTGGGATCATTTTGAATTTTACATGCATCCTCTATTTTTTTCCATGGCTGAATACGATTTTGTGTCGGAACAGCATAAACTAATGATTTTAAGTAGCCTCGAAAACAAAAATCGCATGGATTGAATTCGGGCGATCTTGCAGGCCAATTGACTGGCACTCCTCATCCAATCCATCGATTGGATATATATCTAGTGTCAAGATATTAACGAAGTACTCGACTAAAATTTTTCCGTGTTATTAGGGGACGTCATCCATTAAATCAGGTAAATTATTTTGCAAAAAGTTAGGGTAATCCTGTTCAAAGACAGGTAAGTCTCCTGGTCCCAATAGTTTATGGCCGATTACACCTATCCAGACATTTATACTACCAGTTTCAGTACTTTTAGGTACTACTGAGCCAGTTTCTTTTGGGCGTTGTTGGAGAGTAATAAATGTTGATCAATTGGGATGTCGTCTGTTAGGAAATCGTACCACGTATCTTCGTTCGGCTACACTAGCGTTATATTGCACCTCACCAAATAGATTAAATGCGTATCAGCATATTCTTCATAGAAATAATTAACCATTTTGATAAAAAATTAGAATTATTTTACCTTATTTACGCAATAACTACACTCGCCGACTTAAAATTCGATCCATTAAAATTTTTGACTAATTTTAATTTGCGACAACTCTCTTATCTTCAGTCTGAATTCGAAGTTTTTTTTGCATTTTGTATATAAACTTAGTCGCTTTAAAACATATGATTTGAAATTTGCGAAAAATATGCACAACTATAGTATACAGGGTGAAATAGGTTACCTTGTTTTTTTTTCTTAATTTTGAGACACCCTGTAGGATAATTTTGCAAGGAGGGCTTTACAGAATAGGCTTTATCAGAGAGGCTGATTCATTACCAACATTCTCTTTTTTTATTTACTTCAATATCTCAATTCCTTTTAGAGATACGAATTTTTAAAAAAGATTTGTACAATATTTTTGAACTTTTTTATTTTTAACAATATCCTAAATTACAAAATTAACAATATCCAAAATTATAAATTGGCAAATTAATAACTATACAAAAAGTTAAACTCTTAATAACGGGTATTTCCACCACGAGCACGAATAATTGCCTCCATACGCCTTGGCATTCCCTCGATTAAGTGTTGGATATCTATTTGGTTGATTTGTTCCCATTCATGTGTCAATGCCTGCCTTAATTCATCCAAGTTGTTAGGAGATGGGACTAGGTTGCGAATACGTCGACCTATCATGTCCCAGACATGCTCAATAGGATTGGCGTCAGGGCTACATGCCGGCCAGTTCATTCTTGCAATTTCTGTATCATCCAGATATTGAGAAACAATCCTTGCAACGTGAGGACGAGCGTTGTCATGCATGTAAAGGAAGTTATTTCCTACTAATGGAGCAAATGGGTTGATGTGCGGATCTAACACCTCACGAATATATCGGTCAGCTGTCATAGCTCCACCCTCAATAAATACTAATTCTGAATGAGCTTCCATGTTTATGCCGCCCCATACCATTACCGATCCTCCACCATAACTTAGCCTTGTAGAAAAATTACCTTGTTCGAAACGTTCGCCTGTCCTGCGATATATTCGCTGACGGCCACTTTAAACAAAACTCGTCAGAAAATAAAACACAACTCCACTCATGGAAGCCCCAATTTTGATGCTCCCTAGCAAATTGAAGACGTGCTGTTCTATGGTTTCTATTCAATTCTGGGCCAGTTGCGGGTCTTCTAGAACGCAAGCCATATTCTCTTAATCGCCTCCGAATGGTTATTTCATTTACAGCTACCTCACATACTTCTTCTAAACGATTTCTGGCCGTTATAGCAGTAGTAGTCCTATCGCGTAGTACATTTAATGTTATAAAACGATCATCTCGGATATTGGTACACCTTCTTCTACCAGACCCTCTTCGCCTTGAAAAATCGCCAGTTTCATGAAAACGTTCTACTGCTCTTTGAACCTTACATCTTGTAACACCCAGTACTCTTGCTGCATAATATTGTGACCTTCCATCTTGTACTAAGGCAACTGCTCTTGCTGCTTCAGTTGCAGTTAAAGCCATAATCTCTGAATGCCGATAAGTAACTTTTCAATTGCTTTGCAATACGCACTTTAAAAAGTAACGTTTGACAGATGTCAATAAATCATTTGAGTTAAATAGCCATACAGCCACCTACGATTAATTAATGATTAACTGCGGTGACCACAATGCTTCGCGGAAGATTGTAGCCAAATTTTTAACGTTATCTTCAAAAATTCGTATCTCTAAAAGGAATTGAGGTGTTGAAGTAAATAAAAAAAGGGAATGTTGGTAATGAATCAGCTTCTCTGATAAAGCCCATTCTGCAGAATTATCCTACAAGGTGTCTCAAAATTAAAAAAAAAACAAGGTAACCTATTTCACCCTGTATACTATAGTTGTGCATATTTTTCACAAATTTCAAATCGTATGTTTTAATGCGGCTAAGTTTATATATAGAATGCAAAAAAAAAATTCGAATTCAGACTGAAGATAAATATAAATAAATTAAAATTAGTCCAAAATTTTAATGGATCGAATTTTAAGTCGGTGAGCGTATAACTCTTTAACTTCAAATCAATTTGACGTAATGTCAACACTTGTTAATTTGTCAAAGGTACTGTAAATATCGTTTAGTAATAAAATAATGATATTGGATGCCGCAAGTACAAAAAATCAAATTGATTTTTCTCGGAAACCGTGCATAATAGCGAATTCAAACAAGAGCACTTTGAGAGCAAAATTGTTTTTAGGAAAACGAAGAAAAATAACCTGATAACCAATGCTTTCTCATTTCATTTAGTCACGACAATACAATTTTTTATGTTATCGTAAAAAAATCCCTAAGAAAGTTATCAAATCGTTGTAACTTTTTGCATAATATTGGAACCAGTTCTATTTTGGTGCAACTCGATTGCATTGATGAGTTGCATAGTACGAACACCTAAACAGCATGTAATTTCGTCGCCGCCATCGAGGCGCAGAGACGAAATTGCATCTTCAGAACCGGGCCTTACTTCTTGTTTTTTCAGTTTATTTAATTGATGTTTCAAATAAACATGAATGTTTAATGAACCCATGAAATTATATTATGTACATCTACCTACATTTTTTATAATTCATAATTCTCGTATTTGTGGTTTCTGGAAGCATAAAATATGTAATTATCACCTTAATACAAATTTTCCATTTTCAGTAATGGATAACATTTATTTTTTAGAATCAGAGGTCAACACAAACTATGTTAAATCGAGTCTCAGAAGTAATGCATTTTTTGGGTCATGCTTATCACTCCCTTAGTGATTTAATTATAAGAGTGAGAACGCCCCCGCCCAGACCGCTACTGTGTCGGCCGATCCTTATTCAACATTCTGCAGTAGTTCAAACAGGCATTCCAATACAAGTTGAGGTAATAGAGGTAATTTTGTAATATATAATTTTGATCAAATATGCACATCTTTGATTTTGTATGTGCTCTGTATGAAAAATGAATATAGTGGTTTTATAAGTATATCAAAGCCATTAAGAACTATATAATTTCTATAATACGTATCTTCAGTCATACCGATCCTATTTTTTAGATAACAAATCAATCATTTATTTAGTTTCCAACCAGAAATTCATTAAAACTAATTATAACTTATGTCAAGCTCTTTATTGAGACATCTAACTTCTTTAAATTGAAGTTGTATCTTTGGTGCAGTTGTGTTCAGATTGTTATTAAAAACACTTTAAATTAACCAGTCAGTTACAACTGATCAGAAAAAAAGGTTGTCGCGTTAATGTATTGTTTGCATATCTCGTGTACATGTTTATATTACAACACCACAAAATTGTACCGGGTGTACCAATAAAAGGGTCGATTCAAACATCAGTTCCGGCACCGAACTGATCAATTCGTCATGTTTGTTCATACCCACCCGAAACGTACTCCGTTATAGTTCGTAGTGGTGTCCAATCTGTAAGATGACAAGCTTCTTGGATGAAGAATTAGCAATCATTGTTATATGTCTGCACGAAGAAGACTTAAGAAAATCAAGCAAAAAGACGAAAATTGATACGATAGAAAAAAAGAGGTATCGAAGAAGAGTACGCTACACTATATCAATTCTTTAATTTCCTTACAAATATTTTTAAAATTAGTGTCCCATGTATTTGGCATGCGACGAATCAAATAAAACGTTGTATTTTCTAACACATCCTATCAATTGTTCGTCGTTCATATTTATACTTTGTTTTGACTTGTATCCTCTTGCATGCTTTAGGCAAAACTGAAAAATATCGTCACGGATAACATAACAATCGGCCGGACCTGAGACGTGACTAATGTGAATGCCCCCGTAATATTTCAATTAAGGAATATTTTTTCGGCGGACTGTCCCCTTCGGCTCCAGAACTGTGGTAGGACAGGACTGGTGTGTTTGAATCGACCTTTGGAAAGGCTTCTTCGTGTTTTTGTGAAGAAGAGCGGGAAGAGTATGAACTGAGACACGAGCATGAGTAGTTCTCACGCAATACACAGTACAATAAAAGTAATAAATGTAATACCTATGTATGACAATTGCAACAATAAAATATGTTTCAATAAAGAATAAGTGTTTAACAATATACAGAATCCGTTTATAGTAGAAGTACAACAATTTTTATAATAACAGGATTTAAAAAATCAAAATTTGCCTTATTAAAGGGCACTCCTGAAGTCCAGTTCTGCTTAATCGAGTTTGCATACTTCGTCTTGTTGGAAGCAGTTTTTTTCCACCAATATTAAGGGTATATACTCAACGCAACTTAATAAGTGCACATTAGAGGGCGCTATTTAATTTTTTAGAAATATATTTTTGGAAACATACAGTGTACCAATCTTATGGCAAAGTTCGGTATATGGGTTATTTTGAGATATACCAAAAAATGTTATTATGAAAAATAGTAGATGTCTTTAAGGTCCATATTTTGAAATTACCTCGAACCATACAGAGTGTTGGACCTTGAAGACATCTACTATTTTCTTAATAACATTTTTTGATATCTCTTAAAATAACCCATATATACCAAACTTTGTCGCAAGATTTAATGGAAGTGAGCAGTTTCAGTCGATATCATTACAATCCCGGGATATCCTGAGAAACGTGTCAATTTTAAGCATTTTCCTTTGAATATTAGATTGCTCTGGTTCTACTGAACTAAATTTAACAATTTTGGAATAAAGTTGTCTTTTTTTATCCTCTTGATAATTATTTTAATATTTTTGTTGTATGTATTATATTGATTTTAATTTGATAATTTTTTTTTGTAATATGCCCCTGCCAAAACTCCTGTCAGGTCGTGGTTCAATAGATTCCTATTATTTTAATAAAATTGTCTAGGAAAATTTTTTTAAACTGAATTATATTAGTAAAATGGAAATTTAATTACACAATTTTGGTATGGAAATTATATACTTAAGTTATTGTGTATGAAGAATTATTATTGTTTTAATGTTTAAATGTCCAAAATATTATCAAATGTCTGTCAATGTCTAATTCCACAGTATTGTAATTTAATTTGTATTCCGGATTTAGATAACTCTAGAATTTTTCCTAATTAGAATAAATTGAAAGTTACTTCCCTCGATAATTTCTTCCTCTTGTTACAATTTTAAATCTTCATACTATGAAGCTCTTTATCAATTACTTGTATTCTGTCGAAGATTTTTGAGTCCATATGTTATTCTACCATGTTCTGTTCTGCATCAATCCCATTTAAATTCATACATCTGAAGGTGATTCTACCATTTTATTATTTTAATTTATTTATTTGATTTTCATGCTGATTTTTAATTTTTCTGACTTTTCTTAATAATTTTCAAAAATTCCTTCCATTTATTTATATCTCAACGCCCATCAATTTTTTTTTATGTAACCCTTTTCAAATTTAAACTTTTCAATTGGTTTATCCTAAATTTTGACATGCGTTAACATTTGGAATTTTTTAAATAATTGACAAAAATCTTCATCATCTGTCATATCTATACAGTATGTATATTTTGGTACTGTCACCGGTAAACGGCGTTAAGGAAGTTGAAGTGAAAATTAATGAAAACAAGTATTGGGCCATGGAAAAAAATTAACAGAGTTCGAAAAATTCGTCCTTGACGGATCCATTCTGGGTTACAGATCTAGCCCCGACAAAAAAATAATTGTCTTAATTGTACAGGTATTTACTCTGTTCCCTATTATCAACAAAAGTAGGTGACAGTTAAAAGAAAAATACTTTATTGGGTTCAGGGGTTGTATAATGTGTAAGTTTTAGATAACCATTCAACCTTTTTGTGTTGGTGATCACTTAGCACATGTAGGTTCGCTATTTTTTTTTACAAACGTCAGAAAAAGTCGGAATCGGTGTTTCATAGGACTCACCTTTAGATAGACCAGCTTTCACACATTACTTAAGTCTCAACATTAAACAAAGCGAGTACGACGCACAACAGAACATAAACAAATAACACGAATTTTCACACCGCTAAATGAACCGTACGCCTATATCAGATACAACAAAATAAAGTTACAATTTCCACCACAGCCGCGCCGTCGCTGTCGTTGTTAACACATTCTAACGTAAATATGCGCGAAACGTCTCCCACAACAAAAGATAACCTGCTGATTGCTTTATATGCTGTGTTCATACAGTTAAACCTACAGGCATAAGCTGAATCATATCTAGCACAACAGTTTTTTTGTGATAACCCTGTCAATACTTCTATTAATTTCTTTTATTCAGATTTTTTTATTAATTTATTATTTAACTGCAATTAAAACTGTCATGTTTGTTAATTAAAGCCATATTTTAAGTGATAATAGTAGGTACATTTGCATAATAATATAAATAAAAATTAATATATTCGACTTTTTCTACAGTTTTTATATAATTATGACATTAAAAACTGCCAAACAGACTTGTGATTTTTAGTATTTATTTTATAATAAATAGATTTCTAATTACTGGTTGGATAATAATTCAAGTTATAGAAATGTATACGTCTTCCTTACTATTATAATAATTTCGTTGATATCTTGTGTAAGTTTATAATTTACTATGATTTAGGCACAGATTAATTTATCGGCTGATCGTGTATCTCAACCTGCAACAGCCCATTCAGTGACTACAGCAGAAGAGTCAAGCAACACATTAACCACTACAACCACTACAACCACAACGGCATCATCAAGGACTAGTGCGAATGTAAATTCAACAAATACAAGACCAACAATATCTATTCAACCAGGTAAATATTTCATAAAATTTGTTATTAGATGATTTTTACTTGGTATACCATATATACTATGGCATACCTAGTATGGGTACTTGAACATTTTCGACTTGCGAAACCTTACTAGAAGTATAGGACCAGAGCATACACTGCGCCGGAGTCGAGTACACTTCGTTTAGTATCAATTCTTCTCCTTTTTGTTGTCATATTTATTCAATTTCTCTAAACGTTGCAGTTAATATTGATTTCTGTGGTTTCAAGCCGTATATAACCACAGAGACGACCCTCTGATAACCACAAAATATTTGGACCTTGTGTTTATTCGTTTATTGTTTATGCTGAAAATGGAGAATAATAAAAAAAATGGACCTAAACCTCCTTATGAATGGACGAAAAATTTCACTATTCTGTGGAATGTCCGATTATATACGGCTACAAGATGGTGAAACGTAAAGGTTCTATTTTTTACAGAAGGAATCTTCTAAATTTGTTTTAGTTGAATATTTGCAACAATTCATGCGAAATTTGACAGTAGCTAATTGTATGGTGTCATGTGTCAAGGTACCCTGTAACGATACCAAAGTTGGTAATTTAGTATACTCTGTTCAGGTTTTTTTAGGAAGTTAAATATTGATCCAAACACAATATTAACAAAAGTCATGCTGCACATAAAATCGTCAAACAATTGTAAACTAAAAATATATACAAGCTAACGATAAGAATAAAAAATTCTTTAAATAAAACGTCAAAGTTCGACCCTGTAAAAAATACTGTGCAAATATTAATGAAATTTCATTAAAGTGTAGTTTTGTTTCTCCCGTGAAGAAAATATTGAATTTGTCACATTCCAAATTTCGGTCGCGTGATATTTTCGAAACATTTGTTTTCATTTAATGACCAATGAATATATCTATAACAGACTAAAATTTTTTTCCTGCTTCCTTATTTCTGTATTCCCAGGTTTTCAATCACCTTTTATTTTTGATATTTCCTGGAATTCTTGTTTTGTGTGAGAGAAAATTGTCAATTAATATTATTTCGACACCTTTCGCAGTTTGAAAAAGAAACAGAAACTCTCCGGTCTATATGCCCGACGAGCATCACTTCAGTATTTCATATGATTCCCATTACAGAAGTGTAGGTTGAAACTCAACCGGCAGTTAACTAGATATTTTAAACTGGTTCTTAATTGTATGAAAAAGCTGGGATATATTGATTTTATTTTAAGTTTTTTACCTACCTGAGAAATATTCTCTTTATGGGGAAACGAATAAAAATTGAGCATGTGTCACGTTTTATTTTACAAATGGGATATCATATCATTTCCTATATTATAAATTTTCCACAGAAACACCTCCTTTCATTTCTCGTTATAAATTTTTTATTTATTTCTGTATTTCGAGCATTTTGAATTTTGTAAAGTAGTCAAAAAGTCGAGGGCCCCTTTTGCGAGCTCTTTATCGCCAGTATAAAAGTCAGTATAGTTATTCCTTTGACATTTTATACCTAGATTTATACCGAAAATAACTGGTTGCTGTTTCTACAATGGATCTTATTTATGATAGTACAGTTATTCAGAGAATATCTCGCTGGTAGTTCCAATCAACCAACGTTTTGACATTTGTCGCTGTGAAAAGCGATAATTTTACACCATAACTCAATTCTCTTGACATGTTTTGATAAATTATCGACTGGAAGAGAATTCACTGAATTCAGACTATTTTTTTTATTTTGCTATCGAAAATATGGATAAAAAGCGTTGTAACAATTTCACATCAAATAAAATTGATTTGCTATTTAGTTTAATGGAAGAGGTTGAAGACGGTTTTATTTTGATGTTACTTTCATATCATTAAATTAATTTCAGAATGCAAAGAACTGATTCTGTTCTAATAATAGGAAATAATAAGGCATAATAGCATGTCTGTTTCTGCAGCCAAAAGCATTTAAGTACTTCCAGTTCATCATATTCTTCAAAATATTTATTCCTGAGAACAAATTTTTCAAATTAGAAACCTCGTTCAACTTATGCCACACTTTACCTGCCTTTAAATACTTTTGGATCGGTATAATCTTATCTCGTCGATTTCGTCATCTTCTGACGCGAGACGCGACGACAATTGTTGTTATTTTTGCGCGAAACCAACCAATAGAATTGCAGAATATGCTTATTCCTCGGTTATACCCTCAAACTGGAATATATAACTTATACTCTGGTATATACTTAGAATAAAGATATACTCCTATTGTAGAATACAATAGTGACCCGTTATCCTACGTATAGCGAATAATAATAATAGGCTTTAATTCCCAACAGATATAAATCCTTTTACAGAGCATACGATAAAATACAATTGAAATTTGCAATTACATCATGAAGTCAAAGTGAGCCCTCTTAATAAAATTCAGGCTATCAACAAACATGTCACACGAACTACATAATGGATTAAAATTACTACATATAATATTCACTAGCAAGTTGAATAAAATATTAGTTGTAGATCCCTTACAATAAAAAAGTAAATGTGTATTGCAATTAGGCACATTCGGACTGAACTTACTTAGAAGCTCTGGACACATAATTACACCATGAAAAATCTTATACTAGGTTTATATTCTAATTGTAGATCCGGTCGTTAGACCGACTGGAGAAAATGCATATCACAATCCTCATCATCGACCTAGAATTTCATAGCTATCTATTCATCCGTTTTTTAAGATAACGCCTTGGTGCGATACTTTTTTGCAACCCCGTGTAATGCAATATGTACAATTATTATATTTATCTATTGTAAGTCTTATACTTTTATTTGCAAACGTAAAAAAATCATCGTTGGTCGTAGATTGACAAATAATAGTAATTATGCGCCAAGGTAGAAAGGTGAGTGAGGATCCGAGACATTAATACACTTTGCTACCGTTACTCATATAGCATTTTTTTCACTACTTCACTACTGGCATTTTATTTTTTTAAATATTAGTTTGTCGACTCCCGTTTCACATGACATGACAGCTGTGCACAACGAAGGCAACCGATAACACATATATCCAATAATTTTTGTTTTGATTTGATAATAAATATTGATTTGTAAAAGTCGCTATGAAAACTGCATGGATAAGTCAATTGATTTTCATTTTTGAATAGGTAGGTGGATATGACCATTAAATAATATTTAATATTTTTTCATTTTGTATTTGCATCAGTTAACCTCACATTCTGTCAAATGGATTGATATTTAGTTCTAATCAAGTAGGCTCTGTATTTTTCTACCTTGGTTAATAATGAACAACTTTTCTATCTCAACAAAAGTCAATAAAGTTAGGTTTAGAGGCTAGTAGTGAAAAAAATAATGTTCATTACAACCTGGATTAACATTATATTCTTGATTATTCATGAACCGATTTTAATTCTGAAAAAATTGTTAGATATATACTGAAGAACTGCATTCAAAACTAACAAAATATATACAGGGTACTGTTAACAAATTTAAGGTTAGAAGTTGTCACCTAAGAGATAATTATTCTAAGTTATATTAAACTGTTTTCGAAATGGTATTGATTATTGAATAACTTTTTTCCCATTTCCCATGGCCATTAAATCAAAGGTTTCTAATAAACACCAATCGTAATTTTTCTTATGACCTCATATTTATGTTTATTTTCTTTATAGGATTTGTTGGACTACCATTTATGCCGAACACAGCAATGAGAGTACAAACATTTCCTGTTGAAATTCGTACCGTGAGACCCGTTAATCAACCTAGACCACAGACCAATGCGACTGAAAGTACCACGGCTCCCTCTACAAATACAACTGACACTACTAACAGCACTAGTAACAGTACTGCGCCAAATCAAGAAAATTCACAAACTGGTTCATTCAATTTCAACAATCCCAATGTAGAATTTTTCATGGAAGTTACACCGGAAGGTATTACAATTGATTCTTTGGAGACAACGGTTGTTGGTTCTAATCAAGCTAATGATTGTAAGTGATGTGTTTTGATTTGCTAATTTCGGTCCATGCTGTATTGTTTTTTTGCATTGCAGGCTAAATTTTATCAGCTATTGTGCTTTTATTGTTTATGTCCATAATTCTGTATGTTGAATTGTATCTGGAATTATTCGTTTTGTTGCTTACATTGAGTCAATTACTAAAGGCGTAATTTGATTTTTAAGATGTTTTGGTAATGATGAAAATACATGAGTATAATAAATTACAATATTTATACAAGACACAGACCTTGTATTAATATAGATTTACCTTTGTTCAGTATACTCACATAATTGCGTATTCTTTCTGGACGATTCCTAATAAAATTTATTTAATGTTAGTAAATTATTTGGGTTAATAATTCTCTTCAAGAGTGAGTCAGGGGCGTCGATAATATTTTTTCTTGGGAGGGTGGGGGGTGGGTAAAGGCTTTTTGGTTTATGTAATAAAAAAAACATATTGTAGAGAGCCATAAATAACATGTATTAGAAACAAAACTAAACTTCTTTGGACAAGCAAGTCACAAATAAAAAAAAACACAAACGTCTATTACAAATAGATAACGACACTAATATTCTTTGGCAAGTACTTGCAAGACAAAAAGGAAAAATGGACTTTATTAAATCAAATCTAAATGCCTCTTTTTCAATATAAACCTATGTCCCTATGAATATGTAGCAACTAACCTTTCTTGGCCCATTGTTGCTCTAAGCCACGTTTTCAACATTTTAAAGAGTTGGAAAACTTCTTTCTGAGCTTGCTACAATCACAGGCATGACAGATTAAATGTAGAGCTAGGTATATATTTAGATAAGTATCCTTATCGCAAACTTGTACAGCAGGATAATGCCGAACTAGGCAAATTTTCATCAGTGGCACCATCCCATTTTTTATACCAAAGATCCAACTCTGTATTTAATAGAGACAATAAGAATATTTGCCTTTGTTCATGAAATTTAATTAAAAAATATAATAATTTTCTATTTATTTATTATTCTTACCCCACCCCCATATCGACGCCCTTGGAGTGAGTAACATGCCCAGAATCGTAGCGTATATAGACTTTTTTGTTATGTGTTCCTATCTAAGATCCTTTTATTATTTTAGAAGTAAATAACCATTACATATTTTATGGAAGTATATAATATACATTTGAGATGGATATCTGTTGCGTCGCTGTTTGTAGCAAGATTCAGGGAAAAAATTTTGAGATAGGACTCCAAAATTAATTTCTTTCATCCATTCGTGCTCAACAACCCAGGCAATATTTGTGTAATTTCCAATTGCTTCTACTGCAATTCCAGAAGCTTCGTGTCCTGTAACTAGTTTAACGTTGAGGATTAAGAGTAGTTCTAATGTTTGTATTATAGAAGATTTACCTGTCTGTTTAGAAGACAGGATAACCTCAACTTTTTAGAAAATAATTTACCAGATTTAATGGATGACGTTCTCCTAATGACCCGGCAACATTTATGGTTCATGTACGATATGTGTCTTGCTCATTTTAGTTGAGTAGTCGATGGATTGGACGAGGAGAGCCAGTCAATTGGCCTACAAGATCGCCCGATTTAAATCCATACGATTTTTGTTTTTGGGGCTACTTGAAATCATTAGTTTATGCTGTTCCAATACAAAATCCTATTCAGATGTGGGAAATAATAGAGGGTGCATGTAATGAAACTCAAAATGATCCCAGAATATTTTCATTAGTTGAACAATCCTTACAGAAACGATTGGATTTATGTCTTGCAACAAATGGTCTCCATGTAGAACATATATTATAAATTTTAATGATATTCTTGTTGTTGATAATCTCCATTTTTTCAGAAAATAAAACAGGTGGTCAAAAAATTAATTTGATTCTTCTCGAAAACGGTGCATAATAGCGAATTCAAACACTTTTGTTTGGAAAATACCCTATAGTTTTTAAATTTAATGTAAAATGTATAAAAAAACTGATACACCAAAATTTGTACCACTTCACCCGTTGCCCCTCCAACATTGAACGCTTGTGATAGCAATTAAAATTGCGAGTTTGTTGTAAACAATTTATCACGACAGGATTATACAATGTACCAACTTTGAAGTTTGTAGATAGCGGTTTTTTTGAGATATGCTTAAAAAACTGACTTGATAGCGTCATTTTCAAAAGGCGCTTGCTCAATTAGGAAGAACTTTTGGATAAAGGTAAATTAGGTTAGATGGATATAAAATCACATCTAGTATCTGTAGTTTGCGTTTGGCAGGAAAGTTTCTGGACACCCTTATAATGGTATTTACCGTAGAACTTTATTACAAAATCGGTCAAGAAAAACAGCCGGATATTATTTTTAGCAATGCTAACATAAAATTCCCAGTTTTAAATTCAAAATACCCAGCAAAAGTTGGGTATACATGTAATCCTGAAACAATTCTACAGAACTTTGATTTACCACTTTTATCTCTATCTTTAAAAAAAACTTCTAGGGCATAGTGGAATTGCCAATTTAATAACATTATCATAACATAACAAACTAAGTGTCATTTGAAAGGGCATTTAGTAAACAAATAAGTATTCGTTGTGATCTAGTATAAATAGAGGTATCCAGATGACATGGTCTGAGCAGTTTTAGCATTTACCCAAAAATTTGAAAGGAAATCCACAAATCTAACAGATCATTTCAATAGACTAAATTTTGCAAAAATGGGTGAAAACCGCATTTCAATAACTTATTGTAAATGTTGTACAGTAAATACAGTCGCTCTCCTCTCTTAATCAAACACCCGGTATTTATTTCAAACATCATAATATTATCGTGATTAACGAATAAAATTTGTAATAATATACCATAAACCATAGTTATCGTTCGAAATATTTTTGATTTTCATCTTTAGGTAATAGCTATCCAAAATAATGTGACCATAACTGTTTATAGTGTAGAATAACTTACCAATTCATTAAAACTCGATATAATCACTTAATTTTTACAACTTGAATACCACATCTCATCTTAAATAATTCCCTATTTCACTATCTGTCTAACTTCTAGAAACTATCTCATTTTAGGAACTTTCTAAAATTCTCTGTATCGTAAATCTTTTGGGTTCCTCGAGTATCGTAAACGGCTACCATTCTATAAAAATCCGGACACAATCGGTTCTAGAAAATGCGGTCACAATCGCCATTCGGTACAAAATTCTTGGAATTCGCCGATGTTGGTCGAGTTGATTCGTAGGGAGATAGGGGCATCTTTTTGAGAATTTATAAAAGTGGCTTGCGTTATACTATATTGGTAGAAATAACAGTTTTTGCTTTTTTGGCAGGACACACTTGAAAATAGACAATTTTGTTTATATTTTAATCTATGGTTTGGGTCCATGAAAAATGCTCTTTAGTCAAAAGAAAGGATTAATTTTTAATAAACTTATATAATACAATCCTTGGTGTCAGAGTTATAGGCGTCCAAAGATGGAACCATCCCAAAAAGAGACATCTATTGGTATTTAAGAGTCATCATTACCATTGCACTTTAATGGCGACCTTGTTTGAATTAATTCACATTTTAAAATCATTCCAGTATTGCGAGGAGCTCTAAATGGACCACCTCCAGAATTTTTGCAGTCTCTAATGCAAATGGCTGGACAAATAATAAACCGTAATATAGCAAACCCAAATGCAAATTCCACGAGCACCGAATCTACACAAGCGCAGTCTACCCAACAAAGCTCTACTAATTCAGGGCAAACAACAGCACCAACAAACAGTCAAAACACACAAGTCCGGGCGAATGCTCAAACAGTATCAACAACTTCAACCAATACCAGGTCTACTTCAAGGCCTCATGTACACTTGGCCCAACAAGCGATGCAAGGTATACGTAAGTTGATTTGTTAATGATTTACCAATAATTAATTTAATTTATCTGTGGTAACCTCCACTTAATACACAAATATATTTTTTTGATATCTTCCTTCAACAATATATAAAAATTTTTTTGATGAAATTGTCTGTACCTTAAAAAATCGCAGCCCGGTTGCATCACATAATTCATTAAGTTTTTCTTGCTATTGCAAGGTGTTCTTCCTGACAGTTTTCGGTCTTGAGCACTGGTTGGATTGGTGTGGTACTCCACACTTGGAGCTTTCTCGGCATGTCGTCTGTTCGTGGTGGAATCACTGGTAGTTGTGGAATTGTGTCGACCTATTTCCTCTTCGTATCTCTTTCCATCTCATACTCACATGTTGGATTTTCCTTATCTTCTCTTTTTCTTCTACATCTAGACTTGCGTCTAGCCTGACCGTTTAATTTTGTATTTCATAATGAGTTTGCCTCGTCTTGTCCTTTTGAATTTTTAGGTTAGAATACTTAGGAACTAATACTTGTTTTTGATTCTAATAAATTTCATAATTTTTTTGGTTAAAATAGATCATTGGTTAATTTTTGAAGAAGGGGAAGGAAAAATAACCATTCCATTCACCCTGTCCCTTCTGTGATTTTCCTTGCCCTTCTCGATAAATTAGGAGGCAAACTGATTATGAATTGCGCATGCGTGCATGCGGGCTACAATATTAAACGGTCAGGCAAGACGCAAGTCTACATCTAGCACCACGAAGTAGATGGGCAGTGGTTTTCTTTCGTCATACCTAGAGTGGATCTGGTTGATTTTGCCGATCCGGACTCCTTCCTTTTCGATGTCTTTTTGTGTTCGTTAATGTCCTCGCTTTTTGTCAGTCCTCGGATGACGATCTTTCTTTTCTTCTCTTGGGGGTATGTGTACCATTCCAGTTCCTTCCTCTCTGGAACCTGGCTTGTGTAGTCCTCGGGTCCTTCGCAAAGGATTTTCAGTCCTGTCTGTTTCGGATGGTAATTTATCCTGTCTGTATTCACAGCATGTATATGACGTTCCGGACTGAACACTCCGGAGGATGACGGTGACTTGCTCGTCGTCGTCTTCTTATTTACTTGGATGACTTCGTCCAGCATTTTTTCTTCTCTTATGGTGGCTTCCTTCCTTTTGTTTCTGTATCTTCTTAATAAACACCATTTCCGTGAAGTGGAGTATAAAAACGCTATTTTCTGCAACAGTAAAAAAAACAACTAAATTCATAAACAAATGTCCAATTACAAAGATTTTTTTGTAGAATTATCTTGCATTTTCTGGATATTTCTACATAAATACGTTTTTTTATCTATTGGCGCGCCTTGTCAGTAAAATCGGCTGGTTTGCCGTCACGGCATGACCATCTGATGCCATCAGATATTTAACGATTCGCGCGCACACCGACATCTGAAAAATTATCCCGAATGAAATTTGTTTGCATGTTTTCGACATTTTTAAAGGGAAACATAAAAGATCACTAAGGAATCGGGAAGGGTGAAAGACCACCCCCTACTCCTAAAAACAACCCCCACCCAAAAAGTGGTTTAATACAGGAAATTTTGAAATGCTTTGTGATTTCAACCCCAAAAAAAACCACCCCTACAAATTTCACCCCAATCCGTTTTTAGACGTTTCTGGACATTTGGAAAAACCACAAGAATAAAAAAAATTTCCTTGGAAAATTGTCCTTCCCCACGACATTCGACATTGACTTCAAACTAAGGAAGTTTGGACTTTGGACTTTTTTTATATGATGAGCTCAAGCTCGAAATGATCACGGATCGAAATGTAAAGAACTAACGGTGGTACTGTTATTGACGGAGTTTTTCAACGTTTCTTAAATACTGTGAAATCACAAGTACACGTCTCATATTTTAGTTATCATAAGTCTATTGTCTCCGCTCTCCCCCCAAAAATAAAAAATGCTACAGGAAACTGTAATAATCTATTAATAAAAAACTGTATTGCACCTAGTTTTAATTGAATAAAATACAATTTTCATTAATTTAATTGCGGCAAAATCTTGGCAATAATAATAATAATAATATTTATTATTATTTTCTGTATTACATCTGCCGGGCGTCCCGTGACGGACAACTTTTTTTTAACATAATTGGTCGTAATAGTGTAAACAAGTTATTCCCAACCTAACGTTATTAAATTGCTAGAGTCGTTCCAAACCAAATCAAAAATGAATGTAAAATGTTTCCGCCCCCACAGATCATATAACTACAATAGCCAACTATATAACACATTCACGACATCTAAAATATTTTAAAATCATTTATGTCTTTCAATTACATATAAATTCGTTTTAATACTTTTCTCAGGTGGTTTTGATCCATTTTTACCTTGTAATTCGCATCACATTTCACGAAGAAGACTTCACCCTCAAGCAACAACTGCTCCAACTACTTCCGCAACTCCTAACCCTACTACCTCTAATGCTAGTTCGAACGAAGAAATTCCATCAGCATCAGGAGACCAAAGAAATGATCGACAAAATATTATGAATTTGTTAAGCGGAGTATTCCATTCACTTAGATCGGGATCGGAAACCAGAAGGAGTGCCGAACCAGAAGCTAGAAATCCTATAAACACTCCATCTAACTCAGCTAATGGCGATCACATAATGTTTGGATTGCAGAATATTGCTTCTATAGGCTCTTTATTTTCAAATATGCAGGGTGGTTTGGTAAGTAATAAATTACAAATATTTTTGTTATTATTATGTCTCATCAATTAACGGCTATTGACACGGGAACTGTTTTACATGTGAGTACAATAAATTATTTCTACCAGATTAAATAATCGACAGTCTTTGAGGAAGTCTGTCACTGCACCAAGCTTGTTAGGGAGTCCTAGGATGTTCTTGAGAGGTTTGTGTTGGCAGTGAGCTACGCTATTCTGTTGACATTATATATTAACATTAGCGCACGACATCCGCCCAATCACGTTTAAGATGTTCTATAATCTTTGGCCAATGGCAGATCATCTTACGTGAACTGGTGTTTGTTTACATCGTCTGCAGCTTGGGTTTGAACTTAGTATACCATTGTTGATGGTGCGTTCCGGTTGCAAAAACAGAACTAGCTGAATCGCAGAAGATGGACCAAGGTTCAAGGAGCGGGAAAACAGACGCCAGCAATGGGATAATCTTATTGGTGTACCGGTAGCTAGCTGCATAGAAACATATAAAGAAGTTTATTGTAAAACAATAGCAACGACAATATGATTATATTTTATGGCTCTAATGTTGGTTTTGTGAAGCAATTTTAATTCAAATCAACTAATAATACTTTGTTTATTCGTATAAATTGTATTTAGTAAACAGTGATTGGCTGTGAAGTCTGCAAAACTGTTTTTTTTATTTTGGGAGCCGTCCTTATGCTAGGAGCACTGCAGCCTGTTGGCTTATTGTACTCTACTCCCACATTTAGTCCACCCACCCAGTTATCCCTGTACCATCGAGAAGACGATGTAGGTCCGTTGGATGTGTGCCATATGTTTCAGGTGGCACATTGACCTCCCCGAAAATTGTGTCTCGTTCTCCATGCCACAAATTCTGTAGCTGGGATCACCATTAAGTTAACAGAAGCAAACAAGAGCCCTGGGTGGGCGTGTCCATGTCGCTGTAGTTGTATTTTTGTAGTAACAATCGATATTTTGAATCGAAAACCAATTATCAACACCATACGTGTCAACTGTCAAAATATATGTCAACAAAGTCGAATTTGTTTACATATCAGTCATATCAGGATCTTTTGGAGTAGAACCGTCGAATCCAGCCGTTTCTTAACTGTTTTATTTAATTCAAATCAATAGTGTGACCAATATGGTATATTTAGAATTGTTAGTTTTCCAGTGTTCGTTGTGTTGTTTGAAAATTCGTTTTTCCTAACAACAGCCGAAAGTTGAAGTGCTTAACAGTGTTAATATTGGAACTTCACCACTACCAGTTATCTCGGTCTTATACACTGTGGAACAGTCAAATGGAATAAATTCGATAACGAATAAATGAGGGCGTGTTGGGAAAAAACGCTTGGACACGTCGATTTGTATTTTTAAATGCGCATTTTTTTTCAAAAAAAATTATATAGGGTGTTTCATGGGACAGTGGCCAATACCAACTTATTTTAAATGCAACCTCCTGTATATTATTTCTTTTTTGGATTCTTCAGAAAATTCTAGCCATAATTCATGTACAATGTCCTATACCTATCTTCAACTGTTTCGGATTCAAGTGTTTTCAGATTTATTACATTACTTTACACTAAGAACCTAATAAGTAATACTGATTATTTCTTAATAATGTAAAAAAAACAAAAAAAACATTAATGTAAATGTAGATAATGTTCAAAATGCTCGCCGCTAAGGTCTTGGCAACATGCTAATCTGGTATAGAAATGTCTTCTAACGTTACTCAACATCTCAGGCGTGACTGATCTAATCGCATGCGTGATTCGTCTTTTTAAGTCATCTAAGTTGAGGGGTTTAGTATACAATACTTTTGACATATCCCCACAAAAGAAGTCTAATGGCGCTAGATCAGGAGATCGTGCTGGCCATTATATCGATCCGCGCCTCCCTATCCACCGATTTGGAAAAATTTGGTTCAGGAACTGCCGGACATTGATTTGGTAATGGGGCGGTGCTACATCTTGCTGAAACCATATTATATTGGCAGGAACTTGTGGGTTTGCTGGATCAGGATTTTAATCTTGAAACCGTCTCAATTAAATATTGACATCCCGTCAATATTGAAATCAAATGTTGTGCAGTAACCACAATTGATTGTTGATAAAATTGATTGAAATTCATTTCAAGTTTACTGCTGGCAACATTGGATTTTTAACGTTTTATCGAAGAAAAAATTAAGCGATAGTACTTTACCTAACTTTAGCTAATAACGTAAATAAATTCAAAATTTGTGTTTGTTTTATGGATTCCGATGCAATCAATCTGCGATTTCTTTTTGGGTTAATCTTTTCCAGTTCCAGTAAAAAAGCTGTATTTAATTTGTGTTTTAATTTTCATTAATGTGTTAGAAGTTTTGTCCATAAAAGTAAGTAATCTTAACAAATAGTTTCCAAAAAAACTTGGGTAGGTACTAAAATACCTATAAAAAAGGTAGCTGTTTATTACATTTAGCATAATATTTTGTATTGCATAGGTTTGTAATTACATAGTAGCGGTCTCTATAAAAGATCGGAACGAAATTTCGGGGAAGTGTGCGGATATAAGTTCGTCTCAATCAAACTAGTTTTGATTTGAACGATTTGTAAACGGCTCAATTCGCCGAACTTGTACACACATGTACAATTCTGGGCATTTATTTTTATTAATTATAATTTTACAAAGCATAAAAGTGATAAGATGTCCAAGAAGTACCATAAATTAGACTTTTCTGTGCTAGAGGATGAATTATTAATTGAAAAAGTAAAAGAAAACCCTCCGTTATATGCAAAAAAATTAAAAAGTTATAAAGACATGGAAATGGAAGATAATATTTGGTTAAAAATTTCAAAGGGAATGGGGGAATCTGGATATAACAGAACATGTATGTTTGTAACCCTACGTGAAATTTTAAAAACTGAAATATATCGCAACGAATTGGATCTCCAGACAAACCACACACAACCGAAACTTCTGACCGAACTAAATTCGGGAAACTAGACCGTTCTGTACGCGAATATTCGCCGAAATATTTCGGGCCGATCTGGTCAGAGAAACCAGGCCTTAAGCTGATTTCTATTTTACTTTTATAGATGCCTCCAAAAAAAGAAACAGCCGGCCAATATAAAGAATTAATTAGTTTAATGAAAAAATCAGATGTTATTGGGCGTGGCAAAGGCACACCTGATATGAAAAGGGAGGCTTGGGAACAAGTTTCTCAAGTCCTAACTTCTATTGGGGGTGCCCAGAAAAATGGAGAAGGGCAGAAAAAGGTCACTTCTATCCCTCAGAAGTCTTCTATTATTAGTTAAATTACGCCTAAAAAGTTTAGAAATATAAAATAAATTTTGGCCGCCTATTAAATTTAAACTTGAATAATAAACACCAATAAATTTAAATTATATATACAATTTTTAATGAAGGTACTCGCCTTTGTATTTCAATTTCTAATAATTCTAAACATAATTATATCCATGTTAAAAACTTATATATAAATACAAAATTATCCAAATTTCTAGGTTATAAAACTTGTTTACGATTAATTTCAAGATTAAGGACCCCAGGGTTTCTACGTGCGTTAAAGTCTTGACGTTTTTCAACCTTGCAATTTTATATAAATTTTTCGTATAGAGCATAGCAATTATTGAAATTCTTGAAGTTACTTGACTTCATTTCATGCTTTGAAGCAAGATTGATTGTAATTTTTTTTACAGCATACCAGTCTCCCATTTTTATTGAAATGTATGTCAAATGTCATTTTTCCGTCAAGATTTCAACTTGAAATCAATTCAATGAAGTTACATCATAGGGGTGAATATCATTGTCACTGATCACTACTGTCATGCAGGCAGACAACAAGACAACAAGTTGCTAAGGCTTTGAGTTTCTGTATCTGTAGAGTGGGGAGGGTGAGTTTAGGCCCACAGCACTTAGGCCACATGTGACCTATTGTACATCCTCCCGAGGAGTTGTCCTCCTAGGTTATCGTCCATCCTGTCCTTTTCAGGAAGGTGGACAGGTCACTAGGAGACATCTCCTTTATATCGGCAGGTGTAGGCCAAGACTCACCGAACACACACTCCTTATTGACAATAACTCCTCCGGGCACTCACATAAGACATGTCTGACAGTTTCATCTTCTTGTTCACACATACTGCATAGAGGTGTGTCCACTAGCCCCATAGTATGGAGGTGTTTCCTTAGTTGACAGTGGCCAGTCAGAAATCCTACTGTTAAGCGTAGGTTTTTCCTGGTCATCGCCAAATATTTCTTCGGCTCCAGCTTCCCAGGGTCGCCGAACACACACTCCTTATGGACAATAACTCCTCCGGGCACTCACATAAGACATGTCTGACAGTTTCTTCTTCTTGTTCACACATACTGCATAGAGGTGTGTCCACTAGCCCCATAGTATGGAGGTGTTTCCTTAGTTGACAGTGGCCAGTCAGAAATCCTACTGTTAAGCGTAGGTTTTTCCTGGTCATCGCCAAATATTTCTTCGGCTCCAGCTTCCCAGGGTCGCCCAAGGTGATCCTGGCAAGACTGCATCCTTTGATTCCATCCCATCTCTTTAGGGATTGAGCATGGGAGTAACGCTTGACTAGTTCCGCAATTGTCGAAGTCGTCAGGCCGTAGGTGTCACTGGGTCCTAAAATGTTTAGTCCAGCCGCTTCCCTGGCTAAAGAATCGGCAATGCGATTACCTTTACTCCTGTCGTGCCCTTTAACCCAACTTAGGATAATATTGTTATCTACCGAGGCGTTAGCTAAATCTTGGTGGCACTCTAATACTAGCCCTGATGTAACATGTTGTCTGTTCAAGGCTAATAGGGCTTGTCTGTGCAGTGCAGATTGTTATGTTTTTGCCAGAAATTCCTTTTCTGGTTAGTTCTTTTGTGGCAATTGAGATACCAGCCAGTTCTGTTTGAACCATGCTGGTATTTTTTTCCATTCCCCATTTAATTTTTTGGCTAAGTGATCTGAAGTAAACTCCACATCCTGAGCCTTCTTTGGTTTTTGAGCCGTCTGTATATATGCGAATTGCTTTTGCAGCATCTGACTCTTTGTTCAATTTTATTTGTATTTTGTAGGGTTTATTAAACACAAACTTGGGTTCAATTGCATCATTGGTCGCCTGCAGCTGAGGTAGCGCAGTAAGCGCTTCTCGCCATAGGCTTAGCCTCAATCGACCCACTCCTACTTCGGGGTTTACACCAGTCGTACGCAATCGTAACATAGCCATTAACGCAACCTCTTTGACGTACAAGTCCAGAGGGGTCAGACCAATAATTAATTCCATTGCCGGGGTTGGTGCTGTTGTCATGGCTCCTGTGATGTTTAAACAAGCCATTCGCTGTATTTGATATAATTTTTGGATGGCCGTTGCTTGTAGAACCTTCGGTCCCCATGCAATGGCTCCGTACGTTAGCATAGGTCTTATGATTGCAGTGTAGATCCAGGTGACCACACGGGGTGAAAGACTCCATGTGCGTCCAACTGTCCTCCGACATAGCTCATAAGCCACATATGCTCTTTTTCCTCTGCTCTGTAGGTGAGAGATCCTTGTTAGCTTCCTGGCGAGGGTAATACCAAGGTATTTCACCTCTTCAGAGAAGTTTAATTTGCTATTGAAGATTTCGAGGGGTTTTAAGCCCGATAATCCTCTTTTCCTTGTGAAAAGGACCATCTCGGTCTTCTTGGGATTGATCGACAGTGAGTGTTCATTACACCATGTTTCTATTAATTTGAGCCCATCCTGCGCTCTATCGCACAGTGTGTTCACAAATTTTCCGGTCTGCAAGATAACTATGTCATCTGCGTATGCGATTGTGTAGAATCGATTAATGTTGAGGTGATTAATCAGGGTATCCAGGACTATGTTCCAAAGAAGGGGTGATAAGACCTCTCCCTCCGGACATCCCCTCATGACCAGTCCTCTCACTATGATGTCTTCTACATTGATACTTATTGCTCTACTAGAGAGCATTTTGAGTATCCATTCTCCCACTACCAGGGGTACATTCCTGGAGTTAAGTTGCTGGGTAATTGTTGGGAAGGTTGTTTTATCAAACGCTTCCCCATTATCTACGAATATACCCAGGGTGAATTCTTTATTGTCCAATGATCTTTCGATTCTGCCAACCACTTGGTGAAGGGCCGAATCAGTGGACCTTCCCGGAGAATATGCATGCTGATTTGGATGAAGTGGGTTGTGAACTAGCACTTCATCTCTTATACCTCTCACATAGCCTCTCCATTGTTTTTAAAAGGAACGATGTGAGGCTCATAGGTCGGAATGCTTTTGGTAAGGTGTAGTCCATCCTTCCTGGTTTGGGTATAAATACCACTCGTACCTCTCTCCACTTTCGGGGAATATACCTCAGAGCTAAAGAGGCTCTGAATATTCCAACTAGATGCGGCATAAGGATATCCATTCCCCACTGAAGTAGGGCAGGTCTTATACCGTCAGGTCCTGGTGACTTGAAAGGGGAGAAGCCCGAAATGGCCCACCTTATCTCGTCCTCATCAATTGCTGAACTAGCAAACTGCCAGTCATATTGTGAGGGTGTTGTTGGTACTTCCGCCCAGTTCTTAGTTTCAGGACAGGAAGACAGATCCTGGGAAGTGAGTTTCCATAAGAATCTCAGCGCTCTCTTGGAGGTTGGCGGCTTTGTCGCCATTTTCCCTCGTCAGGATGCCGATACTCTTATGGTGGTCGTTTGAGAGTGCCTTCTGTAGCCTAGAAACTTGTGGGAAGTCTTCGACTGCCTCACAGTAGGCTCTCCAGGCTGTTCTTTGTTTTTGTCTGCAGAATTTTTTGAACTCTTTGAGGTTGGCTTAATATAATCCCCAGTCCTCTTTGAGTTTTGTTCGTTTTGCCTTGTTAAAGGTCGTTCTCGCTGTCTTTCTAAGGTGTTCCAGTTCAGGGCACCACCAAGTATTGGTTTTGCCATCTGTCTGGACCATCCTCATCGGACAGGATTCCTTATAGGCAATGTGTATTTTGTTTTGAATAGATAGTGTGTACCTTTCCACTTCCCCATTATTGCCAGGAGTCAGGACCTCTGTTTCCCGCAGAGCACCTTTTAAGAGGCGATTGTAGAGTGCTACATCCGTCCTCTTCGGGTCACGGGATTTTACAGTGGTCCTGAGATCCTGGCTCACCGTATAGGTCAGCCAGCGGTGGTCTGACATAGAAATCTGATCTGACACTTGCCAGTTCTGAATTTTGTTTGATATTTTAGCTGTCGCCAGCGTAATATCTACTAATGTTTGGCTACGGGCGTTAATAAATGTCGGCTCCGTGCCTCTGTTTAAGACTGTTATCTTTCTTAATTATATATTCATATAGAGACTTACCTCGGGCGTTGATATCCTTGCTGCCCCATCTCAAGTGGTGATAGTTTGTGTCGCAACACAAAATAAGCTCCACTCTCTGGCTGAAACAGTGATCCACTAGTTCCTCCATCTCTCTAGTCGGTGGTAGGGTGGCTTCATCTGAAGGGAGGTAGACCGATGCGAGTATCAACGCCGTATATTTGCCTTTTCGATCTGGACATTCCACTTTAACCGCAGTAAGGTCTGATGTGCAGAATTGTGCCATCGGAAGGGCTCTGTATATCCTAGGAACGTAAACAGCTGTTCTAGGTTGCTGATTGCTAGGTAAGCTGAAAATTTCACCAGTTAGGCTACTGAAACCAGTAATTTTGGTCTTTATTATCCAGGGCTCCTGGATCAAAGCTATTGCATCCTCCAGTACATCAAGGTGGAGACATAGTGTTGCCGTTGCCGCCTTTTTGTGTTGGAGGTTGCATTGTATTATATTTACCTTTTTTCCAACGTCCTTGCCCATGAGAAAGGTGAGAAAAGGAAATTTATTTTAGAGGTCCATCTGCTCCTCCGCTAGGGGAGAGACGACCTCGCTGAGTTCGGGTGCCTCTTCCGTCAGGTCATCGACTGTCATCTGTTCGGATGCTTCGACGTCCTTTTTGGGACCCATGGTGGTCTTGGTGTCGATATCCACTTTAGGTGGCTCGACTTCCAAGAACCTCGGGTCTTCACAGGTACCCTCTGCTTCTTTTTTCGTTGCCCTTATTGTCAATGCGGTAAACGCGTAGCTTATCCTCATCGACTTCTTCTTGAGGACAGCCATATCCTCGTCTCCGATCCCGAAAACCAAGAGGTGTCCTTGTGGGCTTTCCTTTGCCCCATGGTGGAAAGTGCACCATCTTGGCACCGCCAGATCGGGATTCTGCGCCTTCAGCCGACACAGCACCCTCTCCTTTTCACCGGATGTCGTCTTGTGGACGTCCTCCGGGATCCAGAGAGGCTTTGGTAAATTTTGGCAGCTTATCCACACTGACGACCGCCAGTGATGCCTCCTCCCACGGCTTAAGGTTTTTTGTAGATTTTTTCAGCCACTCTAGCGTCGCGTCGTCATCGCAGACCACTCTGGTGATTTCACCGGAGTGTGTCCACGACTTGAACGTGGGCGCTTTACTGCTGCTGCTGGAGGTGGAGAAGATGATCTTGTCCAGCTCCTCCAGCAGTTGGTTTTTGACGAGACTCTCCCGTTCTGCGGTAATTTCACCGTACGGGTTAGTCTCGTCTATTATTGCTACCTTCAGGTATCTCAAGGCGGCATCGGCGAAGGTTTTGGAAGGTGCAGCGACCTTTCTGTCGGTGTGCAGCTTCTTCCACCTTCTTGGGTTTCCCTCCGCGGAGGTGCTTAAGTGAGGGCGCTTTCCTGCAGGGGCAGCCGGCTCCTTGCCTTTGTTCAAGGCGGAGCACTTGGTGCCCGCCGCAGGAGGTGCCCTTGCTATTGGAGGCGGAGTGGAGGAGGAGGGGGTGCACTTGTAGTTGCTGCCTCCCCTGTTTCTTTCGCCCTCTTCCTCCTTTTGGCCTCGGCACCGCAAATGCGCTTTCGCCTTGGCCTTTGTGAATCTTCACGAGGTGATCTTTCATGTCCAGCCTCATTCTGAGCAGTAGCTTGGGGTGGGCATTTCTGTACCTCCTCAGCTATTTCCTTTGATTGAGGTGAGTACTTCTGACCAGCCTCGGTATCGGTTTTTGTTTTGTTTTTCGTGTACATGTGTGTTCCCACGAGTAGCAAGGGAAGAGTTGGTCTCCTCTGACAGAGCCCCGTATTACCAGAGGAGGGCTGATTACAATGGGGTTTCACCCGGTTCCCCAAGGGGATCGTTCGTAACCGCATAATACCCTGCGGCCACTCAGCTGTCGGCACGATTCCTTACACCTTAGCTTGGGTAGGCTGGTCCACGGTGGCATGTTTCGCAAAGGCTTTTGGGGAGGTTTAGTTCCCCTCACCCTACTACTTCTGTCACTAACCAAGGGGTCCAGGGACCCCAAGCTCCTTGGCCGTTCCCCTATCCGCCACCTGGGGACGTGCTCGATAGGTAGCCCAACCATCGAGAAGGCTTTGAGTTTTATACGAAAATAAACAAAACTGTTTTTGTATTTTTTTTATTTCATATCAGTAAACAGGAACGCAGGAATGGTTTTTGCTTACTCTCTCTATATCAAGAGCTAAATAGAAAATAAGTATTGAGTGTAATGTAGCGAATTTGTGAAATAAAATAATTTTCATTTTTTAATGTTAATTTTTGTAATAAATCTGAAAACACTTAATATTTCCGTAACAGTTGAAGATAGGTATAGGACATTGTACATGAATTATGTCTAGAAGTTTCTGAAGAATCCAAAAAATAAATAATATACAGGGGGTTGCATTTAAAATAAGAAAGTTGGTATTGGCCACTGTCACATGACACACCCTATATAATTTTTTTTGAAAAAAATGCACATTTAAAAATACAAAACGTTTTTTATTTTCGGATTTCCCTTGCTGAGTTGATTCCAAAAATGTATAACACGTTGCTTCAAATTGGTACAAGGTGGGCAAAAATACAAAAAAAAATTATGAAAATTGTTTATGGAAAGTTATATGTTACTGAATGTAATAAACAAATTAAATGGAATTATGTAGTTATGCAATTTCTGTGATACACTACCAAAAACAAACAAATGAAAATTTACAATAAATGTTCAAATTGTTCTCCATTGATCGTTAGACCATCGTTTCTCAACCATTTTTATGTCGCGATGTTCAAATTGTTCTCCATTGATCGTTAGACCATCGTTTCTCAACCATTTTTATGTCGCGACCCACGAAAAAGCCAAAAATTTAAGTAAAAAGTCTTGCGAGCCCGTCACTATTTTGTTGGAAATAGATTGATTTTTTTTGTATAAAAATACATATTTTTTTGACGTCATGGATTTATTTCATTATCCTTTCCTTAAATTTGTATAGCATAAAATAAATGAATTTTTGAAAAAGTATTTACTGATGAAATAAAAATCGAACTGGCAACCCTGGCGAGGCCGAGCTTCATTGTTATTTACATTTTTAGGGATGTATTATAGGCCAGGGAAGCAAGTTAGTACCACAACTATCTTATCTCACTCACACTAAAATTCATTTCTTTAATAAACGAATCTTTTGTAGCTATATGTAGTTTTCAACAGACTACGACCCCCTTTAAAAACAAACTCGACCCCCCGCTTGAGAAACGATGCGTTAGACAATGACTGAACTGGGCATTAGTAGCATAGCGGGTGTTATGTTTTGTATTTCTTGTCTATTAAGTCTTGTAGTTGACGGATATTTCCAGGACTGTTTGTGTAGACTTTAGATTTTAAATAACCCCATAAAAAGAAATCTAATGGGCTCAGATCAGGTGATCTAGCGGGCCATTCCACTGGTCCCCTTCTTCCTATCCACCATTGTGAAAAAGTTCTGTTTAAAAAATCGCGCACAGTTACTGCGAAATGTGGCGGTGCGCCATCCTGTTGAAACCAGATTCTGCGGTCTAAATTAGTGGGTATTTGAGTATCATGAAAAAGCTGGATCAGATCAGGAATTAATGTATTTTGTAGGAAATCCAGATAATAATGCTCCTGTTAAATTTTCATCAAAAAAATATGGACCAATAATTATATTTCTCCATACGTTGGTTTTTTGTGGTCTTTGCGTATGGTACTCTTGCATCCGGTGTGGATTTTCATCATACCAGTAATGGGTGTTTTGCCGGTTAACATGACCGTTCAAATAAAACGTTGCCTCGTCCGAAAATAAAACGTTATCAATGAAATTGTTATTTTGGTTCATCATATACTAGCGGAATTCAGTTCTTCCGTCAAAGTCGTCTTCAGACAATTCATGGATAAGACGTACCTACTTTATAAGGATGGTATTTTACCTTTTTAAAAATGTTTGATACTTAAGACTTTCCAATACCAAAATTCTTAGATAATCCTCGCACTGTACAGTGTGGATTTTCTACTGCCGACAAGATTATGTCTTGTTGAATATTTTCATTCATGTTTGGTCTACCTTGCTTTGCTGCATCCCTCACTTGTCCTTATGTTCTGTATTTTCGCTCTATTCTACTTACCGTAGATTGTGAAATAGGTTCACGATCTGGGTGCATTTCATGGAATAATCGGCATACCTCTTGTCGAGTCCACATCTTATCGCCAATAATAATAATCATTAATATTTCAATCTTATCACATTCGGTTAAAGGCATTTGGTAAAAAAAGTTGCAAATGATAAATTGCTTGGATAGTGTTCACGTAAACGTACCTTCTCTAAAGCGTTAACAATACAGAATTTAATGTACTTTAATGTTTCTGACAGTTTTTAACGTTAAATGAAAAAAATGGTGAAAAATACTGTCAAACAATAAAAATATTTTTATGGTTCAGGGGCTTGGATCACTAATAAAACCTGTTAGATACAATATCAAAAATAATGCAGGGTGTTTTTAATAGTTTATTAAAGTAGTTGTATAACAATATGTAATTTCATTTTATGTGTTTATTACGTTTATTGTTTATTTATAATTATGTAACTTGAAATTTTTGCATTTTTGCCCACCCTGTACCAATATGAAGCAACGTATTATACATTTTTGGAATCAGCTCAGCAAGAGAAATCCGGAAATTAAAAAAGGGGGGTTCCATCTAAAAAAAAACGGTGATGACGTCATCACACG
Source organism: Lochmaea crataegi (assembly GCA_947563755.1). NCBI lineage: Eukaryota > Metazoa > Arthropoda > Insecta > Coleoptera > Chrysomelidae > Lochmaea > Lochmaea crataegi. The sequence continues at coordinate 79,257,419 of OX387422.1, read as the reverse complement.
AAGGTGGTTCACCCTGTATATTAGATTATAATTTGAAAAAATAGTGAATTAAAATCAAAAATCGACCTATTTCGGGAATTTCTGATAGTATTGTTTATTTAGCTAATAATGAATTTATGCGTTCCTTTATGGACGCACTGTATAGAATTATTTAATCAACAGCATTGTTAAGTTTCACATTATAAAAGAACAAATTCCAAAAATGAATGGCTTGATAAATACATATTGTTCTGTAATTTATGAAGCAAATAATGAAATAATAACATGAAGATATAAAAGCAGATTTTAAATGACAGCTGATATCAAATAGAATGCATTCCAGTATTGCCGATGCAAAAATAAAAATAATCCGAATTTATCATTCAAATTATCAGAATTTGTCAAAATTACCAAAAGCCCAGTAAATATTAAAAATCCCCCAATACAATAGCCGTTTTATATCCTTCCTTCAAAACACTCAAAAAGTTATTCGACCCAAAAATGATCCGATTAGCGGAATTGTCTGAAAATCGGATAATATCCTCGCATTGACAACACTGGACAACTCTGATGCAGCCACTAAAATTGATGTATATTGATGAAATCATTCGGTCATTATCTATCTCTATTATGTTTACAATTACCAATGTACAAATGTTACTGGCGGGTTGCGATGGTTCCTTTTAGTTCGAATATTTTCCGGGGCTCTTGTTTGCATATAGTCAGTTGTCATATCTAAAATGTCTTCACTTACTACTGTTTTGTAGCTCAGGTTGTTGCAGCTTGAATGACCCCATCCTTGCTTCTCCCATTATCACGAAGAGTAGTAGAGGAACGCCAAATAAGGTTTCTAGTGCTGCTGTTTGCGCGCTTCTCATGCACCCTGCAATGCTAAGACAAGCAAGTATTTGCACCTTGCTTAGTCTCACCTTTGCATTCTTTTGTGTCGTCGTTATCCACTAGACCAAATATGCATGTTATTATGGGTTTAACCACTACACTGTATATCTAGTGTATCAAGTGCAGACTTGGCCCCCCACGTTTTGCTACAAGTTCGCCTGTCATCATTAATGTGGTCTCTGATCTTGTCCCTACTTTTTCCAATTATTTCGTCCATGTTAATCTCGAGTCAATAATTACTCTGAGATATTTAACATCCATCACCATTGGAATCTCCGTCCCTTGAAGGCATAATTGTTCTAATCACACTCGATCCATTCTTCTCGTATAGGGCACTATGTTCGATTTGGTGGGACATATTTAGACTCGCCTCTTCCGTCAATTTTGCTACTATGCTCAGAGCCTGTTGCATGCGCTCTCTGACTATGGTATTGAATTTGTCTTGTAATATGATGACCAGATCGTCTGCATATTACAAGACAATGTCCATGTCCATTACGAGGTTTCATATTAGAGGAGATAGGAAACCCGGGCTAATAATGTTTCTCCTATCAAGGTTGAGAAGGTTAATCGGTCCTTTAGCATACAGTCTATCAATCTGCAACTTGTTTCGTCAATTTTCTTTAACGCATCGCTCTTGTGCGTGGGATGTGTTGTCAACGGCACCCTCTATATCAAGGAATGCTGCTAACAATACTTCCTTATTTTCAACAGTATACTCCTCTATCTCTTGTAGAAGTGCTGTCTCTGTGGATGCTCCCGGTCTGTATGCATATTGATGTTTACCGGACGAATGAAAAATTAAAAATAGAAATTTAAAACATTAATTTTATTTCTGTCAGGTTGTGGAGACATGTACTTTTTAGGTACTTATCTTGATGTCGGGTAGACTGGGCAAAGCTGCCTTGGTTGACCTGGAGGTATCCCAGTAATGGGTCGTTAAGAGTTCTACCATAGCAATGTATTAAAAAAGAGAAAAAAGATAATAATTAAAAGATAATTATGTCTTGCCTTCAAGACAGGCGATAGCGAAAAGGAGCTTTGCTCGTGGCGGTCAGAGGAAGTTCGGCGTTGTCAAAATAGAGGCGGCAGTTGGCAGATGACAATTGTCTTATGGTCAGGGTTGGGGAGTTGGAAGTGGCTAATGAGGCGTCGAGCGGGAAGTAAAGAAGGATTTGCGGTTTCCAATGTCTTCAGTATAAACGACATTAGACTTTAGTTTAGTCACCTGTCTTCCCAGGTTTGGGAATGAAAGTGGTGTTTTCATTACATCGTTTCACAGGTAAACAAGTTCTGAACTCCGAGATGTGGGCTACAAAGTGTGTTGTCGGTATTGTGGGTAATCCATCTAGTCTGAAATTTTGCATACACGTTTAGTTTGGTTGACAATGCATGGTTAGCTAATTGAACATTCTAAATCCAATATGACGGAGGGGCAGTTAATCTTTATGCACCTCCATTACATGGGTATCAAATGAAAGGGTTTGCTGAAAATAATTTTACGTCGAACTATATTCAATATGGCTGACGTTTTTATCTTCTTTTTAGAGCATTTAAATAAAAGCTTGTATTTAAAAATGTATTAGAGTATAAATTTATTTCATTATTTAGCTAATTGTTATACTATTATTGTGTGATGTTTTATTAGAATTAGAATTACCAGTTGAATGTAATGTAATGTATAAAAATATTGTTAATTATGAGCAAACATAATTATCATTATTATCATTTAAAAGTCACTTTTGTATTTGTAAAATGAAGAAGATACCAAAGTGTTGATTTATATTCTATAAATGTATTTATATTCTATAAATGTAATTCTTTTGACTAGAATTTGCCGGATTTATTTCGTCAGGGTCCGACTTTAGATCAACTACTTCAACAGTTTCAAGATGATCAATATGTTCCAGGCGAAAGCATTATCATTGATTTAGTAATGCTTTTCATAAGAAACCTCACACTTATGTAAGTACATTGGCAATTTACACTATACATAGGGCTAATAATACCTAAGCTTTAATATTTGTTATATCATATCTTCTTCTTTTAATATATATTAAGTCAATCACAAGATAGGTCACTCACTATTCGGTCTAGCCAAAATATTGAACATCAAGTAGGCTACATAAAATGTAACTTCTGTCATTCTGACGATGATATGCAAATATCGAAATAATTATAAATGATATTTTAGAGTTTTCATTTGTTTTTTCATTAAATATTGGAATTAATTATAAACAGTTAGTTTAATTTAAAAACAGTAATGCACTATATACGATTATGTATATTTATTTTACAGAGATATATTTACGCTGTATAATGGCAACGTTGAACCAGTAAATAGGAATGCGGGAGAAATTCAAAATTTCTTTAGAACTAGGATATGTGAAGGAGATACTTCACCGACTGGAATAGATAGAGGTGTTGAGAGACTTATAAGAGAAATACAACCTTTTTTGGAGGATTTTGTAAGTATAATTTAATTTAATGAACTAAATAATCTTATTAATCTGATTCTATACACTTTATCCAGCGATGTACCAATTTGCTTGTCAATATCTAGCGTTACTCCTATGTCGTATTGAGGCTCCTATTATGCAATCCAGCGACCTGTCAAATAAAATTCAATATGGCGTCCCATGAGTCAGAGGGAACAGTTTTTGAATGTATACAATCAAAATAGAGTCATTTTATCATTTACTTGTTCACACAATATCATTGGTCTACCTTCATCAACATCATTACAAAAAATAGCTTTTCTAGCTCGTCAAACTTCTGCATGGGATGATGGTATACTTGCAATAAAATTTTAAACTAGCTATTCTTATTCATCAATGGAAACTTCCTCAAGCATTACAAGTATTACCTACTAAAACAAAAACTCCATTGACTAAAGTAGATCCTACTTTCAGCACAAAGCCAAATTCAAAATATTTGTAGGCATGTAAACTTTTGAACGCCTTCATTTGTGTGAAAATACCTTATTTATATCCATATCTAGGAGTTCATCCATTTCTCAAATGTGGTTAAAATCCAATGAACGTTTTCACACCCTGTATATTTGCATATTTTTGAAATCCCCTTAATGAACCCATTTCAACAAACTAAATAATGTATGGTCAATTATGAATTATACAGGGTGAAATTTTTATTTGTACAGTTATTAAACACATACATAAAATACCTGATGTATTTGATTTTAATACATTAAAATAAATGCTCAAAATGTTCTCCACCTAGTTGTTGGCAATAGCACAGTCTCCTATAGAACTCCTCCTTAACTTTGTAAGTTTGAGGTGAAATATTCCGTATTTCTGTAGTTATCCTGTCTTTGAGGTCTACAATGCTAGTTGGTTGTGTTGCATATACTTTGTTCTTGAGATAACCCCACAGAAAAAAATCTAACGGCGTAAGGTCTGGCGATCTAGCTGGCCACTCAATAGTACCTCTTCGTCCAATCCATTTATTGGGGAAGATTTCATCTAAATAAGTTCTTACCATTAAAGCATAATGGGGTGTTGCCCCGTCTTGCTGGAACCAAAGATTTTCATTCGGTAAGCTAGGATCTATTGCGTTGGGATATAAGTTTGCCAACGCAGGAATAACTTCATTTCTAAGCATATTTAAATATTTTTCAGCTGTCAAATTTCCATCTATAAATATAGGACCAATAATATGGTCGCCTATGATATTGGCCCAAACGTTCACCTTTTGAGGGTACTGAGTATGTGTCTCACGCATCCAATTAGGATTCTCTGCTGACCAATATCTACAGTTCTGTCGGTTTACCTCTCCATTCAATGTGAATGTTAATTCGTCAGAAAAAAGAATGGTACCAAGAGCTATCTCATTTCTGTTCAGCTTATTCATCAATCTTTCGCAGAAATCCATTCTACGATCTGGATCGTCTTCTGTTAACTCCTGCACAAAAGTTAATTTGTAGGGATGAAGTTTTTCTTTATGAAGACATCTTAGAACAGTTGTATGACTAACATTATTTTCACGGGCAATTTGACGTGTACTTGAAGTTGGATTCTCTCCGACACTTAACAAAATATCCACTTTCACATCATCTTCAACGAAGTGTGGTTTTCTTTTCAATGGTTTGACATGTCCAAGTTCTCTGAATTGTGCATGAATTTTAGACACAGTACTTTGTGAAATATTAGGCAATTCGGGATACCTGTGATTAAATAAGTTTGCCACTTCAACTTGACTTCTGCAGTTATCCCCGTACCCGATCATCATTAAAATCTCAATTCGGTGAGTCTCAGTTAAATATTTCATTGTTATGTCGACAAGGAAAGAGTGTTTGACAAAGATTTTACTTTTTCAGTATAAACTGTCAACACATCAACAACTGACAGAATAGAAAACAATCCACATTATTTACCGATTTTGTCTAATTATTGGCGTTTTTAGGTATTTATAATAAAATCCATGGGCGTAGCAGGTTTTGTTTAATATACAAATACGTCTAATAATTAGTTAGTTTAGATTTTTGATAAATCCATATTTAGCTAATTTAAAAAAGTACCAATATTTCAAGTGTAATAAATTATTAATTTTAAAATTTCACCCTGTATAATTCATAATTGACCATACATTATTCAGTTTGTTGGAATCGGTTCATTAAGAGGATTTCAAAAATATGCAAATATACAGAGTGTTTCATTAAAAAAAAACAACACCGACTATGGCATACTTGCGTGAATCACCCTGTACATTTAAATTTATGTTTACATAACGCACAACTCAATTCAAAAGTTGACGTGTCTCGGCATTTTTTATAATTTTCTAAAATAATGACATAAAGAATTTTATTCCATAAGTGGTTTCCACACTGTATAAAACACCAATAAAATAGACGAAAAAAATATTGAACACTGTATATACCATTGAATAGACCATATAAAACTGACCAGCTGTCCAAATTATTTGCCCTGGACGGCCATATTAGGTCACGTGATCTGAATTGCCTAATAGGTAATTTCAAATGATCATTAAAATGTGTCAGCTTCATTTGTTTACTAACACACACTGTGGCACGAAATAAAGGAGTAGTTTTTTTCATTCAAAATTACTTTTTTGTTTTTAGAGCGATGGTACATTTTCTTTTTACAGGAATAATAACCCAACATATCCTCAATAAGACGCCGAGATTAGATAAGGAATAGATTTACAGGATCGGACTTAAACATTTTTTTTCCTTAAATGGTGAAATGAAACCTGTTTTAGATAAATTTTAACTTGTATGTCCTTTTGATATTGTGCACTATCCAGAATACTTCAATAAAAACAAAATCCTCTGAATAATGATAATTTGGTCTCAAGGGAAAGGATTTGCTGATATTAATACGAAAAATAAAATAACGTCACAAACGTAACACAATTTTCAGAATTTCTTGTATCCGCGAAATAATTTTTTATTTAAATGATACCTGGCGCCTTTGTCCCGTCTTTATAGCACAAGTGTCATTATCCAGTGAAACTTACTACACATAAGAGAAGTGAATATGGGAATTTTTGTTATTTTTTTTTGTGGTAGTAATATTAACTATAAAAAAGTAAAAAAACCGACATAATTTCTAATGTCATGACATAAAAAGTCACGTAAAGACTAACCTTAAGACTTAACCAATCAGTTAAATTTGATCTAAATTTTGGAAGCCGGTTGTGGAAATGAACTAAACTAAATTGACTTTTTGGAAGAAGAGCTCTATTTTATGCCGTTTTTGTCATATGTTTGAATACTTGAAAATGATAAAAAATATAACAAACGAGTCCTAATTTTTTGGAGCTTTAATGAATCAGATAATTAGATGGTAGTAGTGTAGCATTCTACAAAAATATAAAATAAATTGGGCTTAACGTTGAAAAGTTATGGCCAAAAGAAATTTCAGTCAAATTTCACATTTAATCCTGTATATTAGTTAACAATGGAAGTAGACACTTTTTAATCATCATTTGATATTCCCCATAAAAGTATCAATATGAGGAAGGGATATGTACAGTCCCTCATGACTCTTGGTATTAGTTTAATCTAATTCATTTTAATTTCGACAATAAGAAAAAATATGTTGGATGAGGCAACCATGCTAAACCCATCTCAAGTAAATAAGTACTTATCATATAAACTTGAAAGATCTTGACTGTCTTTATTGTTTCTGGAATTTAATAATTACCTTTGCAAGTTTCATTTAAGTAACGATTTGATATCATTCTGTTAATATTGTTTTAAAATATAACAAATAACTAAGGCTGAGGTGCGATTTTTATGAATTCTACTTTCTGATTTAAATTTGATTGAACACTGTTTTTATAAATAAAGAGTTATTTACAGAATATGATATGGAAATAGTGCAAGAAATATTAAAGAACTACATTTATAAATTCTTCCATTATCTGAGCATCTGAGATTTATGGGGTTACACCACTGTTGCACTAATATCCTCAATTTATATAACATTTTTAGTTTTAATGAAATTCCTTGTTGAACATAATATAATAAGGATTATAAAAACTGTATTTTTTAGAGTTCCTTGCAAGTTCGAAATGATATAGACATGGTTAGATCTGCTGAACAGTTATTTACACAAAGATTACCGAATATAATTAGCATAGCAGTCAATTTAAATACAAACACAACTCGTATTCTTATAGATCAATGTTTGACTACAGTTAAACAGCTTTTAGCCTTAACACTTCTAGCTAGTGCAAATGGACAGAGGGGCGTTGAACAAGTTTATGAACAGATGATGGTAAGATTTTTGCATAAAATTTTTTTTTAAATTTTATTATGTTGATTAAAGGTTGAAATTACGAAATATCTCGAAATGTTGAAATTTCATTAAATCTACTGTTTATAGCTTTAATTCATTCGTTTGGGCAGTTCTAATGGTTGTATTATGCCTCTCCAAAATGCTTCTGTCTGAGTCCTTGTAAGTTCTCACAGAAGCAGAATATGTGAGTGAGTGCTTCATCCCTTAGTTCACATTTTCTGCACATAGGCTCACTGACTTTTCCCATTTTGTGTAAATTTTTTCTCATGCTACAGTGACCAGGCCGGTAACTGTCTTCAAATGTATCTTACTCAGTTTCAGTAACCTAGTTAAGAGTTCCTTGTGAACCTTGTTCAGTTAACTCTTGGCATAAAGGTTACCTTCTGCCAACCTCATTTTGAATTTGTGTTCTTTGTCTAGTCAGTTCCGCAATTTCCCTCATATGCAATCCTGTGTCCACAGAACAGTTCCGGACCTATGAACTTTCCTTTAGAGCCTTCTTTAGCTAACTGGTCCGCCAATTCATTACTTGAAATTCCCTCATGTCCCGACACTGTGTTGTCTCTTGCCAGCCTATAAAGGGAAAATTTACCAGTCTAGACTTGGTGGTTGGGCTGCTGATAGCTTTAAGCAGAGCCTGTCTGTCAGTAAATCAATTTTTTGTTCGGTACTACTACTACTAATTTAGTCAGGCGAACCTTGGCCAAGAAAAGCGTGTCTCGTCTAAGAATATTCGTGAATTAAATAAAGGGTCATCATTTCTACAGTATTTTAAAAATTAAGGTACCTAATTTGTTAGTTGATCACAGCTATTTAATTATATAAGCTAGATTGATAATTCTAATTACATAGGTATCTTTCATGAACATCTTTTAATATTTAATAAAAGTGGTAGAGAACCAGAAGTACAATTTTCAATGAATTTCGATACTGAAATGGTAAATTGCATTTTCACAATCTCGTTCATCTTCCGAGTCATCGTTTAAAGATATTATAATTGGTTCAATGTTGTCTACTTTCCAAAAATTGATCTGGATTTTTATTACATGGTTGACGTCATTTTCCCAATTCCCATTGCTCTGTACTTCAGAAATTTTAAATGGTTTGAAACTTGAGTTCTTAGAGGACACGTGCCGTTTCACTTCACTCCACACGATTTCTATTTGGTTCAGTTCACAGTGATCAGGCGAAAGTCTTAAGATGTGTACATCGACGCGGTATTGTTCGTCAACGGCAATTTTTAAATGATCAATTTCCATAGAATTTTTCAATTGCTATGTATCTTGATCAATAAACTTCTTAAATTTTAAATTTCTCACTTTTGTTTGTTTACCTGAAAACTGGAAATAATCTAGAACATCAGGAACAAAATTAATTTTATTTATAACTAACTGTACCTGCGACTTCTTAGGCGTAGATCGTCAACAAACCAAATCTATAGATCTTTAGTTAGTCCAACTGGAATTAGTTATTGTAGTTTAAACGGAAAACGGGCTTAAAAAAGTTGAAAAATAAAAGAGTAGCTTTTTCGTCTATAACAATTGAATTTGTTAAAAACAAATGAAAACGGGTCCTATGGAAGATACTTTTTATTTAATTTTTTTCCATTATAACAATATTGAATTTGCTATTAACAATAACCCTGTGTTTTTTTTATCATTGAGAACCGTTTTCAATTTTCTTAAAAACATTTGCATGTGTCCCTCTAGATCGTCTATTTTATCAACTCATATAAGGGTCAATTCTATAAGAAGTGGTTAAAAACTAAAGGCGCGCTAAAAAATGTGTTTTTAACGTTCCATTATTTGAATATAACGCAATTCCAATTTTATAACGTCAATATTTAAAGGATCCTTTAAAATCATTCATTTTAACGGTGGCGTTAAATGAAGCAGTGTTGACAGATCGAATTTGATTGACTGCAATACTGCGACTTAACATTGACTGACTCAATGTGATTTGATGAAGCTGATCTGTGGGTGTTTGGTAACTGCTATGACCAAGAAAATGCAAATTATATTGCAATCTGAGATGTTTATTAAAAAATATTGATCTGTGGCTAGAATTCATGTGTTTGGGTATTAAATGTATGACTGATTGGCAAGTATCTTTATCAATTCAATTCGGAAATTCCTAATGAATAATTTAATCAGGTAATTCAAAAGGATTCCAATTATCTCTTAAATTTCTTTGAATCATTCAAAACTGTTTCCTTAAAAAATAATTTAGTTGTCAGTAGCATATTATAACCTCCAAAATTAAATTACTTTCTAAGTGCGTTTCTATAAGTGCAAGTTTCTTCATTCATTAGTAAGACATCGAATATCAAAGTCATTTTTATTATTTACTTAAATTTAAATCGATTCGCTTATATTTGTTGAAGTTTCCGCTATTAAAAATGTTTTAATCCATAGTCAAGAGTAGAGTTTAAATTTTAACAGGTATCGTGTAAAATTGAGCGATTGGAGTTAGCGGATTGTCTATTTTTTTATCATCCTTTAAAATTCATCAATTACTTACAGAAACGCTTCCCGTCACAAACATCTCCCATATGACCCGTTCTATAGTACAAAGATGCATTTCAAGTGCCTGAGCTGTTAAGCACAACCCTAACGAATGAATGACCTGTTTTCATTTTTTATAACAAATTCAATTATTATAAACGAAAATAATAAAAATTAAAGTAAAGCAAAAAATTTGGAAAAATAATCAAATTTGAACATACTCTAAGATTGTAACATGTTCATTTTGATATAAACTCATGGACAAAATTAAGGCAATACTAGAAATTTTGCTTATTTTTGATTTAGAAGAAATCTTTTAATTTTCAACCGATTAAAATGATTTTTTCGGCACATTGTAGGAAATTTATTGAAATTATCATAAGCATTTTGCATTTTTGTAAAAATAAATTTGACAATTTATTATACCGGGTGGAATGAAACAATACTTGTACCGTAAATTCTAAACACCCTGTGGGTTGATGCGGTTGATATTAAGAATAAATAATTTTTTAGTTCTTAGAATATTATGTCCCAAAATTGTAGTTTTCTTAAAAAATTTGTATCTTTTGTGAAGAGAGAGATATTGGAATAAGTAAAAAAACAAAAAATAACTAGTCTTTCTAATAATTTGCAAAGAAAAAATTTGTAGCCCTCAGTATACCCTACAGGGTGTTTAGAATTAATGGTACATAAATATGGGAACATGGAATGTAAGAAGCACTGATGTGATTGGAGCACTGAAAAACCTCACACAGGAAATTAATAGTTATAAAGTTAACATCTTAGCACTACAAGAAACTAAACAAAAAGGCGAATTTATAACAGAAATAGATAATCACATATTTTTTAACAGCGGAGGAGAAACACGAATGCTGGGGACAGGATTTATAATATCAAAAAATGATGCAAAACTTGTAAAAACTTTTAAAGCAATATCAGAGCGAATGTGTTACCTACAAATTAATATGGGGAAAGAAAATATGAGTATCCTGAATATACATGCACCATGTGAGAACGAAGAAGTTGGAATTGAAGAAAAATTCTATGAAGTTATGGAAAAAATATATAGCACAATACCAAAGAAAGAAATTAAAATTGTAATGGGCGATATGAATGCAAAAATAGGCAAGGAGCAAATGTATAGACCAACAATTGGAAAATATAGCAAACACAAAGAATCAAATGATAATGGAAAAAGAGCAGCTGAGATGGGACTTATCGTTGCCAGCACAATTTTCGAACATAAGGAAATCCAGAAAGGCATATGGTTAGCACCAAACGGGAAGTAAAGTAATCAAATAGACCATTTTCTTATACGAAATCAATCAATCAATATAATAAAAAATGTACGAAGCTATAGAGGCGCAGACGCCGTCAGTGACCATTTCTTAGTAGTAGCAAAAATAAAACAAAAAAACATACAAAAACAGAAGTAACAAAAGAGCAGACCAAAAAATAAGTTGCAGGTAGGAAAACTCCTAAAAAATAAAACAATTTAAAAAAAACCTAGAAGAAATGAAAAGAACATTGGTAGAAGATCAGAAACAGAACATAAATGACGAATGGAAGCGCATGTATCTATGTATGTAAATTGGGGTGACATTCACTAAGACCTAAAAGATCTATTGTGCTCCCTTACTTCTACTTAGTTCCTGAGGAAAGTCTCAGAGACTAGTAGCTCCTTTAGTCCTATTTCCCGGAGGAATTTTAGGATATCTGCAGGCTTTAACTTCGGTATCTTCTCTTCTATCCAGTAGTCTCCAAGGTGTGCCCTAGGATTCTGAATTGCTGTGCAGTTCGCAAGTATGTGGATGAAGGTTTCTTCTTCCATGCCACAGAATCTACATTCTTTTTCCTCCACTATTTTGAGCTTTTCCAGGTGCCCATTCAGGCGGCAATGTCCCGTAAGGATGCCTGTTAAAACTCCTAGTGCAGTTTTACTTTGACTTATGCATTCATTTGATCTCAACAGGTTGTAATCACCCAGAAGAATATTTGATTGCCCAAGTCCTACTAAATCTTTCCAATGGTCAGATCTTCTCTTTTCTTCGGCTTTGCCTATTTCTTCCAATATTACATTGGAGCTGATACCGCAAAAGGGTTCCGACCCCCAAAAGGGTGTTCCAGTCTCCAAAAGGGTGTTCCAGTCCCCCACTTTGCTAGTTCATCTGCCATATCATTTCCTTATATCCCTGTGTGTCCTGGAATCCACAGTATGGTGACTATATTGTTCTCGCCTAGTTCATTTAGTTTGCCTAGGCATTCCCACACCATTTTGGAACTGATAACACAAGAGCTCAGTGCTTTAATGGCTGCTTGACTATCCGACATTATGATAATCCTTTATAAATATTGAACTGGGTACACTTTCTTATGGCGTGAATTTCCGCTTGAAAGATACTCGGGGTTTTTCCCAAGCTTTCAGAGTGTTTGGTTCCTGGCCCGTACACTCCTATCCCAGTTCCTTCAATTGTTTTTGAGCCGTCTGTGTACCATTGAATGGCATTCTTTCCAAGTCTGGTAATGGTATTTGGATCCCATTCCTCCTTGTTGCTTGATTCCGTAACGAATTTCTTTGAAAAGTTATACTTTTTCATCATACCATCTTGTGGCATGTCCCAGGTTTTCTGATTTCTAAGAAGTAAGGAGGCGGTTTTTTTTAATGATTCCCTCTCTACTTAGTCTATATCTTGTTCTTTCTGCAACACTTTCCACCACCATAATATGTAGTGGTGTGAGGTTGAGAATAACTTCGATGGCTGCTGTTGGGCATGTTCTCATTGCTCCTGTAATCCACATTGAATTTTGGAGAGATTTTCTCTCGTTGTCAATAGGCTAGTTCTACTACTCCACGCAATGGCTCCATGAGTGATAATTGGTCTCACTATGGCACCAGCTCATTATTTTTGGGTTGCACCCCCCAATTTCTCCCTGCCAGATTCCTGCACACCAATAGAGCCCTTTTTGCTTTGTATATAATCTCCTTTTCGTGTTTGTTCCACAGGAGTTTACTGTCTAGAGTCAAACCTAGATACTTGACTTCTTGTCTCCATTCAACCTCGCTCCCATCAAGTTTAATGGTTTTGAGGTTGAGCTTTCTTTTCTTAGTGAAGGCTATTAAGATGGTTTTGGTGGGGTTGATGTTAAGTCCCACTTGCCTACACCAGCTATTTGTGTAGTTCAGACCCTTTTGTACGATGTCACAAAGGGTATTTTCGAATTTTCCCCTGGCTGTTATGACAAGATCATCAGCATATCCTTAGCTGGATATTCCGAGGTCAGTCAAACCACACAGGAGTTCGTCAATCGTCAGGCTCCACATTAATGGGGATGCTACTCCTCCCTGTGGACATCCTCTAGTTGTACAGATGGAGACAATGTCTTTGCTCGTCCTCGTCTCTGCTACTCTAGTGGTGAGCAGTTCCGACATCCATTTGGATGTTGTGCTCTCTACACCTCTTCTATTTAATGCTCTTTTGACAGCCTCATGAGGAGTATTGTCAAAAGCTCCTTCTATATCCAAAAAGGCGCATACTACGGCTTCTCGGATATCTTCCGTCAGTTGTACCAGTGCAGTCTCCGTAGATCTGCCTGCCCGGTAAGCATGCTGATGCGGGTGGAGAGGTAGTCTCTCTAGGATGTCCGCTCTAATGTAATTGTCAATAGCTTTTTCCATCGTTTTGAGCTCAAACGATGTTAGGCTAATTGGTCTGAAGGATTTGGGGTTTGTTGTGTCCCTTTTCCCAGCTTTTGGAATTAAGGTTACTACTGCCCTTCTCCATGCTTCTGGTATATAACCCAGTTCTAACCTGCTTCGACTGATCCTAACCAAATGTGGTAGAATTTCGTCTTGTCCTTGCTGGAGCAATGCTGGGAAAATTCCATCAGCTCCCGGTGCCTTGAATGGTGAAAAGGTATTCATAGCCCATTTTAACCTTTCGTTACTACAAATGTGCTTAGCCATTGTAGTACTTTCTCTCAAAGGTCTGTTATGACCTTCGAGAGGACTATCTCCCCTATTTGGGCTACTCCCAGGAAAATGAGTTTCTAGTAAGAGTTTCACTCTTTCTTCCTCATTTTCGGTATATTTACCGTCTGGCTTCCTCAAAGCCATATCTGTGTTGACCCTACTTTTTGCCATGACTTTGTAGAGTCTTGCCGCAGCAGGTGTTGTGTTTATATCTTCACAGCATTTTCTGGAGCTATTTCTTTTAGCTTTTCTAATTTCCTTATAGTAGGTGTTTCTCACCTCGGTGTATCTCTGCCAGTCTCCGGTGAGTTATGCTCTATTAAAAAGGTCCCGGGTTTGAGATCTTAATTCTGATAGATGTTTATTCCACCAGGGTGCATCTCTGCTGCTTCGTTGTTCTTGAAGAGGGCAGCTCGATTCAAATGCATCGATTATTGCCCTGTTCAGGTCCTCAAGCTCATTTTCCAGATCGAGATGGTGCTTAGCCCTCCCTTTTCTCTGGATATGTGCTAGGTTTTCTTTCAGACAGGTGTTATAGTTGGAAGCACATACAGGAAACTATAAAGAAAGCAGCTGAAAAATCAATCCCACAAAAAAGTAAAGTTAGACAGGAAGATAATTGGTTTGACGAAGAGTGCAAAAAAGAAATAGAAAAGAGGAAACAAGCCAAACAGAAATTGTTACAAATAGGTACAGCTAAGGACAAAAGAGAGTACGAAGAGCAGAGAAGGATAACAAAGAGGATATGCAGAACAAAAAATAGAGAGTTTACGGAGAACAGGATACAATGCATTGAAGAGAACTTTGTAAACAAGGAAAGGAAGAACTTTTATCGTGAAGTCAAAAGAAATAAAGGGAAAGCAGAACAGAGAACTGTATAATATTAAAAATAAACATTTAATAACAGATGAAGATGAAACTGTAAAAAGATGGGAGGAGCACTTTAAAGAAATATTAAACACAGATAGTGAACAAGAGCAATTAAGCGAAATTAGAGCTAGTACTGTACAAAACATCGAAGAAATATCGCCACCATCAGCAGAAGAGATATCAGAGATAATACAACAAGAAAAAAACGGCAAGTCACCTGTAGCAAACCAAATAGAGTTAGAACTGACAAAGTATGGCGGAGACTTATTAACAAAAAAAATCTACCAATTAATAGCCAACATATATGAACAAGAGTCAATACCAGAAGCATGGGAAACTGCAATAGTAGTACCAATTTACAAAAAAGGAAAAAAGACGAATGTGGGAACTATAGAGGGATTGCATTACTAGATACAGCTTATAAAATTATGGCAAAATGTATAGAAATTAGGCTGAAGGAATGTGGAGAAAATCGGTTTGGAGGTGGTTTCAGAGTAGGAAGATCAGTGACCGACCATATATTCACTCTGAAGCAAGCACAAAGAATGGGATACGAATACGACATATGCAATTTTTATTGACTTCCAAAAGGCATATGACACTGTTAATAGAAACCATCTATACAAGATTATGAACAACCTCAACATACCAAAAAAAACTGATAGATCTCACTAAAATGACTCTCGAAAACACAAAATCAAAGATTAAAGTTAAACAAAAATTATCAAACAATTTTGAGACAAATGCTGGACTAAAACAAGGAGATCCTCTGCCCACTACGTTGTTCAATGATACTAGAATGGATAGTGCGAAGAAGTGGAATAAACAGCTCGGGAACACTGAAAACAAAAACCACACAATTGCTGGCCTACGCAGACGATGTAGTGATGTTATCAACATCAGAGAAAGACCTGAAAAGAGTATACAAAGCTTTCGTAGAAACGGCAGAGATAGCGAGCTTGAGAGTTGATGCAGAGTAGTCAAAGTTTTTGAAAATGAACCCCGCAAAGAAGAGAAACGAAGAGAAATTTTTAAATAGAATTGAACGAAAAGAGATCAATGGAATTCTAACAAGTCCAAAGCTACATCTATCTAGTTACCGTTATTAAGGAAGATGGCGATGAGGAGATGAACATAGAAACAAGACTAACTAAAGGAAGTAAGCAGGCAGGAGCCCTAAATAAAATGATAATTTAAAAGAAAGAATCTAGAAAGGAAAGGAAAATACTCAGAAGAATATTAGGAGAAAAAAAGGGGTATGGAAAAGAAGAACAAACCAAGAAATGAGAGATTTATTTGGAGAGCAAGCAATGAGCAGAGTAATAAGAGCAAAAAGACTTCGATGGATAGGTCATATACAGCGGATGCCAGACACCAGAATGACAAAAAAATGAAGATATAGACATAGAAGGAACGCGAAAACGAGGAAGACCTAAAAAAAGGTGGTATAATGAAGACCTAAAAGAGGTAGGAGTACCGGACTGGAAAGCGAAAGCAAGAGACAGGAAACAATGGAAGAAAATTATCACAAAGCTATGGGCCTAAAAGGCCTGTATGTACCATTATATATTGCAACGAGCTAATAAATCAGACAACAGTAATTAGTTGTTAATAAAAATAGAATATGAAGGAACTTTAATCTTAAGGCATATAAGAGAATGCAGGGTAATTTTAAAAGCAACAGACTACCGTTACAATAATATATGGCAACAATTTGGGGTATACTGCAGGAAGATAAAGCTTCGGACTATATAATTATGAACAAATTTTATTTCCTGAAACAATTGAGAAACCAGAACTAGCAACTCAACTGAAGATTGAGGGTAGGTAGATACTATCATATCTAACATAAAAGTATATATTAAGGGAAGTAAATCAAGTTTTGAAACCAAATAAAGAACACCAAGTACATACAATATCTGACTACATGTTTATAAAACTAATTTTAGGTTGTATTTAGACTTGAGAGTGTTTAAATAAATAAAAGTTGGGTTTTTAAATAGTGACAGCTAGTGATCTAAACTATGTGTTTTAATCGGACAGTGCGCGAATAATAATAGACAGAATCAAATGAAACTTGAAGGAAAATTATAATGTAATGTGCTTTTCAATTCCCAATTACCAAAAGGACAATATTTAATGTTGTTGAGAAAGAGATAATTTTGACTCGACTCGTATATCATAGAAATGTCAGAATTTTATGAGTTTTAATGAAAATCAAGTTACCTGGGGAATTTGCTCCCATAAGAAATGCAATGGGAAGAAAAATTCAGTCCATCTTGAACCTTCTCCCAGTGAAGACGCTCGCTGGCGACTCAAAAAAACAAAAGAATAACTCGAAAATAACTCGTGACAATGAGCTGCTATCAAAAAATATGGTATGGACCACTACACTGAACACTTAATGGATAGCTAAGACACATTTGTGAGTACTCGTTTCCATAATAAACACTCCTTGAAACTAGGGAACTTCCAATCAAAACTATAAAGCACCAGGTATTAAGTATTATTAATTATTATTAAGTATCTGTATTAATTTTAACTTGCTCATATCAAATTACATTGGAAATTACATCCATTATTAAAACTTACCTGAAAATATTTGAATAGATTAGGCTTTTACTTGATGAAGATCCATACTAAACAATGAAATCAAACAATTTAATTTGTTAAATCTTCATTATAATTTGAACTAACTTTCAATGTAAACTTGTGACGCGATTCAGTAACACAGTAGCTTTATCAAACGAGTGAAGGTAGAATGAAAAATTTTTAATTTATACAGGGCATTAATACGGAATTTTAAGGATATTGACAAAAGTATTATAATATCCTGCTTGAGGATATTATATGTCATCGTTGAAAATATTTGACCTCGACCTTCTGTCACAACTTTAAGTGGTAATTCACAAAATATTCTCGAATATACAGATGATGGTATGAATACATAGAATATTTGAAACCAATGTTATATGAGTTATTGTGTATATATTCTGATTATTAACAGACTTGAACGTTTGTTGAATAAAATAACTGTACTGATTTGCTTGAAACTGTGTTCTTTATTAAAATAAAATTCTGTCGAGACCACTTGTTCTGGGAAGGTGAGAAGAAGAAGACAATATAGTTAATTGTTATAGTTAATAGTTAACATTTCTCAGGATATATTTTGGAAAAAAAATGAAGGATTAATAAAACGAGGTGGGTGTGTTTATTTAATTTTCAACCAGGTAACACATTATATACATTTAAATCCATATTCTTTGAAATCTTACGATACCGGGCAATATGTACATACAGAGTGATCTACCTGGCGCCTAGATACCCTATAAAGTCATCCTAAATTAAATATTCATTTATTGTTACAACTGACATATAAGTATTCTTTTAACAATTTTAAACCTTACAGAGGCTACACCGTTAAAATATATATTGTTTAATTCCACCCGGTATAATAAATTGTCAAATTTATTTTAGAAAAATTCAAAATGCTTGTGATAATTTTAATGAATTCTCTACAATGTGCCAAAAAAATCATTTTAATTGGTTAAAAATTGAAAGATTTCTTCTAAATAAAAAATAAGCAAAATTTTAAGTGTTGCCTTAATTTTGTCCATAAGTTTATGTATCAAATTTATTACAAATATACAGTTTAAGACAGGTGGTTTATCAATATTCTATCCCATTACATAAAAAATGCAAATTTTAATTTTATATACATGTTTTAGACTCATTTTATGAGAGATGTACCCCAAGATATTCAAAATTGGACTCTAATGACCAGCCTAGTGCAGTTAAGACAAATTGTGTCGAATTTGAGTATACCGGAACGTCTTCTACAGCCGTATATTGTTCACAGGACAAATCAATCTATTCTAAGTCAGAATAATGAAGAACCGATGGTGCAAAATGAACCTGAAGAGGAGGTAGGGAATAATTTTAGTTGTTAATGGGATTCAGCATCAATAAAAAATCTAACCAAAATCCATAAGTGTGTTGTCAATTTTACTAATATTTTTATATATTATTATTAGTACTCATAACTATACAGGGTTGGGATAAAGTATGGAACCAAGTAAATATCTTTTAAACGAAAAGAACGATATTTATGAAAATTTCCAGGTAAGTGCAATGGAACAAAATGCATCTGATGTACATTTTTTTGTTAATAATATACTTCCGGTTTAACCGGAAATACCATCAACTTCTTTAATTTAAATGGGACACCCTATATATTTTTACAGATTTTGAAAGAGCTTGTTATTTTGAATTCATACATACTGAGTTTAGTGTAAAAAATTTTGTAAAAACGAGGAATAACTCACTGTTAGTTGTACAAATGTTCAAAATGCTGACAATATGCCAGCATATTAACAAATTCTTGAGTCACTCTTTCCAAGACTTCTCCATGTATTAGTTCACATTCATCAATAATTCTTTGTCTCAATTCCTGTAAGTCTGTTGGTCGTCTAACGTAAACACGTGATTTTAGATAACCCCAAAGAAAAAAATCTAACGGGCTAAGATCCGGAGAAGGAGCAGGCCACTCTATGAATCCTCTACGTCCAATCCATCGATTTGGAGAATTCGCATCCAGAAAATCCCTAACCCGTCTATCATAGTGGGGAGGTGCTCCATCTTGTTGAAACCAAACATTTTGTGGTAATTGCCCATTCTGTTGAAGTGCAGGAATAATTTCGTTATTTAGTAGATCCAAATACTTGTCACCATTTAAGTTTCCGTCGATAAAAAATGGGCCTATAAGCCTATTTTCGACAATTCCCATCCAAACCTTTAACTTGTGTGGATGCTGGGTATGTGCTTCAGGAATCCAATGAGGATTCTCATTTGACCAATACCTTGAGTTATGGCGATTAACTGTTCCATATAAACAAAAAGTTGCCTCATCGGATTAAACTATGTTAGAAGCAAAATTATCGTCGACATTACAGATGTCCATTAGCCGTTCGCAAAATTCTAGCCGACGGTCAAAATCATCGTCTGACGATTCTTGAACCATCAACTGTACCTTATACGGATGATACTTTTCACTTTTTAATATCT
The DNA here is from genome assembly GCA_947563755.1 of Lochmaea crataegi. Lineage (NCBI taxonomy): Eukaryota > Metazoa > Arthropoda > Insecta > Coleoptera > Chrysomelidae > Lochmaea > Lochmaea crataegi. The sequence continues at coordinate 79,237,350 of OX387422.1, read as the reverse complement.
TTCCTACATAACGTCGACTGATACCATGGTTTAGTACCAAATTTGTGGTGGAAGTTTGAGGTGATTCTTCTAAATCGATTGCAATATTTTGTTTAACAGTTTCGTTCGTTGCAGTCCGCGGTCTTCCAGGTTTTAGCAAATTTTTTACCATCCCAGTTGTATTAAAACGTTATAATGTTTTAGTTAATGTTGAGCGTGATATACGATTTCTCTCCGGATGCAAATTATTAAAAATATGACACACTTCTTGATGCTAACACGATCACCATAACCGATCATCATTAAAATTTCAATACGCTCTTTTTCACTTAATCGAACCATTCTAAATTGTAAAAATTTATTTCCGTCAATTAGAATTTGACACTTGGAGAACAAAAGAAGTACTAAACAGTACTCGTTTATTTATTACTATGCATATAAACAACATCAATTAGTTTATCTAAATAGTTTTTTGCTCTAATGCAAAAAACTCAAAGGAGGTTGATTAAAGTACTATATTCCTCGTTTTTACAATTTTTTTTACACTAAACTCAGTATGTATGAATTCAAAATAACAAGCTCTTTCAAAATCTGTAAAAATATATAGGGTGTCCCATTTGAATTAAAGAAGTTGATGGCATTTCCGGTTAAACCGGAAGTATATTATTAACAAAAAAATGTACATCAGATGCATTTTGTTCCATTGCACTTACCTGCAAATTTTCATAAATATCGTTCTTTTCGTTTAAAAGCTATTTACTTGGTTCCATACTTTATCCCAACCCTGTATTTGTTGAATTTCAGTAAGAAAATGGTAATTAATTTTTAAATATTCATTTAATATTTGTTCTTTTGAAAGTCTACAAAAAGTAATGAGTGCACGATCTTAGTACATGATATTTACTTTAATATTTAAAATCTAAATGGAAATATACTGGACACGTAGCAATAAAAGATAAATGGCTTCAATTATTGCAGACAGAACTTCCGGTAAAAATGTGTCTTTCAGCGCCATTCATTCATGAGTAGTTCTACATAACTTTCAATTTCACTTGAATTTCAGCTCTAATCTAAATCACCATTACAATTATACCCATATTTTTTTTTTTTTTAATTTAAATTAACGTGTCTCGACTGCTGAGGCCATTGACACAGTTACAGTATTTCGTACATTTTAGGTAAAACAGTTATGATATTCGATACTTTTTAGGTAGAACATATTAGATATGATTTATTAAATTTATGTCTTTTAGGTAGGTTAGCACTGTATTCACTTCACTGAATTTCAAGATATCACTTAGTGGTTTTTTTATATTGTGTTTCTGCTGGTAGATTTGGTATCGGGGACATTCCACTAAGATGTGTTTAACATTTAGATGAACAGAACATAACTGGCACAGGGGACGATCTTCTTTTGTCATCAAGTATCCATGAGTATAGCGTGTATGTCCAATGCGCAATCTTCTTATAATTACTTTTTCTTTTCTGGAGAGTGTGGAGTCTTGGTGATATTTTAGACTAGATTGTATTTCATGAAGGGTGGAGTGTATTGTGTCCCAGTATGATTGCCAGGAGTCTCTGAGATGTTTTTTAAACAGTGATTTTAGGTCGTCATGGATTTGTAAGCTTGTTTTTTGGGTTTTGGTTATAGCCAGCTTAGGGCGTTGTCAGCTGTTTCATTTCCAGTGATTCCAATATGTGATGGGGTCCAAATTATCGTGACCGTTGTGTTTTGAGAAAATAGTGTCTCGTATCTTTCGTGGATTTTTTGTATTAGAGGGTGTTTTGTGTTGGCTTTCCTAATTTCTTGGATTGAGGAGAGAGAGTCTGTACAGATAGCGACTTTTTTATTTCTTGCGTTTATTATTTTGAAGGCCAGGAGAATTGCAAAAATTTCTGCAGTAAATATACTACAAGTGTCTTCAAGAGCAGTTGTGTAAAGGGTTTCGTTTGATGAGGTGACCGCGCATCCTACTCCTTTGCTGTTTTTGGAAGCGTCTGTATATATGATTTGGTCGAACTTCTGTTGGTTGATTCGTTTGGTGAATGTTTTCCTTAAGATAATGCTTGGGGTTTCTTGATTTTTGAGTCCCAGTAGTGTTGTGTCGATCGTTGGTATAGGTTTTTTCCATGGAGGAGAGGAGGATATACTTAAAGGTAGTGTGAGGTTGAGGTCGATGTTGTGTAGGATAGGTTTTAGCGTGTCGATGATGGTGCGTGTTGATTTTGGGGGGTGATTTGATTCTTCGTTATATATGTTTGGGATTAATTTATAGACTGGGTTGTGGGGGTTGGCCGAAGTTGAACTGAAATATGCTTGTAAAAGATATTGTCGTCTCAGGTGAAGGGGAGGTTCGTTAGCTTCCACATATAAGCTGTCAATTGGGCTAGATTTAAAGGCGCCTAGGCATATGCGGAGGGCTGTGTTATGGATGGTGTTAAGCGTGTTTAGATGGGATTTTGAAGAGGAGAGATAAACTATGCTACCGTAATCTATTTTTGATCTGATAACAGCTCTGTACACTCTGAGAAGTACTGTTTCGTCACTTCCCCAATGGTGACGGGATAATGTTTTTAGTATGTTAAGTCTTTTGATGCAGTTTGCTTTCGTTTCTTGGATGTGTTGTTTGAAGTTGAGTTTGTTGTCAAACGTTAAGCCTAGAATTTTATGGTGAGTAACTACAGGTAGGGTGTTTCCGTTGAGTTTTAGAATAGGGTTTTGTGTATTATGTTTCCTACTAAACTTGATGATTTTGGATTTAGTGGCAGAAAAGGTTAGTCCGGTTTTAGAGGACCAGTTGCTGACGTGGTTTATTGCTGTTTGTAAGATTGCGCAGGTTGATTCTGTGTTTTTACCATGGCTATAGATGATTAGATCGTCAGCATACAATGCGTGTTTTACTGGCGATTGAAAGTTTCTAGAAATATCGTTGATAGCTAAGATAAATAAGGTGGTGCTGAGAATGGAGCCTTGAGGTACTCCGCTTTTTTGAGCAAAGGATTTGGAGGTGCATCCGTTTGTAATTATTTTAAAGGTTCGGGAAGAAAGAAAATTTTTTATAAAGGAGTAGATATTATTTATTAATCCATTTTCTTTAAGTTTTTGGAGAATGGAGGATTTTGTTATATGGTCGAATGCGCCTTCGATGTCGAAGAAGGCTGCTATTACTTCATGTTTTCGGGATAGAGCCTCAGCTATGTCAGTATGTAAGAGGACAAGGTTATCCATAGTAGAGCGGTTACTTATAAAACCTGATTGGGCTTCATTAATTATGCAATGTTTTTGGAGGTACCAGGTTAGTCGGTTATTGACTATTTTCTCCATTAGTTTACATAGGGTGCAGGTTAATGAGATTGGTCGGTAAGATTTTGCTTGATTGGAAGGTTGATCGGGTTTTTTGATAGGTATTATAAGTGACTGACGCCAAATGTTGGGAAATTGATTGGTTGACCATTTTTTATTGAAGAGATCCAACAATTTTGTGATAGATAGGGGTGATAGGTTTTTTAGGAATATAAAGGGAATTTGATCAGGTCCTGCGGCAGAGTTTTTACAGGATTTGAGGGCATTTATGAGTTCATCTTTGGTAAGAGGTGAATTAATGGCAGAGATGTCTTCCTCATTTTTTGGTAGATAACGGAATGGACTGAATGTATCTGGGTGTTTTATGGTGGAGCTTGTGAATTTGTTTTCGAAATTTTTCCCAAGAAGTTCGGCAATTTTCCCATTATTGTTGATAATCTGTCCTTCGTGTAGTATGGCGGGTATTTTTTGGTGTGTTTTATGTCCTTGTATTTGGTTGATTTTTGACCATATTTGTGCCGTGGGGGTTGTTTATTGTTAGTGATGATACATAGTTTTGCCAAGAGGCTTTTTTGCTATTTTTAATTATGAATTTAGCTCTGGCTTTAAGTTTTTTGAAGTTAATTAGGTTTTCGATATTCTTTGCTCGACGATATTTGTTTAGGGCTGATTTACTTTGATGGACTGCCGTTTCACATTCGCTATTCCACCAGGGAATTCTTTTATGATTTGAGGAAAGGTTAGTTTGTCCGATAGTTTCTTTTGCAGCTGTGATAATGCAGCTATTGAAGTTTGCAATGGTTTCATCTATATTGTTGGTTAGTTTGAAATTGGAAAGTATAGTTTCAGTACATTGGGTAAATTGGGGCCAATCTGCTTGAGATATTTTCCATTTTGTTAGATTGGGAGTTACATTTTCGACATTATTGGATATGAGTATAGGGAAATGGTTGCTGTCGTATAAGTCATCTAATGTTTGCCATGTTAGGGTTGGATAGGATTTTGAATCACAAAAGCTGAGATCAATTGAACTGAATGTACCCGAGGATATGTTAAAGTGTGTGTTGGAACCTGTATTTAGGATAGCTACATGGTTGTTATTAAGGAAATTTTCTATAATTTTCCCTCGTCCGAATGTTTTGTTGGAACCCCAGATAGTGTTGTGTGCATTAAAATCGCCAGTTGAGATGAAGGAGTTGGGTAGCTGTCGTATTAAGTTATCTAGTTCTGTTTCAGTTAGATTGTGCTTGGGGGGAATATATACGCTACAGATTGTCATTTTATTGGGGCACCATACATTGACTGCTCTGGCTTCAAGATCTGTGTTCAGATGAAAATGTTCAGAGTATAATTGATTTGAGACGAAGATGGTAGAGCCTCCGCTGGCTCTGAGTGGGTCGAGTCTGAGAAAGTGATAGCCGAGAAAGTTTTTTAGTGCTTTTTTGTGTGAGTCGTTGAAGTTAGTCTCTTGGAGGCAGATTATATTAACTTTAGTGTTGGTGATTAGTTGTTGCAACCGTTCTAGGCGAGGATAAAATCCATCGCAATTCCACTGTAGTAAACAGAAAAGGAAGTATTTTTAAGGTAATGAGTTTTGGGAGCAATCTGATTGGTATTTATCTGACATATCTTCAATATTCCATCCATATTTGATAGTAACAAAAATAGAAAAACTGCTTTTTGAGGTTAATCTAAAATGAACATACACGGCAAGTCGGCAGATGCCGATCTCGAAATGCTATTTCGACAGTACTGGTGATATCTAAAACCATTTTTAATCAACATCTCTACGGTACAAATTTTACAGGGTTACAGAATACCGATTGCGTCTAATTCCAATTCGAATGACTGACTTCGATTCGATCTGACTCATTTCTATTTTATTTCTAGTTACAGATAAGCCCTTTTTTAATTTACGTAGAAATCGTGATCAGTAGATAGGCTAGGAGAGTTTCGCGACCACTATGGGGAAAACAATCGTGTTAGAGAGAGAGTGTGTTGGGTGCGAGATAGACAGAGAAAGAGAGTTCAGGATTGTACATTGCCAAAATACGAAAAGCTGTCTTATCCTGAGGTATACCCGGCTGGTTAAAAGTAACTCTGATATTTATAATAGGACTAAATTCCATAATATACCGAGTGGGGCGCAAAAAAGTTGCCTGCTGTGTGTAACGTCAAACGGCACGTGCTATGTCAACCGTCACGTGCTACGTCAAACATGTGGGAGAGAAGAATCAAGAAAGTGCTCTTTTGTAATATGTCTTCAGAAGAGTACAGACATCGAATTGAAGAGTTAATTGAGAACATTGGTAAATTAAATAAAGACATTGCTTTTTATGAAAACAAAAGTAAGGTTATGAATCAACTAGGGAATCTTAGTTTATCTGATGGGAAAAAGGAAGAAGCAAGTCAGACGTGGAGCAGTCTTGGTATAAACTGGGTGCCTGAAGAGCGTCAGGATCTACATAAATCGTTGATAGCCTTAGATTGTAGACAATTACCACAAATTACTTATCCGTTAAGACGTATCCAACCTACTTACAATGTTCAACAGAACAGAAGAGGATATAAAAAATGAAATCAATAATGTTTTTGCCATGTCATGTGTAATATTAGTATCTGACTTGGTTCTAATTTTAAAAATTGTGAAACGAAAATTTGAATCTTCATCTATATACAGATACATGCAAACACAAACGGAACATAGCAGTTTAATGTATTCTCCGATCTAAATAGTCCACCAACAAAACATTTCTATAAATTAACTCCAATGAATATCAAGTATTTAGCTAGACAGCTGGATTCAGAACCACTGTAAGAAACCCCGCCCCTTCTCCTTCCAAAATTTGTTGCGATGTGTGTGCGAAATGCGATTTAGTATTGAATAATTATTTCATGGGGGTATTAAACGTCGCTACATATTGAAACAATATGCTTACGTTTTATGTTGTTCAAATCGAAAATTAATTGTTAAATTCTCTTTAACCATTATTGTTTCGAGTTAAGATAATATGTTTTGATTTTTTTTTGGCCATAACGGCTTTCAAAATAAAAATAAATTCTCAAATAAAACAAAATAAAATTCTTTAAAATGAAACAAATTAAAATTAAATTCCTAAAAACAACTTGAAATGCTAAAACGAAAACATTAATGAATCAAAGGTTCAAATAGTCGTCCTTGTTGAGCCAAACAAAAACCGAATCTATTAAACAAAGATAATCTTGTGTCTCTGATCTGATTTGAATTTTTTCCTGAATGGTGTACATTTTGTTTTCTCTACGAATTTATTTTATTTTGAAAAGTTATGGGCTTGAATAGTACTCTCAGCTATCGACTGTTGTTTACTGACTGTCTGACGCTAATTAAGGACCGCCCACAGTTGATAATACGGAGTGGTGAGAATTGTACGATATGTTGTAGGTGTCCAAATAAACGATTGTAATAATCGTGTTTTTAATCTGTTGAAGCTTGATGTTGGTCGACTAGTTCAAAAGCAGTTCTGATACAATGCTTAAAATCCCTATGTTCCGTTTGTGTTTGCATGTATCTGTATATAAAAGAGAGAGGTTGTATGTATGTTCCTTATAGACTCCGAAACGGCTGCACCGATTTCAATGAAACTTTCAGACAATCTTTAGATTGGCCCAGCGAGTAATCCTGCAAAGTTTAGTGGTAATCGGAGCATTTTTTTTTGGAATTGTCAATTTGAAAATTGACATTTTTTCAATACTGACGAGAAATAATAACAAAACATTAATAATACGTCAAGTAAATTTTTCTGTCGTATGACATGCGTCACCGTCAAATTTCAACATCGCCAACAACGATTAGTCCACTCGGGAACAACTGTGAATAACGAATCGCCGTAACGTGAAAATCACAACGAACAACGGGAACAACAGAATTTATAAATCGAGCTTTAACCAACAAATACAATGGAAACAACAAACTTTGAGTAATTAGGCAATCCAGTGAGACAGAATAAAGCCCGGCGAAGCGGGCTGGGTACGCTAGTGTTTTATAAAAGTTGATGAATATACAGAGTGTTTTAATAATAAAAAAAGGTGAGCGGTCGTCGGACCGCCGACAGAAGCTTGCTTCTTATGCACAATAGAATGACCATTTTTCGTGAATTTTTCACCATTTTTCAAAAATTTTGACAATTATTGACCAGTTTTGACAATTATTGACCAATTTTGACAGTTTTGACAATTATTGACCAATTTTGACAGTTTTGACAATTATTGATCATTTTTGACAATTTTTCATAAATTTTGACCATTTTAGACCATTTTTCCAAATTTTAACAATTATTGACAATTTTTAGGCATTTTTTACAGGTTCTGACAATTCTTGTCAATTTTTGACAATTTTTAATAATTATTGACCATTTTTGACAGTTTTTTATAATTATTGACCATTTTTTCAAAATTTAGACCATTTTTGACTATTTTTCGGAAAAATTTTGACAATTATTGACCATTTTTCCAAATTTTTGAAAATATTTGTCAATTATTAACCATTTTTCCAAAATTTTGACAATTTTTGGCAATGTTTAAAAAATTTTAACAATTATTGACCATTTTTGACAGTTTTTGAGGAATTTTGACAATCATTGACCGTCTTTGACAATTTTTCAAAATTTTTAACATATTTGGCAATTATTGACCATTTTTCAAAATTTTAATAATTATTGATCCTTTTGGACCATTTTTGACGAATTTTGATTGGTTTTGACAATTATTGACCGTTTTTGACAATTTTTGAAAATATTTGGCAATTATTAACCATTTTTTTCAAATTTTTGACAGTTTTTTCATTTTTCCAAATTTTTGACCGTATTTAAAAATTTTTGACAATTTTTCAAAAATTTTAATATATTTGGCAATTATTAACCATTTTTGACAATTTTTCACACCCATAGGTGTGCGAGCTCAGTGCGGCAAGAGAGATTGCGCACAGTCGCTTGAATGAGTTATCTCGTGACGAACGCTTTTTCATAACATCATACGTTTCACGAGTTCACTAGCCTTCTCAAAAGTCCTATGTCGTGCAATAAGAAGCAAGCTTCAATTTAAATTTCATTGGATTAGTGGATTATTCAGAAATCTGGCAACACTGTTGCGTGACGAACTCTTATTCGCTTTTTCGTAACATTACACGTTTCAAGAGTTCACTAGCCTTTTCAGAAATATGGCAACACTTGCGTGACGGACTTTTCGTAACTGTTACACGTTTTACGAGTTCACTAGCCTTCTCAATAGTCCTATGTCGTGCAATAAGAAGCAAGCTTCAATTTAAATTTCATTGGATTAGTGGATTATTCAGAAATCTGGCAACACTGTTGCATGACGAACCTTTATTCGCTTTTTCGTAACATTACACGTTTCACGAGTTCACTAGCCTTTTCAGAAATATGGCAACACTTGCGTGACGGACTTTTCGTAACGGTTACACGTTTTACGAGTTCACTAACCTTCTCAAAAGTCCTATGTCGTGCAATAAGAAGCAAGCTTCAATTTAAATTTCATTGGATTAGTGGATTATTCAGAAATATGGCAACACTGTTGCGTGACGAACCCTTATTCGCTTTTTCGTAACATTACACGCTTCACGAGTTCACTAGCCTTTCCAGAAATATGGCAACACTGTTGCGTGACGAACACTTTTTCGTAACGGTTACACGTTTTACGAGTTCACTAGCCTTCTCAAAAGTCCTATGTCGTGCAATAAGAAGCAAGCTTCAAAAATCCATTTTTCCTTGAAAGCATTATTTATTCAATTATAATGGTAATACAGTATTGGAAAACCAGTGGCGGAGGTGTTGTACATTTCGTTCGGTGCATGAATATACGCCAGTGGCGTGGTAGGTGCAAAGTTTTCAGTTTCACAGGATGTACCATCAAATTTGCAAGCGTCTATAATGTGTGGAAAAACACCAAAGATGTGACATTTCTTTAGCAGAAATTCCGCCTTTTGTTGGCCGCGAACGTAAATGTAGTCTGCAGCTTGCTTTCCAATATTTCATTTACTTTAGAATATTCTACATCTCCTGAAGAGTATCGAATGTCATGCACATTCCTTTCCAAGTAGGATGTAGTCTTTTTATCCTCGTTATTTAACGTAGGAAACGGTTGTGGGAGTAAAAATATGTACTGTGAACTTTTGAAAACAATTTCTGTGGTGAGTTCTTTGGCAACGAAAAGTCCATTTACGACAAAGCCTTGAATGTCTACAAATGCTACTCTCATGTTGGCGTCTGCTCGAATACTAACTCTGATCAGAGGTCGAGAACTATCGATAGTTATCGATGTTTATGACTATCGAACACAATCGATAGTTTTGAAAAGTTATCGATAGTATTCGATAGTGGTATATGCGCGGACACACACCATATCGAAACATGTTTTGATATGAACAAAGGAGGAAAAAAGAAGACGAAGTATCTGTTTTCGTGTTTTATCTCTGACTTTGTCGTTTCGTGGCATATTTTCTGTTTTAACTTTTTAACCTCTCACCAACCGTCACCTGTCTGTCCTGTCACATGTCACCTCTCTTGTTTTTTAATGAAGTGAACTTTACTTTTACTGTTATAAAGTTGGCATAACATTACATATAACCTGTAGGTATAGTAAATTTTATACCCATTTAGAATAAGACCATCCTTATTTATTATTAATAAATCGGTTGAAACAAAAAATTACCAACAAAAATGAACGTCGTAACTAATTTATTAGATGTCACGTTTTTGAAGTTACGTCAAATTTTGATTTCATGTTAGTGTCATAACGCAAAATAAGATATGAAAATGCGATATTCTGATGAATCCAAAAAACTTATGCTTAATGTAGTAAACTATTTTCAAAACGATTTAGGATCTTGATTTAAGGCAATTCAAAAAGCGTCCGAAGCACTAAAAGTTCCAGAAAGCACATTATATAATCTTGAAAAACCAAACAGAGCTACAGATTTCGAATTTAGAAGAAATATGTCTGCAAGCGTTTCCCGGAGCAAAACCCGAATTGCAAAAAATACCCTGCATTGTTTGAGGGAAGTAATTTATAAAATGTATGCGCGAAAGGATAAAATCACAGTAGAAACTATTTTACGGCAATTTATCGAAGAGTCTCCAGAAACTAAGATTTCCAAAGGTTCGTTATATTTGGGAATTAAAAAAATGGGTTTTCATTTCAAAAAACAGGATGGAAGAAAACATTTATTGGAAATGCCTGCAGTCAGATTAAAAAGAATATTATTTTTGAACAAATGACATGCTGCTAAAAGCGAAAAGCTCTTTACACCTGTTTTTCTGGATGAGACATGGGTTTTTGGTAAAAGCGGGGACAGAAGAATGTGGCAAGATGGTACTAAACACAGTGATTTAAAAATAACTGGAAGTGGGACACGATATGTAATTGTTCATGCCGGTAATAAAAAAGGTTTTGTGGCAAATGCATCGCTTATTTTTAAATGCAATAAAAAACAGGCGATTACCATGATAACATGAACACCGAAAATTTTGAAAATTGGTTTAAACAGCAACTAATTGTAAACTTGGAAGAACCATCGTTAATTATAATGGATAACGCAACGTATCACAGTCGCCTGGATGAAGAAATCCCAAGAAAAAGTTGGAGTAAAACACGCATGTTAGAATGGCTCAAAAAAAAGAATATTCCTTTTCCAGATCACATTTTAAAGGATGCTGTTTGGAATATAATTGAAAAGCAAGTTTTGCCAGAAAAAAATTATCATTTAGACAAATACGCTGCCGAGCATGGTCATTGTGTTCTCAGGCTACCACCCTATCATTGCCATTTTAATGCCATCGAAATGGTATGGTCAGAAGCTAAAAGGCATTATGACCAAGCTATTACGAAAACTGCAAGGTCACCTACTGAAGTCTTAAAAGTATGGAATGACGTTGTAAAACATGTACCGGAGCAACACTGGCAGAATTACATAAATCATACAGAGAAAATTATTTCTGAAGCATGGGAAGTAGAAAACAAACTGGACCTACTAAACATCGAACCTATGGCGATCTCTGTATCCAATTAATCCGATGATGAACTATCACTTTCCGAAAGTTATTCTGATTTAGAGACTAATTAAACTTTGCCTTGAAGATCACGTTGTCATTTTTTTAAGATCTAGAATTTGTACTTAATCGAACTCTCTGAATTGCCATATTTTTTTAAGAAAACTATGTATCTAGTTAATAAAACAATGTTTTTAAAATTAGTGCCCTTCTTTTATATTCTTTTATTATGTCAACATCTTTAGAATTTTATGAATTTCATAAAATTAATTTGTATTATTACAAACCGCCACTGATAATATGAAATTTCAAGTCACTACGCCAATGCAATAAGAAATATGTCAAGCATTTGACATGACAAAGGTCATAACCTAATTTTTTTCATGCGGGTTCAGATGGTTCAAGAAGCCGCATACGTTAAGTTACTAAAACGGCTGGTACCTCTAAATAGGTATTAATTTTACTATACTCGTAAATTATTTAAAATTACTAGTCTTGCAGACTATCGAAAACTATCGATGATTTAGAAAAAACTATCGATAACTATCGATGGTACGGCTATCGATAGTTCTCGACCTCTGACTCTGATCAACATCTAGTTTAAGCTAATTTCGGTGAGGGGGAAGGGGGAAGTATTCCATTACGCAATCGTGAATTATGATGCAATAGACTTTGGTGTTTTCGGGAAAGCCTGGACTGGCACTCTGTAACTTGTATTTTAAGGAAAGGGATAAAGAATAAGCAAGCGAAAAGAATCGCTATACTTGATTAGCGGTACTCTATAAGCGAATCTCTAACGCCTCTGCTATAGTTCGACAAGATTCGTGATCGTCAATCGGATAGAGAATAATCTACTAATAATTCAGAAAACATTATGCAAATTTGACTATTTAATGATAAAAATGAAAAAGAAGAAGACATTTGACATTTATCTATGAGTTTTGGTTAGCTTTAATAACCTCACATTTTCATTTATTACATTGTTTAAAGTATTTACCTATTTGCTTAGTGCATAATTAATAATATTGTTTAGTGAATTTTGTTAATAGCTGTGGCAAGGACTAGACATTCTGTGTTATTAATTCATCGGGTTTTGTTAAAAGTGTTGCCAGTACAAAGATTTCTAGTAAATGAACTCGAAAACATTGCAAGAATGCATGAAAATAGAGTTAGAAAAGGGGTATTGCGAGTTGAGAGTGATCTATTCAGTCTACCTGATAGACGTTTCATTGAACTGTTTCGTCTAAATAAAGACCTATTGGCATATTTATTCATTCAGCTAGTCCCCCATATGGATTATATGAGCAAAGAAACCGCCCTACGCCTTTTGCAATTGGCAATTATCAAAGAGGTAGGTAGATATAATAATCTATTAAACTAGTGCGTAACCCTAGAAAATTAAAATTAATAACAACAACATAACCTCTTCTTTTTTCATCGAACAGAGATGAAAAATCTTGACACATTGAGTAGAATAAGACAGAACGATACGTCTCTATAGAAAGACTCTTAAAGTTGTCGCTGTCATTCGCTTCGCTATCGCATCTTCGGTCATGTTCAGCTAGGCTCGGAAACGACCGAACTCAGTTACAGATACGAAATGGCGAAGAGAAGGGAATCTTTATCGCTATTTTTTTTTACAGAGGGCCAGTCCTGTTTGCTTCAATGTCAAGTTTCACATCGACTGTGGATGCCTCCATGCTTTCTTCCTGTTTCGAACAATCGATAACAAACAATGCATGTCGTTTGAAAGAAGAATAATCAAGCGTGGAGTTCGTGTAGGATAATATACACAAATAGATCGGCCACTGTATATAAAAAAGTGGCCACGCCATCAAAACTAGTGACATCTATATTTGGAGTCGGAAGTACCAACATTAAATTCGCTAAAGGTTCAGATCCAGGCTAATCCTGTAGTTAAAAAAAGCGGGAAATTCAAAAATTAATATACGCGGGAAATTCAAAAATAAATGTTCGCGGGAAATTCAAAAATAAATGTTCGCGGGAAATTCAAAAATAAATTTAGGTGGGAAATTTAAATAGTTGTATTTGTAATAATTCTGTAGTAGTGAGGAAACCAGTGTAACTCATAGTTATATTAGTAGTATTATTGTCTTCACATCACACTTTTATTTTGCTATTATAGTAAAATAATACCAGTGTAATGTAAAGACAAAAACTCTACAAATATAACTATATAACTGATTACCTTTCTACTACGGAATTACTATAAGTTCAAGGTAAGTAAAAAATTAAAAGGCGAAATGAACATTAATCTAGTTTTTATTTCTTCACTTGGTTATAGGACAATGTATAACATTAAAGAATTCTAACAATTCGTAAAGTTTGTCAGGGATCTAGAAAACATCTGATAACTTCACTTGATATAATAAATGAAAAATGGGAAACAATTCACTTTATCACTTTATTTAATTAACTTGGATAAATATAAACAATAAAAACAATAAGAAAACAGAAAATTCATTGAAAATTTAATACTTATGTAATTTATTTAAAACAGAAAATGCATTGAAAATTTAATATGTAATTTATTTGAAACAGGAAATGCATTGAAAATTTAATATGTAATTTATTGGAAACAAAAAATTCATGGAAAATTTATGATGTCATTTATTTAAAACAGAAAATTCATTGAAAATTTAATATGTAATTTATTTAAAACAGAAAATGCATTGAAAATTTAATGTGTAATTTATTTAAAACACAAATTTTAAAATTTTAATATTGTCTATAATCATATAGATGATAATATTATGCAGAAGATGAATTTGTGATATCAAAACGTAAAAATTAAATTTAAATATACAGGGTGTTTCATTAAGAATTGTCCATATATTAACTGGAGAAACCTTAGCACGAAATATGAAGATTTAAAAACGCTTAAATAAAATATTCCTCCTAACCGAGATATAGGGTGTTTTATTTAAAATATTCTAAATGATTTTAGCCCATAGTTTTGACACCTTCCAATATTTTTTGTATATACTTGGCAAAGAGTTTACACATGTTTTTCTTCAAAATACACTTTTTGATGAGCTGGAACAGTTACCATTAAACCAAAGAAGTATGTGGTTTATGAAGACGGCGCCCCACCACATTTTCCTTTAGCGGTGCGAAATTATTTAAACAATCAATTTCCTCATAGATGGATAGAGTGAGGGTGTGAAACAAATTTTATCATCAAGGTGGTTAAATTATTAACGACACTCATGTGAAATAAGCAATAAAACAAAATTGGATATCTTAAACATTACCGTTAAATGCAAATAACTTGAAAACTACTCACTCTATCGCATTGAGACAAGAGGATGATATTTACGTAAAAAATGACGAATAATCAAAAAAACATGCTGAAACGATTAATACGATAGTGGCGTAGATTGTAGGGGGATAAAAGAAAGTATCCATCCCTACCGCACGCCTCTGGTAATAGAGGAAAACTATCTTTTACCACTGTTTAAAGTAACCTAACATGTATAAACTATTTGCCAAGTACGAACAAAAAATATTGGAAGGTGTCAAAACTATGGGCTAAAATCATTTAGAATATTTTAAATAAAACACCCTATATCTCGGTTAGGAGGAATACTTTATTTAAATCTTTGGCTTAAATCTTTATATTTCATGCTAAGGTTTCTCCAGTTACTATATGGACAATTCTTAATTCTTAACCCTGTATAGTATAGATATTACTAAATATAATTTTAATGTTGACGCTTTGGTATCACAATTTCATCCTCTGCACAATATTTATTTTATTCCCAGAATACTTAATTATAAAAATAATTTTTACAAAGGCAAGTTTTTTATTAGTAAAATGAAAGTTCTTGGCTGTATCAAAACAATAAAAAATGTTGTACACTCAATGTTTAACATTGCCTACTTTACACTTTTCTTTATACTTTGCAAACGCCATACTCATAATTATATCATAATCTTTACAGCCAAGATCTTTTCCTTTTAAAATTTTATTAACTGTATCCACATACTGAAAAATACAAACATTAAAAACAATATTAATAAATATATTAACATAATTCTTATGATCTCTACTCAAAAGAGAATAAGTTTCTGCTATATCCTCTGACGAAAAATGTGTCATACGATGTCATACGAATTTTTCAAGTTTGGCAATCTTCCAAAACGTTTAGTAGATATACTTTTAAAAATATTGTATTTAACTGATGGTGCACATAAAACATTTTTTTTATGTTCCCTTGAGTCAATTAATGAATTCCCATTGACAAATTCATTTGACAATATGAGATTCTTACATGAATCACATTTATACCTTTTAAAATAATTTTTTTGCAACCGCACCAGCAACATAAGGAGTCACGAAATATATTTGCGTACAATTAAAAACTTTTACAAACGGTTTGAATACAGGAGCGTTAACTTTCGGTGATATGTGTTGACCAGGATCTTGACTGAGAAAGTTTTTAAATGTGTCCAATGCACCTGTAGAAAATTGGTCTTCACAATCGAACACGAAAACAAAATTATTGACCATTAAAGATTTCGTAGATCAAACAAACGCTGAACACGAGGGATTTGTATTACGAATGCCATGACTTCTGACAAGGCCAAAAAAATTTTCGATAGCAACTTGACTAAAATTTCGAGAGCTTAAAAATTTGAAGCCCTCTTGTTTTAATTTCTGCCAAATGTACACAAAACCTTTAATGGTAAATGGTAATTTTTTTAAAGAAGGTGTTACACATCTGCCACTCTTTTTAGACGGATCTAAAAAACAAAATGAATTTAATACTGAAAGTGAATTGTTCCTCAGAGTTACATGTTTGGATGTAGCAGTAATACACCCCTTAATTCTTTACCTAAAGGAGGATTTAACAGACTTCCGTTAAGGCTGTCAAAAAGTTCATCTAAAAATAATAAAAGGTCTGCCGTTTCAGTTGCTTTGGGGTTTAAATAAAAACGAGACTCTGGGTGCAACTCTGTACTGATTTCCGCTCTACTTTTTATTGCTGTCGTGACGGTTCTACTAACTAAACACCTGAGTACAATTTTTAACTTTCATTTTTTTAATTTTATCATCAAGAATATGTTGGTCAGTTAATTTGGGGAAGCTACTAAAAAATCCCTTCTGCTTATCCATGTTATATAGTTTCTTTATGTGTTCCCAAGATGCTACTTTTTAACTCCATTCTGATAAAACTGAAGGTCTTTTGTCCGTAACCCATTTCGCAAACATTTAAATAAATGTGGATAATCAAACAAATGTACTATTTCCTCCCCATCTACTAAATATCCTTGATACCTGTTATCAATGTTGTTTGTTAAGCAATAGGCATTGATTTCTAGGAACAGCTTATTAATCGCGCTAGCATTTGTAGATCCCAAATCACAAACTGACGAAACTATTTTTGAGCCTGTGCTGCGAACTCCTTTAACAACCTCTTCAATAATTCTTACCAAATCAAATGTTTTAGTAGCATGTTCACAGAAGTAATACGCAATTGGCTGTTTCCAACTCCTTCATACACCTTTAACCATAAAAAGTAAAGCATGATCAGCAAAAGCAGCAAAAACAGCCCTTTACTGGACCAGTATCCAATGAAATTTCATCAAACACTAATGTACAAAATTTATCAACATCAACCATTTTATCTACAACCCCTTTAAGGTGATCAAAATTATTTTAGAAAGCTTCTAACCTTTTCCACTATTTTTGTAACAAGATAGTGAAAAAATTTTATCTTCTAGAGTAAATCTTCCTCTGGACTCTAATTTTTGTTGTTGTTGCAAAGAAAATTGAAATGTGGATAAATTATCATTTTTTTAAAATTTAGTGCGCTGCATATCTCTTTCCAACTATTTAAGCATTCGCTTTGGACGCGATTTCTGGGCTTTCTTGGCAGCTGCCTTCCACTGGTTTACTTATCTTTTTAAAATTCGTATATCTAGAGAATCGGAATGTCTTCTATTGCCCCTATGTCGATGAGCCAAAAAAAAGTTAACTATTGTTATCATCCTCATTCAAGTTGTAGGAAGTAAACGTATAAGTCATATACACAAAAGCAAGGTATTGCTGTGAACGATTGTTTCTGTAATTTGTGGTTGATTTCCTTTAAAAATTGTACTACTGCATTAAACATTTTATAAATTATAGTGTTTAATTTATATTATTAGTTTTAAAAACTTCAATTTTTCAAAAACCAAAGAATATACTTTTTGACATCACTTGCAATAATCAGTTATTTAACTTAAACAATCTTACAAGTTGCAGTTAAAACTCCTTTATGTTTGCCCAGATGGCCAGAAGTGGATGGCACCTGTGTGAAATTTGACGTGGACGGTAATTGTGAAAAACTTGATGTGGATGGTTTATAAGAATGGTTTACAATTGAGTTTTCAACATAACCACAAGTAACCATAAGCTATACTGCCTGTAGGTGTTTTAATTAAAAATACTTACCAGGTTCTTCATCAAACTCTTGTAGTAAACGCGTCCTTGTATATGTCTTGACTGGTCGTTGTACTTTTCCTACTGGACTATTACTACATTTTGAGGTTGAAGCGCTTAGAATAGAAATGGATTCTAAAAAAGGTTTTATTAAATTAATAATAATAAATATCCAAGACTTAAATTAGCATATCTTTTGGGGATCAACTTGAAACATAAGTTGTTGCCCTCGGAAGACTAGGCATTATACAGTTACAAATGATTTAATACTGGATATAAAAAAATATTGCAAAATTTGTATAGATACCTTTTAGCTTCTCGGGAGTTGAAATCCTAAGCTGTATCCTAAAAAAAATGTATCCTAATTCAACATGTATTTATACATCACTAATCATAATTTATATAGTTACAATCTACTGCCTATTTTAGTCCCAATAACTACTATTTCAAACAGTGCAGTACTCATATATATGAGATAAGTACTTACCAGGCAAATGTAGTGTGGGTAGAAAAAATGTCTTCAATCTGCCACAAGAATCTTTACAAGAATCTTCAAAATGAATATTACAAATTTTGTAAGACTCAAAAGCCAACTTAGAATTATTATTTCTCTCTTCCAAACGGCATTAACCTCTCGGTTAGCAGGTATGCTATGCCTATAAAAAATATATAGATCAATACTTTCCATTTTTATTTCAAGGAAATCATTGGCTTGGTATAAACCTCAATTAATACAGCCAGCAATTATCTTAACTAACTACACTATTATTTGAATTCATTTTATAAAAAAAAAATGGAATGCTTTGAAAATTTAACTAGTATATTGTAATATATTGAATGATTCTCTATACATCCTCATCACTGAAATTCTGTTAATTATTGGTTGCTAACGGAAATTTAGAATTTTTTTTAACTGATAATATATACACTGTGTCCGTAAAGTATGGAACAAATTCATTTTTAGCTAAACAGACCATTTTAAGAAATAATCCTGAACCACGTCGATTTTTGATTTTAATTTACCGTATTTTAAAATAATAATCTAATATACAGGGTGAATTACTTTCGAGTAATGACGTCACCGTCATTTTTTTTAAATGGAACACCCCCATTTTGTTTCAATTTTCGGATTACTCTAGCTGAGCTGATTCCAAAAATGTATCACATGTTGATTCCAATTGGTACAGGGTGAACAAAAATACAATAGTTTTGTGTGTGCTCATAAAGTAACGCGTAACATTCTTTATTAGTTAAATTAACAATATTATCAAAAATACTTATGAAATACATGACTTTATAAATGTTCGAACTGCAGTAAGTATTTTTGATAATATTGTTAATTTAACTAATAAAGAATGTTACGCGTTACTTTATGAGCACACACAAAACCATTGTATTTTTGTTCACCCTGTACCAATTGGAATCAACATGTGATACATTTTTGGAATCAGCTCAGCTAGAGTAATCCGAAAATTGAAACAAAATGGGGGTGTTCCATTTAAAAAAAATGACGGTGACGTCATTACTCGAAAGTAATTCACCCTGTATATTAGATTATTATTTTAAAATACGGTAAATTAAAATCAAAAATCGACGTGTTTCAGGATTATTTCTTAAAATGGTCTGTTTAGCTAAAAATGAATTTGTTCCATACTTTACGGACACAGTGTATATATATAGGAAATAGTTCGTTGCCGATACTAGTTAGGTCTAACTATTATTGTGGGGGATGCGGCAATGTGAATAAGTGAACTCTTTTTAGTTTGTTCTGAGCTTTCGGTAATTTATTATCACCATTATCAAAGAACTACAAAAGATACATTTATAGATATTTCAAACAGGTATAAATAAATTCAGTTTAAAAGTAAAACATTAATTACTTACAACTAAGCGAGGTTAATCACAATATCTATATATAATATGTATAATATGGAGAAAAAACATGGTATAAGATATAATATTCTTTTTCAAGAAATTAAATTAAAAATAAAACTATCAAAATTGACATTACGACATCGATGTTAATTTTTAGTAGTCATAGAAATGTCTTTAAATATATTTAGTATATTAGCAAGTGAAATAATAGTTGGTAAGTTAATATAAAGGAACAGAATTCTCATCTTCAATATTTGAATTTTTTGTTTTTTTGTCAAAAGATAATAAATAGCTATAAATTGTACTAAGTTTTTGAATATCAGTTCTTTTATTTAAGCAATTATCTTCTTGAGATATGAATGCCATTTCCAGGAAAATCCTTTTAGAGTAGTTGTTTTCTTTATGTAAAATTTCAAAGTTTTTATAATCTATTATATGATTTGTAGAAAAAAAAAACAACTATATATTGCAAATAAAACATGTTTAACGATCAAATCAATTTATACAAGAGTTAAAGATAAAACTGATATTCTTAATCTTTCAAATGTAGTATACTGTATCCCTTGTAGAAATTGCGAGGATAAATATATTGGTCACACTAGCCAAAAATTAAAAAACCGAATTTCTCTCCATAAAAGTGATTCCAGATTATATCCCGATAGATGTGCTTTGGCCAAACATATAATTGATAAAGACCATATTATGGATTTTGATTCTGTCAGTATTTTAGATATACAATCAAATACCAAAAAAAGACTTTTCTTGGAAATGGCTCACATATCTCAAGAACAAAATATCATCAATAGAAAGAGTGATCATAAAAATTTGAGTGATATTTATTACTACCTTTTGGCTATTGATAGGGAGCATGAGTGTCATCAAATTTCAAATTCGTCTATTTCAAACATTTGAGGTTAAAATAACATCAAACAAATTAAAAAAAAGAAGACGAACCTAGCCAATCTTGATATTTTTAGATATAAGTTAGTTATAATTATATACTATTTCTTTTTCTATAAGCAAACGATTTTGTTTGACATCATTTTGACATTTACTTTTTAAAAAATTCAAATCAAAATTATTATTATTAGATGTATTTACCATTTGAAACAACTTGTAATACAATCTCGAATGCTGTCCTTGAGAATGGAAATAAAGATATTCCGAAAGCTTGGAAAATAGTGTAAAGAGTACTCATTTTACAATTTTGCCGCTTCCCCAATATTCCTGTCCTTGTACATTATTATTCGGCAAATATCTACTATAACTTTATATATATATATATAGTCAAATAACTCTTGTACCACATTGTGGTGTAGGTGATATTTCTACTCTTTCATACATTTTTTCCACTTCTTTCTGTCAGTGGCCAGCTTTTTAGCTTCTATCCAAGCTATTCCTTTCCGCTGTAATATTTCCCCTATTGTCTCGTCCCAAGTCTTCCTAGGTCCACCTCTCTTTTTATTCTTTTAAATTTTCGCTTCCCTTTTTCTTTTAGTTAATCTAGTCTCCTCCATGCGCTGCAAATGTCCCCACCATCCCAGTTGTCTTTTCTCAATATACTCCAAAGTTGGCTGTATTTCCAGCTCATCTCTTATTATTGTGTTTCTTATTTAATATTTTTTTGTTACTCCTCTTATTCGCCTTAGATACTTCATTTCAGCCGCTTGTATTCTACTCTTTTGTGTTCTATTAAGTATCCAAGATTCACAGCCATGCATTAACACTGGTCTGTAAACAGATTAAAAGACCTTTAATTTAGTTGTTCTTGAAATTTCCTTTTTATTAATAAAGTTTTTATTCATAGAATAATAAAGATTACTTGCTTTTTGGACTCTTCTACTTATTTCGGCTTCCTGTGTTCCGCCCTGATCTAACTCTACTCCAAGATACTGAAATGATTCCACTTTTTCTATACTTTGATCGTCAATATATATATTTTTATCTTTTATGTTTTATCACCATAGTTTTAGACTTATTCCTGCTTATTTTCATACCGTACTCCTTCAATGTTTTATTCCATATGTTTAGGTTTTGTTGCAGTTCCCTTTCACTTTGTGCAAATATTATAATGTCGTCTGCATAGGCTTCATTTGTTGTTTCAAATATTTGCAAGTTTCTAGGTCCTACCATATATTTTTTACATGTATTATTTGTTTTCTTTATGATTTCATCCATAAGCACAATGAAGAGAAATGGGCTTAATCCTCCTCCTTGTCTAAGTCCACCATTCTTATTGTTTTATTATCTACCCCTCTTTTTTCCAATATTTTCCACATTCTTTCCCTTGATACCATATCAAATGCCTTTTCTAAATCTATGAATACGCAATATATATTTCTGTTTTATTATCTACCCCTCTTTTTTTCCAATATTTTCCACATTCTTTCCCTTGATACCATATCAAATGCCTTTTCTAAATCTATGAATACGCAATATATATTTCTCTTCTCTTGTATACATTTCTCTGTCATCTGTTTTATCATAAATACATTGTCTTGTATGCTCCTTCCACCTCTAAATCCATTTTGCGCCACGTCTAGTGTGTTTCCCACGACTTTTCTAATTTTTCGGTCCAATATCTGTTCTAATATTTTCATGTTTGTACAGAGCAACGTCAGTCCCCTGTAGTTACCACATTCCCGCCTATCACGTTTTTTATATATAGGGACAATTGATGCCATTTGCCATTATTTCGGTATCTTTTCTTCTTTCCAGCACTTATTATATATTTTTAATAATAATTCTTCTCCAGTTTTACCCATATGTTTTATCATTTCTCCAGTTATTTTGTCGCATCCCGGTGCTTTCCCATTTTTTAACTTTTTAATTATTTCCGTGAATTCATCTATGGATATTTCTTCATCATTATTGTCCTGTATTGTTTGTATTTTTTCTACATTCGATTTAGTTGTGCTTTCTCCGTTATCTAATAATTCTAGAAAATATTCCTCTCATCTTTCCATTACTTCCATATCTTCTGTTCGGCGTTTCCCAACTCGTGCCCGTTATTACCTGGCCCCGAAAATCACTGACCAACTCGTGCCCGTTCAAAAACCAGGTAGAAAATTAATACACCAACTCGTGCCCGGGTGCATCGGAACTGCGGTTTTTAATTCTTATTTATTATAATTAAATATTCAAGACCTACATATACAGTTGTCATTTATTTGAAATAACGCAACCATTTTCCAATATCACTTGATTTCGTAATTCGGTCCGCTGTCGAATCTAACTGGGGTTGGGGTTAGGTTTTGTTAGGTTGGTCAAAGTTCTCATCTTGTAAAGTGCGTGTATTGATATTGTTTAAAACTTCAAACACCTCTTCGGCATTTGATGGAAGTTTTGGAAACTTTTTACGTTTTTCATAATAAATTGTGTACTTCAGGAAAACCCAATTTAACAATAATACCTGTTCCTATAGATGGGATGGTAATTTGAACAGTTAAATTTTTCAATCGAGCACGAGCTAGGTATACAGATTATTGAGACCTTTACTCTTGTACCTTTTAAGGGATTAGTGGGCACGAGTTGGGATGCGCCCCTTCTGTTAACATTTCTCCTTTCCTGTTTTTAATATTAGTTATATTTGTGTCTTTTTCAGTTCTCCATGATTTTAGCACTTTGTCAAATAGTTTTTGGTTACTCTTGCTATGCTTCTCCATTTTTTTCCAAATTGTTTCCATTGATCTTCTTTTGCATTTTTAACTAATTCTTTGGTTTCCCTTCTCTCGGTTTTATATTTTTCATAATCCTCTATTTTCCTAGACCTTAGGTAATTTCTCCACATATTTTTCTTTATTTTGATTTGGTTTCTAATTTCGTCAGTCCACCATGCAGTTTGTTGTATATGATTTTGTTTTCTAGTTATTCCACATACTTCTTTTGCTGTTTCTGTGATCGCATTTTTCATTGAGTTCCAAATTATTTCAATGTCATTGTTAAGCTATTTCTCAACATCCTCCAATTTTTTGCTGAGGTATATTTCATACTTTTCTGCTACTTTCTTGTTTCTCAATTTAAACGTTTTTATTGTTTCCCACTCTTCTTTTTTGGACCGAGTTTCTCTTTTTTCTTTGTTTTCTGGTTCATACTCTTTTATTGTCCTCAGTACTACACAATGATCACTGCCTATTTCTGGTCCTCTTTTCACTTTCGTATCTTCTTCTACTTTTCTATTGTTCTTTTCTACTAGAAGGTAGTCTATTACTGATTTTTCTCCTCTTCTGTTTACCTTTCTGGTGTATTTATGTATATTTTTATGCTCAAAGAACGTATTTGTTATTACTAATTGGTTTACCAAGCAAAAATCTAGCATTCTTTTGCCATTATTATTTCTTACTTGCTCGCCATGCTTTCCTAATATATTTCTATACCATTGATCTTCTCTGCCCACCCTACTATTAAAATCACCTAATATATATATATATCAGGGTGTGTCATTTTTAGGCCATTATTTTTTTTACTGCTATACCAGGAAATCTGGTAGTATATAGAAAATAAAAAATTATGCCGCTGGGCTAAAAGGTTTAAGTCCAATAGCGGCTTAGCTCATCAAAAAATTCGATTTCCCATTTAAATAACACAGGAAATATTTTTGTTTTGTTTTAAGTGGACTTTTCGCTATTAAACAATTTTTTGTTCAAAAAACCTTCTTATGGCTTTTGTAGAAAATTAAATTCTCTACAAAAATATCTCTTTGGACGAAGACTATAGAACCACTAGTTTCGAAGTTATAGCCCGCCAAACGGTATCATTTAAAAACATACACATTAAATTCAATTTAATTTTCAATATATTACTCTTACATGAATAATTTAATTTTATTGTATATTTTTGAGCATTAAAATTTTAAATAAGTAGCATCAAAAAATTCAGCAATCACATGCTCAAAAATGTACAATAAAATTAAATTATTCATGTAACAGTAATATATTGAAAATTGAATTGAATTTAATGTGTATGTTTTTAAATGTTACCGTTTGGCGGACTATAACTTCGAAGAAGGTTTTTTGAACAAAAAATTGTTTAATAGCGAAAAGTCCACTTAAAACAAAACAAAAATATTTCCTGTGTTATTTAAATGGGAAATCGAATTTTTTGATGTGCTAAGCCGCTATTGTACTTAAACCTTTTAGCCCAGCAGCATAATTTTTTATTTTCTATATACTACCAGATTTTCTGGTATAGCAGTAAAAAAAATAATGGCCTAAAAATGACACACCCTAATAAATATATACTGTTCCTTTGGCTTCTTCTGTAGCTACTTGTAATTCTCCCCAGAATTGGTCCTTATTTGCTGCTGTATCGTCCTCGTTGGGTCCATAATCTACTATAACTGTTTTTTGGATATTTTGATCATTTTTATTTCTATTCAGTTTCTTATTTATTATGCAACCAACTCCTGAATATTCCCTTTTACTCCACTGTATATACACTGTGTTCATTTGAAAAGGACCCACCCTTAATATTTCAAAAATGGGACATATTAGAAAGAAATGCCGAAACACGTCAACTTTTAACTTGAGGGGGACACTTTTTGGCGCTAATGTCATAAACGTCAGATTCACCCCCTCCCTACTGGAGACACCCCTTACATTTTTTCAAATGGCATTAGATATCAAGTCACACCTCATTTAAAAGGTCTGGTAAATCTCTATTCAATCATTTTGTTTTGCCTTTGATACCAGCCTTCCATTGTTATTTAATCGTTGTTTAAAATTGGCTCTTTTTCAACTTTTATTGCCTGAATGTTAATGGTGGTCACTTTGACACATGATTAAATAGCAGTTTTTTCTTGTTAACAGTTGTCTTTTTACTATTTGTGAATTTTTTATTCTTCAAAGAGTCTTTCCATCATAACACAATACGGGGGCATACGAAAAGTTGAAAAAGAGCCAATTTTAAACGATTAAATAACAATGGAAGGCTGGGTATCAAAGGCAAAACAACATGATTGAATAGAGATTTACCAGACCTTTTAAATGAGGTATGACTTAATACCTAATGCCATTTGAAAAAATGTGAGGGGTGTCTCCAGTAGGGAGGGGGTGAATCTGACGTTTATGACATTAGCGCCAAAAAGTGTCCCCCTCAAGTTAAAAGTTGACGTGTTTCGGAATTTTTTTCTAATATGTCCCATTTTTGAAATATTACGGGTGGGTCCTTTTCAAATGAACACAGTGTATATATATTTCCATTTATCATTGTTATAATGTATTTTCCTTTCTTTTTAGTTTCAGTTATTCCTAACAAGTCCGCTCCCATTTGTACAAATTCATCTTCCAGTTCTTTTTATTTTCCTGTTAAGCCCCTTATATTCCATGTCCCTATTTTACCTTTTTGTTTTGCTTTAGCTTCTTTTTGTTTGTTTTGTACTCCATTCATATTTTGATTTATTATTCCTGTGTATTGCTTTATATTCCCATGTGCCAGGTCTTTTCAATTTTCAGTCTCCTTATGGGTTACTATTAGTTTTTTTGTAATCATTGTTTTATCTGTTAATTGCTGGTGAGCGTTCTTTTGTATCTTGATCAGGTTATTCGTCTGTTTCCCATTTCCATTCATTAGATTCAATGTACATTTTCCTGTAGCCGATTTTAACGTTTTTCCCTGTTTTTCTTTCTTCATTAGCTCTATATCTTATTTGTTTCATTATTTCTCTATCTTTCTTTGACAAATGGTCCCATTTTTGTTCTCAATTTACTTTTAATTTTCATAACTTCTTTCTTTTGCTTCTGGTCCTTAGTTGTATTAAACAGGTTTTATCTCCTAAGCTTGTTGCGCTCAACACTTCTGTATCAATTTTTAATTCACACTTCATAAAGTTTTCTATAACTTGTTTTAGTTCTATCCTGTCTTTGTTATCTATTATTAAACCTTGCAATACAATATTATTTCTTCTTTTTTCATTTTCAATTATTTCCAGCCTTTCATCCATATTTGCTACTGTTTTCTTCAAATTTATATTTCCGTTCAGTAATTTTTTATTTTCTAATCTCAACTCATCAATCTCTTTTCTATATTCCTTTTGTTCATTACTCATCTCCGTTAGCTCTGTTGTTATTGTTTTCATCGTCTCCCCCATTTGTCTCATCATCTCACATTTCCATATTTTCCTCAATTTTCTTATGACTTTTAACTGATGATCTTTCCATGTTTCTACTTCTTCCTCGGTATCTTCGTCTTCCTCCCTTTCGCTTTTCCTTTTTGTGTATTTGTCCTCGTTACTTGCCATTGTTCAGTATATAAATTAAGATATAAATAAATTAAATGTTAATTTTCCTATATTTTATTACCCAGCGCAAAAAATGAGGATCCCAGTAATCTCGTCGGAAATCCTCACTTTTATCCGTGTTTTGATATATTTATTGAAAATAAAACTTTTGAACCTACCTTAAATGTCTTTTATTTTACACAATCTGGCAACTTTGTATTAAATTTAAGCTGCAAATCTTGTTCAATTCAACTTTATAATCAGGTATATCACTTAACCACTTTCACTCTTTAGTTTGTTTACTTTTGATTTTTGTCTTGTTTTTTTAGTAATCCGCTGAGTTATTACTTATATTTCACTCTAATATGCTCACTATCAATTATTTCCCGTCACAAACTCCGAAAATTAGAATAATTTGTAGCCGAAAATTTAATTAACTTCGAGATATCAGTGCCACGTTGCCAGTGCAACTGATAATATAAAGGTAGAAATTAACATGTTTATTAGTACTAACCTTCTCGACTGCCTATCAATGCATCCAGGAACACAGCAAATTCTCACATAGGAATTCATCTTTAAATACTTTAGAAATATTTTAATGAGAAAATAAAAGCACCAACAACGAGATAAAATGATCAAAACTTGATACTGGTACGCTCTTTATTTACGAAGAATAATAATAAACAACATTACTGCTAGTTCGGTGCATGATTGCAACCTAATTTAATCTTAGACTCCAGGATAGCCAATTGAAACTTAATTTCATTTTAGGCTCCATCTACCAGCTCTATTTGAAATTTTCAACGTTTAGTTCCGCCTCCAAATATAGATGTCAGTGAAAATCGTAACAATTTTGAATTAATTTCGCCCACCCGAGAGCCCAGGGACTGGTTGGGATATAATTCAGTATAGTTAAAATATGCTTCATTTCATGAGATTTATTTTTATATCGTCATTAGGAAAGATATGTTCAACTTTTAGTTCAACCTTGTAATGTTAATTTTTGCAGTTGTACTAGAGAGCGTACCAGAGACATTTTTCCCCTGATGCATAGGTTGCAGTCATCATCATTTCGCGCTCGAACTAGTCATATTGTTTGTCGCCCACATGTAATCATGGGGTAATCTTTGAAAATGTTGAAAATATGTTTAAGAGGTATTTGAAGGTTAAACGACTTGTCGCTGGCATTCAGAATAGGATCTTTCGGGTAATTTCAGCCGGCTATAGCCATACGATTGGAGTCTTCTTGGTTATAACAAGTCATGGCGCGTACGGCATTTACGATTCTAGGACCCCGAACTGTCTCAATTTCCCTAGCACTTTCACTGTACGTACATGAATTGAATAGGAAGGCTCCAACATCATTTGCTAATTTTACGTCACCAGCTCCGTGCGTTTGAAGCGAACCTTTAATGCACAGCAAAAACGGCATTGCGACGACTGACTGACATTAGATTGACAGACGACGTATCACCACAGACCGATACTCAGAACAGACTGCCCACTTACACTACATTTCCCCCTATCTTTAATGTTAAAGATTCAATAGAAGGAAGTTTAACGAGCCTTCCAGAACGAGTAACATGGGGATGAATTGGGGAAGCTGAAATTTCATTTGAAAAATCGTTATCAACATTTTTTTTAAACATCAAAGGACTAGACACATCAGCTTTCGAAATTTCAACTTCTTTTACATCTAACTTTGTTTCTTTATCAACATGTTCTAATACTCTTCTAGATGACCAAGGATTTTCAGTAGACACTTTCGGGATTATATTGGTCACATTTGGGGCTTATTCACGATATTCGGCACTTCACTTAATTGAGGAGAGACTATAGTTGGTAGCAATGGTTCATTAACACTAATCTTTAACTGTTGGCGGAAGTTATCAGAATGGACAAACCTAATGTCATTTTCAACTCTTACCAAATATGTACAGAAACTTAAGATTTTCATAATTTTTCCTTTTTGCCACAATTTTGTTACTTTATTCTTAACAAAAACATTGTCATTTAGTTTAGATTCGGAGTTAAAGTCACATTTTTTTGTAATTTGATAGAATTGTGGCAGGGTTTTAGCAAGTCGAATCTAGTTCTTGGCCTGATTTTTAACATACACTCAGCTGGGGATATTCCAGTAACAGTTGAAGGGGTATTTCTTTACGTACACAGAAAATTTGACAATTTTCACAAAATATTTTTTTCTGAAATATCTCCACCTTCTTGTGAAAACAAACTTTTCTCTAGGCCTTTTTTATAGTTTGCACACCACGCTCGGCAATACCATTGCTCTGCGTATGGTATGGAGGTGACTTTACTGGGGAGATACCATTTGCTTGACAAAACAAAATAAAATTAGACGAGTTAAAAGGTGGACCATTATCTGACACTAACTCCACCGGCAGACCAAACACTGAAAATATTTCTTTTAAAACATTTAGTTTCAGGAGCGTAAGTGCCATTTCTCATTAATTTCACCTCCATCCATTTGGATTTTTGGTCAACAAGTATGAGAAAGACAAATTTATCTTTAAAAAAGAAATCAATGTGCACTCTATAAAAATTGTATGGTGCATTCGAGAAGCAGCATTTGAAAAGTTTTGATGTTGTTGACATACATCACAAGATTAAATAAATTTTTCTATGTCATTAGGCCACCAACAGTAAGATCTAATTAGCATGCGTACAATACCACAATGTTCTTCGTGAAACAACATAAGGACTTCATTTTGTAAACTTTTTGGAATAACAACCTTATTACCTATCAAAATACAGTTTTGTTCAACAGATAGTTCATTTCTTCGCTAAAAAAAAAGGTGAGCGATTGTCGGACCGCCGACAGAAGCTTGCTTCTTATGCATTTTTCGTGAATTTTTCAAAAAATTTGACAATTTTTGACAGTTTTTGACGAATTTTGACAATTATTTACCGTCTTTGACAATTATTGACCATTTTTGACAATTTTTCAAAAATTTTAACATATTTGGCAATTATTGACCATTTTTTCAAATTTTAATAATTTTTGACCAATTTTGACTGATTTGACAATTATTAATCATTTTTGACAATTTTTCAAAAATTTTGACCATTTTAGACCATTTTTCCGAATTTTAACAATTATTGACCATTTTTGACAGGTTCTGACAATTATTGACCATTTTTGACAGTTTTTCAAAAATTTTGATCATTTTTCAAAAATTTTGAGAATTTTTAATAATTATTGACCATTTTTTAAAAATTTTGACAATTTTTGACAATTATTGACCATTTTTCTAAATTTTTGACAATTTTTGAAAATATTTGGCAATTATTGACCATTTTTTCAAAATGTTGACAATTTTTGACAATTATTGACCATTTTTTCAAAATGTTGACAATTTTTGACGATTTTTCCAAATTCTTGACAATGTTTGACCATATTTAAAAATTTTTGACAATTTTTCAAAAATTTTAACAATTATTGACCATTTTTGACAGTTTTTGACGAATTTTGACAATTATTGACCGTCTTTAACAATTATTGACTATTTTTGACAATTTTTCAAAAATTTTAACATATTTGGCAATTATCGACCATTTTTTCAAAATTTTGACAATTTTTGACCATTTTTCAAAATTTTAACAATTATTGATCCTTTTGGACCATTTTTGACAATTTTTGACGAATTTTGATTGGTTTTGACAATTATTGACCGTCTTTGACAATTATTGACCATTTTTGACCATTTTTCAAAAAAATTTTAAACATTTTTCAAAATTTTTGACCATTTTTGACAATTTTTGAAAATATTTGGCAATTATTAACCATTTGTTCAAAATTTTACACAAAATACACAAATTTACAAAAAATACACAAAATCGGCGACATCTGTATGATTTTTACAGGGTAATCTAGACAAACCATCAGCGTTATTAATTAAAGCCCCCTTCCTATACTGAATATCATAGTCATAACCAGACAGGGATATGGCCCAACGAGTTATTCTCGAAGCTGCTGAAACAGGAAAGAATACAAAAAATCTGCGACATCTGTATGATTTTTACAGGGTAATCTAGACAAACCATCAGCGTTATTAATTAAAGCCCCCTTCTTATACTGAATATCATAGTCATAACCAGATAGGGTTATGGCACAACGAGTTATTCTCGAAGCTGCTGAAACAGGTATTCCCTTATTTTTTCCAAATATAAACCTTAAAGGTTGATGGTCTGTTATCAAGACGAACTTTCGACCATACAGATACTTATTAAATTTTTTCAACGCAAAAATGATAGCTAATGCCCCTCTTTCTAAATTACTATATTTTTTCTCTGAATTAGACAAAGTTGCAGATGCGAATACTATAGGTTTGTCTTCCCCATCTATATGGTGACTAAGAACAGCCCCAACACCATAACTACTAGCATCGCAGGTAACAAAAATCGGTAGATTAGGGTTCTAATGAGTGAGGACACTATCTGAACTTAACAAGTTCTTACTAAGTTGGAAATCCTCTTCACACTCAGTACTCCAATTTTCCGAAAAATTAACACCAGCTTTACACAAATCATTAATAATTTCAATTTACTTGAAAGGTTAGGAATAAACTTGATATAATAATTGAGAAGACCAAGGTAAGACTTAAGTTCGGTTAGACTTTTTGGTGAAGGTGTAGACTTGATGTCTTGTATTTTTTCTTGAGTAGGATGAACTCCATTAACATCTATTTCATGACCTAAAAATACTACCTCCGTTTGAAAAAACTTACATTTCTTTTCATTTATTTTTACATTAAATTCCATCAATCTCTGCAAAACCTTCTTAACACTATCAAAACAATCTTGGAGAGTACTGCCAAATACTAAAATGTCATCTAAATAGCATTTTGTATTTTTTGATCCAGATATGATTGAATCCATTACTGATTGGAAAATACCTGGTGCTGCACTAATACCATAAGTTAAAGGAGTATATGCAAAAATAACAATATGAGTGTTAATAACCATCAACTCCTGTGATTTTTCACTAAGTTTTAGCTGCTGATAGCCCCCTTTAAATCTAATACTGTAAAATATTTATGACCACCTAAGCAAGCATAAATATCCTCGGGTAAGGGCAATACGCAATAATCAGCATATATAACTTTATTCAACGTTTTCTTGAAATCTACACAGATACGAATTGCATCAGACTCTTTTTTTGGTACAATCAATTCACTTGACCTTCTGCCAACTCCATGGATAAAGCTATATCATATGCCCTCTCGAATGTTAGATTATCCTCAGCAACTAGCTTTCGTTTGACATTCATAGACTTGATACCACATACTAGCCTATCTCTTAGCATCTCCGATAAAAAATCTCAAAAATTACAATGTTGTGACATATTTTTCAATTTAGCCACAAAGGATTTTACATCCTCATCCGACTCTTGCACTGTATTGTAAAACTTGTATCGTTCAGCTATTATTAACCGTTTAGGACTATAGTGACTTACTAGTGCTCTTTTCAACTGCTCGTACGACCTTGTACTTGGTAAATTGGTTGACAACAGGTCTTTCAGCACGCTGTACCCTTCTGCCCCCATTAGCGATAGAAGCATAGGTACCTTTTTATCTTCTTTGACTTCATTCACTAGGAATAACTGTTCAAGACGTTCCAGATATGAATCAATATTGGATTGTTTGGGACTAAACTGTTCAAGACGTTCCAGATATGAATCAATATTGGATTGTTTGGGACTAAACTGTTCAAGACGTTCCAGATATGAATCAATATTGGATTGTTTGGGATTAAACTGTTCAATTGCTCCAATTAAAGCCATTTTGCTCAACAACTTTTCCCGGCAAAAAGAATAAGGACAAATGACACTTGTCTTACAGACTTTTTTTACGATCGACTTTTTGGACAGATAGATAGATAGATAGATATTTATTGCGTACCAGGAACAATTTACATTGTATAGTACATGTCAACACGTTGCTTGTGAAAATACAGTTGCATATAAGAATATAAAAATAATATATATAAATACACATTACAAAAACAAACACTAAGTATTAAACATTAAAATTAAAAAAAAATTATTATAGAGATATGTTAGATTTAGTTACAGTTATAAGTAATGAAATATTAGGAATTTTCAAGAGTCAAAAAAGAAAAATAGTTTTGTTGATATCATTTATATCATAAGGCTCTGCAGATATTGAAAAGTTTTTTATGGTTTTTTTGAATTGGTTAATTGACGCAATGTCCCGGATTTGTTTTGGAAGTATATTAAAAAAGTATAAACATTTATAAAAACAGCCCTTTTCCAGTAAAGTAGTTTTATGGATAGGATAACGAAACAAGTCTACTTGTCTGGTGTCATAACTATGATTAATTACAAACTTAGAAAAATAATCACGATTTCTATGTACATAACACACGCATTCATATATATATAAGGCAGGCACAGTAAGTAAATTAAGAGTTCTAAAATGACCTCTGCAACTATCACGAATTTTCAAACCAGCTAGGATTATCACTGCTCTCTTTTGTATTTTAAAAACACTTTGACTGTGTGTACCACCCCAAAATACAATTCCATATGATAAATGTGAATAGAAGTTACCATAGTATGCTGTTAATAATGTATGTTGACTAACTACTTTTTTTAACTCTTTTAATGAATAACAATTTTGGCTAAGTTCATTGCAGAGCACTTGTACATGATCCAACCAACTCACATGTTCATCAATAGTAATACCCAGAAATTTAATTTTGGTCTCTAATTCAATGGAATTATTATTAATTTCTATTTCTTTTGGATATGTAGTTTCGTTACGATTATGTGTAAACAATATGCATTGTGTTTTATTATTGTTCATGATTAAGGAGTTATTGTGGAACCATTCAGAAACTTTTGAAATTGACGAGCTAGCCTTCTGTTTTAAAGCATCAAAATTATTTTCTTTAATTATCACATTTGTATCATCTGCATAATTTGTTATAGTGACTGAATGATCACTTAGATATGATGAAAGATCATTAATGTACAATAGGAACAGAATTGGACCAAGTACACTGCCCTGAGGAACTCCTAGCTCAATTGGTTTAGAGTCTGAGATATATTCAACAGAATTCACTGTAATGCACACTTTTTGGGAACGTTCACTAAGATACGACTTAAACCAGTCATAAGCTAATCCTCGAATCCCCAGTTTCTCCATTTTATTGAGTAAAGTCGTATGATGAACACAGTCAAAGGCCTTCGATAAATCTAGGAATATTCCAAGGGCGATATTTCCATTGTCTAGAGCATCAAGAATTTCTCTCAAAAAGTTGAACGCAGCTGTTGTAGTGGATTTACCTTTTTGATATCCATGTTGATTTTGTGCAATGGCGTTGTTAGAATCTAAGAAAGATATTAATCGTCTACACATCGCAATTTCAAAAACTTTTGAGAAACTGGATAATAAACTAATGGGTCTATAGTTTTCTAGTAATAATGAATCGCCTTTCTTAAACAATGGTTTAACAACCGTTGTTTTCAACCTTGATGGAAAGATACCACTTAACAAAGATGCATTTACAATGTACGTCAAAGGTTCTAATATTAAGGGGGCCATTCTTTTAAGCATCTTATTACTCATACCATCATCTCCACTAGAGTTTTTTTGTTTCAGACTAGCGATAATTTCCAAGATTTCTGCTTCATTTACTTCTGTTATGTACATAGATGATTGAATATTACACATGTGATTAAGATTTACATTTATAGTTGTTGTGCCTACAAGATTACTTGCTGCTGTTACAAAAAAGTCATTAAAGGTAGTAGAAGCCTCAGATAAAGAAATTATTACTTTATTATTTATTTTAATGCCATTAAATTCATCAGTTTTCGATTTTTTTATTCCCTTTTCTTTATGTATGATACTCCAAATGGTCTTACTTTTATTATCAGAGTTGCTTATTGGATTATCATAATATTTTCTTTTTTCTTGGTTGATAAGATTTGAGTAATATATTTTATATTCATTGTAGGTTTGCTTTGGAATTTTATTTTGAATATATAGCTCAAACAAGAGATTTAAGGTTTCTTTAGCACAAGTAACCGTATTCGTTATCCATTCAGGTTTACGAGATTTATTGGGCTGAAGTTGTTTAAAAGGAAAAGCCGAATTAAAGTGTGTACAAATTATTGCACAAAAAGCGTTATATTTTTCATCCACTGTTAATGCTTCATAAACTGAAAACCACGTTTCCGTATAAAGTGAATTATAGAAATATTCATAATTTTGCGAACTGAATATACGTTTACGTTGGTAAGAGTTTTCGTTTTTTACCTGTTTATTAAAAATATTGATTAACTGACTAAAGTGATCTGATATATTATTATTAATAATATTTACTTTAAATTGGATGAAGTTTGATACATAAATATTATCTAAGCACGTTTTTGATGTATTAGTTACTCTAGTAGGTGTATCAACTGTGAATTTCATGTTATAGGCATTCAAAACATTTTTAACAAGATTTATATCTCTAACATTCTTTTGCAAAGGCAGCATGTCTATATTAAAATCGCCAGCTACTATCACATACTTATCATCATCAGCTGCTATATCTAACAGTTGATCTAATTTATTTAAAAATTCGTCTGTTTTCGTACTTGGGGGTTTATACAGGACACATATAACGTAATAAATATTATCTATTTTGAATTCTGCTGCAGTGCATTCAAAAACATAATCCTCACTCAATGAGTTAATATCTTGTCTAACAATTGGTCTTAAAAAGTCAGCACAGTATAGAACCACACCCCCATGTGCAAGTTCAGCAGTTCGCCAGTGGAATGACGCCATTGTGTAATTTTCTAACTGGTATGCTTTTATACTGTCTGTACTTTGCCAATGTTCTGTTAATACAACAAAATCAACATTTAGACTATTTAATATTACATTTAAGTTATTGACACAGTTTGAAATACCCTGTACATTTTGATGAAACAACTTTATTGATTCATTATTATTATTATTAGGATCTACTTTATCCTGTAATTGCTAGGTACTTTTTGTCTTTTTTGACTCAATATCAATAATTCTTTTATAACAAGGACATTCTGAATCTGTTACTTTATGGTTAGTGTTTAAAGTTTTTTCCAGTTTTAGATTAGTTTCAAAACAATTAATACACTTAATACTATCTGAATTGTACTCTGCTGTCTTATGATTATTACTACAATTGTAACAGGTAACTTGATTTTCACATTGTGCCGCTTTATGTCCATATCTTGCGCATTTAAAGCATCTTGTTATTGAAAAAAATTCATGTACCATACATCTTCGCCAACCAATGTTTACCTTTCCAGCTTGACATAACTTGTTTCGTAAAGCAACGTCAGTTTCCAGAATAATATTTCCTTTGTTCTGCTTCTCTTTTTGGTTGTATCTTGAATGTATTTTTAGTATGCTATTGTCGTTTGTGCCAATTTCATTTTGATCCCTAATAGTTTGTATTACTATTTCTTCATCCTCTAATATAAATTCTTCTTCAACTCCTCTTATTATAATCTTCGGATTTTTCTGTCTGCCTTCTGTAACACTATATTGATTTCCCAGTTCGTTTTCCACTGTTTTTTTAATTTTTTCCTTTGAATGTTTATTGTCACAGTTAATAATGACCACGCCTTCTTTCCCTTCTTTGACATTTTCAACTCTTACTGCTAAACTTTTTGGATTAATATTTTGCTTAATATCATTTTTTGTTTTTTTACTGTCTTGTTTTTCTTTTGGTTTAATTACCAATACTTTTGTTTTATTTTCTTTAAGCTTATCAGCATACATAGGTTTTTCTGTTGAATCTTTCTGTGATCGTATTCCCTCTACAAATTCCTGAAATTTTTCTTGTTGTTGTTTCATAGCACGATTTTGAGATTCGACAGTACTTTTCAGATTTTTCATTTCAACATAAAGATTATTCACTATTGATTCAAGTTTAGATAAGCTGAGATTGCTAGATTTTTCATTACAAGTTTTGCAAATAAATTTTAAAACTCTGTTATTTTTTAATTGGATAACTCTTAATTCAGTTGAGGTAATGCAGGTGCAGTCTTGGCAATATTTTTCTTGACAGCAGTCACATGGAAAAACTTCTTTTCCTTTATCAGGCGGTTTTCTGCAAACAGAACACTTCATCTTTTATTTCCAAAAAGTAGTATACAATTCCTGAACTATTAAGAATGGGCAAACCACTTAATGATTTTCTTTTTATAAATACTAATTAGCACAAAAACATTAGCTTTGTGTTGATATTTTCAAATTTTGAGATTCGACAGTACTTTTCAGATTTTTCATTTCAACATGAAGATTATTCACTATTGATTCAAGTTTAGATAAGCTGAGATTGCTAGATTTTTCATTACAAGTTTTGCAAATAAATTTTAAAATTCTGTTATTTTTTAATTGGATAACTCTTAATTCAGTTGAGGTAATGCAGGTGCAGTCTTGGCAATATTTTTCTTGACAGCAGTCACATGGAAAAACTTGTTTTCCTTTATCAGGCGGTTTTCTGCAAACAGAACACTTCATCTTTTATTTCCAAAAAGTAGTATACAATTTCTGAACTATTAAGAATGGGCAAACCACTTAATGATTGATTCTTTTTATAAATACTAATTAGCACAAAAAACATTAGCTTTGTGTTGATATTTTCAAATTTTGCTTCATAATTACGTTATCAAATGCCTTTGACTTTTGACACTTTGACTACACTGCCGCGGGACTCGATAAATACTCGTCGCCAATTCATTGTTATGTATTAAGTAGGAGAAATAACAATTCAACACATTGCATTTTAGAATTTATTAAAAACGGCATTACGACGACTGACTGACATTAGATTGATAGACGACGTATCACCACAGACCGATACTCAGAACAGACTGCCCACTTACACTACACAAGGCAGCCGTATTTGTAGTTCCAAATTTTCTTGATATTCATTGGGAAGTTTATGCCATATATCCAACAATTCTGAAGGTCTTACACACTCTATTAGATGTTCAATAGGAAAGTGCTTTAGTTCTTCGAAAGTAAAACTACTCAATGATTTTTGTTGGTAGATATGTTGTCATAATAGTTGTACACCCGTCATTTATGCAGAAATTTTAAACATAAATGACCACAATTTATTTGATCGTAGTTTTGATATTGGGTATTGTTGTAGAAAATTCGCGCACTCTTTCCAAAATATTTAACAACTTCTTTCGGCGGCTTCAAGTTACCAAATAAATCAAAATACTCTACATTGTTGTTTATCTTTCTGTAAGCTACCCAATGACTTCCGCTATTCTTAGAGGTATCCAAATTAGGGCACACGAGACGAGAGTGAGCGAGAGTATCAAAAATCTCGTCTCGATCTCGTCAATTCCGAAGAAATTCACTCTCGTTCAAGTCTTGGTCTCGTCTCCTTCAAGTCTCGGTCTCGTCTCCTTCAAGTCTCGGTCTCGTCTCGTTACCGGTGGTCTGGTCTCGTCTCGCTTAATTCTAAATATTGATAATAAAATCCATAAATAATTTTTTAAAACTATTATACAAAATTATTTTTACATACAGTGAACCAGTAAATTATGGAATATTATCATTATTTCGAGAACCGTCGAGTTTTAAGGGAAATCCCGAAACAGGTCGATTTTTGTTGTAAAATACCCATGTTATAATGTACCTACATGGAGTAGGGATGACGTCACCGGTGTAGGTGTAGTGACGTAATCGTTAATTTTTTTAAATAGAAATCGGTATAATGTGACACCTCATTTGAACGAGAATTTAATTCTCACTTATAATTACACGAGAGCTTTTTTTTGTCGAAGTAAACTTGACATGTATCAATAAGAATTTTGTTGCCTGGCAATTCAACGAAAAAAACTGCCTCTGAAAAAATTACGAGTCCGTAGGACGCGTAATTTTTTCTGGCAGTTTTTTGAGTTGATTTACCTAATGGCAACAAAATTCGAATTATGTCAAGTTTACTTCGACTCAAAAAAAAAGCTAGAGTGTAATTCGGTAAGACAATTTAATGAATATGTAAATCAATAAATTAAAAAATGAGATGTAAATCAGTTTATTTAATTTAACGGGAAAGTACAATTGTTAAAAACACAATTATTAAAAATAGCTAGATTTTCAGAACTTTCCACAAATGAAAACTTTTTTGACAACGCAAGTTTGAGAAAAATTGTCATAACGTCATCAAAAATTTGTTTACAATGCTGGTTGTCATGCTTTCAAAAGTTAGGTTCCGTTATTGTCGCTGGAAAAGTTAGGGCAAACTTTTTTCGCTGTCATAATTACAAAATCACGCGGCTTATGGGATTTTTTATACATGAATTAAATTGTCTATTTAACGACATTATATTTTTAACTAAAATATTTTTTAAGGGTACGAAAACAATTTTTTTTATTTAAATTCAACCAAATTACAACTAATGATTTAATTAATAATGTACTTTAAAGTAACCAAATTATGCATAACAATTATTTTAAATTGAATGTTCG
Organism: Lochmaea crataegi; assembly: GCA_947563755.1. Taxonomy (NCBI): domain Eukaryota; kingdom Metazoa; phylum Arthropoda; class Insecta; order Coleoptera; family Chrysomelidae; genus Lochmaea; species Lochmaea crataegi. The sequence goes on along the minus strand of OX387422.1, from coordinate 79,197,968 downwards.
AAATGCCATCCATCGGTTTCTTGACAATATGCGAATCTACGGACGAATTCATCAAGTACATTGCGGATGGAGTAATTAGACTCATTTCATGCCTAATTCTATCTTTCAAGTCCTCCAAGTTTTGGGGTCTATTGACATAAACTTTCGATTTTATGTAACCCCACAGGAAAAAGTCTAGAGGTGTTAGATCTGGCGACCTTGCTGGCCACTCTATAAAACCTCGTCTTCCGATCCACATCCCGGGAAAGCAATTATTTAAAAATTGACGTACTTCACGTGCATAATGCGGAGGGGCTCCATCTTGCTGAAACCAGATATTTTCACTTGGTAAATTTGGATTATTGGCATTTGGATACATGTTACCAAGGACAGGTATAAGTTGATTTCTCAAAAAAGTTAAATAACGTTCTCCTGTTAGATTTTCTTCAAAGAAAAAAGGGCCAATGATTCTGTCATTGATGATCCCTGTCCAAACATTCAGTTTCTGAGGATATTGCGTGTGTGCCTCAGTCATCCAATGTGCGTTTTCTTGACTCCAATATCTGAAATTTTGACGATTCACGGAACCATGTATAAAAAATGTGGTTTCATCGGAAAAAAGGATTTGATTGATGAAAAGTGGATTGCGGATACATAAATCCTGTATAATTTCAGAAAATTGAAGCCATCGATCGGGATCGTCGTCGTTTAATTCCTGATGTAGTTGAATTTTGTAGGGATGGTATTTTTCTTTTTTTTAAATACGTAATACCGATCGTTGGGAATCTCCAGCATATTCACCCATTTGTGTTGATCTACTGTGAGGATTGTCATGTACATTAAATTTAATAAAATATCAAGTTGCACATTGTCTTCAATTTTAGGACGCCCAGCGTTTGGAATATGTTTAACGTGCCCAGTTTCTCCAAATTTTCGGACTATTTTACTTACTGTTGATTGGCTGATGGGTCTGTCGGGATATTTTGCTTTGAATAAATTGCATACCTACCTCGTTCTGTGTTCTTTTTTTATCTCCACATCCGCTAAGGATTAATATTTCTATGCGTTGTGTTTCATTTAGGTGAGCCATAATTTACCATTCAAAAGAGGCATGTTTTTTTATTCACCGGTAGATCCACCAATTCACCAACTGCGTTTTTATATTCATTGGTGGATTTCAGATTGAAGAAATGACGCGTTCATTTATTACTGTTGCATCAACCAAAATTGCAAACCATTCCACCGCTGTAACGAGGTGGTGGATAAATTTGGTGGTTTACAAAATGACAGCTCAACCTCAAAAAAGTAAAAATTTGAAGCGGATATAGCAAATTATTAAAGAAATGGACGAATAAATAGAAATCAATTTAGAATGTGATAATAAAGTATTGACTGCACTCAGCGTCAGAAATTGAAGAAATTTCAAGTGGTCTCGATTGTCATTTGTCAGATAATGATGAATGCTGTAAACAGCAACTGCGTTTTTTTATGTGCCACTGGTGACTCTAACATGTCGGTGCAGCGGAAACTGACGTCAGTCAACCGATGGTAAATCAATGATGTAAAAAAAACGTGCCTAAGTAATAATTACAATTGACAACTGATGACAATTCACAAAAACAAAACATTTACGACAATAAATATTACAGTAACTATGCCACTATCACTTTCTTGAATTAACATTTGACGAAAAGTCTCAGTGTTTATGAGAGAACTTTTTGTGTCCATTATTATTTTTGCTGTTTTAAGTATTTACTTCAGAAAGTCATGGATTCAAGAATTAATTGTAATTTGGTTGAATTTAAGTTAAAAAAATTGTTTTCGTACCCTTAAAAAATATTCTAGTTAAAATGTCGTTAAATAGAGAATTAAATTCTCGTTCAAATGAGGTGTCACATTATACCGATTTCTATTTAAAAAAATTAACGATTACGTCACTACACCTACACCGGTGACGTCATCCCTACTCCATGTACGTTATAACATGGGTATTTTACAACAAAAATCGACCTGTTTCGGGATTTACCTTAAAACTCGACGATTCTCGAAATAATGATAATATTCCATAATTTAGCCGTTCACTGTATACATCAATTTTTTAATTTTGCTCTCTCTTGTTTTTATCTTATCTTTTATCACGATGACCAATAATTTAAACATTTAAACATCATCTTTCAATGATGTATGTGATTTTGTCATAATCATACCTGCTGTTGAAAATAATCGTTCAACAGGTACGGATGTAGCCATTATACTAAATAAATCCTTGGCCATCTTGGAAAGTGTAGGAAAAACCTTTCCATGCACATTCCACCACTCTAAAATATTTTGTTTTTTATGTGATCTTTCTAATATTAAATACTCTTTAAATTCATCTTTCCAATGTTTCGAAGATTCTGTCGATGTATTATAAAGACTATTAATGTCGATACACTTTTTAATAGAATTGTCATCACTTTCAATGAGTATCTTCTCAGTTGGTTGATCATTGAGAAAGTGTTTTTAGCATATTCCTTATAAAATTTTTCGAAACATTGGATAGCCTCATTCTTCATTTCTTTACCCCAATCGGTTTTGTCGAATATTTCAACTTTATGCCGAGGATCCAAAATTGAACTCGAACATTAAATCCAATTGGGTTTTCGGTAATGTTTCAACATCTTATCTCTAGATTGTTGAAAAACAATTAATAAAGTTTCATCAACAACAGTGCGATTTGGCTCACTGTTTAACTCAAAAATTGTCTATTCAATATTTGATATAAGTACATATATTAAAAGCAACAACAACTATTGGCAGAGTCACGTATTTTTCACCACAAATTGCGTTCGAAACTATTTTGAAAGTATATATATTTGTTCAAGTAATAACCACTCATCTTCACTTAGCCTTAACATACTTATATTTTTATTATCTTCGTGACTTAACCAGAATAAATTAAAACTCTTTTTTGAAGTAATTCCTTCTTCTATCATATCATGACTGCTATTCCATCTCGTCTTAACATCCAAAATAGGTTTAATATATTTTTTTTTGGTGATGTTACAGAAATCAATTAATTTATTTTGTAATTTCTCAGACTTTCTTATTTTAATGAAAGTTCTGCGCAATTTACAAATAGCTGATTTTCGTACGTATCAAAAAAGCCTACCCCTAAACTTTGAGACCTTAATTTGCAAAAGCCCCAAAGATATGAATTTTTGAAAATTGCAAAAAGACAACGGTATGGTAATTTTGAGAAATTCATAACTCCTGATTAAATTATCGTAACCTCTTTTTACCGGAGGCAATTTTTTCCGTTTTGAAATGTAGTTTTTGGCAAAAAAAACATATATACCAAAAAATTTTTTTTTTGCCGTTTTTTCTAAAAAAAAAAGTTACAAATTAATTCGGCACTTCGAAAGAAAAATTCTTCTAATTATTAACATCATTAAAGATGTTTGTATATAAAATTAAATTACTTAACTGTTCAGAAAACATATCAGTCAATTTTTTTTGAGCAGATGACACCGATTTTTGAATCGAAGTTGAGCTCCCATAAATTTTTTCGTAGGCTTTTGAATGAGCCGTCAGTAAATGCCTCTTCATACCGGTAGTGTTGTTATTTTTTCGACTAATACTTTTTTTCACTCTTGATTTCTCACACACTAGTAAAATCGCAATCTCCCCAGCAAACAATTTCGGATGGCATCATACTGGCCCAATACCTGCTTACCAGAAGTTGCCGCTACGGCAAAACAGTGGCAAATGACGTCGGGACAATATCAATAGGACACTCTGGCCGCCAGTAGGACCAATGCCTGCGCGCCATAATGTATTATATTGGCGCACTTCAGGGCCAATGCCTGTATGCCAGAATAATATACTGTAACGGTGCATTACTGGACCAATGCTTATATATCAGTATTTACACCTGTACATATTTTAGGGTAGGATTGTAATGTTTAATTGATCTGAAAATAGGTAGAATAGCCCAGATATCGATCAGTACTGGCCAATTCCCAAATAAAAAAGCTATGAATTTCATAAATTTATTTTTTTTCATTATCCCCTTCACATTTCTTACGACTACTACTACTACCCATTCTATCTGCAGCTGTCCTCAACCATGTCTTAATAATTGATGATACTTCTGATTCTGTGGCATTTTTTGTCAGGGGACTTTTCCTCAAACAAACTGAAAAAAAATACAGTTCACTATTGTGAATACACAAGGTGTTTCGGTAAGAAATAAAAATAATTCGATGGCGTATTCTATAAAACGAAATAAGCAAAAAAGTTTGTATTAATACGTGTCCGGAACTACGTTCTTTCCTAGTTACAGGGTGGCAAAAAAATTCAAAAGGATTTTAATAATTTTTTACCACTCTTTAACTTAAAAAAGACGTATTTCCGTTTAGCCTTTCGATTAGACATTCGAACTAAAATAAATGAAAATAGATGTAAACAATGAACGTATATTTGTCATCAACTGTCAACATGTATATTAATTGAAACAAATTTATACAGAAATTATCACATCTATTTGAATTTGAATAATTTCTTACCACCTATAAGAATAAAAGTACTGATGTAAGAAAGGAATTAATTATATAAATACCTAAAAATAGTCTGTTTATATTCTTCAAATCTCCAAAACTTTTCTTGCCCATACCACTCCAATTATATCCCAATGATAGATTGTGGGAAATTACTTTAGCAAGCAATCTCCTGACAGAATCGTTCACATCTTTCCCTCCAACACAAAGAAGTGAAGCACACTAAAATCAAACAAATAAACACAAGTAAGTAATAAATTTTGAAATCATTTCTTGATTTGAAGTAATTTTTAACAGCTTTATTTGATGGGGATTCTCTACTCTACATGTGTTTTAGAATATTATATGATACTTTCAAGAATTTGATGAAAATTTCTCAGAAATATTGAAAAATATAATAAAATAAAACATTGAAGGTACTCACAGCATTTTTGAAAAACTCATCATTATTTGCCAATTTGGCATTGAACTCTTCAATTTCAGCCTCGGAATTTAGAGGAAAGTTCATGGGCTGGACATTTTCCAAAGTTTCCACGATAGAATTCCGTTGCACCATCTGCATTAAAAACTTCACATTATCAGCAAGCTGTTCTACTCGCCTATTTACATTCTCTAACAGAGCTGAAAACGATTTAATTTCAAAGAAGGAATATAGAAGAATTCATATAATGTGCATAATACATATGAATTACATCTCTCATCATAGTTGAGACACAAAGTTATGAAAGAATTATTGAATGAATGAAGAAAAAATGCATTTTATATAATCAGAACAGTAAATTAATATGTATATTCTCACTAACCTCTAGTTTCACCACCAATCTGATGTAACTCGTAGAAAGTAACAACGGGTTCTTTCGTGTTTTCTCTTTGAATTGATAAAAGTGTTTTTTCATTATCTGAATCTTCAGATCATTGATAGTCCTCAATGGTAGAGGAATTTCTGGACATGTGTCTTCATCAGATGAACCAGAATTAGGATATCTAGTTGTAGGCAAAGATCGAATCCTACTACTACTACTAATTTTAGATAAATCATTGGAGCAATCCAATTCTCGGAATGCCGAATTTGGTTTAGATTTTCTTTTAGTAAGCTCTTCTTCTGACTGACTACTTGCTGAAGTGGTGCCATATTTTTCCAAAGTTTTTATTTTTTGAATAGCTTTTTCATATGAATCTGAAACATACAAATAATTCTTTTATTATAGGGATGTGGCATAAAATATGGTCTGTACAAAAATTTTGAAAATTTTATACATACTTGTTTTATACTTGATATTTATTGGGCATGCTTTGCACAAAGCAGACTCAAAACAGGTCTTTCCCATAACAGCCCTTTTCCTTTCCTGGTCATTGCGAAAATTGGGCCAGTAACAAATTTTCTTCTTTGTTGACACCCAGACTGAAGGAACAACAGCTAAAGGTAATGAATCCTCTATGGCCTCTTCCGGGAATACCACCACAAGATAATCTCTACAATAATGTTTTACATAACAACTGAAAGCATCTTCGAAACATACAGTAAAGCGGGAAATGTGACCACTCTCATTGAAATTTGAGGTTAAATTATAGAAGTTATCAAGTACTAATGAAATTAATTCTTACCTAAATTCATCAGCCATATTCTGTTTAAACGAAACTCTTCAATGAACAACACTTCTCCCAAAAAAAACGATCCCAACACAAAACAACCAAAACGAAAAACGACAGCTCTTTAAAATGGCGGTACTTCATTACGAGACGCGATCACGAATCAACTCAACGATTATATACTAGGAAGGATAGTCTACAAATTTGTTTGTGTGCGATGTTGCAGCTATGACGTCACCACAGGACCTCGCGTATATTTAAATACATTGGTTTATACTTACTGAAAATGTGTTTCTATTGATTTTAATTAAAAATAAAGGTTGTTCGGCTTTAAAACTAATTACCTTTACCATATTAGAACACTATATTTGCTTTAAAAAATTTTGTTTAGTTTTATTTTATTAATAATTATTGTATATCCTTACAAAAGAATAGGAATATCGAAACAGTTTATATCTACAAAAGGAATTCATATAGTAATGTAGCTAGAAAATATTTACAGAATATAATAAAAAAAACACTTTTTATACAGGGTGTTTAATAAAGTTCTTATTTGGGATTATGTAATTATGAGAACAGCGAATTTTCAGATATTTGGCTAGAAGTAGTACCTACCTATATTAATTAACACAGTATTTAACTTTTAAAAGTTACCTATTGTCAATTTTACGAATGTTCCAGAACTTAATCAAAGAACATTTTAAAATGTGTTTTTTATTTTTCAGTTAAGATAAGCTTAAAAATATACATTTTGGTCTTTATAAATAAAATAAATAGTTTTTGATTGATATAAAATGTACAAAATTATTACAGATAAAGATTTTCATTATTGTACAGATTTTTTTTTATTAGATAGGTAGAATTTTTACTTCACATCAATAAATTGTAGTTGCACATCAATATTTTCTTTTAAAAATAAATATTGCTACTACATGGTGCAGTTTCCAGTATAGCAACACCTGTTCTCAAAAAATGTTAAACTTTAATGTAATAAAATTTTTAATAGAAAAAATAAAATTACTAATCAGTTTATAATTTTTTTTAATTTCTTGCTGTTGGCTCTACGATTGTCCTCATTAGCTTTTCTCTTTAAAGTTTTATCAGATTCCATTTTATAATTATTATATTTAATTCTTATTATTGTTCTTAATTTACAGAAATCAAAAATTAATTTATATGGGATGTCCTCTTTATTTTTATTTATTTTATTTGCCAATTTTTTAACAATTTGAGTACCTGGACGAAAAGAATTTCCATGATGAATTTCAAAAAACTTATTCCATTTTTTTACCTTTTCTAACCATTGCTGACTGGGTTTAATAAGGCCTCCAAATGACAATTGTTGTACCCAAGAGGGAATATGATAATCACGTTCATTTATGAATTTATAGGTGAAATCTCCTAAATGGGGCACTTCTTTCTTATATTTCTTTGCAAGCCATCCTGCTATATATTCTAGTGCATCTTCAGTCGTTTCTAGCGAGATTTCTTCAAACAAAGATGTACTACCAGAACTACCAGATCGATCAGGAGCGCTTACTGAAGAAAATGAACTACTAGAATTTGACCCAAATGTATCTTCAAAAGGTTTTGGGTCCGTCAATTGAAGTTTTGCTTTTTCTAAAACTTGAGGAGTTATAAATTCTTCATTAACTTCTTCTTTTGTGTTAGTTCTTGCATCTAATATCCCAGCACTTTTTCCCAATAATAGCATCCTAATTCGATAAATGGCTGCCAGTGGAGAAGGGTGCTCATTTGGTCCTCTGCATCGAATTTGTGAAAAAAAATTCTCAAGTGCATCCTGGTTTAACTTATGGGTGCATATATAATGTATGTCAAATCTTGTTTTCATATCTTGAAATAATAATTTTAAAGATTTGATAGATATTATCATTCCCTTTTGGAAAATCTGTAGAGTTTCCTTTCCAATTGGTCTCATTTCAGATATTTGACAAAGCATTTTATCTAAATGTTTGTTTTGCAAATTGAGATATTTACCCCCATAAGCACTTTTGATAGGTACTGATCCATGTTCGACATAGCTGTTAAAAATATCGAACCATTTGTTAATATCACCAACAAATTCTCCTAAATCAACAGCAAGTTTTTTATCATTTGCTGGTTTATATCTCAAAAGAGCTGTAGATACTGAATGAGACATAAGTTGAGCAGCTAACTTAACTTTCTGTCTCTGATTTTTTTCACAATCAAGGTGCTTTTGAGAGATTTTCCAACAGGGATTAATTTCCTTATTATTTAAATTGATTAAACTCTGAAGAGGCTCTTTAGTAATTTTTTTATTTCCATATAATATAAATCCTTTATCTAGCAACCAATTCCGAACAAGTTTTAACAAATGTGGTGCATCAGCAAATACATAAATATTGTTACCTGTATTTGGGTGACTAAAAAATGGTTTTTCTATATCAACCTGCATTTGAGACCATAAACCAATATTTCCTCCTCCACAGTCACTCACACAAGCTACCACATTATATGATATATTATGCAGTTCATTTATAATATTCGATAATATGTCCTTTGTAATCTTTTGATCGAAAGCAATATATACAGGCTGTTTCCATTTTTTGAATAGGCCTCGAGCTTGTACTACTTGCATTTGTCCATAGGGCCCCAGCACTTGGTCCTTGGCAGCATCGTATTCTTGCACAGATTTCACTTTAACTTCATCAAACTGTAAGATAACAGTTCTTTCACAATCAGTGAAATTCTCTTCAGCCAGTTTCATCAACAATAACACATCTTTTAGTATTCCTGTACTAACATCCAATTGAGATGCCCACCGCCTTAAACTTGATAAAGAAGGTAAAGGGTAATTTAACTGGTTTCTTAAATATAAATAGCAACTTTTGCTATAGTATCTTAATGTAAAGGCCACAGATATCTCTTCTCGAGTCCAGTGAACAATTTTTTTTTCGACCAGACAGCAGATCTATTTGATTTTGTGTTAGGACCATTTTTAATATTTTTTGGGTAGTCTGGATTCTTTTACTTACTGTTACTGAGCGTCCATAACATTTATTTTTGTAATATTTTAGCAATGTGTTAACACTGTTGACCTTTTTGCCTGATTTTTCCTTCAGATTTTTGTATTTTAGTAACAGCTCTTCATATTTTATTTTATAATCTATTGGTTCAGTTTTAGATATTGGAATCTTGATTGGAGCAGTTTTTTGAATATTTATGTCATTTAAATTTTCTATATTGGAGCTAGTAGAATCAATTATTTCTTCAACAATGTTTCTATTCGTTTTTTTTAGCTCTTTTTGCCCGAAGTGTCTCTTCACTCTCTTCAGAAGATTCAAGGGCTCTTTTTACTTTAACAGTGGGGACAGCTGTCTTCTTCAAAATCTTGCGTAAAGGTAACTCTGAAAATAATGTAGGAATGAGTCTTAGGAAAAATTATTTATTTTTAATTAAATTATAATTAAAGAAAGCTGCAGATTTATAATTGTTTTGAAATAAACCATAGAATACACAAAAAAATTGTATAGTACTTACTTAACAACTCATTCTGTAAGTCTCTTCCATAATCATTTGGTGTAAAGTGTTCAGAACAAATTGTAGACGTATCTACATTAAAATTATCTGCCCTTCTACAACGCCTAACCCATTCTTTGCGAATAGTGGAAGACACTAAATCGTTCCCTTTTGGGAAATAATGAAATATAATAGAAATGCCTTTCTTTTTACAAATAATTTGGTTGTTTTTGCACGTAGCAATAGCACATATTCTACCAGGCATGCCTAGACTAAAATAGAAAAAACAACCTTAAAATAATATTTCTACCAAGTCATAAATCAATTTTACCTTGAATATAATAGTACAAAAACCAAGTTTTCAAAATAAAATGAATTATGATTAAAAATCACTAAAACTTTACCAGAAACAGAAAAATTCTGACAATATAATAAATGTAAACCTAAACCACTATGTAGAAAAACTGACTGTTTGCTATTTAGGTCCTACTGTGACGTAATAACGCATGCGCAATTGCGATCTTGTTTTCAAAATGCTTGAGAATAGGAACTAGTCCATCCTTAGTTAGTATATAATCGTTGGGATCAACTCACTGGGCCTGGGCACGCATGGCACGTTTGTGCTCACTGGACGAATGACAATACGTTATACGAGTATATGCTTTGATTGGTTGTCCAGGTCCCGCTATTTTTTGAATATCCCATAAGTTTATTATTATTAATTATTTACCTTTTATTCTCATTTTGAATGATTCCTAAGAAGTATCAAATAGCTATTGATTAATTATAGTAAAATACTCCACGAATCTTACCCATATATATACGGTGTGTGGCTAAAAAGTCTTACCCCCTCCTGATAACTCCTTTATATCAAGCAAATGTGTAAAACGCTCGGACTTCGGACACGTCAACTTTTATTTAAATCTAGGAGTTTTACGTTATAAAAAAATATTCCACCCCCCTTCAGCCCCTCCACGTGACAGCGGACAGCGGACGATGGTAAAGTAACACTGGAAATGGCACATTGTTCGAAATACGTTGGCAGAAATGTAGTATTTAAGATGCTATTGGTCCAATGTCGGCTTGATTCTAGGGCAACGATTATCGTATGCCGCACAATGGGCCGATGTTTCTACGCTGCAATTTTTCCGGTGCCAGCATTGAGCCGACCAATACTGCATTGGCCCAGAAGGCGGCCAGAGATCCGATGTTTGTTGGGTCGGTGCGCGGTAATAAATCAAAATTTTATGGGACTTGCTCAGCACAAGTGGACCAAACAAAATATGTAATTTTACACTACCTGCTGTAATGAATGTAATGAATGAAATTTATTTGTGCCGACGGATATTGTAAAAAGAAAACAATGACCGAGTCTTATCTCAATACTTTCTAGGGGTATAATGGACGTAGGTTTAGGAACAGTATTAGGGGTTCGTAGGTATATATTGTTAATATTTGTTGTATTGCTCAAGTTTTAAATTATGATAATACGAAGATATCCTATTAAATAAGTGTGGTTTAAAATGTTGACCGTTAAATTATGGCTCGAATTCTTAATAATACAATGTTATGATAGGTACTAATTGTAATTTGCTTACCAAATTAATATGAACATGCCACTTGTAAATTGTTTTAAATAGTTCTTCCTTCATCTTAGTCTAGATTAGTAAGTGCAAATGTCTCTAAATCACTGTCGGAATCAGAATCGTCACTTGAGGAGTCATTATTTATTGAAATTGTTAATGGTGTCACTATAATGTCAGCATCTAAGATTTTGTCCAGATTCCACATGTTTTCTTCCTCTTTTAATAAATGATGAATTGCTTTTTGCCAATTTTCTTTAGTAACTTGTAATAGGGACCTGTCTAATGATGCTTGCACATCTTTTAGTTTGAATGTAGTATTATGTCGACCTATAAAACTTTTCACTTGTGCCCATATCAGTTCTATCGGATTTAATTGGCAGTGATATGGAGGAAGTCGCACTACGTCAATACCACGTTTTTTTGCTAGTTCGTCCACTGCATATCAAGCAGTAGGCTTATTCAATTTGTAGAAGTTCTGGTTTGACTGATTTTTGAGGAAAATTAATATTTTTGCCTGTTAGCCATTCAATCTCTGGTTTTCTCCATGATGTGTTTGCCACCTTCTCAATGTGACGAGAATGGTAACTAGCGTTATCTAATACTATGACTGAACCTTTTGGTATTAGGTCAATCATCTGCTCAAAATATTCCTCCAAAAAGGTCGGCGTTCATATCTTCATGGTAGTCTCCAGTTTTTTTAGATTGGAATATTAAAGAGCCACCATCTAAAAATCCATTGTCACTGCCAATATGAGTTATGATTAGACGTTGTCCCTTACCGGATGGACTCTTCAATCCTGTAGATAATCCTTCCAAAAAAGCCTAACGTGAAGATTGAATGTTGGTATCCTGCCACATTTTACTGACAGTGTAGCCTTCATTCACCCAGGTTTCATCCAAGTAAAATATTGGTTTGCCTTCTGCACGTAATTTAGAAATTGTTCTTAGATATCTCCGTCTCCAACAAATTATTTCGTCAGTATCAATTAGAATCGCTTTTCTATCATGTTTTGCCCATTTAAATTTTAATTCCTGTAGCGTTTCCCGTAGTTTCGTTCGGCACATTTTAGGGAAATATGGATCTTTATTCATTTCGTCCGAAATTTTAGCTAGTGTTGGGATTTCTTTCCTAAAATAAAATTCGTGCACTTTTCTTCTTATTGCGTTTTTAATTTCTTCTGCGGATTCAACTTTCTTTTTACCGCCTGCATTTTTCTTTGCGGATTTAATAACTCCACTTTTCGCTTCACTTCTAATTTTGTATATTGTTGATTTGCTCACGTCTGTCATATTACTTGTCTTTGTTACAATGTCATCAACTGAACCTGAAGGATTTTCAGTTCTTATAGTTTATTTCAGAAAGGTATAGAGTAATAAAACCTCATTAGGTATGCAAAGGGAGCACAGAGTGACCCAACGAATATTTAAGCCACTTTCATAGTTTGGCATTGATTTCATTGTAAAATTCTTTCTTTTTATCAAGTGCAGGTATAGTAAATTTTATACCCATTTAGAATAAGACCATCCTTATTTATTATTAATAAATCGGTTGAAACAAAAAATTACCAACAAAAATGAACGTCGTAACTAATTTATTAGATGTCACGTTTTTGAAGTTACGTCAAATTTTGAATTCATGTTAATGTCAGATGGTTCAAGAAGCCGCATACGTTAAGTTACTAAAACGGCTGGTACCTCTAAATAGGTATTAATTTTACTATAGTACCACCCGGGTTGGGGTTAATATATGGGTTTAGCCTATTGTTATCCATTCACAAACACTGAAAATAGTGTGCCAAAGGCGTGCCGGTAGGATACTCGTAAAAAGGAAGAATTTTATTTTAACAGAATAAAAATTAGGCATTATGTACATAGTGTTAGGTACACTTATTTTTTATTGAACATTATACAAAAAATACATTATACAGAAATTAAATTATAAAAAATCATAATATTCTTCGTCATCTGAGGAACTGTCATCTCCTCTTGACGTTATAATTAACTGGTCGACGGTCCGATCGATCAAGTAGTCAAGATCCCACATTTTCTCCTCTTCTTTAATGACATGCTGGACTGCTTTTCGCCAGTTCTCTGGTGTCACCTCCTTAATGGCTTGATCATACAGTAGCTTAACGTCTTTCATTTTGAATGTCGTGTTGTGTCTTGCTACAAATCCTTTCACTTGCGCCCATATAAGTTCTATAGGATGTAGTTCGCAATGATATGGCGGTGTGCGCAGCACAGTTACACTATGTTTTTCTGCTATATCTTCCACGGCGTATTTCATAAAACGATGTTTGTGTAAATTTCATATAGCTAATAGTTCTTTTTATTATCAAATTATCTTCAAATTCAATACTTTTGGTGGTTAACCAGTCAATAATTTCTTGTTTTCTCCAAGATGAAGTTGGAGTCTTCTCTTTGCTTCGAGAATGATAACTCGCGTTATCCATAACTACTACTGAATCATCCGGAAGATATTTTATCATTTCACCAAAATAGTCTTCAAAAACATCCGAATCCATGTCCTCGTGGTAATCTCCCGTATGGCACGACTGAAAGGTTAGCAAACCTTCTTTTAAAAATCCCTCTTCGCTTCCAATATGGACGATTATTAGTCTTTTCCCTTTACCTGAAGGCACCTTAATACCCGTTGACAGGCCTTCCATGAAAGCTTGGCGAGCACTGGTTATATTTTTGTCTTGCCACATTTTTGGTACTGTACTGTAACCTTCATTGATCCACGTCTCATCAAGATAAAAGATTTTCTTCTGCTCTGTTCTGTACTGCTTTATACTTCTTAAGTATTTTCGTCGCCAGCAAACAATTTCATCGCTTTCCAGTAAAAGTGCTTTACGGTTATGCTTTTCCCAGGAAAAATCCATATTTCTCAAAGTGGTTCATAAAAGTTATTTAGTTATCAACGGAATACTGTCATCCTGGCCAAGCTCCATTAAAATCTTATCTAGGGTGGGTATTTCTTTTTTTAAATAAAAAGAGTGAACTTTTTTTCGAATTACACTTTTGGTGTCTTCATCAAGGACTTTTACTGGTCTGTCTGGACTTTTCTTGGGAGGCTCCACTTGGCCTGCTATCTTTCTCCCCCGCAATAATTTAAAAACGGTGGACTTTCCAACTCCAGTCATTCGGGAACATCGATCGATAGTTTCTTGTACAGTAAATTTCGGGTAATCGTATTTTATGCAATCGTGTACATTTAAAATAATAAGTTTCTCATTCACTGATAGTGGAGAATTATTGGAACATCTTTTCGTTGGTGTAAATGTCGCCATTTTATTACTAATCTTATAATACTGTGAACACTATTTACGGCTTAACAGCAAATACTGATGCGTTAAACTAAACAAATATACTTATAAAGGTCTAAAAATTTTGGGTAAGGCACCTTGCGGCGCATGGTTGAGCCGAATCTGAAACAGGGTTGGAATTAGGCAGAGGCACTAATAGAAGGTTAAACGGTACCTGTTAAACGCAAAACGTAACTGTATAATCTACTACCTAAGTAATCCCTACTCAATATTTCGATATTGACACTTCAGGCCAGAAAACATACTTTTCCTAATTCTCTTACGCAATTACTTGAAATTTTAATATTACAAACAATACTATTTCAAGACCGACACCGAAATTGAGCCGAACTGGACGGAATTCCCCATTTTATTACTCTATACCTTTCTGAAATAGTCTATAAGTAATTATAAACATTGTTTATTACTTTCTCGTTCACCGACAACGCCGACTTTTTCGTACGCTTTACAGGTGTAAACCCGGATCTGTACTGCAAATTTTCTGCCATTGTCACTATTAACCGAAACTAATAATCACAATAATTACTTTATAAAAGTTATCAAGCGAGCAAGTTCTTTCTAAATTCACTAAATGAATAATTGCTGACAGTCAGACTGCAACTACCTTTGAAACAAAAATACACAAATTCCATAGTCAGGTAGGGGAATTATCTCTGAAATTATAATCCCACCCCGTCTGCCTAAGGTCATTAAGATTCGCAATAGTTCTTGAAAATTGTCTCAACAATAATAATATACAAGTCGTTTATATGTTCATAAAAATAATTACAACCGAATACACCAAAATAATTCATTCAATAATATTCCTAATAAATATTTCAGTAATCCGAATGTCTCTATACCTTAAAAATAATAATAGGTACCCACCCCTGAAATGATCTGTTCCGACAGTTTTATTACTCCGCACCGATTGCGATTTTACTATAAACATATTGCTTTTTTCTCACCTTTAATTGTTTCAAGATTAAATTTTTTTTCGAATTTCGAATGGTTGATAACAGTTTCAGTTTCACTTATTTCATCTTCATTTTCATTTGATCTTCGTCTCTTATTCGGGTTATTATCACTAACAATCACACTCGTGGACATTTTAATGTAACTGAAGTCCAAAAATCAAAGCAAACGAGTGAAGGTATAATGAAAATTTTTTAATTTATACAGTGCATAAATGCGGAATTTCAAGAATATTGACAAAAATTATTGAAAAAGTTTTCCTCGAAATTTATTCACAACAATTACTCCTGACCTATGTTCTAGGTAAATAAGTTTAATAAGGGCGAATGTTTGATATCTATTTGGTGGTTAAGAAGATTAGCAGATTTTGTTTTTATTTATCTCAAGAGCTTCTAAAATATTTAAGTTAAAGGCTTATCATATTAATGAAACCTTAACCATTCTGCTGAATTTTACGACCCTATTGTATTTGAGGCGATACAGGACGTGTCGATTTAATTTTGGTAAAACCGACCTGTTTTATCATTTTATTCCCCATAGAAAAAAAGAAAGACTCGCCCTATATTTATAGTATTATTGAATGAATGAATAATGAGGCACTTTGCTCCTACCGAAAAAGAAATATAGATAGAAGTGTTTTTATATTTGGAAATTCTATTTTTTCTTGAAAGGTAATCTTAATTATCGCAAGTTTATAAGAAACATAATAATTAATATTCTTTCAAAAATCGCGTATTTTTAAAACAATCGATGTATAGACAAAACACATTGGCGATTATAGTGGAAATTCTCTATATTTAATTGTTTTATGTAGGTGTTAAAAAAGGACGCGTCAAATATAAAAAGAGTTTACTGTATGTCTGTAGTAAGGTAGAAAATTTCGAGCCAAAGAAATCCCTTCAATTTATGACTCTCTAGCTCGAAGATACACATACACAACCGAATGTAAGTTATCCCGTCGATCTTTTGAAAGGAATCTAATAATAAATCTAAAATATAATAATCTGCAAGGATAAGTATTTATGATAAGTGATAAGTAACTATAAAAAGAGTTAACAAATTAAAGTAAAAATATGGAAAAATCATACTCGGTTAAGGATGCCATAATGTTTTGTATTGATAAGCTACGATATATTAATATGCATACTCCAAAAATTAGAGTTTTAACTTTTTTTTTTAAATTACAATAAAATATTTCACAGATGGTCACCAGATTTTATATATTGTAGAATGTATTGTTCTCTATGTAGACCTTTTCTAATTTTTCGAATGAAAAATTTCATAAAAAACTTAAACGAGACTCTCGGGTTGTGCTGTATGTGGTCTCGGAATCGCCCATAATATTTTCAAAAATGTCTCGTCTCGCTTTTTCGAGGCGAAACGGAAAAATCTCGCTCTCGTGTGAAGCCCTAATCCAAATTAACTACTGCACATTCTTGTTTCCGAGGGCCGGTTTTGGGGAGAGTGTCTCGCATGAAAACTCCTCGAAAATTTGGTAATTTAAGCAATCTTGCGTAATGTGCTATGTCGAAGTCGGATAGTGCCTGATTGGGTAGCTTTATTAGTTTTTTTTTAAATACAATCCAAAACCGCCTTTTGGGTACTTTTTCAGGTATAGGCAAGATCCTACACGTTCCATAGCCTTATTATGACGTACATCTTGCTCCAATTTATTTTGCGCATGCTTAGCATCAATGACGGTTTTTGCAATCCCAGCAGCACCACCTTACAAAGCTCCAAGTGCCGAAAGGCCAGCAAACAAAGGAACAAGTGGTAGGAAGCCTCCAGATTTCGCTATAGGTATTACTCGAGGAACGTCAACTTCTTTTTTTCCACTAAATTATTTAATAAATGCTTTGGCTGCTCGTACGGCAAACATTGCAGTGTCTTTCAATGATGACCCACTCTTAACCGACTTTCCCACTTTTGCAACAACATCTCGAAGTTGTTTCTTAGAACGACGACGCCGACATCCCATCCCCAGCGTTCTTTTTACCTTCATTCCGCCTGTCACAAGTAATGCAGCAGTTTTCTCCCCCAAAGAAGCGTCCTTTGATTTGACACGAGCCCAAGCTTTGTCTTCCAACTCCTTGTCTGCTTTATGGTTCGTCGAAAGACTTATTTTGCCAATAAGCAATGTCGTGCTCTTTACCTGCGGAGTCTAAAGGATTCATGTCGGAATCGCCGCGTGCGAGACGTTTTATTAATTTTGATCCGGCTGCAAAAACACTTTAATCCAAGATATTCCTACTATAAGGTTGAATTAACTTACGACTACAGTACTGATAGCCGGGAAGATGAACCTCAACAGGTAGTTTATTAATTAGAGAATTCAAAAGACCTTCTCCCTCAAACACCAGCATTAATACTGATGTATGGATGTGGTGACGTCTATATTTATTAAATAGCACTGAGAACAACGTCACAGAAGATGGAGATCATTCAACAAGAGCCGTCGATGCCCATTGAAAATCTAGATTTTACCTCAACGACATTGATCGGCAAACATGGTAAATTGTTACCAAATTATTTCCGTGTTATTATATGTGGCCCCAGCGGATGTGGAAAGACGAATGCTGTGCTGGCGCTCCTATTCAATCCAAATGGCGCGAAATTTAAAAATGTTTATGTTTATGTTTATTCAAAATCGTTATTCCAAGCGATACTGCAAGAAGTAATCGCAGAACCAACCATTAGACAATGGGGAAATAATTAGTCCAGATAAAGCTCTAGCAAACTCTGTGTTTTTATTTGACGATGTCGCGTGTGATGGCCAGCAGGAAATTCGTGGATACTACTCCATGTGTAGACATAAATATATCGATGCTGCATATCTTTGTCAAACATACTCAAAAATACCGAAACAGCTCATACGTGACAGTTGTAATATAATTGTGTAATTTAAGCAGGATGAGGTAAACTTGAAACTTATATTTTTACGAACACGTATCTCCAGACATGGATGTTGGCACATTTAAAAATATGTGTTCAAAGTGCTAATCTGACCGCTATGGTACTTTGGTAATTATGAAGGATTTTACCCTTAATGATGGTAGGTATCGCAAAGGATTCGATAAATATATAAAATTAAAAGCTGTGCAAGTGTTTAGTCTACGCCAATATGTCCGACGATAAGGTTGCAAGCTGCAAGGCAAGGCAAGGCTGTATTGTGCAAGAAAAAAAGTGTCTGAACTCGCTAGATAAATTCGCAAAAAATACTTGGCGTTGAAATAAAGTAAATCAGAGCAAGATGAATCTCTTAATAAACTATTCAAGCCAATATCCAAACCAATTGAAGAAATTGTGCGATTCTCAAAAACATTGCAAAAAACGATTACAAATTTAAATCCAATTAAAAAAGAGGAAATGAAGGAAGAAGAAGAACCTATGACAGATTATGTAATTACACCTTTTCTCGAAACGGAACCGGTGGCCGAAACTGATGAATCCGGCAATATTACACGTTCTGAATCTCCAGAAGAGATGTGTCCCGAAATTTCTCGGGAAGCTTTCGCAGACTATTTGGATCAATATCCTGTCATCAGTTCATTGAAGATTACTTCCAAAAAGATTATAAAATTGATAAAAATTATGGTCCGATATACAGTGATGAAATCAGGTCATTAGGCAAACGTCGAATTGCGTTTGATGAAAAAACCAGTAACATAAACATACTACCTCGATCTTGTTCATTTCAATTATGCCTGTCGATAAATTCGGACATAGACATAAAACGCCCTATGCGCGTTTACCAGCAAAAATCACGTTTCCTCATACACCCGACGGTTATATTGATATTGAAAATGTGAAAATTTGTAATGTTAGGGAACCGTCAACAAATAGTGATGCTGCAACAAAAAACTATGTTGATGTGCAATTGAATTACTTGTGTACTATCAACTCACCATTAATTCAAATTGTGAATTTAAAAGCAGCCAAGAATATTAAAAAAAAAATTAGTCTCCAGACGAAAGTTATGTATTTTAACAGTTTCACTATACCTGCTTTATAAAAAATATTTACTGTAAATATAATTAGTATTACCAACTGCAAATTGTATACATTTCATTATTAGTAAATCAAAATCCATTGTAGTTCCAACTTACTGTTAACATTATTTAATAATATAGAGATAGTTAGTCAAGCTTACGGGAAATAAATTTGAAGAAAACGGAATACATAGATAGATGGCGACTGTGTTTGCAGTTCCACCGTGTGTGATCGTCGCCATATTTTTTCCAATTTTATTTTAATCATATCAAAGCGAGTAAACGCTCTGTTG
The DNA here is from genome assembly GCA_947563755.1 of Lochmaea crataegi. Taxonomy (NCBI): domain Eukaryota; kingdom Metazoa; phylum Arthropoda; class Insecta; order Coleoptera; family Chrysomelidae; genus Lochmaea; species Lochmaea crataegi. The sequence goes on along the minus strand of OX387422.1, from coordinate 79,178,209 downwards.
CCAAAGATACAATTTTCAATTTATACAATTTATCTACAAAATGGTCCATTTTGCAATTAATCATCAGAATTTTATGAATAGATGATTATTGGTGATTATTGAATAATTAGTAGATATCTACGAAATGAACTTAACAGATTTCAAATTTTGTGTGAACACGATATGGCAATAACGAATGGCACGCGAGTTTTGTTTTATATAAGACAATAGCAATTTATGTATATCATTAGACTTACCATAATTATTTTTTTTAGTTGTTTAATTTTTATTGTATTCAATATAGTGTATACTTGTAGGTAAAATTAATTTGCGTCGTTTCACAATTTGTCGGCGAGTAAATAAATCTAGAAGCAGGGCCGGTTTCAGATTCATAATGTGAATTTGCGAAAAATGATTGCCAAATGTCAGAAAATATTACAAGAAGTATAATAGGTACCGATAATAGTAGAAAAATTAGTTAATCATCCGGTGAGTCTTCTTCCTCACTCGATGTGTCATCCAGCTCAATTACAAATGAATGAACAGGAAAACGTTGTCTATAGGTTTCTTCTACATCTTTTACATGCTTGACGCAATTATACCACACATCGGGGTTCACTTCAGAACAAATATATCTAATAAGTTTAATCACACTTTCAGATAGAGTTGGCGAAACATTTTTTTTTCTTATTCCCTGTTTGATGTTAGACCAAATTAACTCTATGGAATTAAACACACAATAGTAAGGGGGTAAACGAACCACTTCATGACCATGCTGCTTGGCACATTCATCCACTACATATTCGGGTTTTAAATTGAGCTCTCGTAATAATTTTAGCAAATCTTTTTTTAGCCACTGTGTTGGAATGTTGTCACCCATTTTTTGCAGAAAATCTGCAATTACTTGTTTCCTAGCCTTTGGTTTAGGAATTTCTTCAGTTTTCCTGGAATGGTAAGGAGCATTATCCAGAACTATTACAGAACCTCCCGGGATGTTTGGAATTAACTGTTCCTCGAACTATTTCTCAAATAACGCAGCATTCATATCTTGATGGTAATCCGCTGAACAGCTTGAAATATTTTTGGCAGATAACAATAAGCCGTTGTTAACGAAACCATGTTCATTACCCGCGTGGACAATAATAACTCGTTTTCCTCTATACGAAGGGGTATTTAATGAACACTTTGGAGTCCCATCATGCCAACCTTTTTTGATAACATCATGGGTATCATACCACGTTTCATCGAGATATATTATATTTTTTTGTAATCGTCGACAATGCGTAATTGTTTCTAAATAAGAATGTCGAAGCTCGATTATTCTCGAGGATTCCATAATTTTTTGACGGCTATTTAATGTTCTAAACCGAAACCCACAAGAGTGCAAGATCTTGTTAACGGTTTTATCTGCTTTGCCAGGAATTTCCTTTAATTTTTCTTTAATCATCTTAAATGTAGGAACGATATTACTGGCGTAAAACTCATATATTTTTCTTTTAAGATTTTCCATTATTGCGGTATCCACACGCACTAGCGATTTCTGTACTCTCTTTTTCCAATGAGTAATAGTTGTTTTACCGATAATTGAAATACTTAATGAATTTTTTGAAACTTTTGTCAATTTATGTATTCTTTCAGCAACTCCATGTTTTGACCCATTATTCTCTTGTTTCAGTTGCCTGTACATATTTTGTATCACTTTTTGCGTAGATGGCGACAAAAACATACCAAATTTCTTTTTGTCTATTATCTCAAATCCCTCCTTTTCACTTTCAGAACATTAAGTAAAAAATTTTAACAATATAATATTCTTGTTTTGTACATACAACAATCAATCAACTCACTATCTTTACTGCAGCTCACATCATTACTAGCAGATGGAACTATTTCAGGCTCTAAAATACAATATATCAACAATTAGAACCTAATTTTGTTGCATTTGTTGAATACATTTTTTCAGTATAAAAGGTGAAATATTTCCTGTCCATATTTATAAAATACATACCTATAACAATATCTTCGGTCTGTTTCCAAGCAACAAGCTTTCGAAATCTGTTATAAAATTTTTTCGAACAATTATCAATGTCCTTGGGTTATTACTACTGATAATTACCAACAAAATAGTCTTAATCAATAAAATAATTCTAATCACCCAAAATCTTAATCACAGAAACAGCTAACAGATATATAATTCTTATTCAGAACACAATGTCTCGTAAATAACAATAATGGACTAAGCCTACTCTGCGCGTCCATGTGGACTCGCAGTTGAAGTAAATTTTGCAAAGGCCAATCGGAAGCTACATTGCGCCAATGAGAATCAATTTTTCGGTTGTGGGTGGGTCAAGACTAGAAATGATTTATGGCTTTTTTTGGGGGGGCTTTTAATCCTCACAGAGACCCTGCCGTACATTGATATTTTAACATGAATCGATGCCTATTAATTTTACTCACAACTATATGTATTTGCTACACAAAATTCTTCTAGTTTAATAGTGACAAAAACTTTTGAATTCTTATAAAGGCAGGTATTTTTATTATACTTAAAAATAAGATGTCTGGAAATAAATGTGTATATTACAATTGTGGAATGACAAGAAGATTAGATTCTTCGTTAAGGTTGTTTAGATTCCCGGTGACCAGACCTGAAGTTTGCAGAAAATGGATTATTAATTCAGGTAAACCATTAGAATAATAATAAGATAATATTATTAGAATAATGAAATGAATATGCATAACCCAAATTGGACAACAAATGACATTAGTATCATTTATATAGCTAGTATAAAACATTCTGTTAATTTTCAATTCATAATTTGATAAAAGTTTCACAAACGAAGCATTTCCGATGTAAATCCCCATACATGAAGAACTTTACATTAAACTTAATGACGCTTTTGGTTACAAACGAAGTATTTTGCAGGTAATGCAGAACTTGCAGTATTGGAAGCAGACAAATTGATGAAAATATTTTTGTGCCATTTTGATGATAATTTTTTATTGGGCAAAAGGTTGCCAATTATTGCAGTTCCTAAACCGTATACAGAATTACTGGAGACAGAGGCCAATGAAAGCTGTTCATTAAACCATTATATTAACCAAAGAGAAGGTGCCATAACAGTAGAAGATTATGATGGTAATGCGGAAAAATATTTGGACCATTTAGTATTACTTCCGGATTCTCCGAAGTTGAAAAAAACAAAACAAAGCGTATACGTTGATGAAAATGATGGATTACGTAATAAACTTAATCTTGCTACCAAGAAAATCAACAACCTCAAGACCCAAGTTCGGGCATTGAAAAAAAAATTAACAAAAATCAATATGACAGCACATTATCAATCATCTCGATACCACAAAACGGAATTTACACGTTCCTTTATTAACATGCAGCTACGTCACAGAAAACATAATGAATGGATACCGTCAGAAAAGAAAGTGGCGTTGAGTCTGTTTTACAAAGGGCCAAGTACATACAAGTTTCTTCTCAGAAAAGGTGTGAAACTTCCCGCTGTTTCGACAATTTTGTACTGGATTAGAAATTTCACCTGTAATCCAGGATTTAATCAAAATATTTTCAAAAACCTTCAGCTCGAGGCAGAAACCATGTCTTCGACAGAGAAAAAATGTATACTTATGTTCGATGAAATGGCAGATCCGTACCGGCTACTCAAAGCCTTGTATTAATGGTGAGAGGCATATTTGCAAGGTGGAAAATACCAATATCTTATTTTTTAACCGAAAAGGGAGTAAATGCAGTGTGCTTGAAATCAATAGTATCCAAGGCATTAATCTTGCTATTTAGTGTAAGACTTCAACCAGTTGCCATCATATGTGACCTTTCAACAGTTAACCAAAAGTTGTTTAAACTGCTAGAAACTAATATAAAACATCCTTATTTTTATTTAGATACGCATAAAATTTTTACATTCTACGACGTACCCCATCTTTTTAAATGTATACGAAACAACTTCTTAGGTAACAATTTCATATATAATGGAAAATTTATATGTTTTCGGATATAATAAATATTTACGAACTTGACAAACAAAGTAAGACTGGAAAAGCCCTTTTGAAGTTAACAAATTTATATCCGAATGGCTTTTCAAAAAATGAGTGTGAAATTAGCAACTCAACTTTTAAGGCATAGCGTTGCATCTGACATTAAGACAGCGTTATCAACGGGACAGTTGAAATCAAAAACCGCCGAGAATACTGCTTTTTTTGTAGAAACCATGAATAACCTATTTGATGGTTTGAATAGTACTCATGTACAGACGTCAAATCCCTTCAAACGAGTATATTGTGATAAAAATAAAAATGTTATTATTGCCGTTAAAACAGGTTACCGGCTATTGATGTACATATACAAACAAAACAGAAAAGGAAACTTAAGTAGACCAGAAAGCTTCAATGCATTTTTGTTAACAATCAATGCAGTTAAACAGTTTTGGAAAATGGCAAAAAACTAAGGTTTTTCTTATATATTCACTGGTCGCCTCATTCAAGATCCTTTAGAAAATCAGTTCTCTGTGTATAGGCAGAAGGGAGGTTACAATCTCAACCCCACAGCACAAGGTTTTAGAGCCGCGTTTAAAATTAATATTGTTGATAATTTCTTGCAGCCTCCTTCTTCTGCGAATTCCGGTTCTAAGCTCGATGATGACGAAAATATATTTGAAGATTCTACAACAGATTTATTAAACATAATGAATGATACTGGAGAAGAAAGCGATTATAATAACATAGATGAACGCAATGTAGAAATGGAGAATATCGATGTAGATAATTATACGAGCGTACACACAGGAACAAATACCAATTCGCACAAAACTTTAGAAGATTGCTGTGTTGTTCATTTCGCTGGATATTTAGCAAAAAAAGCTATTTCTAAATTTAATTGTGAATATTGTAAAGAACTGCTGAAAGGTCTTGATAACATTGAAGATAGTGATGAACTTTTCACATTTTTCAAAAATTATAAATTAGATGAAATTAATGGCTTAAAAACACCTTCTAAACTTACGAAAAGTTTTACAAAAGCATGTTTAGACATATTTGCCTTGAATATTGAACGATACTCCACTACAAAAATTATGAGCAATTTAAAGAAACTTATGATCCAGTTGTTACCCTCTCGTTTTCCGGAGTGGTTTCAATCTAATAATAAAAATTGTGAAGACCATGATTATTATATATTGGAATTATTAATAAGAATACAAATATATCAATATTGTAACAATTTATCTAAAAACTGGACAACCTCCAAAGAATGTAACAATAGGAATCCTAAGAAACAAACAAAATTGTCGATTCTTCAAAACCAGTAAATCCTAATATATTGTTATTTATGTTGTTTACGGCAAACGATAATAGTTTCACCACAAAAAAATATTTTTTACTCAGTAACAGCGTTTATGTTATGCATTCTTTAATAAATTAAACAATGGTTTAGGTAAACATACTGTTGCCGTTTTCAAGTGCAATAGAATTATGGTTATAATCTGTTTAAATAAAATACTAATCTAATAATAGTTTTTTCTTTCTCAAGAAATAAAACTGTAAGTGAATTTTAAAATAAATTTTTTCAGCCATTTTTCAAAAAATTGGTTTATAAGATAAAAAAACATGGACATTACTCACTCTTACAATGACGTGGAATCTTCCACAAATGAATTTTTTAATATTTCAACAAACGGAACTACAATATAATAACCAAGTTATAGAGCAAAAACAGAAAAAGAACGGATTACACTGTCCATAATAAAATCCGTAAATAAAAAAAACTACATGTGCAAGAAAATCAGTTAAAGCTAGAACACGTAGAAAATGAACGTTTTCTGAAAAATTCATCAAGATAACAAAAAATAAACATTATTAAAATAAAATTGAGCTTAACAAAAATAACAGCAAATGTATGTGAAATACAATAAATGGAGTTTTAACAAAGCCAGTGGAGAAAAAAATTTTTAAAAAATGACATTATAACTTCAGAATTCGAAATATTGGGTTTTTAATTAATATCGTAAAATACTTCGAATTTTCAAGGTTTAAAATCGGTTAATCCTCACTCGATGTTTCTATCTTAGACTGATCCTATAGAAATAATAAAAATCATATTTTTTATTCACTACATCTGTAAGGAGGGAAAAACTTGACTTGAGGAGAATGAGTGATTTGTAAAGATTGATATATTTAATTAGAATTTAACTTTTAATTACTTACTGTGTACTTACATTCGATCGTTTTTAATATAGATAATAAAACAAATCAAAATGTTGAAAATAACTATTTACAAGACACTGGACGTGATGCCTGGATTTAATTGAACAGTCACTATGGACCTGGTCCAAGTAGGTTCAACAACCGAGATGACGTACCTGGAATTAGATAGAAAAACACTCTGAGTATTCAATTTGCCATAAATAATGATTAATTATTGACTAACGATTAGTATAGTTGAAATCCCCAAAATTAATGAAAGTATTAATAATATACAAGGTGCATCTTATGTGTTTGAACTGTGATTATGCATATCAGTACTAAAGTAAAGTTAAAACTTCACTTGATCAAAAATAAATGCCTAATAGTAAATATTTAGGGTTATTAGGAAAGGTGCAAGGGGCGCAAACTCTCCCCAGTGCATGTAAGGAATATGTGGCACAAACTCTCCACAAACGATATTATAACTACTGCAAGTGGCGCAAACTCTCCACAGTACAGCAAAATAATATTACACTGCAAGTGGCACAAACTCTCCACAGTACAGCAAAATAAGGTTACACTGCAAGGAGCTCAAGCTCTCCACAATACAGGGGGGTGGAAGGAGATATAGGTGACGTGAGAAGTCACCCTGTATCAGGAATGGACAAACCGCAAGTGGCGCAAACTCTCCACAGTACAGTATAGGTATGTGAGTTAAACTGCAAGTGGCACAAACTCTCCACAGTACAGCTAAATAAGGTTACACTGCAAGTGGCTCAAGCTCTCCACAATACAGGGGGGTGGAAGGAGATATAGGTGACGTGAGAAGTCACCCTGTATCAGGAATGGACAAACCGCAAGTGGCGCAAACTCTCCACAATACAGTATAGGTATGTGAGTTAAACTGGAAATGGCACAAACTCTCCACTGTACAGCTAAATAAGGTTACACTGCAAGTGGCTCAAGCTCTCCACAATACAGGGGTGTGGAAGGAGATATAGGTGACGTGAGAAGTCACCCTGTATCAGGAATGGACAAACCGCAAGTGGCGCAAACTCTCCACAGTACAGTATAGGTATGTGAGTTAAACTGCAAGTGGCACAAACTCTCCACAGTACAGAAGGATTGGATGAATAGGAAATGCAACAACAAATTAATGTTCTTAATAACGTTGAATATTAAAGAACTTTAAACAAAGTTATTATTAAAAATAATTAGCAAATATATATACTCTATGTGATAAAATATCTTTTAAAATCAAATATCAAATAACAGGCAAAACTGAATTACTCTGTGAGATAGACTCACCTATTTAACTCCTGATATGCACCACAATACACACTATATTTTATATATTTAAATTTATCTGGCTCAAGTGAACACTTTAGTTATCTTCTAGCAACTAAAACCCAAATCGTTCTTAAAACCTTTCTTTCCCCTTTCGTGGCCTCGAAGGCTACGTGACATTATGATATTTTACTTATCTATTTCAGATAATTGTCGAGAAATGCATTTCTGAAATATTAGGGTGTACCCATGATTTAATTTATTTTACTTGAAACGAAAACTATTTTAAGAATAACAGGGTGAGAAAAAAAAATTGTCTTACACATCTATGCACATCATTTTATTTTATATGGTGAATAAAATCATTATTATTGTGGTATGGATCAGATATTTCGCATTCCATTTTCAACAATATTTTTGCTTAAACCATTACACTGTTAGTGGGGAGAGAAGGGACGTCAAATAAGATTTCTACAGCGTTTGACTAACTATCTCTATATTATTAAACAATGCTATTAATGAATAATTTCGTCCAATAAGTACAAAAAGGAAGGTAGTAACTACATCGGTTTTATTTTATTTTCAGTTAATGGACGTAGATGTTCAGGAAGCAAGGACTGAAATTAATCCACCAATTATAATGAATGATCCGGAACCAAATGTAGTATTAGGATCTGAACCATGGCATGGACAAGTCCCAGAGGTAAAGCAATTTATTATTTAATGCTATGTGAGGTTTTTAATTATTTATTTATTCTTTTTTGATTTTTTCGGTGAAATATGGGATCTGAAATATTTAACACTCTATTTTTCATTTGTTTGATCAAGTTTAGTTTAGTATTACGAGGATGATATGAATGATAGTTAATATATCCAACAGAGCTTATCGTGTTTCTATACCAGTCAATTGAAATTTTATTGTCCTATCATTCATATCTTCCAGGTAATACTAAACTAAACTTGATCAAACAAATATAGAGTGTTAAATATTTCAGATCCCATATTTCACCAAAAAAATATTAAAATTCTTTACAATCTATTCCTTGAGAAGTCTTATCCACCATATCTTTTGAAACATATTTTATATAACACTTCTGACAATACAAATGACATAATTCATAACTTGACAAGGAACACAGAATATAATGAAAATAATACCATTCCATTTTACGTATCTTTACCATATTTATATCAAAACAATCACACCTAAACTTTCCGGAATCTTTAAACAACATAATATAAAAATTGCAAATAAACAACATCTTACAATCCATTCGATTTTTGGTAAAATCAAAGATAAAACAGCTAATAATAAATTACCTAACATAGTTTATGAAATTCCTTGCAAAAATTGTGATAAGAAATACATTGGTCATTCAAAAAGGTATCTTACTAATAGAATAACATCCCATAAAAGTGACAGCAAACTTCACCCAGACAAATGTGCACTTGCTGCCACACAATGAATTATGAACATGCCAACATTTTATCGACAGAAATTAATTATAAAAAACTGCATCTTTTTAGAAACAACTTATATAGCTCAAGATCGATACATTAATAAAAAAATTGATCTAAATAATTCAAGTATAATATATGTATGCATATCTTTTGGATTTAGAAAAACAAAATTTGAAAACTTAGAAAAAACGATTTACTATGGAGATTTTTGAACAATTGAATTGAATTTTATAAATCAATCAAAAATATTTCAAATTTTATATTGTTTTTTGAGTTTTATGTATACCAATGTTAAAATTGATTACTTTTTTCACAATATTCTATCAATAAGTTCACCTAAGAAGTGTAAGTATTATTTAATTTTATCTGCTATATAATTTATTTGACTTTATATACTGTTTTTAGTCCTTGAAAATGAATACTATGATATTCGAAAGCTCGGAAATAAATTCTTAAAAGAGTACACTCTGGTATTATTGCCACATCCCCACAAAAATTCCTCTTATACAAATAGTTGGCAAATATTTCTTATTAAATTATATACAGGGTGTCCCAAGATTTTTTTACAGGCTGTAACTCAGGAATTAACGATTAGGTTTATTTGAAAATTGGGTAATCTTTTTGGGACCTACAGTAATTTCATCCAAGGTATACAGGGTATCTGTGACGTCATCATAGAAGCAGGGACGTCATCGCAATGAAAAAAATTCAATGGAAGGGGGGATCGAACTTAGCTCATATGAAAGGGCTTTTTATCTCAAATAACACAGTGAGCGTACTCAAGTGGATAATTACATCAAATTTTCGTTATAATGTTTATTTAAATATCTTTAAGTAAGTTTAGTGTATTAGCAAGTGAAATCATAGTCATTCTATTTGTAGATGTGTAATAAAAATTAATATGAAATAATAGTTGTTAGGTTAATAAAAATAAACAGAATTCTCATCTTCAATTTTTGAATTTTTTGTTTTCAAAAGATAATAAATAGCTATAAATTGCACTAAGTTTTTGAATATCAGTTCTTTTATTTAAGCAATTATCTTCTTGAGATATGAATGCCATTTTCAGGAAAATCCTTTTAGAGTAGTTGTTTATGTTAAATTTCAAAGTTTTTATAATCTATTATATGATTTGTAGAGAAAACATGTTCAGGTAATGCTGATCTTTCTGGATATAATCTTGCATCGCTCTTATGTAGAGCTATACGTTTAGTTATGTTTTGTGATGTTTCACCTACGATTTACATGTAGAGCAAATCAATCTATATATTACATTAGAAAGATCAGTAAGAGGATCAATTTCTTTTAACTTACTATAAACACAAAACAAGTCATCCATAACATATGCAGCTAAAATGGGAGATATATTTGCTCCCATTGGGGTACCAAAAGTTTTTTTATAAAATATTTTAATAAATGTGAAAAAAGTATTATTAAACAAATAAGTGATAATTTCTAAAAAAGTATTTTTGTTTATATCACAATGTGAACGAATACAATTCCAATGTTTATCAATAGATCTTAAGCAGGTTTCTAAGTATACATTACTAAATAAAGATACTACATCTAGACTTGCCAAAACATAATTTGGAGGAAGTTTCATTTTATTGAATATGAGTGAAATTTGGAAAGAATCTTTTACAAAATATTCATTATTGCAATCATATGCATTAGTAAGTATATTATTTATAAATGCAGATAAATGTTCTGTAGGAATAACTAGAATAAAAACAATTTTGCATATTAAAATTTTACATACATTATTGTAACATACCTTTTGACCTGAACATGGAAAATTCAGGATTCATTAATAAAAACAAATTTATACAGAGGTTTATTTTTGTTGAAAGTTCCATAAGTCCTCTGTCTGGATGTGTATCATATTTTAGTAAACTACTCAGGAACATTCTACATTGAATAATTGTTCTTCCTTCAATTGCTGCAGTAACATTCCTTAAGTGACATGATTATCTGTAAATAAATTTCCATGTATAATTGCCAAGTATTAAGAATAATGTAAGAGAATATACACTGTGTTCATTTGAAAAGGACCCACCCTTAATATTTAAAAAATGGGACATATTAGAAACAAATGCCGAAACACGTCAACTTTTAACTTGAGGGGGACACTTTTTGGTGCTAATGTCATAAAAGTCAGATTCACCCCCCTCCCTACTGGAGACACCCCTTACATTTTTTCAAATGGCATTAGGTATCAAGTCACACCTCATTTAAAAGGTCTGGTAAATCTCTATTCAATCATTTTGTTTTGCCTTTGATACCAGCCTTCCATTGTTATTTAATCGTTGTTTAAAATTGGCTCTCTTTCAATTTTTCGAATTCCCCCGTATTGTGTTATGATAGGAAGACTCTTTAAAGAATAAAAAATTTACAAATAGTAAAAAGACAACCGTTAACAAGAAATAACTGCTATTTAATCATGTGTTCAAAGTGACCACCGTTAACAGTCAGGCAATAAAAGTTGAAAAAGAGCCAATTTGAAACAATGATTAAATAACAATGGAAGGCTGGTATCAAACGCAAAACAAAATTATTGAATAGAGATATTTAAAATGTAAGGGGTGTCTCCAGTAGGGAGGGGGTGAATCTGACGTTTATGACATTAGCGCCAAAAAGTGTCCCCCTCAAGTTAAAAGTTGACGTGTTTCGGTATTTCTTTCTAATATGTCCCATTTTTGAAATATTAAGGGTGGGTCCTTTTCAAATGAACACAGTGTATAATAAATACAGTTGATTGGGTATAATAGTAGGCTTATACACACTAGCTTCATACACGTTGTAAATAGTATCAGGAGTAAATGCATTAACTATTGCAGTATTATTGAGTTTCATTTATACGTTTTTTTGGATGTGACTTTAACTTTGATAACTCATCACTGCTTGTGAAAAATTACTCACAGTTCTTTGCAGTTTTTTAATAACACGCAGATAAAAGAATCGAAAAATTGAATGAGCAATAATAATATTGTCAATAAAATTGTCACAACATAACCCCAAAAATGTCAAGAAGTCAACTGAACCAAATAAACCATTTTAATCGCGGCAACAGCGCGCATTTTTGCCAACATATAAAGTTTTTAGTACGACTGACGTTAGTTTGAGTTTAATATTTAATTAACCCACGAGTTATATTTGATATGAAATTAATTACTAAATCTTTCTTCGAGCATATATTTATATTTTTTGATAACATGCGACCTACAAATTTCAATATTTATTGAGTTTAGAGAGGCTAAACATAGTGATTGTCAGTGGATTGACATCAGCAAACGAATGACATGACGTCTCTTTTTCGACACTTTGATGACGTTCAACGGTTTTAATACTGAACGGGCTATATATATATCGATGGTTTAAAGCTCAGATGTTGTATGTCCAAATCTAATGATTTTCCGGAAATGCGAAATATAGATTTTCGTTTGCAATCAAGCGGAGTTCATTATACTTCCACGAAATAATTTACATTTTTTTAATATGCCAGTATATTTGTAACCCAAATATAATGCAGTCCGTCAATTATCATCATAATTCTTTATAAAAATCGTTATAAATTGTAACGTTGTAGGACATGTTGAACTTGGTAGAGTTTCGAAATAGCTTTTGTAGGCAGAGGGAATAATTTGCTTACGAAGCAAAGAAAGCAGATCTTTTTTTTTTGCTTCTGAAATGGGTAATCTCTTACTATATTTTTGTGACAGGGTTTCTAACACTGCCGTTTTTTTGTTTGTGAAACATTGAGCTCTAAGAATTCATTATCAGACAATGAATATTTATATTGAATGATAAATGGTTTAGATTTATCAAATCATTTCTCGTTATTCGGGACTTACAATATTTGCACAGACTCTAGATATTCCTTGTTGGTTTCAAACTATACCTTTACCTCGAAATTGACAAAAAGTGGACATGCAATATTTGTGCTTTAAACCATCGATATGTTACTAGATGTTCTAGTGTTGTAAGTATGTATATCTCTAACAAAACTTATTTTGTTGGACATATATTTTGGTATCATATTATGAATTATTTAAAAAATAAAAATTACTCATGAATCCTAAAAGGTCAAGCATTCCTATAATACCAGTGTATCTATTTACTCTTAAAATAACCCTCATTGCTTTATTGTAAAATTTGTAATTTAGATTTCTCAGACTGGCTTAAATAATATAAAATTGTTGGACAATACTCAAAATGCGGTGCAATTATAGTTTTATGTAATGTAACTCTTGTCATTAGAGATAGATTTGAACTTATTCTTCTAAAATAATTGATTTTTTTACTAATTTTCTTTTAAGCATACTTTTTAAAATTCAAATCTTTATCAATAATAACACCTAAGTATTTACATTCACTAACAAGTTTTAAGGACTGACCGAACAACTTAATATCACATGCAAGATTACTTTTATTGCTGTTAAATAACATCAGTACTGTTTTATTTGTGTTTACATACAAATCATTCTCAAAAAGCCATGATTCTAATAATGTAATATTCTGCATTTTATTCATCGTCTCTTCCACATTTTCACCCTCCACTGAAGTGTAGTGTGATCAGCAAATAAATTTAAAACTAATGGAATATCACAGCAATATCATTAATATATAAAATAAAAAGAAGAGGCCCCAATAATACTGTTCCTTGAAGGACTCCATACTTCACAAGAAGTTTACTGGACTGACAATTACTTACTTTTACTTGTTGGTAACGATTTTTCATGTAACTGCTGAACCATTCTTGTGCATTTCTAAGTATACCATATTTTTTTAGTTTTATGATTAACAAGTCCCTGTTTATTGTCTCAAACGCTCTTTCAAAATAACTTTTTTTGAATCTATAGATCTCTTCCACTTTGAGACAACCAGTTGTAGGGCAGACTCACAACAAGGTTTCTCTCTAAAAACAGACTGATTTTCAATTAAAATCTTGTTATTGTTAATATGTTCTAGAAGTAGTTCCTTTATGTATAGTTCTATTACTTTTCCACAAATAGGCAACCTGTTAATTGGTCTGAATTCATCACATTTTTTTGTATTTGTTACCTTTTGAATAGGTACAATAAGTGATGTTTTCCATAAGTCAGAAAATTTACTTTGTTCTATACTTAAATTTGTTTTTTCTTTGAATTTATAAATACATTTTTCTTTTTATCAAAAGCATTGTTTTTCACTAATGCCCGATTTCACCAACCTGATTTTAGGTACTTCCTAACTAAGTAATTCCTAAGCTAGGAAATGCCTAAATCCGATAATTACCTAAATCGAATTCCACCAACCTACAAAATCCTTAGGTAAGAAATATCTAAGTAAACTTCGGATTTGGATTTATTTTTGGGTATAATTGGTATCACTGCTTAAGTTTAACTTGTAAACCGAATGGGTGGATATCATAACTTAACAAATAGTGATGGAAGAAGGTGAGAAAAGAGGAAAAATAGCTAAAATTTTTTCAAATTTATGTCGAGTGCCTCGCTTTATTTATTCTTCAGTTTTTTAATTCTTTTCATCTACAAACTTGTTGTTAGTAAACGAGTTCAGATAATATCTGTAACAATGTCAGAAAAATTGAGTAGTAGTGCCAATTTTACATAGGAAGAAAAGTCAAAACATATCACTTTATTGCAAATGTAATTTAATTTATAGGGAATACCGATTCATTACTGGAAAATAGCATTAATCTAACCTAGATATTTACTTAACCTATCACTTTCAAATTCAGGAGCATCTTCAATTATCTGTAGTATTTGTAACGTCGTGTCGTATTTTTGTATAAGCGAAAACGCCGAAAGAAATCTCTTTCGTCCAATGTCTCAAAATCATTGGTACGCGGACGAATTACTCGTTTTCGGGGTGCTTCATTTTCAGACTCTCATGAACTATCAAACATTTCGAGACCTTCTACAAAACGTACAGCTCGCATATTTTCGAAATAGTAACTAACAATAAAAATTCTGCAAACTCGACTTGCTATCAATCAAAATGACAACCGAGAAATGTCAAGTTCGGTTTAGGCAGACCAAGCAAGCCGTCCTAATATAAGGTATTTCCTATCTCTCTTAGATATTTACTTAGCGCGTGGGGAAACGTAGATTGCATTTAGGAATTCCTAAATCCGATTTAGGTATTACCTAACTTTAGGAAATGGTTGGTGAAATCGGGCATAAGTGTTCCAAACTCCAGATTTCATTGAGCATATCTTTTGTTTCTTCCACAGCTCTTTTATTAATTCTGTCCGTCACAAAGTCTGGCAATCCTTGCTATGGATCCCTTATTTCTCAGGGCGTAGGGAAGGTTCGAAATTAGGCACTAGATACAAAGAATTATAATTGAAACTCATTTACGTTTTACATAACAATATGTGCAAACTCAAGTGTTCGGTAGACCGCCAAGGCACTACCACCCTCAACGGTCCTGCTCCCTTAACGTTTGAGAGCTGACTGTCTCTCACGATTCACTGTGTGCGCGAGGCCGCTCCAGCCCCGCACTGCACTATACCGCGCGTCCCACAGTTATGACCTTTACATTACCCCCCTACTTAAATATAGATTATAAAATAACGGCATTTAAGACCAACAGAAGAAAACGAAATTCTTAAAATAAACATTCTAAAATCTTATTGAAAAATTGCAAAAACGGAGTAAACTACCTTAATCATACTCATTAACAGGAATTTTGTATAGCTGTAAATTCACCACATTATGTTTTGCAATTTCCTTTCCATTTTCGCCCCCAATCACATAAGAGTTCGGTCCGGCCTGCCTGAGTACCGTAAAGGGACCTTCATAAATTAGGAAGAATTTGCGGATTGTTTGATCCACTGCTGAAGACTGCGCATGCGCCCTCACTAATACGCGATCTCCCTCCTTAAATTCCACTGGACTAATATTCGAATTTACCTTAGCCGCCCGCCGTTCCGCCTTGGTTCGTAGTCGTTCATGGGCTAAAACCCAAATTTGTTCTAAAGTCATACTCGCGTAAGTCAAACGATCTGTCTCGTCTTCCGGAAAATTAAGTATTTTGTCAACGGGATTCGGAACTAACTTCCCGGTTTGCAAAAAAGTTGCTGTAAAGCCTGTGCTATCATTAACGACATTATTTAATGGGGTTTCAATAACGTTAACTACGCATGCCCACTTGGTATGCTTTTCGTGGCAATATGTCCTCAACATACGACCCACCTCTCTGTCATAATGTTCCGTTATGTTTCCTTGCGGAAAATACACAGATGTGGTTTTAACTTTAATACCGTGACCGCTCAACGTATTTTTCCACAGTTTAGACGTAATCTGTGTCCCTTTGTCGCTCAAAATACACAGAGGTTTTTGTACTTTCGGTACATAATCCTTCATTATTTTGTTTAAGATTGCGATAGTTGTTGGGCGTTTCAGTGCATACAATTTAACATATTTACTAAAAGCATCTACAACGACTAGCAGCATTGTTGCACCCCCACGAGATTTAGGTAGTGGTCCCACCAAATCCAAACACACTAGTTCCGCCGGTTTACGCACTACAATAGGGTTTAATAGCCCATGGTTTCTTTTGGAAACTTTCGACTTTTGGCATAAGTCGCAAGATGAAACAAACTGCCTAATATGCCGTTGCATCTTTGGCCAATAGAACTTGCATTTCATGTGATTATACGTTTTAGTTTTGCCAAAATGACCAATTTCCTCGTGTTGCACTTTGATCAGCTCCGATCGTTGGTTCCATTCTCCCGTGTACCTCGTTTAAATAAAATTCCTTCGTGTATAACATACCATTCTGTAATTTTCAACTCCTTTTCTGTTAAAACGCTTACTTCCTTCTCGAAATTTTCCAAGAAATTGATTTTAGTTTTGAAATTTTCCTCTTTTAATTGATCATTCCTGATTCGTTCAAAATTTTGTTTCAATAGCCTGTAATCAGGAGATAGCTTTATCAACGCTATTTGAATATCCGCCGAGGCATCTGGTCCTTCTCTGTTGCAGCCCTGCAATGGATATCGCGACAAAGTGTCAGCCGTAATATTGTCTGCCCCCTTGCAATGAACAATCGTGAAATCAAATTCTTGTATGAATAAAATCCACCGCGTTAACCTCGCGCTTCTTAATTTACAGGTAAGTAAAAATGTTAATGCTTTATGATCCGTTACGATCACGAGTTTTCTACCCAATACTAAAGTGCGCCACTGACGCAAACAATGCACTATGGCCGCGGCCTCTTTTTCGCTCACCGTATAATTCAACTCACCCCCTTTAAAAGTACGGCTCGTATAAGCTATGACAGCACGACCTCCGCATACTGCTTCAATTTGATATAGGCAACCCCCCAAACCAAAATTCGAACTATCACATTGGATATAAAAAGTTTCCTGCAAATTCGGATGCGCTAGCATCGTTACCTTCAAAAAAGCCTGCTTAATTTTCAGAAAAGCCTCCTTCTCTTCCACCCCCCATTTCCATTTAACTCCCTTTTTCAACAGCTGCAACAGTGGGACTGTTAAATCTGTATAATTTTGACAAAACCGTTGTTCATAATTAACTAAACCTAAGAAGCCCCTCAATTCTTTGCAAGTTTCGTGGCGCCGGAAAGTTAGTAATTGCCTCCACTCGACTACTATCCATGCTTATCCCTTCTGAAGAGAGAACGTGCCCCAAGAATAGTATATTCTCACAGAAAAATTGTGATTTTCTAATTTTAACCGTCATGTTCGCGAGCTTTAATTTAGTAAAAATTTTGTTCAAATGGATGAAATGCTTATCAATGTCGTCTGAAAATATTAACAAATCGTCGACATAGCATATCGTGAAATTTGAACAATCAGCTCCTAGTACTTTGTTTAAGCAACGTATAAGGCTGGCCATAGACGTCGACAATCCAAATGGTAAGACGTTAAAAACATAGGTTTGATCCTCATACAAAAAGCCTACAAACTTACGATGTTATGGTTTAATCGGGATTTGCCAATAGGCCGCTGTTAAGAGCGCGCTCCTAAATTAGACAGCTCAAAACTGTTGGCACCCCTGACTTGCAACAAAATTTAGGTCATTTTGTAAACAACAAATCTAAAGAACGCAGTAAAATTAAGTGTTGAAATTTTAACACAATATAACTTGGACCTTTGTCTTGGGGATCGGGTATTTTGGTCAAGTTTTATATTGTTATAAAAAAGATATTAGCCATTATGTGATGGTATGTTTTTGACAGTTTTGACAATTTGTGGTCACCAATTTGAACGCCAAGATCTGATCCCCAAAAGAAAGCCTAGAGAATTCCATTCTGAAAATATGAAATCTCAAATCATTGTATTTTTTGAGATTTGTTGCATACAAAATTTTGGAAACGAACATTAGTTCAGACGTTCCACCGTCTTGATGGATGGCGCTGTATGGATAGAACTTCAATGACAGATGATGACGGATTTGTGTCCATAAAAATATTTCAAATTATTTATTATTGTTTATAGCCGAGCTTGTAAATATTTGTAAGTGGTTATAATAAAATAATCTTCATGCTGAAAAAGTAAATTTGTGCTTCGTAAATGCTCTTTATATTTACTCCACATGTGCTCCATCACAAGAAACGTGTTTAGTGCCTATAGGTGTGAAATAAACCACAAATATTTTTAGCTACTGTTAGTGATCCCACAAAAAAGTGCCCTATATTTATTGATCCCCATATCGGGGCCTTTTGGTTCCTCCGGGGACCTGTACACAACCATAGACTTCATCAGCATACATACATTGGCCACCCGAGTTAGTGAGAAAAACTACATTGGTGATAGTAATAAATGCATTCTACTAATTGACCAAAATAGACATTTCGTATTCTATTCTATACTGTTGTAATCTTTTATTTTCGAAACACAGGAATAAAAATGTTATATATTTTTGATCTTCAATTTTTCCAGGTGATGTATCGAAATGTTATTATAAATACTTTTTGCAGTTTTCCTCCAGTTTGTAATGAACAGACATGCCTGTTTTTCCATTGACTCTTCTTAATCTTAATTATTCAAGTAAATTATACCAAAAATGTCTTCTTTTATTGAAAACAAAAACAAATTATTTAGGCAATCTTTTTGTTTAATTGTAGCATTACAAATTTGAAGTACAGAGTAAGTAGGCAGTTTTTATATTAATTATAATACAGAAATATATGCTTAGGTAAACTATAAAAATGTTTATTATAGCAATAAACAGACATTTGTGCTTTTTCAATGATCCTTATTAATTATTCAAAAAAAATCACAGCAAAAATAGGTGTATGTATGTTTTTATTGAAAAGAAACGAATCAAAAATATTCTATAAAAATTAATAAAATTATCATTACTATACTATACTATATTATACTATACTCACAAAGGGGTGGTGACCCCATCGACATACTGAAGTCTTGATACACATACTTATAAAGACTGAAAAAAAAACATTTTCAATTTTAAATACTCCAAATAAAATTTGTACTAACAAAATTATTTCAAACTCATTTCAGCAAAAGTTTTAAACAATCCATTTTATCAGAACTGTAAATGAAATAAAAAAATTAGATGTTTCTTCTAAATAGGTGTTGACATTTTTTTACTTACTGAATGGTTATAGCGAACACTGCTAGGTATATGGAATATTATTTGGACCTGTGCGGGCAGTTACAGCAGGCTTCGTTTTAATTTCATAATCAGAACTGTAAATGAAATATAAAGATTAGATGTTTCTTCTAAATAGGTG
Organism: Lochmaea crataegi; assembly: GCA_947563755.1. Taxonomy (NCBI): domain Eukaryota; kingdom Metazoa; phylum Arthropoda; class Insecta; order Coleoptera; family Chrysomelidae; genus Lochmaea; species Lochmaea crataegi. The sequence continues at coordinate 79,158,550 of OX387422.1, read as the reverse complement.
TTGACATTTTTTTACTTACTGAATAGTTATAGCGAACACTGCTATATGGAATATTATTTGGAGTTGTGCGGGCAGTTACATCAGGCTTCGTTTTAATTACATAATCAGAACTGTAAATGAAATATAAAGATAAGATGTTTCTTCTAAATAGGTTTTGACATTTTTTAACTTACTGAATAGTTATAGCGAACACTGCTATATGAAAATTATTTGGACCTGTGTCACTTGTCAGTTCTGAAAATGAAAAGAAATTAGATTTTTGTAAACAAGTCTTGTTAGTGTTTTTACTTACGCATAAGTATCGCATTAGTATCGGCATCCATATATTTGCCCTAATTATCTGGATTCTGTCTTGCCAGACTTCTTTTTCTCATATTCTGATATTGATTGCTTGATATAAGGGGGGTCAATGCATTTCTGTCCTTTTCCTATTTGATTTCTGATTATTTCAGGAGCTATACATTCTGTATAGAATTGCTTCAGTTTCAGACGCATTCTTTTTTTCTCGGCCCATATTTTTCTATCTATCTCAATTTCCTTTATATAAAGATCTATATTATCGCAGACATACACAACAAAGTAACATCTGCTACTATTAGCACAACACAACCCCGTTGTGTTGTGACTTAGTTATTTTGGTGTATTCTTTGGTTATATTCTGGTTATATTCAATTGCCCCTGGATCTAAAAACACACGCTGCCCTTACCCAGTCGAATTTGTTCGTTTTTTGCACAATAAACGTAAATGTTTAGGATTTACATAGTTGCCACAACTATAAAAATAATGTTGAATTTACTTACCTAGTTATTGTAACGAGAAAATAATAATGAAAAACCTACAATTATCTGAAATGAAACAATAACAAAATATAAGCACATACTTACCTGATATATTTCTATTTTGGAAACCCAAAAATTAACCACAATTTGCATTATGACTAATACACAAATACACTCTAGGTACGAAGTCGAATATCGAATTTTGAAAACATAAGATACCTAACATAGGTACAGGTAAAATGGTCACTATATAGATATTGCAAGTACGTAAAAATATACCTAATATCTTATGACGTGCCTAGATTTTTTTGTTAAAAAAATTTTTCTCCTTGTTTGAGGATTTTCGTATAATGGCAACATCGGTTGTGAATGCAGCATTCTGTATTTTACGATTTTACTTGGCTCTTTTGGATTCTAAAGCTTCGATGTCAAATGTAAAAATTATCCCTAGAAATCCTTACAATTTAATAATCCTCTCCATTATGACGATAAAAAGAGATGAGGATGGTTATCTAGTTTTTAGCTTGCCATAGGTAATAATAATTGTTGAATAAAATTAATGAATGAGGTAGGTAACACATTACATTTTAAAAAATTTCGAAGCATAAATGTTTTGTAGGTAACTTTGTCTTGTCAATATACCTAGTCGAAATTACCTTGCAAATTAATTGATTATATAAGCATTTAAAACAATGAAAGAAAATAAGAACCCAAATAATTATTATTAAAGGATGACGTAGTAATAGTGTTAGTTGTTGATTTGAAAAATATTGTAAAACAAAGGAAGACTAAAAAATTAATTTCGTCTACCTACTCTAGAAATGGCAATAGCGCTTCTTCGTCATAGACTTGGTATATCTGAGCTTTATTTATTTTTTCCTTCAATCTGCTTTCTTATCTTATCAGTAGGTACCTACTAGTTATGTGGCTTCAATTATTTTTGGAATGAGGGTAGGTCCGTAGAATGGGTAAAAAAACTGAAGTTTCTAAAATTTTTTAGGGAAAAACTAAAACTCGGTCAAATTCAGTTCCTTTTTGTATAAACATATTTTAAAATGAGTAATCTTTTAAAAATGAAAAGATTTTTAGAATTAAAAATAACTTTCAAATAGGTATTCAATATTGTTTATTTAGATCAAAAAAATAATTTTTTCGACATTTTCTCTGAAATAAAAAAATTTTTGATGTAAAACAATGTGTTAAATATTTGGAAGTTATTTTTAATTCTAAACATCTTTTCTTTATAATTTTTGAAATTGTCCAAAATAAATTTACCTACCTATACCTACTTGAGACTCTTGAGCAAAAATACATCTAATTTAAATTTTGATATCTAATGTATATATTATACCTAGTTTATTTCGTATTCAATAAATTATTTTAAAAAAATGAAAAATGGTCCGTAATAATTAATAATGGGTTGTAAGTTGTGTTGTATATATTATATCTATAGGTAACCTATCACGTGAAAATATTCACAAGATTAGCTTTTTGCAGTGTTTTTTCTGTATAGCCTCCATGGTTTTTTCATTCAGATAATTCCAATGGATTTTTGTTAGGTCGCCTTGGTTTGCTTTGTATTTTATCATTAGGTACTTACCTACTTCTCAATAAATGGAAATTATAAATCTCGATATACCTATAAAACTTGAAAATATAGAGAAACGACGATAATGATTGGAATATTATTTTAATTTCAAAATTAACCTATAAAAGTACAGAAACAAATTAAAGAAGTAACGAGAATACCTATAGGTAAAATAAACATACTAGCTGTTGAGTAAAAATAGCAAATAAATGAAATCATAATTTACCTATTGCGATTGAAAATAAAAATATTTGCTGGCAGAAATTGTGTTTGTTTGAAACCAAAACATCGAAACAGCTGATCCGGAGAGAAGTTTGTTTGAATCGTGAAGAGCTTAGATAAATACAATACTTTATACCTATACGGTCAAGAGTGGAAAGACAAAAAGAGAGAGAGAAAATAAGTTGCATAAATAAAAGCCGATTAGGTACTACTAGCGACATCTATCGTAAATATTTTGAACCAAAAAATTACTAGATAAGTAACAAGTTTTGTGTAAGTTTTAAGGTTTATACACCTGCGCGGAGGGCCCTCTTAAATCTATAGTGCTCACTACCCGGCCTCCTTTAAAATTTAATAATAATTCGTTAACATTCGGCGGCGGAATGTAATCTTTATTCATGCGATTGTTTAGCAAACGCGCGTCAAGACAAACTCTTACTGATTTGTCTTTCTTAGTCACTGTGACGAGAGACGAAACATATTCTGTTTTTTCAGGACTTATGATGCCCCAGTCTAACATTTCCTGTATTTGCTTATTTACTTCTTCGCGGTATATGAAAGGAATCGGGTACGCACGTACGTAAAAAGGACGATCGTCTCTCATAATAACTTCATGTTCATAGTTGTTAACAGTGCCCGGACACTCCGAAAACAAGTCTTTATGATCGTTCAAGAGAGAAAGTAATTTTGTTTTGTGTGATTCTTCCTTTAAATTGGTATTATTTACCACTAGCCTTAAATCGCCTTCGCTATACTCGTGCTTCTCACTAGTTTTATTTTTACTCAAATTGTTCCGCGAAATATTTTTTTCTGCGCACCAATTAACAGTTAATGACTTTTCAGTGTTTATTTTATAATTGAATTTTAAATTGTTTTCCTTACCGTTTAATAAAAATTCTAATTTTAAATCATTAAAATTTAAATTGGCCTTGTACGCCGTCAGAAAATCACATTCTAAAAGAACGTCTCTGTTCAAATTTGGAATAATCAGACAAATGAATTCAAGTTTAATATTGTTTATTATAATAGGCAGCAATGTTTGATATTTGACCCTTTGTACTTTACCGCCGACCGCTACCGAAATAGTTACTCCTGCCACCGGCAACACACTTGCATTCAACGACGTTTGAATTTCCTTAAAGAATGTATCAGATACCGCCGATATCTCGCTACCGCTGTCTAACAATAACTCTACATTTTTATTTGCAATATTTGCCTGAATTACCGGAATCGCGACACCTACTGTTTTTGTGTAGTCAGGGTCGTTGTCGGGTTCAACCAACAAACTTTCGGTGCTCCCATTAAAGCGAGTAATTAAAACCTGGTTCGTCCTGGAATTTCTTTCAGGTTGACTATTATTATTGTTATTCGGGTTGTTAATTTGTCTATGACTCTCAAAATTTCTATTGGAACGAGATTCATACCTTCTATTGTCCGCTTGTCTATGAAAATCAGAATTATTGGTGCGATTTGTAAAACGTTTCGAATCTTCGCGCGCCTGTTCGTCAACATACGTTTCGTCAATTTGTCTCAAATATTCTTCCACGGCGTCAATAGATTTTAATCCCTGGGTAACAATACCTCTACGTGTTTCCGCTGAAAAATGTTTCGCGATGTTATTTATTAACTCGTCCTCTGAAATTTTTTGTGACAGAAAACTTGCTTGATTGACAAAATTCAAAAAATAATCAGAGCGACTACCTGTTTCAAACTTACCGTATTTTAATTCCGAATACAATTCGCGTTGTTTATCTAATCCCCAAAATCGCTTTTTAAATGCATCTACAAAATCGTCATATTTTCTAAACGTACTTTCCTTAATCGCTACCCAGTCTGCAGCAGTACCTCTCAGACAACTTACCGCTAAATTAATTTTATTTGACTCCGACACGCCAGCATCAACCCAAGTTCTATTTAACTTCTTTAAAAATTGCATCGGGTGCACTTTCGAAGTAAAAAGTTAGATTACTCCCTCCGAGTTCACGCCAATTTAAAATAAATGATCTATCATGTGAATTATGTGAATCGTGTGACGACGATTCATTGCATTTGCTCCCCGATACCGCTTCAGATGCCTTAGCTTTTTGTAACGTTTCCGCTAAAGATCCTACAGTTTCTTGTAGATTTGCCATACCAATGGCTAACCGTTGTAACACGCCTTCTAAATCTAAATTTTCGCTTTCCTTTGTTTTCCTTGTTTTCGGCATTTTATTACAATTTTCATTTAGATGCCCAGCCGTTTTTTTTAACAAGTCTTATAAATACAGTGAAATAAACAACAATCTGGCAATAAAATAGTAATCGCTAATTCGCAGTTCATAAAAGTAAGTAAAGAAAATCAGCAAGTCTTTCGAACATAAAAGTTTTAAAATAAAACAAACTTTAAATAAAGCTCACGTGATACTGTCCTTATCGTACGCTGACAACCTCCGGTATCCTCTTCTCACTCTCTGCGACGTTCACTTTTTCGTTCAGCTTATTGGACTCGTCCAAATTCCAAACAGAAAAACTTATTTTTCAATTTCTGTACCTGTGCCAATTTGCTACTAGTTGAGCGCCAAAAATGCTATGGATCCCTTATTTCTCAGGGCGTACGGTAGGTTCGAAATTAGGCACTAGATACAAAGAATTATAATTGAAACTCATTTACGTTTTACATAACAATATGTGCAAACTCAAGTGTTCGGTAGACCGCCAAGGCACTACCACCCTCAACGGTCCTGCTCCCTTAACGTTCAAGAGCTGACTCAGAGATAAGGGAGGTTGAGAAAACCTACTCTCTACTTCCTGAAAAGAATTGTATGCTGAGCGCCATCTATTGGAATATCTCAAAAAAATTGTGTCTGGTAAGACAGTATTCTGTACATTTTCAAGTATCTTTACCCGGGAAAATTAAATTAATTGTGTGGTTTTCTTGTACCATAGGTGGTGAAAAAGTCTTCTGTATGTTTTGACTGGAAATTAAACCACAAACTCAGGAGTCGGAGGTTACAAGTTGTAATTAATTTGTTACTTTTTCTAACTAAGGGTGTGAGGAGGATATTATAAATGAATAAATGTTTATAATTCATTTGTGGTTTAATACCCAATAAAAACAAACCAAATAGTGGAAAAAATAAAAACAATTATTTTAGAACATCGGTATATTATCCATTTTTATTATTAACAATTATACAAAATAATACAATTATAACCTATATAAAATTCTAATAATTTTAAAAGTATGTTGCATTCATCTCCAAAGATCCAACATTTTTTTAGACTTAAAAATAAAAAAAAAAATTTTATATTTTTTTGTAGCCAAGCATGTAATTGGATCCTGAGTGGCCCTCGTTAAATGTTTGCCAGACAAAATCTTGTTGACTGTTTTTAAATACATGAAGAAAATTACATTGATGGACATGTTTAGAAATGTTTCCACACTGTTTGTATGACTGTCACAAAACAGTGTAGAAATATCTTCTAAACATGTTCTTCGAACATGAGAAATTAATTTGGATTTTATCCCATATACTGTTATAATCGTTGGCAAATGGTTCAAAACAACTTCTGTAACTGTTTTGAATACAAAACAGAAAATACTAGAAGGCCGAATCAATTTACTGCCTTCATATTCTCTGCCCTGTATTAAAATATTTTGAGGAATGTTTTTGTCTGTACATATTTTATTGTAACATATACAACATTTACTGGGTAAAACTTTTTTTGCCACATACCCAGCGACGTAGGCAGATGCATAATCTTGCACAAAACTTAATTGTAATTTATTATATTTGGGTAGAACAGGTAGAGGAACAAGTGGAGTTTCCGACAGATTCTCATTCCCTTCTTGCTGGATAAAATCTTTTAACGTATCAAGGATGCCACTTGACTCATCCTCCTCACAATTCGAGCCAGCCGAATGTGTAGCAACAAAGTTATTAACTAGAAGGGATTTCATAGAGGAAACAAATGATGAGCAATTGGGATTTATGTTCCTTACTCCATGGCTTCTCAATGAGGAAAACAAATTCTCAACTGGATCCTGATTAAAACATCTTGGTGCAACATGCTTAAAATCTGTTTTTAGAAGTTTCTCCATGATGTATTTTAATCCTTTCAATGAAAAGATCCAATTATTTAGGGATGGGGCATATGATTTTTTTTCAGGATCAGTTGAGGAAACGAAGCACATGGATTCTAAAACAGGGATGCATGAATCCCAAAATGTCAGGTGGCCAGACTTTTTTGTTGCTGCACAACGTAATTGCTTTCCAGGAGGAGGATGAAGGGAAGAGCCATTAATACTGTCAAACAATTTATCGAAAAATAAAAATAAGTCGGCAGTATCAACAGCTTTAGGGTCAAGAGAGAATTCGGAATCCTTAGGGAGACTTTGGCTGGCTTTAGCCATAACATACATTGCACTTCCTACAGTGTGGCTCATTACTTGAGTGCAATTTTTGACCTTCATTTTTTTCAATTTGTTTGGTATAACGTGCTCATCTGATAATTTATAGAATTGACTATAAGGTCCCTGTTTTTTGTCAATTTCATATAGTTTCACCATATGTGACCAAGATGCTACTTTTGAAATACCAGACATTGTAAATTTTAATTTTTTTGTAATTAAATTGTTTCTGATACATTTCATCAGGTGAAGAAAATCATACAAATGTACAATTTCCTCACCATCCACAAGGTATCCTTGATAACGATTTCCTACATTATTTCTTAACAGGAAATCAGATGTTTCCCGCAATAATGCATTTATAGCAGATCTGTTTGTAGCACCTCTGTCAGATATACTTGCATGAAGTCCTGCATCTCTTACTTGCCTGACCACATTCTTTAGAATTCTCACTAACTGGGCCGTCGGTGTTGTACCTTCACAGAAAGTGAAGCAAACTGGTTGCTTCCACTTTCTGTGAACACCCTTTAATAAAAATACTAAGGCATGATCGGCAAATAAGGCTACTCTATCAGAACCACCATAGTCCACTAATCCCTCCAAAACATCTGCCCTCTGATTGTATTGCAGACCAGCATCTAAAGATATTTCATCGATATTTCATCAAAATACATGTTTTGTCTATTGGTTTAAATTTTTTCACCACAGATTTTAAATGCTCGAATATGCTGGAGTTAATGCCTATTCTGAAAGGAATTTGATTCAACAGGGTCGACAAAGTTTTCCTTGAGGGAAGAATGAAAATTTTAGATAAATATCTATAGGCACGACCACTTTGTTTATACAGGGAAAGTGCAAATATTTTGTCGTTCAAGTTAAACCTTCTACCTCTGGGTTTATATTTTTGAGTACGTTGCTGTGATAAAAAAAAATTAGCAGTCGTGTCATTCACATTTTTCAAAATAAATTTTTCTTGGCTACTTATAAACTTCAGTTTTTTTCTTATAGATGTGTTTTGGAATTTAAGTTTAGCAGCTACCTTCTGCAATTCCCTGGCTTTCTTATAAAAAGCTTTTTTTCTTGGTGTTAATTGCACTTGTCGAGTAGCACCACCAATTTCAAGAAGACTGCTCCTTTTCTTTTTTTTTATCAAAGGAACATCTATAAAAATAAACATTCGATTCTTATATACTTATCAAAACCATAGTACATGAAAAAATATCATTTATTGTAGTTAATGAAAATCAGCACTTTCTGAAATCATGATTTAATTATTTTCAAGTGAAAATGATATATAAAGTTATTAAAAACATCTTCATCTGGTACCTCATAACTAAAGCGCGGATTTATATTCAAGAAAAATTGAAAAAATATGCACATTTATATTCACTACAAATGACGAAAATTTGCACAGCTTTAACTGAAATATGCAGTATTATATGCAAAAATATCTCAAAAAAGTGATGATTTAATAAATACAGATATGAGAAAAAAATGAGTAATAAGAAAAAATTTTATTTATGCTATATTTACAAAATGAAAATCTGATAAATTTTTAAAACAGGTAGTAAATTGTTAACTAGGTACCTACCTACAGGATATTATATTATTTTTAAAACCATTAGAAAACAATTGGAAGATAATACTGTAATTCTCAGTAATGGATGGATTAGGAAATTCCACAGGTAAAGACTTTATGCCAATAGTTTTACTTCAAATCCTTATTGTACAGGGGCAGTGTTTAAATGATTTATTATTATTTTTTTGAAATATCAAAAACTGAAAAATATTGGTAAAATATTCAAAAAGTGCATAATATAATGTGCTTTACTCATAACACAATTATTTAAATGAAAAAATTGGCAGTTGAGTCAGATTTTTACCTGATGGGGAAGAATCTCTTTTTCGATAATTTCCTACTAGAGGTGATGGAGTTCTAAGCTCAAGATTATTACCATGAGGTTCAATGAGGGCCAAGTCAACTTCATCTGTGTTACCTGAAAATATTAATTAATATTTATTAGTGGATCAGTTACACAATGTTTCATTAGAATAAGTACCTTGCTTAACTGGGCTCAAACGGGTTGAAACTCTTCTATGCGGCTTTACATATACTCTCTTGACTTCCTTAACTTTTAAATCGTCATCTTTGAATGTTGAGAGGCCAGCATGTCTTGACCAGGAAGGTTTTTGAGAATATGTAAAATGTAATATTAGGTTTAAAAAATTATATTATTGATACTGGAGGCTTTTAATACAAACCTTTTACTGTGGTTTTTACTTTTGCCGTAGTTTTGGGGAGAAAAAAGCAGGTTTCTGAGGAGGATTCATTATAATCTAAAAATAAGTTTAAAGTGAAGTAATATTTTCTCATTTCAAATTTGATATTATAGTACTATTTATCAATGATCATAAATACCTGGTAAATTTAAAGTTGGTAAGGAATACTTTCGTAGGCGTCCGGATTCCTCAAAACAAAGTTCATCAAAATGCAACTTACAAACCACAAAATTGTGCAAGTCTTCTCGATCTACCAGTTTCCCATTATTTAAACGCTCAACCCAAATTGTTCTAATAACTTTGTCTGTTGGTATGGCAAACCTATAAATAAATAAATGCTTATTAGAGAACTCATTGATAGGAACAAAAGTATCTAGAACAAAGATAATCTCGTAAAAGGTAATTACCTTCTCGAAGTATCATTACACCTCGGAACACAACACGTTCGTAGTCTTTTAGCCATTTTGATTTAAAATTTTCACAATGTTTCTAGCACACAATACAATAAAAGACGTTGTTTACTAAACAGTCAACACAGCACTAAGACAGATGCATGCATTGTAACGTGCCTCCCTTCTTACACGTGGCTCCTGCCACAAGAACACGTCACTATGGACACCCTTGATGCAAAATTCGGGTTTTTAAATCTCGGGCGCCAGATTATTAACGTGGTTTGCTCCACGGCCCCTTGACCCTTAGCGTCAAGAGTTCCAGATAGCCTCAGATGGAGGTTACGGAAAATTCCAGGGGTCTGGTTGAATTAAATTTAACTAACTAGTGAAAATCCGGAAAAGCCAAATCTTGGTTCTCCAATCAATAAATTGCGGTTAAAAATGGAAATAATAGAAATTCAAAACTTTAATCTATTAATACTCTGTGGTCTATTTTACGAATAATTCTTTAATGACAAACAAATTAACAGGGAAAATAAAATGAGGTATGTATTACCTATATCTGGGATTTTAACGGACTTACGGTCAGGTTATCAAATACGGTTCAAATCTACCGGGTTTTACGGGGCCCCTAGTGCACGATTTAGATCTGCCGGGTAATCAGACAAATTGTGGCTAAGCCTCTTCCAAGTCTGATTAACCCTTGAATCCAAATGAAACCGGCAACTATTATTCCGACGGAAAAAAATAAATATATAAATAATGATTCTATGAAACGGGAAAAGAACGATTTAGATCTGCCGGGAAATCAAACAAATTGTGGCTAAGCCTCTTCCAAGTCTGATTAACCCTTGAATCCAAATGAAACCGGCAACTATTATTCCGACGGGGAGAAAAAAAATATAAATAATGATTCTACGAAACGGGAAAAGAACGATTTAGATCTGCCGGGAAATCAAACAAATTGTGGCTAAGCCTCTTCCAAGTCTGATTAACCCTTGAATCTACTAAAGCCGGTAACTATTATTCCAAAAAAAAATAAAATTTAAGAACGAGTTAGATCTGCCGGGAAATCAAACAAATTGTGGCTAAGCCTCTTCCAAGTCTGATTAACCCTTGAATCTAACTAAAGCCGGTAACTATTATTCCGACGGGGAGAAAAAAATATAAATAATGATTCTACGGAACGGGAAAAGAACGATTTAGATCTGCCGGGAAATCAAACAAATTGTGGCTAAGCCTCTTCCAAGTCTGATTAACCCTTGAATCTACTAAAGCCGGTAACTATTATTCCAAAAAAAAATAAAATTTAAGAACGAGTTAGATCTGCCGGGAAATCAAACAAATTGTGGCTAAGCCTCTTCCAAGTCTGATTAACCCTTGAATCTAACTAAAGCCGGTAACAATTAAAAAAAAATATTTTCCCTCGAGTTAAACGGTACCCAACTATCGACACACAGAGTAAAAATATTCGTACTAGCATAAACTTTAAACTATTATACCTAATCCACTTGGGTATCAATTTAATTTCAAACTACTGACAACCAAAAGCATAAAATAATTCGAGAATCCACTAACAATTCATATCAGTTAATTAAAACGCAGTAAATAAAAATTCGAAATCAAATTACGGTTGACAAATCTTTATTTTCAGATAAGAGAAACAAAATAAAAAAACGAATTTCAGTTCAACAACAAAAGAAAAAATAGCCGGTCGGAAAATTTTCAAAAAAATATATATTCAACAATTTAATAATAAGCGGCGATACGGAAAGTTTCGAATACACAGTTTATTTGTTAAAATTTATTTACCTTAATAAATACAGCCCACACACAATCGGAATATGGAATCACAAAATTTTCACACTACGGTTTTCGGTTTTTTCGGAAGAACGTTTAACGTAGAAGGCTTAGAGCCGTAGAAGGAACTGATTCTTTTTCGACAGAGAGCCCTGAATGATGCCCGCTAGCAAATTTATATCCCAAATTTTAGTTACAGTTTCGTCCAGGTGTCGGAATTAAAACGTGAAATTTATCTAGTTTCGACAAAAACTTGTAAGTATACTAGACGGCTCTCGATTAAATTAAAATGTTGTATATACCGGGCGTCCTTTCAGTTGAAAAATTTAAATATCGGAAATGAATAAATTGTGTATGGTAGAAGTTGGATTTGCGTAACTCGGACTTATACTAAAATATACACCGGTAATAGCAAAAAATAAATCACTGCGGTAGTCGGAAGGGTTGCAAAGTAACGAGTTATATACACCCTAGTGGTAAAATAAAATATATTACGGAATAATAAAAAAAAATAAAAAAAATTAAACTTGCAAAAAGCAGAAAAAAAAATAACTCGTTACAGCATGCAGAGATAAAGGTTAGGGACACAGAACCCACAGAACATACGGATAGAGAAAAAGTACGTCTCACAGCGCCACCTATCGGAATATCTCAACTAAACTTGGGACTAAAGCTGCAATTAGCAGTGCACGCCCCGTGAGCTGAATGTCTCTCACGAAGCGAGGCCGCTCCAGCCCCAAACCCCGCACTGCACTATACAGCGCGTCCCACAGTTATGACCTTTACATCCTGCTATAATTAAGTTTATAAGTATGTCTGGGCTTATGGACTTATTCATCTCCAGTAACAATTTTTATTTTTTTAAAGCATAATCCAGCAATGGTCCATTCATGTATTCAAAGCCGATTGCATATTTTACAGGTGACCATCCCTTATCTGCATGCGTTTCACAAAAATTTGTCCACTCTGAATCAATTGTGAGTCTCATTAGCATTGAGCTGTACCAATCTGTACAAGAGCCTTCCAAAAATAATCTTGAAACTTCTATTATTTCCTCATCTTTTTGTAAATTGAAACGCTCACACTCCCTTTCAAATAACTCCATCCACTGAGTCACATTACTGTTTTTGCTGTTGAATTTTTCCAACAAACATTTTTCTGTTAGTTTATTGAGATTCTTTTTTGATTCTGTATTCCTTCTAGAAACATTTTCTAACATAATCAGCAAATCTTCTTTTGAGATACCATTTGAAATATTTCAACACAATCCAAACATTCCTTTTTTGGTGCATTTTTCACCTTCTCAAAAGTATCCATTTTAATGAGTTCAGTATGCAGGATGACATTTTGAAAATCTATACATCAAAGATTTCGCCCTCAAGTGTGCTGATTGGCGTTAGACAAATAATGTTTGTTTTTTCATCTCCTCGTTTTCCTTTCATGGTAAATTCGAAATCAGGAAGGCAAATGCCACTTACTTTGTAGGACCTGAACGGTTCTGCAGAATTGGCCCTAATGCGTTCAGGGCGGAACTAAAAAGAAAAGATAAAAAGGACAGCATATTTCTGGAATGGCCTTACAAGACTAAACCAGTTCAAAATATCTATCGGGAACTTAAACCGAAAGAGATCAAAGGCACTGTCTTAGCAAAAACCAACTAAGAATCCTTCATGGTTTTCTCACAATGCATTGCTAACTCAATCAAAACCTGTATAATATGAAGCTAAAGGACTCAAATGAATGTCGCTTTTTTCGGGAACTTGTAACGCGCCTACCTTCTTACACGTGGCTCCTGCCACAAGAACACGTCACTATGGACACCCTTGATGCAAAATTCGGTTTTAAATCTCGGGCGCCAGATTATTAACGTGGTTTGCTCCACGTCCCCTTGACCCTTAGCGTCAAGAGTTCCAGATAGCCTCAGATGGAGGTTACGGAAAATTCCAGGGGTCTTGTTGAACTAACTTTATTTACCTAATTACAATCAAATATGGGTTCTCCGATTTATAAATCACGGGTTAATGAAGGAAACAGGGGTTCAGCAGAATTGTACACTACCTACGGTTTAGGGTATACCTACGATCACACAATAGGTCGGTATATAACAAAATAATCAAAAAGAAACTTAGTCTATTAATACTCTGTGGTCTATTTTACGAATAATTCTTTGGTGACAAGCAAATTCACAGGGAAAAGAAAATAAGCTATCTTTACCATATACTTGGTACTTTGACGGACATAACGGTCAGGTTATCAAATACGGTTTAAATCTACCGGGTTTAACGGGGTCCCTAATGCACGATTTAGATCTGCCGGGTAATCAGACAAATTGTGGCTAAGCCTCTTCCAAGTCTGATTAACCCTTGAATCCAAATGAAACCGGTAACTATTATTCCGAAAAAAATTAAATTAAAGAACGAATTAGATCTGCTGGGAAATCAAACAAATTGTGGCTAAGCCTCTTCCAAGTCTGATTAACCCTTGAATCCAAATGAAACCGGCAACTATTATTCCGACAATTAGAAAAAAAAAACAAAATATAAATAATGATTCTACGAAACGGGAAATGAACGATTTAGATCTGCCGGGAAATCAAACAAAATTGTGGCCAAGCCTCTTCCAAGTCTGATTAACCCTTGAATCTAAAGGAAACCGGTAACTATTATTCCGAAAAAAAATAAAATTCAAGAACGAATTAGATCTGCCGGGAAATCAAACAAATTGTGGCTAAGCCTCTTCCAAGTCTGATTAACCCTTGAATCTAGATAAAGCCGGTAACAATTATTCCGAAAAAATAAAATTTAAGAACTAAATAGATCTGCCGGGAAATCAAACAAATTGTGGCTAAGCCTCTTCCAAGTCTGATTAACCCTTGAATCTAACTAAAGCCGGTAACTATTATTCCGAAAAAATAAAATTTAAGAACTAATTAGATCTGCCGGGAAATCAAACAAATTGTGGCTAAGCCTCTTCCAAGTCTGATTAACCCTTGAATCTAAATAAAGCCGGTGACTATTATTCCCAAAAAAAAAAAATTTTCCCACGAGTTAAACGGTACCCAGCTATCGACACACAGAGTAAAAAATATTTGTACTAGCATAAAATTAAAATATTATAATCCACTTGGATATCAATTTAATATAAAACTACTGAGAACCAAAAGCATAAAATAATTCGAGAATCCACTAATAATTCATATCAGTTAATTAATATATAATAAACGCTCTAAATAAAATTCGAAATCAAATTACAGTTGACAAATCTTTATTTCCATATAAAAGAAACAAATAAAAAAAACCCAATTTCAGTTCAACAACAAAAAGAAAAAATAGCCGGTCGGAAAATTTTCAAAACCATACATTTAACAATTTAATATTGAGCGGCGATACGGAAAGTTTAGAATACACAGTTTATTTGTTAAAATGATTTACCTTATGAAATACAGCTTCCACACACACAATCTTAATGCACTAAATTTTCACAATACGGTTTATCGGTTTTCGGAAGAAAGTTGAGCGAAGAATCACGAAATACTATTTGAGAGCCGGAATGAATCAGAGACAAATAAAAATCAGAGCGAAAATGAATGCCCCCAATAATCGATTGAGAGCGAATTTATATCCAAAAATTCTAGTTACATTTTTCGGCCGTAGCCGTGGTGAGGGAATTAAACATGAAATTTATCTACTCTCGACAAAAAGTTGTACCTATACTGGACGGCTCCGGCTTTAATTAAAATGGTGTATATACCGGGCGTCCCTTCAGTTGAAAAATTTAAATATCGGAAATGAATAAATTGTGTATGGTAGAATTTGGATTTGCGTAACTCGGACTTATACTAAAATATACAACGGTAATAACGAAAAAAAATCAATGCGGTAGTAGAAAGGGTTGTAAAGTAACGAGTTATATACACCCTAGTGGTAAAATAAAATATATTACGGAAAAAAATAAAAATTAAACTTGCAAAAAAAATAACTCGTTACAAACTTCTGCAGAACCTTCTTGCACTGAAGAGACTTCTTCACCTGGATAAACACAATAATTGGTCTACTTGGTCGTATTGATACAACTTAATTCATTCATCATTTATCCTCTACTAGTTTATTTGCTCTCGAAACATGGATATTGCTTGAAATATCAGAAATATAATCTTCAATTTTATAAGATTAATCGATTGAATAGTTCAAATCATAAAAATTCAACATTTTCAGGATTGGGTTCCCATTATAACTAGAGATTCACAGAAACAGAGAAGACAGAATCCCCAAGGACCATTCAGTGACGCATATCTTTCAGGTATGCCCAGCAAACGAAGAAAGATAGTCACAAACTCGAAGCCGCAGGGCAGTTTGCCGCAAGTGATTTCAGGTATGTGCGAAGTAAATCTGTTTTTGTTGTAATAAAGTACCTAATGGCTCCGTTTTATTTTGGTGTATATTGCCTGAAAATCTCTGAATTCTGTCTATCGCAGACAAATGATGGCAGCATAATAGTAATGTTTCACAGTTGTTGGTATAAAAGCAAAATTAAAAATAATTTATTTAATCTATGGCATACAAAACTTCATTTATACATAATAAGTAAATTTTTGTAAACATGTAAATCTGTGAAGATCTCGGTATTTCAGTAGATGCGCCAACACCGCTAATCGAATTTTTACGTTGGTCGACAGATGGTTGTTTTCTTTTTGATCCAAATATTTTATGGCTCTGATATTAGTTTTGTGGAGCAATTTGAATGTAAATCAACTAAGGATACTTTGTTAATTCGTTCAAATTCTATTTGAAAATGATGATTTGTTGTGAAGTGTGGGGAAGAAAATGCAAAAGTGGTGTTCAATACATCAATTCACGTAAACAAGTTCTAAACTACAAGATTGGGGCTACAAACAAAGCGTGTTGTCAGTATGGTGGATTATTCATTTGTTTGTTTAATGGTCGAAGGTTTGTTGCCATCGAAGTAACAACGATTTTAAACTCCATTGTGTGCAATTTAGCACTTATAACTGTAGTTGAATTTATATTCAGATGTTGCCAATCTTATTGCCATTGTAAGTTTTGCTAATTTTGTAAAAGGAGCAAGGCCGTCTTTTACGAAGAAGAGATTAATTAAATAGATTAAAATATGTTCAAATGAGAAGGGCTCGAATAATCGAGAATTATATAAAGGGTCATAATTTCTAAAATACTTTTATAATTAAGATAATGTGCTAGCTAATCTCACAATATTGAATTTCTGCTCTGCTCTGCTTGCATATACAAAACCCATGACATGCAAATAGTCTCTCTATGTTGTTTAAAAAAATTTCCGTTCCGTTATACGTTATATAATAACCGGTTCTTTTTTCGTATGGGAGTTTTTTTCTTCCGAGCCCGTCTGACAAAGGCTTCAATAACACTGCAGCAGTTTGTAGAAGTTCTAAGCTAGGTGTTTGCGATATAGTTCAGCGTCGGCGTGCGGTTGGCCAAATAGGAACTGTCTATTACAATCAAGTATATGTTTCACTGTTTCCGTTTCTCTACCGCATAATCTGCATGTAAGGTCTTCGTTTTATAGTTCTAATGTGTGAAGGTGTTCCTTCACTGGTGCATGAGACCTGTTATAATTCTCAGCTGATTCCTGCACAGTTCCGCTGTATGTTTCAGGCATGGTTATTTTATGAAGGATTTTCCATGCATTCTGTCTTGGGATATTTACTCAGTAATTTTATGCTGCTCTCTGTTCCAATTCTTTACAGATTTTTGGTATTCAAAGAATCTGTCCTGGTTCAGGCCGTGTGTCCTCTGACCTTCTTTTTGCAAGTTCGTCAACTTTTTCATTTTCCTCGATACCCATGCCATCTTGACGTTATTCCGTTCTGCCAGCGTCTTCAGTTTTCCGATGCAATCCAATACTAGTCTGGACGTCACTTTCTGACTCGAGATTGCCTCTAGTGCCTCCTCACTGTAACACATTATGTGAATCTGCTTGCCCTCGGTAGCTTTCCTGTTGTTTCTCTCTCACGCATTGCAAGATTGCGTATACCTTCGTCTGAAATACAAAGGTGTAATTTCTCAGTGTGTAGCGCTATCACCCGGTTGCCATTTTGACATCGTTATGACACAAACGTCTGCGATCAAGTGATAGAATTAATTTTTCTTAATTCTAAATTATTCTTTAATTGTAAATAAATAGTTTGGGGTCATAAGGACATTTAGTTCAAAAAGGGATGGTACTAACTGTACCAATCGTTAATAATTAAAAACCGAAAATACCCAGAAACAAATGGAATTATGAATTCTGTAATAACTTTCTATTTTTAAAATACCAACTCAAAAATTTAATCATTCAGAAACATTCACACAAAAGTGCAATATTTTTCTATTTAGCATTTTACAAACATTTCCCTCAATATTACTATTTCATTGTAGTCGGGACCATAATGTACGGTTAAAGAATTTGCAACATTGCAAGCTATTCTCTTATATACAGATTGCGAAAAAGTTTAATAGGTCATACGATTTACACAAGTACGACAAGGATATTATGAACAGCACTGTTCTCTGTGGGAAACCCACAATTAGATCAGTCCCCTCTACCAAAACAGGTGGGCGTCTGTTCATTGTCCTTCTTAGTTTTAACCGTTGTGTTGCCAAATGCACTTATCTGTAAAAGTACACAATTTTTGTCTATCGTTTTAAAAATTTCAACAGCAAATTGGTAATATTGTTGCGAGGTCACCAACTCAAAGCCGGCCCTGTCCCTCGATTATAAATTTTGGTGAATGCGCTTTCTAGAACCTTCTGGTCTATTGCAGTATTTACGCATATGAGGAGCGTTATAAAATACTAGAACTTTCCAGAACCGATAAGGACTATATATACGCGGATTTTCGAGTGCGTAAACAGTTAGTTAGTTCGAGAGAATTAGTGAAACGGACAGTAAAGAGTTAGTACACAGAAGTTCTTAGTAATCGGAGAGTGAATTAAAGAGTGCAGATAAATAGTGTAAAATCCAAGTGGTGAAAATAAATTAGAACTAATATACCGAGTGTAAATAAATTAGTAGACATTAAGTATAGCGTGTATATAAATTAAGTTTAATATAGTGTGTGTTCCTTTAAATAAATAGATAGTAATTAGCCATAGTGTGTATAATTTTATCCCACAAGTAAAAACTATTTAAATAAATAATAAAAACATTACATTGGTGTCAGAAGTGGGATAATATAAATAAATAAATGGCTAAGAGACTAAGTGACCTGAAAGTGACGGAACTGAAAGCGGAATTGGAAAATCGCGAGCTGGAAACGTCCGGAAAGAAGATTGAGTTAGTCGAAAGACTGAAAATAGCACTGGAAATTGACGGCTTGGATCCGGACACATTTTTATTCAACGACGAGGCTTCCACCTTAATCACGTCAATTTCCGTTCTGAAGGACGAGATTTCTGCTAATATGAAAGACGAGATTTCTACTATGAAGAACTATATTTCTGCTAATATGGACGAGAAGATTTCCGTTATGGACGAGAAGATTTCTACTATGGACGAGAAGATTTCTGCCAATATGAAGAACGAGATTTCTGCTATGAAGAACGATATTTCTGCCGATATCTTATCGATGAAAAAATGACATTGCCGCTGAAGTCGAAAATGAAATGTCTTCTCTAAAATCGGATATTGAGAATAAAATCACAACAATGGACGAGAAAATCCAGGAGTTAGAGAGGAAAATGGCAGACTCAAAAACACAAGACACGTCAACAGAAGAAAAAAAGATCGAACAAATAAAACCATGCAAGCCAGAAGCACACCCCAAGACAGAAGATATTGGAAATTTTGCCCTAGTCAAGGTCCCAACGTTCGACGGAAAGATGTCGAGGACCAATTATGTTAAACAGTTTGAAGCAGCCGCTAGAGCGAATAATAATTGAAATAATTGAATCTTGAATATGAAGCAGCCACGAAGGCTTCGGAGTTTAACAAAGTTAGGACCATCCAAGAAGAAGGTGACGAAGATAGGTTTGACCAGATCGTCAACTTGATAAAAATGATTGTAGACAAGAAGCCGAAGAAGATTAAATGCTGGAATTGTGGCGAGCTAGAGCATGTACACAGTTCGTGTAAGCGCCCTAGGATTCCAGCAAACCAAGTACCATCGACCAAGGATCGTCCCAAAGACCCTTTCATCGGGCTGGCGTGAGTCACCTAAATGTCGACTCCCTGTCTAGACGGCCGCTCCCAACAGACTGTCCCCACTGCAACAAGGCGAAATCAAGGAAGCTACTGTTTCAAGAACTACAGTAGTCAGTGAGGAATGGTTACCCGCCAGGATCAGAGAAGATCAGGAGAATGATCCTCACCTGAAGATGATCCGGCAATGGAAGGAAGAAAATCGGCGACTTACCTGGCAAGAAGTGTCAAGATTTTCACCGACACTCAAGACATATTGGGCTCAGTGGGACTCCCTTGTATTGGAAGAAGGCCTGTTGAAACGAATTCTTGAAAATGATGATGGTTCTGAGAATAGAAGGCAATTAGTCATCCCGAGAACGAGAGTAGCTGAGGTACTGAGGAAGTTACACGACAGTCCATCAGGAGGTCATCTGGGAGTGAAGAAAACCCTTCAGCGAGTCCGTGAAAGGTTTTATTGGATGAACAGCTCCGACGATGTGAATGACTGGTGTAAGAAGTGTACGACTTGTGCTACGAGTAATGGACCACATCGCAACAGAAAGGCACCCATGAAGCAGTATAATGTTGGAAGCCCATTCGAAAGGATTGCTTTAGACATCGCTGGACCATTTCCGACGACAGAAAATGGCGGTAAATACATCCTGGTTGTGATGGATTATTTCACAAAGTGGGTAGAAGCTTACGCGATCCCGAATCAAGAAGCCACAACTGTAGCGGATGTATTGGTGAAGGAATTCATCTGCCGACATGGAGTGCCCTTGGAAGTTCACAGCGATCAAGGTGGAATTTCGAAAGCTATGTATTCCAAGAAATTTGTGACAAGCTGGGAATGAAGAAGACCAGGACAACGGCGTTGCATCCACAGTCAGACGGAATGGTCGAGAGAATGAACAGGACTATTGGAAAATACCTGTCCAAAGTAGTCTCCAGCCACCAGAGAGATTGGGACGAATATCTTTCCCTGTTTGCATTGGCCTATCGATCCGCCATCAATGAGTCCACAGGTCAAACACCTGCGAGAATCCTATTTGGACGCGAAATGAGGCTTCCTTGCGACCTGGAATTTGGTTGTCGACCTGGAGAGGATCTAGCTGGAGAAGATTACGTAATCCAGTTGAGAAAAAGGATGGACGATGTACACGAATTGGTCCCAACGAATCTTCAAGTTGCCAGCGACAGAATGAAAAAACGGTACGACACGCAGGCCACAGAAGGCAGTTTCCAAGAAGGGGACAAAGTATGGTTACACAACCCGGCGAGGAGAAAAGGCTTTTCTCCAAAATTACAAAAATCTTGGGAGGGTCCGTACTTGATCAAGAAGAGGATCAATGACGTCATCTATCGCATAAGTAAGATCCCCAATGGAAAACCGAAAGTAGTTCACCAAAATCGACTAGCGCCATTCGTAGGAGACCATGACATAGAAGAAGGAGTGAACCATGTCCAGGAAGATTCTGACCCTGCCTTCGAAGAGTTTATGGGCGCATATGGAGGTACCGGTAAGGCTAGATTTGGAGTCACTACAGAGCAACGACAAGACTTGTTCACGCTCCCGGAAGACTATTCACTGGCACACAACATCCCAGCCAGTATTAAAAACGCACGAGGCCTGGCAACCGTCTTCCGAAAGAAGTTTGGGCAACTAGAAAAACTAGAAGAACAGATTCCAACCCCTGGCAAGTCACTGAGACTCAAACACAATTCACGGCACATCTTCTACCTGGTAACAAAGAACGAATTTCGAGGTCAATGTGTGGGAAGCGCTACGTAGCCATGTGGGAATCCAACGTGAAGAAACTAGCTATGCCTAAGATAGAGAGCAACCAGTTGGATTGGCGAGTCATCAGGAATATGATGGAAGTGATCTTCGAAGATACCTGTGTCCACATATTAATCTGCAGCTATACCCCCCGTTATCAGTGTACAATGAAGACAGTGCCCTGTTATTTCCATACGACCGGAAAGTGTAGAAATGGGTCTAGTTGCCGATTTAAACATTCAGTCCCGGCTACACAGAAGTTCCAGGAGGAACTTCCTATTAAGGAGGGGGAAATGTTGCGAGGTCACCAACTCAAAGCCGGCCCTGTCCCTCGATTATAAATTTTGGTGAATGCGCTTTCTAGAACCTTCTGGTCTATTGCAGTATTTACGCATATAAGGAGCGTTATAAAATACTAGAACTTTCCAGAACCGATAAGGACTATATATACGCGGGTTTTCGAGTGCGTAAACAGTTAGTTAGTTCGATAGAATTAGTGAAACGGACAGTAAAGAGTTAGTTCACAGAAGTTCTTAGTAATCGGAGAGTGAATTAAATAGTGTAAAATCCAAGTGGTGAAAATAAATTAGAACCAATATACCGAGTGTAAATAAATTAAGTTTAATATAGTGTGTGTTCCTTTAAATAAATAGATAGTAATTAGCCATAGTGTGTATAATTTTATCCCACAAGTAAAAACTATGTAAATAAATAATAAAAACATTACAATATTATTGACTTTCAAAAATGAGTAAGATCAATACAAACGAAAATAAGAACAACATAATAGAGTTCAAGAAAAAATACGGACAAATTATAATATTCTGCAATAAATAAAATTCAACTCTTATTGAAATTAAATGATCAAACAACGTTCTCTTTTCCACCATTCGCAACGCAACTGATATTATGATTTGTTAATCTGTATACTGTTTTCAATTCAACAATAATTGTTTGCCGCATAAAACGCCATTGAAAATTTTAAAACATAGACAAAAATTGGGAATAACTTTTTCATTATACCTTACTGAAAACTCTATCTTAATATGCCTATTAAGGGTACCGAAAATGACCTTTTCCTGTGCGCTTATAGTTTGGCAAGTCTATCTGAAGCTACGCGGAATCGGTAAGGGGCAAGGAAACATAGCCGATATCTGTCATAAACGTACCAATGGCGTACGGTACCTATTTTATAAAAGTATTAAAAATAATAATTATTATATAATAATAATTATATATAGAAACTGATTTATGCTTTGCTTTAAAGGTAATGTATTTTTCAAAACACGGTACCTATTTGTTAAAAATCGTACTTGAATCCAATATGGATGTTGAAATCATTTTAACATTTGCGTCGACCCCGCCAAATTATTTAAATAGATCCAACCCCAATCGTATAGAACCGCCGTTTTCTCAGCCACCTTCGGCCCGAGGAACGTCGATCCATATAGCGACTAATCGAATATCGATTCATTCCATGTCCGAGCGTATATGAGGCACCATGTGAATCGTCAGTATGTTCCATTCAAAATTTTATGGCTCAAAGCCTTTTATAAGAGATAAATAGTATTAAATAGTTATAGTGAATAGATTTATAGTTATAGTGAAACTTAAATTTGATAAGATAACCAATATATGTATTTATTTGGAAATGTTCGTTTACTTCAATTTGCCGGCCACTACCAGGCCAGATTCATTATCGCGGTGTTGCCAACTTGGGGGGTCATTTGGATGCGAGGTGGATTACACCTTATTATTTTACTTCTAAAATATTTATGTAGAATCATTTTTGTGCGTGATTATTATATTCTCAATTGTTTATATGTGCTGTTTTTGAACTTTCTAAATCATGAATCGTTAAAGACATTTTTTTAGTGGTTTTATTTATTATTGTCCGTGGTAACACGGTGGTCCTTCGAAATTTATATATTCTTGAAGGCCACAATCAATTAAAACTATTAGGATTTCCTTTGGCAGCCAGCTGCAGTCCATCGAACATTTAGAATGCCAGAGAAGTTTTATCCAATGAATACGAAATAATAAGATACCAAGTAAAACTGAAAATACGAAGGAAAATATTGACATTATAAACGCCACTGGATAATAAATGTCAATCAATTGTCGAAGTGAGAGGGAAGAACACACGCACACGCTTGCCAATAGGAAGTCAGGTGGTTACCTAGCAACGGTGGTTCTATAAATATTCACCAATTGAGTTAGTAGGAGGGCGTGGTAATTATGATTTTCGCACGACGTTGCCGGCTTGAAGGAAACCCATAACATATTTGGAAAAGTGTTCATCTTTTAATATTCAGAAATTGAAAAAATAATGTTAATAGACAAAATCCAATGAAACGAGCACATTAAAGAACTAACGTTTAATCATTATTGACATATTGTTAATAATAAAAAGTCCATTTTCTAATTATTATCACTACATACTTAGCACTTTAGGTTTTTCATAGTTAAACTTGGCAATATCGAGTGTTTTCGACCGCATTCCTTTCACAGCTTCAGTTATGTTTGCTAAACTATACATGCGTTATTGTTCAGTTCCCTTAGCAACATTAAACAACAATTGTATTATGACAGCAGAAGTCAGTGTTTTGAATTATAGTATAGTAAATACTTACTAGTTTTTGTATTAAGAAAGGTATAATGAAAAGTATCGTTCATTACACATCTATAAAGGCCTTTCCCATGCTTGCACGACTTCCCGGGAACCCGTCGCGCGCACACGGGAAAAGCCTATTTTCTGGACTCACAATGAAATATGCTATTACAGATAAGTACATTTGGTATTCTGACTATAGACTAGTC
The DNA here is from genome assembly GCA_947563755.1 of Lochmaea crataegi. Classification (NCBI taxonomy): domain Eukaryota; kingdom Metazoa; phylum Arthropoda; class Insecta; order Coleoptera; family Chrysomelidae; genus Lochmaea; species Lochmaea crataegi. The sequence continues at coordinate 79,134,341 of OX387422.1, read as the reverse complement.
TTTCTTGGTATATCACATACAGAGTGAGTTTTAAGTATGGAACGCCTCAATTATCTCGGCAAACGGATCTCACGATTTTTATAGATTTTGGTCTGCAAGGATCTTGTGATATGGACGATATTATGATGGTATGTACATTGTTGTCAAATCTTTCCTTTTTTCGAAATAATGAACTTTGTTATTTCAAATGGATCACCCTGTATATTTTTTGCCTTTTGAAATCCTCAAGAAATACTGATTATTTTTCATGTAATGTTCCCTATTATAGGGTATATGCCATAATTTCCGAGTTATAGCTACATTTTCATTATCTTCGCCAAAGTTAAAATAATACATGTAGATGTCTATTATTGAATTATTCGTTTGATTTGAATAATCTTAGAAATTTATATCCTAATAGAAATATCATAACAAGGTCTACTGTCAGTAAAATAGTAAAAAGTTTAACGAATCTGGTGCAGTAAAAGATTTATCCAAATCATGGCGCAGAAAACCTACAGCAACTGAAGACAAATCTTCATGTTTCATGTAAGAGGTATGTCCACGTTTGAGTAGTAGAAAAATTAGAAATTTTATAAAACATACAGTAAAGGCGATTGCGGCAGATGCTCAAAATGTTGTCCGCATACTTCAGTACAACAAGCCATGCGATTTTAAAAACTTTGCAATACATTTTGCAAGGTCCCTGACTGCTCAATGCTTCCTATTTCTGTGGTAATCATATCTTTTAATTCCTGAATATTGGCAGGTTTTGTTTTATAAACGATGGTTTTTAAGTGACCGCACAGGAAATAGTCTAAATGATTCATGTCGTGTGATCGAGGAGGCCATTCGATAAAACCACGCCTTCAAATCCATCTTCTGGGAAACACATTATTTAGGTATTGCCTCATCACACGCGCATAGTGAGGTGGAGCACCATCTTATTGCAGCCAAATATTGTCGTTTGGGATATGTTATTGTCTGAAAGTTTCGAATAATGAAATTTCTACATTAAAATGTAATTGAAAATACTTACTTGGAAATAACCGAGCCAACTCAGGTATAATACTATTTTCCAATAAATCTAAATACCCCGGACTATTTAAGTTTCCCTCAATGAAAAAGGGACCAATTATTTTGTCGTCTATTATTCCAGCCCATACATTCCGTTTTTGTGGATATTGGATGTGGGATTCATGCATCCAACGAAGATTGTTACGTGACCAGTATCTACAATTGCCCCGATTTACGTTTCCATTAATAATAAAGTGGCCTCATCGCAAAACATAACATTACTTAAAAAATTTGGATCGTTTTGATTGTAACATTTTTCCATCATTATGTCTGCAAACTCTTCACGTTTATTGAAATCATCATCTGACAACTCGAACTAATCTTATTTTGTATGGATGGAATTTATTTTCACGTAAAATTGTCATTACGGATGTTTGCGAAATATCAACTTCCCTGAATATTTGTCTAGTACCCAAGTGTGGATCGTCTTCTAACAGGACACAAACATCTAAATATTCGTTTTTAGTTGATACAGTTTTTTTGCGCCCTGATTTGGATAAATCTTTTACTGATTTTTACTAATTTACTGACAGTAGATCTCGTTTTGGGATTTGGTTAGGATATAAATTATTAAAGATATTACACGTTTCTTGTTGACTTCTACGCATATCATCTTATCCTAATATCATTAAAATCTCAATTCGATTGTGACTTTCAATAAACACCAACAATACTAATTTATTGAAACGTCAAATTTGTTCTTGTAGCCATCTAAATGTATTATTTTAACTTCGACTGAGATAATGTAAATGTAGCTAACTCCGAAATTATGGCATTTAGGTAAAGGACACATAACATGAAAAATAATCAGTATTTCTTGAGGATTCCAAAAGGCAAAAGTTCATTATTATTCCGAAAAAGGAAAGATCTGACAACAATGTAAATACCACCATAATATCGGCCATATCACAAGATCCTTGCACACCAAAAAAATATAAAAATCGTGCGATCCTTTTCCGAGATAAATGAGGCGTTCCGTACTCACTCAGTATACTATGATATACCTAGTATGGGTTTTAAACCGCACATAACCACAGAGGCAACGATAGACAGTTGACGATTTGTGGTATCAATGCCAAAAAAAAACAGACTACAAAAATTATGCATGTTCAGCTGTGGTCAACAAAAACAAATACAAAATTTCTAAATGAAATCCATTGGAAAGAGGCGACAGTTAACGTATAACTTTGAAAAATAGTTACATAATAATGTCTAATTTATTTATTTTGATTTTAGATAGTGTAAGACAGGCAATATCTGCAAGTGGACTGACGTCGGTGGCACCGCTAGAAGTAGTAGCTCAAGCTGCCGGTGGATCAACAGAGATACAAAATGCTTATAGAAATTTATTACGTTCGACTGTTCAATCAAATCTTAAGGATAATGAAGATTTTCATCCTGAAAGATATCCTAACATTTCAAATTATTTTAATAGTGGAACACAATTATGACTAAGTACACATATGTAACTTAATTATTGGTTGTATCTTTTTGTTTATTAAAAAAATAAATTCATAAATTATAATCTCGATTTTATTTATTATCTACCATACAAAATATTTTAATACTACGGAAGCGACACCAAGATGAAACATTAGAAGGTTCAAGAATAATACAAAATTCTGAAACTTGATGCTTTATGAACCTACTCAAGTTTTTTGGTCATTCTGTCTGTGACCATATCTCAGGAATATAGTCCGAGCTTGGTCGACAATACTTGACATCAACCCATGGATTGGGTTTATTTAACTAGCAAACGTAAAGCAGAAAGTGTTTATGTTTTGCAAAGAGAATTGATGCGTTATTAACTTTTGGAAATAAATTGTAGAACTTGAATGTTTGGTCTTTGGTCCCCGATTCACGCGACAGGAATGTGTTTTGAGCGGAATTTTAGAGTTACGGATAGTATGGATGAACACATGTATGTATGTATGTATATTGGAGTGACATTCACTGAGACCTAAAAGATCTATTGTGCCCCCTTACTTCTACTTAGTTCCTGAGGAAAGTCTCGGAGACTAGTAGCTCCTTTAGTCCTATTTCCCGGTGGAATTTTAGGATATCTGCAGGCTTTTACTTAGGTAAATGTCCCTCTTCTATCCAGTAATCTGCAAGGTGTTGTGCCCTAGGATTCTGAATTGCTGTGCAGTTCGCAAGTATGTGGATGGAGGTTTCTTCTTCCATGCCACAGAATCTACATCTTCTTCCTCCACTATTTTGTGCTTTTTCAGGTGCCCATTCAGGCGACAATGTCCCTTAAGGATGCCTGTTAAAAGTCTTAGTGCAGTTTTACTTTGACTTATGCATTCATTTGATCTCAACAGGTTGTAATCCCCCAGAAGAATCTTTGATTGCCTAAGTCCTACTAGATCTTTCCAATGGTCAGATCTTCTCTTTTCTTCGGCTTTGCCTATTTCTTCCAATATTACATTGGAGCTGATACCGCAGAAGGGTTCCGGCCCTCAAAAGGTTGTTCCACTCCCCCTCGTTGCTAGTTCATTTCCTTCAATCCCTGTGTGTCCTGGAATCCACAGTGACTATATTGTTCTCGCCTAGTTCATTTAGTTTGCCTAGGCATTCCCACACCATTTTGAAACTGATAACACAAGAGCTCAGTGCTTTAATGGCTGCTTGACTATCCGACATTATGATAATCCTTTGCCTTCTATATCCTTTATCAATATTGAACTGGGCACACTTTCTTATGGCGTGAATTTCCGCTTGAAAGATACTCTGGGTATTTCCCAAGCCTTCAGAGTGTTTGGTTCCTGGCCCGTAGACTCCTATCCCAGTTCCTTTTATTGCTTTTGAACCGACTGTGTACCATTGGATGGCATTCTTTCCAAGTCTGGTAATGGTATTTGGATCCCATTCCTTCTTGTTGCTTAATTCCGTAACGAATTTCTTTGAAAAGTTATACTTTTTCATCATACCATCTTGTGGCATGTCCCAGGTTTTCTGATTTCGAAGAAGTAAGGAGGTGGTTTTTTTTTAATGATTCCCTCTCTACTTAGTCTGTATCTTGTTCTTTCTGCAACACTTTCCACCACCATATGTAGTGGTGTGAGGTTGAGAATCACTTCCATGGCTGCCGTTGGGCATGTTCTCATTGCTCCTGTAATGCACATACAGGCTAGTCTTTGAATTTTTGAGAGGTTTTCTCTCGTTGTCAATAGGCTAGTTCTACTACTCCACGCAATGGCTCCATAAGTGATAATTGGTCTCACTATGGCAGAGTACATCCAGCTCGGGATTTTTGGGTTATAACCCCAATTTCTACCTGCCAGATTCCTGCACACCATTATAGGGCCATTTTTGCTTTGTATATAATCTCCTTTTCGTGTTTGTTCCACAGGTGTTTACTGTCTAAGTCAAACCTAGATACTTGACTTCTTGTCTTCAACCTCGCTCCCATCAAGTTTAATGGTTTTGAGGTTGAGCTTTCTTTTCTTAGTGAAGGCTATTAAGATGGTTTTGGTGGGGTTGATGTTAAGTCCCACTTGCCTACACCAGCTATTTGTATAGTTCAGACCCTTTTGAACGATGTCACAAAGGGTATTTTCGAATTTTCCCCTGGCTGTTATAACAATATCATCGGCATATCCTTGGTAGGATATTCCGAGGTCAGTCAAACCACACAGGAGTTCGTCAACCGACAGGCTCCACATTAATGGGGATGCTACTCCTCCCTGTGGACATCCTCTGGTTGTACAGATGGAGGAGACAATGTCTTTGCTCGTCCTCGTCTCTGCTACTCTAGTGGTGAGCAGTTCCGTCATCCATTTGGATGTTGAGCTGTCTACACCTCTTCTATTTAATGCTATTTTGACAGCTTCATGAGGAGTATTGTCAAAAGCTCCTTCTACATCCAAAAAGGCGCACACTAGGGCTTCTTGGTTGTCTAGAGCACCTCGGATATCCTCCGTCAGTTGTACCAGTGCATTCTCCTTAGATCTGCCTGCCCGGTAAGCATGCCCAAGCATTTTTCAAAGGTAAGCAGTTTCGAGAAACAAATATGTAAATGTTTACAATCATATGTATTGTGTGTTTGAGCTAATTAAAAATATCCAAATGTAGCTACATAATAAATTATATATTAGTAATGATAGTCATAATCTTGTAAAATAAGTTTTTTAAATGGTGTGCACATTTTAGTTAACTGTGTTATTAGCAAACTGTAGAAATGGATGCTTCATTTTTTTAATACAAGCTATTTTTTGATTTGTATGAAAAAATATTATTCTTTATAAATATTTTTGAAATACATTTGTCAGTTTACTCATATTACTTTCTTTATTTGCAGAAGCCGGTGCCGCAACGAAGAAAGATTTTTATAAGACAGTGACCCTCATAAAAAATCGTAAAGCAAAAAATGATGACCAAAAAGACATCAAACATTTTATGGTGGATTAAAAGTCCTTTTGTACTTTAACTATTTATTTTTAAAACTCTTCTTGTAAAACCACACTTTTACAAATACCTTCATTAGTATTAAGAATGTAATGTCAGTATGAATATATATTTTATCATAAACATCGAGTTGATGTTTAAGCACAAAGTCTAATTATATTCAACCTATATTTTCGGAAGACCATCTATAAGTAGTTTATTATAGTTTTGAATAAAGTCACGTACCGATAATACTCGTGTCTATGTTTATTAAATAATCTAAATATATTTTAATTTAATTGTTAAGTCAGCTAACTATTGAAATTAGTACAATGATCTACAGGGTGTCTACATGCCCACCCTTTGAAAGACAAAATTACAGGGTGATCAAACCTGGAATTTCGTCTCTTAACTAACTAACGCTGAAATCTCAATTTAAACACTATTAATGTAGGTAAGTGATTATTTGCTGACACAATGTGTCATATTGCGTAATAAGATACTATCTTGAATTTGACTCGAAAAAATGGTAAACAAATGATTAGGCAATTTAACTACTTATTACTTTTAGATGCTCTTTGCATTTAAAAAAATATTATAAATATATTGTAACCCTATAAATAGATGAAAATAGGTGTATTATTACTACAGAGAAAAATGTAAACAATATAAATACAAATATATAACATATGTTGGTTTTTGGGTACCCAATAACCTATACCATAAATGAGAATTGTACATTAGCACTAATAATTAAAAATAAAGTCAATAAGTTATACATATATATTCACAGCTTTTTAAAATTTATTTAGGATAGTACTTTTGTAACCTATTTTTGTAAACGGTACTTTGTTTGCCATTCCTCGCTTGTATAATGCAATTAGAGCCTATTGTATCAAGTACGATATACGGTCCACTATAATAGCATCTAATTTATGAGCATTCTCATTTTTTAGAGTCACTTCGTCCCCTTTATTTAAGTGAATTTGATTGATATTTAAATCCCATGACTTTTTTCTAATTTCTTTACTTTTTTCTAGGAATAATTTAGCACGTGTATGCGCTGTCTGTAACCTATACCTTATCTCTTGTTTGAGACTTTTTAGGCACTAGCAATACTGGACTGTTATATGGAGACGTGGATGGTTCTATTATACCATTTTTGATCATTTTTTGCACTTGTGAGTTAATTTCTGCCGTATGGGCATGAGGTGTTTTATAATTTTCAATATAAACTGGTGAATTATCGTTTAATGCTATTTTCTGAGAATAAAAATTATTACACGTTAATATATCGTTTTTTAAAGCAAATACATCGGAAAATTGATCACACAATTTGAAAAAATCTGTTTTTACATAATCGGGCACATTTTAATCTAATGACTGAAACAATTCTTGACCTCTATTATGCTTTCCTTCGTTAATATTGTATATATGAAATCTATCTAATTCTATTGTCTTTAATGTTTTTATTCAAGCTGATACACTTTCGTTTGTTGAATTAAGTATTCTTACATACGGATTTTCCCTTGAAACTATACCCCTAACAACAAATATCCCCGTAGTTAATTCCTGTTGTTCAACTACAACATCCTGCCTTAAATTTTTAAATTTACCAATTAATCTTACTACTTCACATCTTGGCGGTATTACTACTACATCATCGTCCGGACTATTATATATAGGAATTGTTAATTTTTCACTATCCACATTTAATGATAACAACCATTGAGAGTAATCTAAATTACATTTGAAGTTTGAGATGAAATCTCTGCCTAAAATTGCGTTAGCGGGAATAGGGAAATTATCAGGAACCACATGAAATGTATGTTGTACAGAATAGTCATTTATAAAAAGTACTGTGTCAATTGTGCCTAGAGATTGTACAGAACCCTCTCTGACTCCTTTAATTTTTATATTACAATTTGTATTAATTATTTGTGAAGGAAAAAATTTCCTTTTTCCTTAAATATTGAAATATCTGCCCCTGTATCTACAATAAAAGTACACATACAGTCCATTATGTCAGTATAAAGAGTAACAAAATTCGAAAGAGATAGGTCAAAAGTAAATACATGTTTTAGGTTATTTTCTAAGCCCCCAACTCTTGCCGGGGGTCGAGAGAGTTTCCCGACTCCTCCATTGTTTTACACATTCTTATGTTTCTTTGTCCAAAATCTCCACTATACGGTTCCCTATTAGAATTACTATTCCCTCTTCTAAAATTATCATGTCCTCTGTTACGATAATTACCCCTAAAGTGATTATTATTTCTAAAATTACCTTGATAACCATTATTTGACTGATTATTTGATCGATTGCTGTCATTATTAAATTGCCTGAAAAAATTGTTACCTTTTCTGTTAAAATTGTAACGCCCCCTGTTAAATTGATGCTGAAGCTGTCTATTGCCTCCATGAAATAAAACACTAGCTTGTGTTTGAGGTGTATCGACTGTAACAAATTTCGTAAGTGCTTCTTGCACCGTGCTAAAACTGCCTGCTGCCAATATTAGTTTTGTTTTTTCGTTTGCCGCATTATTTCCCAGAGTCTTAACAGTTGCTTCTGTAGTGTATTTTTCTGCCAACTCGGGTGGCATTCCTTCTCCTAAATATGAAATTTTAAGTTTCTCAGCCAACTGTTCAACTTCTGTCGCAAAGTTGCCTGTATCCTTGTAATTTTGCCTCAACTTATTCAGTTTGGCCACTATTAAAGTAGAAGCTTCACCTTTTATGCCTTTTCTTAAAGTTTCAATTATTTGTTCAATCGTGGTTTCGTTCGTTAACAACGTGCGAGCCTTCCCGGTTAATCTGGTCTTTACGAAAGCTACCGCATTAGCACCTTGATCAGCCGCATTACTCTTTAGTAGATTCAATGCGTCTAATATTGTCTGAAGCTTATCCGGTGAGCCATCATACTCTGTTGGGATGATTTTGCTGGCTAAATTAAAAAATTCTACAGGTGTAAGAGGCATGTTGTTAGTTGCGTCTGTCGTGTCACTGTCAGATGTATCGTATTCGTCACTATCTTCCTCCAAAATATTAATATCAATCAATTGTAAACAAGAGGTAGGTACTCTTACTTTATATATCAAAACCTGAAATGATTGAACTACTTTATCCCTTATTATTTGAAATTTTACATTACAAGTTGATTTCTGAATATTGTCTAAATTCTTCCATTCAAGTGCTACAGTATGCGTAAAAGCATTAAATAACTTAGTTAGATTATTTCGTTTATCTATCTTAGAACTTTCCCCTTTTGGAACTTTCTTTTTAATTGTCCTTTTTGCTTGACCTTTGATGTCTTCCGTCAAAATATTTAAGTTAATGATTAGTTGCTCCCATGAGGAAGACATTTACCGTACTGACACCACTGAATAGACCAAATTGCCAGAAGACAAACAAAATAGAAAAATTTCATAGCTCAATAAACCAATATAAATGAATAAGTGGATAAAATGAGCATAAAATAATAATATGTCGGTTACAAAAATAAAATCTTACCCAAAATATTTCCACTCTCTACACAACACTTGTTCTGGATCTCACTATGTCTCTCCATGTGTTCCTTTTGATTACTCTCCGATGAGTCTTCCACAGTGAAACAGTAATTTTCAGGGTAATAACCATCACCAACACCTTTTCACTGTCTACACAACACTTGTTCTGGATCTTGCTATGTCTCTTCGTGTATTCCTTTTAATTACCCTTCGGTGAGTCTTCCACAGCGAAACACAAAATTTCAGGACAATAACTATCACTAGGATATAAACCAAAATCCTTACGTCTCCAGAAATTGAGATAGCATTTTCTTGAACGATAAAGTTGGAATTCACCACTCCTGTTTCTTTCACTTGCTGATGTGTCGAGTCCGTTTGTCCCATTTCAATATACCACTCTTGCTAAGGTCCTTTTGGTCAGGATCGCCATATGGTGGATTAAAAGTCCTTTTGTACTTTTACTATTTATTTTTAAAACTCTTCTTGTAAAACCACACTTTTACAAATACCTTCATTAGTAATAAGAATGCAATGTCAGTATGAATATATATTTTATCATAAACATCGAGTTGATGTTTAAGCACAAAGTCTAATTATATTCAACCTATATTTTCGGAAGACCATCTATAAGTAATTTATTATAGTTTTGAATAAAATCACGTACCGATAATACTCGTGTCTATGTTTATTGAATAATCTAAATATATTTTAATTTAATTGTTAAGTCAGCTAACTATTGAAATTAGTACAATGATCTACAGGGTGTCTACAATTTTATAGAATTAGTAACCGAGAGGGAAGAGTTAGTGAACCTCTTGGGTAACTACTCAAAGGTGGCCCTCAATTTTTTTGCATCAAATTTAAAAACTTTGCGCAGGAAGCCCAAGGGGCGTAGGTTCTGTCAAGAAGACAAATTGTTTGCATTATCGCTATACAAGAAAAGTGCACGAGCATATCGCTTCTTGTCCAAGTTTTTCAGCTTACCGTCCCGGAAATCTTTAAACAAAATAATTAATGGTGTATCATTTTTACCAGGAGTGAATAAAAAGATTTTCACCCATTTAAATATCCAGGTGAGTAAGCTGGGGAAGGAGGACAGGTATTGTGTTTTAATGTTTGATAACATTTCACTCCATCCTCATTTAAAATATAATCTGAAAACACATTCTGTCGATGGGTTTGTGGTCTTGGGTGTTGGGAAGCGAAGGTTGCAGTTTGCTGACCACGCCTTAGTGTTCATGGCAAAAGGTATTCGAATCAACCTTGGAAGCAACCCATATATTTTGGGTTTTGTGAAGGTACCACACAGACAGTCGACTTGGTGCATTGCATCAAAACGATTATTGGAGACGTCAAAAAATAATAGTTCAATACTATTAAACGCTTTACAAAATTAGAAAAATTATTTTCCAAAGATCAGACCGTCCACTAAGAAGCAACAACTACTTCTCGGGCTATATGCCCCGACAGACATTGAATTACACTTCTAAAGTAAACGGGGTTGGTATATCTGTTAAGATAGAACCAACCATTCTGGTTTGCGATTAGAAGGAATAACATCACTTGTGGACCGGTTTCGGCGTTTTTGCGCCTCATCAGCACAAGGTAGATGCCATTCGTCCAAGAGCTCTGAGAGCATAATCCTGGACTAGAGACTACGTTGATACCACACCAATACATTAGCCTTAGTAAAGGAAATGTTAAGAGTGCGATATCGGCGACATCTCTACATCTAATCACAAACCAAAATTCTATATCGACAAAAAACCATCTCGGTTTTGTAGGTATTTACTTAATTACAGTTACCTGTAAATAATTGTCATATAAGTAAAGCGTGATCTATAGACGTCAAAAAATAATAGTTCAATACTATTAAACGCTTTACAAAATTAGAAAAATTATTTTCCAAAGATCAGACCGTCCACTAAGAAGCAACAACTACTTCTCGGGCTATATGCCCCGACAGACATTGAATTACACTTCTAAAGTAAACGGGGTTGGTATATCTGTTAAGATAGAACCAACCATTCTGGTTTGCGATTAGAAGGAATAACATCACTTGTGGACCGGTTTCGGCGTTTTTGCGCCTCATCAGCACAAGGTAGATGCCATTCGTCCAAGAGCTCTGAGAGCATAATCCTGGACTAGAGACTACGTTGATACCACACCAATACATTAGCCTTAGTAAAGGAAATGTTAGTATTGAACTATTATTTTTTGACGTCCATAGATCACGCTTTACTTATATGACAATTATTTACAGGTAACTGTAATTAAGTAAATGATTATTGGAGAATTGCAGGCGATCGGTACCATTGTAATCCCTGCTGTATATGACCATGGCGCCACTAATCAATTAGTAGGACACAGTCCCACTCGCGGGCCTTTAACTTACACTGTTGGAGATCATGCTCAAGAGATTGTTCACCTTTGTGATCCCCTCATTTAGATATTGAAGGGAATCAGGATCGGTCTTTTACGTAAGGATCTTCAATACGAAATGAACAGCAGCAAGAAAGTGGCATGTTGGTCGCATATATCTCGATTATATGAGATCGATCGAATGCAAGGCCCCTATAAGCATGACCAAGTTGACTGACGAGCATGGGGTGCCTAGTAAAATACGGAAAATTAAGGTATTTCTTGCTTCCCAGGTTTTCAGTAATACATTGGCTTGTGCTATGTATGCTAGGGTCAGCAACATAATTGAATACGACGTGTAGCCGTCGTCGTCCAACTACATAACTCCACAAGCTCAGGATACTGTTGATCTGCTATTGTTATTTGACAAACTGTTTGATAGTGTCAATGGCCAAGTGCGGAATCCTCCTCCTGGTAAGCCCTTACTAGGTGCTGTGATGAGAGATACTCACCATGAATGCTTTTGGCTAACCTCTTTCCACCTTAACTTCCATGTCATTTGTCTCCGAACGTCCTATCCGAGCCCATACCCCATCCTTAAAGAACTGGATTTTCACGTTTCATGGCTTTTGTTATTTGAGAGAAAAACTACTTCCGATTATGGATTACTTTCTTCCAAAGCGGTTTAATCAGGACCCCTTGGAAAATTGGTTCTCTCAAATACGAGGCAATGCAGCTGGGAATTCCAGTTGTTCGTCCTTTATCAATTCCTTTAAATACCTCCTGATCAGTAATTTCTCGTCATCGCACAGCGTTGGTGCGAATTGCGAGGAGGATGTATCCACTGGGCCATTAGATAACAGCATTTGTCGAAGGACAAGACCAGATTCAGTATCCAGAGGTTGGGGGAGAAATTTCATTAGGCAATGTCCGGGAGGCGTTTTGCTTGGACTTTGCTACGGACTACGTCGCTGGGGCAGTCATAAAAAAATTTGTCAGTAGGTTTCCTTGCAATTCTTATTGAGCTGTTACGTTCATCAGAAGAATTGCCAGAACATCAGCTGGTAAAACAATACGAGGGACACCAACTAGTTCATCCCGAGGAGGTGTTCACTTTTGTTTTCAAACAAGTGACTTCTAGTATACTGGAAATTATTTCCAGCATAATACACAAATATGAAGTGAAAAACATTATATTCAGTGAGCTAAAAAAGAAAAACTATACTTTTCTTTTGTGTGACGAACACAAAGGAGACAGGCAGGATCACTTACGTAATATAATTATAAACATGGTCTTTTTTAATTATATTAAGGAAGTGAACCGCGTTTTGAAAGGTATTGACTTGAGAGTGATTAACAGAGATGGTCTGTTTCAAATGGCCCATAATAAATATCCTAAATGTCGTAAGAGACCGGAAAGGAGATCATTATTAGTTATTTTGAAATAGATCAGCTCGATGATCGGTCTTTTGTCAACATCATTCAAAATACATGTCCGTATAGGTTTTCTTTTTATGTTCCTTGTATATTCATTATTTTGTTGGTATTTTTAGTTTAATTTTCCTTTTTAGTCCATTTTGTAATTATCTTCTCATATTTGTGTATTACTAAAAGTGATTTGTTTGAAAACAATACTACCTTCTCCTTCTCGCTTTTTATTTTAGTATTTATTTGAATGCTTAGGTATTGATTTTTATTAAATGTTTGTATCTGTTTAACTTTATGCGTCCTTTTCTGTATTTCAATATTAAGGTTGAGAGGGTCACTGTTTCACTATTTGTTGTACTTTGCGTCGTTCCCTGATCACTGTTAATAATTATTAACTTATTAAGACTTCGTTTTACCTTACATAGGTAGGTGATCTGTGACCTTACATCGCATGAGGAGATTTTTAAAAATTGTATAGTCAGTTTATTGCTTTGTTGTTAAACTCGTAACATTTATTGTTCTTCCTGTGTGTAATTAAAACATTAAAAAAACGTTTTATTTATTACTTATGTACTTTTTTATATTAAATAAAATATATGAACTTGATGATTATTGCTTTATTTTTCCCACTTCAGGCATTATATGGTCAATTTTTTGATATTGCATTTGATTTAACTTGACTATTTGATTGTTATTATTGTAATATCAATCAAATGTTGACGTCGAAAAATAATAGTTCATTACTATTATAACGCTTTACAAATTTGAAAAATAATTTTCAATTTTCACTAAGAAGCAACAACTACTTCTCGGGCTATATGCCCCGATAGACATTGAATTACACTTCTAAAGTAAACGGGGTTGGTATATTTAATGTGGAAAAGCAATTGTTACGAGTTTTATTGTGTTGTCCACCAACTGACAGTTGCCCTCAGGGAAAACAATAAACAATTATTTGGTTAGATTTGTACTTTTGTAGTGTTTTAATGATCCTTTTTATTATAAACAGTCAGATATAGCTTTTAAAATACCTAAGCCAAAAAAACAATGTCGAAGAAAGCACCAAATCAAAATAACTATTAAGAACCATGTGTTGTGCATAGAACGCTTGTTTAACTTCATATTCATCAGGGCGTGACGTCACGTGGACTCTATTATTCAGTTTGAGGTTATATTGTAATTTAGTGTGAAGGTTGTCCGGTGACAGAAATTCGTCTCGATGACGTACTTGGAAAATGTAAATATTAAACAAAGGAATGAGTAGAAATGATTTCCGGAAAATTTGAGGGGGAAGCTTATTACAGCCTCCTCTGAGGAGCCACAACTGAATGTTAATCTACTTATTTTACCAATTTCATCCTCGATTCTAAACTTCTAAATGATGCATAACTTTTTGCAAAGTATTATTATATTTTGTCAACAATTTTTAGGGACTACATAAAATCATTTAAAAAAAATATAATTTATTAGGAGTAAAAAATTAAGAAATATACAAAAACATAAAGATAAAATACAAAATTTCATTAGGTAGGTTTAAAGAAATTTTTTATGTTGTTAGTGGCATAGGTTTTTTTTGGTTTCACTTTAATTGGAAACGTTTTGTCAGATGTAGAGGCCATATGTTTATTCAATTCTGCTTGTAATTTTTTGGCCACATGATAATCGCTGTGACTCAAAACATTTTGTATGGAAATATTCCTTTTACATTCTGAACAATAATTTTCATTAGGTTCTTCACACAAATATGGTAAAATATTTCCAGCACTTTTTATTTTAGATTTGCAGAATTTATATTCCTCTGAGTGGTTTAATGGTTTTGAATTTTCATGTGTTAAATCCGCTTCTACAGATTCGAAACTATTACCTTCAATACTATCTTGATCGGACGTTTCCCGTTCTAAAGGAGGAGTCGCAAAATATTTCGCAAAAAAAGAATCAGATGACTTCATTCTCTTTTCAAATTCGTTTTGTTTATTTTCTTCTGAAACTAAGAATTCCACTTCACGTTTACTACCAAAGTAATTCTCTAAAGGTTGACTTGAAACAAATTCTGGGTAAATATCTTCAAAATATATATATGCCTTTGGATCTTCTTCTAAATCTTCTGTTGAAGCGGAATAGTCAGAATGACTTCCAACTTCGTCATCACTACTATCATTATAATCACTACTATCAGCAGAATGATCACTTTTAGTTTTTAGTATTTCTGGACTTTTTTCATTAGTAACACGAGCATATAATTTACTTGAAATATATTTTGTTGTTTTTGGTTCATCATTTGTAACTTTAGTAAAAAATGAAGCGATATCCACACTAGATTTATTTATACTTTGAAAATTGGTAATACTAATCCCAAGAAAAGTAACCTTATATGACCCATCTGCTTTCTGGCAACTTTTTTTAATAACTTCTAATCCTTCCTGGGCTATTGAAGATTTTTCATAAGATTTCAAAGAAATTTTTCGGGTGCTACTAATATTTTTATTATTTATGTCTTGTGAAAAGCTAATGACCATTTGTTTTGCTTTTCTATTATTTTCCTCTAGATCTTTTTGTAATCTCTCAGATATTTCCAAGGCCAATTCATTCATCCAATGTTGTATTGCACTGTGTGTTGTTAAACACGATCGTCCTGGAAACCTTTTACAGCAACCTATAGATTTGGAAATTAGTTTGGTAACAACAGGATCCGTATCAATTCCTCGGGCAATGTTATACAACCATGAACTAAAATAACAAAAAAAGGAACAAATTAATTGTTTCAACCCTTACTACGTGGGATCTCATTATTATTAATTATACTCCTTATGATGCAAAACATTTAATTTATGAAACTGGTCGAGTAATAAATATGTTATATTTATGTTATGGTTTAATTGGTAAAAAATATTATATCAAACTAAATCAAACTTTCTAGATGAAAAAGCATTGAAGAGACCTGCTGCAGGTGGATAGACTACATGCTTAGAGAAAAGATAATCTACTCCTCTTTAGTGGGGGAAACATTGGTAGCCAATGTTACCATGGGCTGTCCACATTGGGGTGTCTTGTGCACATTGCTGTGGAACCTGGTGGTGGAGGACCTGCTTATCTCACTAGAAAGGAATAAACACGAAACACTTCGGTAAGCAGACAATATAGTCATTATGGTCCAATAAAAATTCAATACGACGGTCAGAGAGATAATGCAAATGGCCCTTAATCTGGTCCGTACATGGATAAAAGAAAAGGGTCCCAACAAATCAATAATTGTAGCTTTTACTCGAAAAAAGGAATTTAGAGTGGTTAGGACCTATGACCCTTCAAGAAACCCACATTCAGGTAGGGGAAGTTAAATATCTCAGGGTGATTTTAGACTCGAAACTTACCTGGAACCAACAGCTGACAAAAGTAAACAAGAGAGCGGAGGCTACATTGATGATAGTCAGACGATAGTGTTCAAAGATAAACCAAGAAATAGCCGCGGCTGAGTTAGGTACAAAGATTTGCATGCCGTAGCTTAGCGGGGGCTATGAAAACAACACTAACATCAGCCATGGAAGCAACCTCGGATTGAGAACAATCACGGGGGAGGCAATAATGGGACTTCCAAGGCAACAAAATACGAGCAACAGATCAGATTACAATCAGATAAATGAAATAATGGGAGGTAACATTCTCGGAATGAAACCAATGGACCACATGACTCCTGGATACTTCTTCAACATTAACTTCGAGGATATTATGACAGATCGAAGTGAATGGACAGATAACAACATTAAGGGCATACCTGGTGAGAGGATCTAGTATACAGCCAGACCCAAAACCAAGGAGAAAAATTCACACTAGGAACAAACATTTTCGGATTCCAGGCGGAAATGTACGCTATCTTGCACTGCGCGAGATAAATAAATATGAGGAAAGTGAGTAATACACGGATCAAAATATGCAAATACAGCCAGGCGTCGCTCGAACGAGCATTTTGCCTCAAAAACAGGACAACATTATTTAAACCTATTTTCTTATTTGAAATTAATAAAAATGCATGAGTGAATACAGTTAATATATTTATTGGTACGAATAAGGAAGAAAATCATTAAAAAAAAACAAAAAAGTACGAATTGACTTAATCCGATTCATCACATTGGTTGATTCTCGGAGTTTCTTTTGTCTATAGAAACAATTCTAAAGTTAGGATTGGCTTTTGCTACGTTTGCGTGTCCTTGCAGAACTTATAAATCGGTTTGATTACATCTTGATTACACTGCAACTTTGAACATTTGCAGTATTTTTGCAGAATTCCTCGAATTTCTATGAATCAATTTTGTAGACATTGCTCCAAGGATTACTTTGAGTTTAAAAATAAACTCCGCTAGCTGCAAAGGTAAGCTCCTCAACAAGGTACGGAGTTTTTTTGTTTTTCGAATCTCAACAATCGAACAATCTCAAAAACCTAACACAACTTTGAAAAAAATAGGGCGTATCGAAAATGAATGCGTGCGTACTGTACGTAGATTCCCATTACCTGGCAGGAGCGCGGCAACAGCAAGGCTTCACCATATCATTACGGTTTTTCAGGTATACAAAAACAACAACTTGAGCGACAATAAATGTAGTTTGTATTTCCCACTTTTGTCCGGTTTTTGAGGCAAAATGCACGTTACGTCGCTGAAGGCTCTTATGAACCCAAAAGTGACATCAAAACTGGCATGGGAATGCCGACAAGAACTGAGTGTCCTCTCAGAATAACTATGGTGTGCGCTCCGGGGCTCTGTGGCATAGATAGCAATGTATGTATGTCATTCGAGGTACTGGGTCAAACGAAAACAAAGAGAGGTGGACTGAAGCCGCTCTCATGCACCAGCATCTATCAATGCCGCATGGTTGTAGGATAAACGAGAAGCAAGTATTATAAACATTATTTTAAAGTCTTACCCATTTTTGTTTCCAAATTTATCGATGAGCTTTTTTTCAGAAATCTCCATTAATTCTCCCATATTGGAAATTTCTAGTTCTGTCAACAATTCATGGCCAAATTTTCCGCCTAAACCTGTTATTTTTTTTATAGGAACAGTTTTAAAATATTCTGGTATTGCATCTTGAGGCAAGATTGTTTGTTTATTTGGTTTATGCAATCCACAAGCAAGTTTCGCTAATATTTTGTTATGAGCTATTCCAGCTGAACATTTGTACCCTGAAAATTAATTTACAACATAATAAATTCATTTCACTTTAGCATTTTTACTTTTTATTTATTATCTCATTCTCAAGTCAAGAAATGAATAATATTAGTACGTCGGACCTGTACTGAGGATATAGCTCTCCGGCTACAACACCACAAAACGTTGAATGAAACTCTGATTGCAGCTCAGGAATATGAGGCAGCAAAATGCATATAAAAATTTTTCCGTTCCAAATTGAGAGAAATAAGATTCCAAGAAAACGAAGTCACAACTTCCACTAGCCACCCACAAATCTTGGATATACTTCAAACTATGCGACAAAACACGCAAAATGAAAGTAGGAGGAAGAATCGGACACATTCAAAGAACTTGCAATAGTAGAGCCCGTTCGACGAATAGGGAGTCAAGAAATGAAGTCAGAAGGTCTCCTAGATCGCCATCCCGGAGCCCTCTAGAAAGTCCAACAAGAAATAACCACAGTAGATATGCGTCCCTGCGAAGTTGTTCTCCCACACCTAGCCGACTTTCAGGCAACAATCAGAGAAACTAATAAAAGTCGACACTACGGGGCGGGCGTCAAATGCATTTACTGGTAGCCCCAAAACCCGCACTTACATTTTGAATGGAAATTAAAAAACTTACTAGTCAGAGTGATAATCAAAACTGCACTTTCGTCATTGATACCGGTGCCACCAAGTCTTTCATTCGAACAGGGATTCTGAATCGGAAACTACAACCTACTGAAAGCAGTTTAGTTTTCGAAACAGCTGCAGGACACACTGTTCCTGTTCGAGGAGAAATAACAGCAACTATAAAGATTGGTAATACTCTGATAAAACACTTATTTCTGGTAGCCGATATTAAAGAACAATGCATCCTTGGTATGGATATTATGCAAAATAAATTTATCATCTAGACCTTCAAAATTAAATTTTAGTAATTTGAAATGAAGAAATAATCCTAAATTCGGAAGAAGAGTCTTCTCAGATAAAGGTTATAGTGGGCAAAGATACAAGTTCCCAAAAATTCAGAAAGAATCATCTTCGCAAGACTTAGCCACAAATCAAAAGATCTACATTTGGGCATTGTGGAAATTGAGGAACTAGTGAATGAAGGAATTCTGGTAGCTCGATGTCTCGTCAAGGTAGATCAACCAATTCCTGTTAGAGTTGCTAATTTATTAAAGAAAGAACAAAATATAGGATTTTGCACACCGGTGAAAAGCATAATTAAGTGCGAAAATAGTTCTAACGAGAAAACCACCACAGGTAACCCAGTTCACACCAGCCTCATGAAAAAACTAGTTAAAAATTATGACCACCTAACAACTGAAGATTAAGAAAAATGAACAACTTTATCAATGACAACTGCGACATTTTTGAGACGGGAAAATCTACAGGACGCACCAGTCTAGTACAGCATAGAATTTATACAGGAGTTGCCAGACCAATTCGTCAAATGCCAGGGAGATTACCATTTGCTAAACGGAAAGAAGTAGAAAATATGATAGAAGACATAATGGATGCAAATATTATTGAAAAAGCTTCTGGTCCCTGGTGTTCACCCGTGGTCCTGGTAACTAAGAAAGATGGATCCACTCGCTTTTGTGTAGACTATCGAAGACTAAATCAAGTTACACAAAAATATAGCTATCCACTGCCAAGAATAGACGATACACTAGATACTCTATCAGGTGTGAAGTGGTTTTCCACCCTAGACATAAAGAGTGGATACTGGCCAGTAGAAGTGATCGAGACAAAACAGCTTTTTTCTGCTGACATCGGTCTCTACCAGTTCCAGGTCTTCCCATTCGGACTCTGTAATGCTCCGGCCATATTTGAACGACTGATGGAGATGGTTTTGAGAGGATTAACGTGGAAAACCTGTCTAGTATATCTTGATGATATAATGATCATGTCGAAAACTTTTGATGAGCATTTGAAAGCTGTTAAAGAAGTATTTGACAGGTTAAGGAGTGCCAATTTAAAACTGAATCACAAGAAATGTTCACTGTTTCAAACGGAGGCCTATTATCTGGGACATATCGTTTCCGCAGAAGGAATTAAAACCGATCCGGAGAAAATTGTAGCTATTAAAGACTGACCTAAACCAAGGGACAAAAAGGAAATAAAGAGTTTTCTTGGACTTTGCTCATATTACCGAAAATGTGTAAAGGACTTTGGTCGAATTGCTAAACCTCTTCATCGATTAACTGAATACAACATTGAATTTGACTGGACGCCGGATTGTCAAAATGCTTTCGTAGAGTTGAAGAAACGATCAAACACAGCAACGATTTCAGCCTACCATCGAGAGAAAGGAACATTTATCTTGGATTGTGATGCATCCCAACTCGCCATAGGCGCCGTGCTGTCACAAGAACAAGAAGGCGAAGAAAAAGTGATTGCATACTTTAGATCCATGGGAAAGGCTGAGAAAAATTATTGCGTCACCAGAAAAGAACTTTTGGCTATTATCAAAGACCTTGAACACTTCCATACTTTTCTTTATAGTAGAAGTTTTGTTATAAGAAGTGACCATAGCGCTTAGCAGTGGTTAATGAATTTTAAGAAGCCTGAAGTTGCTAGGTGGATAGAGAGATTACAGCAATATAACTTTGTAATAGTACACCATAGCAAATGAATTTGGCTATTGCCTCGGTTGAGCCATACAAAGCTTCTGGATTAGATGACATCATCCCAGCGCCTTTGCAGCAGGGGAAGATACATCTAATACCAGTACTTTGCAAACTCTTCAGAGCAGGCAAATATTATTCACAGGCAAAGTCATTTAGGCCAATAACTCGTCTCCTTTTATGTTAAAGATAATGGAGAAACTTGAAACAGCCTTACACCAACTGGTGTAGAAAATAGAGGTTGCCCCGGGGAATCAAGAAATAGCACTTGGAACATTTCTTGATATAGAAGGAGCGTTCGATCATACCTCCTTTGACTCCAAGGTAGCTGCAGTTGCAAGGCGTGGAGTAGACACCACATTTGGCTGAAAAACATGCTTTTTAACATGACAGTAATGACATTCGATTCAAAATCAATTTTGGGATCCCTAAAAAGCTCCTTTTTAAAACAATTTAAAAAATCATTTTCCATCATTAAAAAGCTAGGATCTTATCTTAATTCACATACATTTAACCTTTATCTGGGCAGATAACATGCAGGAATTAGAGGCAATAAAAACGCAGATTCTCGGGCCAATAATGTTACGACAGGATATGTTATGAAGTATCAACCACCACAATTCTATGACATTATCAGATTCGTCTAAAATATACAAATAAATTGCCCAAAACTCTAAAAACCACTATTTTCTAATTCATCCTAGATTACCGAATAAAATCCCCCATTTTGCATTTTCCAATATGAGCCCAGGTTTCTCTAGCACCATTTCTAGGATTAAATCCAATCACGGTTGTTTTCCGGCGCATCTTCTCAGACTTATTATAGTTACTTCAATGTATTGTTCATGCAATAATAATAAAACTGCCGATCTAAAACATCTATTCTTTGAGTGCATTGAACAATTAGCTGATTTAATAAAAAATGGATTACAACTACAGGCAAATATTACCTCAGTAATGTCAACCCATCGCAAATCTATCTTTCGAGTCTGTAATAAAATACATAAAAAGAAGCAATATTGAAATAAAACTAAATTTGTTTTAAATTTTCTTCCAGATCTAAAATAGTATGTGGCAAATAGCGGAAGCTCATGTTCCCTTCCAATACAGGTGAATCCTACAATAACTGCATTCATTCCCTTCACCAGGAAAAGGAAGTTTGATAGATTAAAACTGCCAAGCCGCTTCAACGTGCAAATCAGCAATGTCTAAGCCAGGAGGTCAAGTATATGGGTATAATTCTGGGTGCTGACCTAAAATGGAGCTCATACCTGCTGGACAAAACAAACAAAAGAAAAATGGACCTAATGACAGCCAAATGGGCGATAAGAAACACATGGGGACTAAATCCATGGATTATATACTGACTGTATACAACCTATGATACCTTAGTCTGGTGGTAAAAAGCAGCACAAAAGCAGTTGAAGCTATCGAAACTTCAGAGGCTTGCCCGTTAGTACATAGTGGATGTGCTGAGTAGCAGCTCAGGTCAAGGCGGAAGCAAGCATAGATGCACTTAGGCTGGAATTAAATGGAAAGTGGCACGAAGGAACCCCACAGTCATTCCAGAATAACAGATATTACATACTCGTTTCTTGAAATCAACATCCAAGTAAACTGGAATGAGTTGGAAACATATAGTCAGGATGGAACGCTGGTGTGGTACACTGTCGGATCTAAAACAGACAGAGGAGCTGGAGTTCATGGTGCTACGTTCAGGTCCTACTTTTATGCATATTTTGGGAAGTATGCATACTTATTCCAGTCTGAAATCCCCAATATCGAAACGTGTTTGCAACTGAACATCGGAAAAGGGTATAGAGGCTTAGATTCTTATACTTTTCGATAGTCAGACAGCACTGAAATCCTTAGAAAGCCCCCAGATCAGATCCAAACTGGTCGCAGAATGCCTATAAAAATTCTCAACTATAGGGTAACACTAAAGTGGGTCCTGGGACACAAGGGTATTATAGGCAATGAAGATGTATTTTTAGTTTTCTTCGTTTCTTTCTAGTTACAACTATTATTAGTAATTTTACGCTTTCTTTTTAAGATGTTTCCAAGTAAAATAGACGTCTATTAAAATTTAAGCTAATCGATCATCAAAATGTTTTGGTATCCAAAAAAGTCTATTTAGAACCAGGTTCATACCACATACTAGTTTGACATCTTAGTTTAGGAACGAATTCCCTTATCCATAGTTATGGACCCACAAAATTAGCTTTTTGGAATTATCCATTAATTGCCAATATTTTCATGGACAAAATCACGCGACATAACCTAAAGAATTACGCGAAATATTTAATAAGTTTATATGGCGATTAAAGTTTAAAATTCTTGTTTAGTTAGACTAGTGTCGCTCTAAATACTTTAAAAAAACCTTATACAAACCTGTTTGCTTTAAAACTTCAGCTCTAATTTCTTCAGAAATAATACCACCTACACATAACTTTAAATTACTCTCTGTTAATTCTGTACTGTGTAAATTTTGTAAAAAATCGTCCATCTCATAACCAACTACGTAGGTATTTTTAAACTTATCAGTTGTTATATTATCGATACCATTTTTTATTTGACTTTCAACTATATCTGTTACATCTAAATAAGCTTCATCTACAGATGCTCTTTCCAATATCGCAGTAAAAGTCTTCAAAACATCCGCTACCCTTTTTCCGGCATCTCTATATCTAAAAATTTACAAAAGCAGTGTTTAGTATAATATACTTTCAATATTCTTTAAAAATATACTAATCAATTATTAAAAAAATTGAATAAAATTTAGTTACAATAACTGACAGATAATAATATTTCAGAGAAGTGCTGCCAACAAAGTGGGATTTGATTATTGAGAATTCAAATTAACATCGTAGCGCCGCGACAACTGATTATCGATTGTTTTATAACCTCAGTCTTCCAAGATTTCCATTGTTTGATGTTAGTTTTTTGGCTTTGGGTTTTTTAAAATTATATTTGTTGCTCTAAAAGTATTGTTACGAAGTCACCAATTCAAAGCCGGCCCTGTCACTCAACTATAAATTTGGGCGAAAGCGCTCTTTCAAGGACATTCTATAAACACCGTTTTGCATATAACGAGCATATAACGAGCGTGGAAAATACAAGAATTTTCCAGAATTGATTAAGACTATGTATACGTGGGTTTTTGAGTGAGTTGACAGTTAGTAAAAAGATAGTTAACGAACAGTAAAGAGTTAGTTCACAGACAGTTTACAGAAGTTCTTAGTAATCGGACAGTGAATGAAATAATGAAGATAAATAGTGTAATATTCAAGTGGTAAAAATAAATTAGAACTATTATACCGAGTGTAAAAAAATTAGTAGACATTAAGTAAAGTGTGTATATAAATTAAGTTTAATACAGTGTGTGTTTCTATAAATAAATAGTAATTAGCCATAGTAGTGTGTATAATTTTACCCCATACGTAAAAACTATTTAAATAAATAACAAAAACATTACATTGGAGTCAGGTATAGGGTAATATAAATAATTACAAAAAAATTGGTAAGAGACTAAGTGACCTGAAAGTGACGGAACTTGAAGCAGAATAGGAAAAACGCGAGTTGGATACGTCAGGAAAGAAGAGTGAATTAGTTGAGAGATTGAAAATAGCACTGGAAAATGACGACTTGGATCCGGAAACATTTTTATTCAACGACGAGGGTTCCTCCTTAATCTCGTCAATTTCTGCTAATATGGACGATAAGATTTCTACTATGAAGAACGATATCTCTGCCGATATCTTATCAATGAAAAATGACATTGCAGCTGAAGTCGAAAATAAAATTTCGTCTATGAAATCAGATATGGAGAATAAGATAACAACAATGGACGAGAAAATCCAGGAGTTAGAGAGGATAATGGCAGATTCAAGAACACAAGGCACGCCTGCAGAAGAAAAAGATCGAACAAACAAAACCCTGCAAGCCAGAAATACACCCCAGGATATTGGCAGTTTTGTCCGAGTCAAGTCTCCAACATTCTACGGAAAGATGTCGTGGACCAACTATGTTAAACAGTTTGAAGCAGCTGCTAGAGCGAATAATTGGTCCGATAGGGAAAAGCCAGTGAACTTAACGATCTAAGAACCCTCTCATACTGATAGCCTCTCTCAGATGCCGTAACGACAGTGTATATGCGGATGGTGAAGTGAATGGCAAGAAATATAGTATGCTGGTAGACAGACACTGGAGCAACTAGAACCATTATACGGCCGGAGATAAGACTCAAATCCAATTGGGAATTGATGCAGAAAAGTTCACGCATACGGTAATCATAGCTGACATCGAAGAAGGCGTGATTCTGGGAATGGAAGTAATGAATCTACATGGTTTCCATTTAGACTTTAAAAACAGAACCAATAAAGTGGGTTCCGGAGAGGTATTCCTCCATCCATATGAAGGCAGCACGGTGTTGGCAGCTGAACAGGAAGATACCGTTCTACCTGCACGAAGCGAAACCATGATAGTAGCGCGGCTACTGGGAATCATGGAGGAATGTACACCCGTTATGATGGAGCCATGGAACCACGACGAAGAAGTTGGTAGGGGAATACTAATTGGAAAAGGATTGGTTACGTCAGCGAAGGAGATCCTAGTACGTGTCATAAACGTGAACGATTACCCAATTACCATCAAGAAGGAAACCAGAATTGGATCCTGCGTACCAGTGACGTCTATAGTTCGTCAAACAACGACAACTGACAATCTTAATACATATTCGAACAGATGTTGTCAATAGCTGGCCAATCCTTGAATCGAGCTGAGAAAAGGAAAATGAGAGAATTTATCTTGCAGTATCGAGACCTAATCGTACCAAAAGGAGGGAAGACTGGTAGAACATCAGCCGTCAAACACAAATCGATACTGGTGATTCCAAGCCAATTAGACAATCAGCTCGAAGACCACCACGAGGGAAGAGAGAGGAAGCTGAAAGAATAATTCAAGAGATGGAGTAAGAGAAAGTGATAGAACCATCCACTAGCCCACGGGTATCTCCAGTAGTGCTCGTCAAGAAAAAGGATGGAACTTCCAGATTCTGCGTGGACTATCGCCAGCTAAACAACATGACGAAGAAAGACAGCTATCCTCTGTCTCGAATTGACGATACGGTAGACACTTTGGCCGGCAGCAAACTGTTTTCCACCTTGGAAAACATGCCTGGTCTACATCGTAGTATTAGGGAAGACACTTGAGGAACACCTGAAGAATTTGGAAGACGTATTCAAACGACTTCAAGCTGTCCAGCTCATGTTAAACCCGAAGAAATGTAAGTTATTCGAAAACGAGTAAACTATCTGGGTCATGTGAGCAATGAAGGAGTGGCGGTGGATCCAGAGAAAATTGCTTCCATCAAGCTTTGGCCGCAACCAACCGACAAACAATAGGTTAGGAGTTTTCTTGTACTTTGCCCATACTATCGAAGGTTCATAAGGAAGTTTGGAGATATTGCCAAGCCACTAACTCGACTCACAGAAGAAACAAGAACTTTTCATTGGGATGAAGAATGTCAAACTGCTTTTGAAACCCTGAAGAGACGTTTAACCACGGCGCCGATACTGAGATATCCGTTACCAGAGGGAGACTTCATTCTCCTCACTGATGCAAGCAACGTTGGAGAAGTGCTCTCACAGATCCAAGGAGGACAGGAAAGAGTGCTGGGATATTCCATTAAAGTCCTCTCCAAACCAGAACGAAACTACTGCGTCACGAGAAGAGAACTTTTGGTAGTAGTCAAGAATCCTGAGGGCCAGATAGCTAGATGGATTGAACGACTTCAAGAGTACGATTTCAACATCGAACATCGGGCTGGTGTGAGCCACCGAAATGTCGACTCCCTGCGTCGACCGACGACCGTGTCCAGCAGACAGTTCCCACTGCAACAAAGCGGAATCTAAGGAAGCTGCAGTTTCAAGAACTACAGTAGTCAATGAAGAATAGTCACCCACCAGGATCATAGAAGATCAGGAGAATGATCCGCCAATGGAAGGAAGAAAATCGGCGACCTACCTGGCAAGAAGTGACAAGATTTTCACCGACACTCAAAGAATATTGGGCACAGTGGGACTCCCTTGTCTTGGAAGAAGGCCTGTTGGCACGAATCCTTGAAAGCGATGACAGTTCTGAGAATAGAAGACAGTTAGTTATCGCGAGAACGAGAGTAGCTGAGGTACTGAGGAAGTTACACGACAGTCCATCAGGAGGTCATCTGGGAGTGAAGAAAACCCGAGTCCGTGAAAGGTTTTAATGGACGAACAGCTCCGACGATGTGAAGGACTGGTGTAAGAAGTGTACGACTTGTGCTACGAGTAATAGACCACATCGCAAGAGAAAGGCACCCATGAAACAGTATAATGTTGGAAGTCCATTCGAAAGGATTGTTTTAGACATCGCTGGACCATTTCCGACGACAGAAAATGGTGGTAAATACATTCTGGTTGTGATGGATTATTTCACAAAGTGGGTAGAAGTTTACGCGATCCCGAATCAAGAGGCCACAACTATCGCGGATGTATTGGTGACATATTAATCTGCAGCTATGCCCCCCGTTCCGCCGCCCGTCTCGAAGTATGCTAGGGTAGTGATTCCGAGGCGGGGGTAACGGCGAGTTTGAGGAGGGTTTGGTTGGTAGGCATCTCCTTGGGGAGGAGTCCAACACTGTTTGGGTCAAAAAAAAGCTATGCCCCCCGTTATCAGTGTCCAATTAAGACAGTGCCCTGTTATTTCCATATGACCGGAAGTGTAGAAATGGGTCCAGTTGCCGATTTAAACACCCATTCTAGGCTACACATTAGTTCCAGGAGGAACTTCCTATTAAGGAGGGTGCAATGTTACGAAGTCACCAATTCAAAGCCGGCCCTGTCACTCAACTATAAATTTGGGCGAATGCGCTCTTTCGAGAACATTCTAGAAATACCATTTTGTTTACGCATATGACGAGCGTGGAAAATACAAGAATTTTCCAGAATTGATTAAGACTATATATACGCGGGTTTTTGAGTGAGTTGACAGTTAGTTAACGGACAGTAAAGAGTTAGTTCACAGACAGTTTACAGAAGTTCTTAGTAATCGGCAGTTAATGAAATAGTCAAGATAAATAGTGTAACATTCAAGTGGTAAAAATAAATTAGAACTATTATACCGAGTGTAAACAAATTAGTAGACATTAAGTAAAGTGTGTATATAAATTAATTTTAATACAGTGTGTTTCTATAAATAAATAAATAGTAATTAGCCATAGTAGTGTGTATAATTTTACCCCATACGTAAAAACTATTTAAATAAGTAACAAAAACATTACAGCATTGTTTATAGTATTTATTGAGGAAATGTATGTGAGAATCAGGTGCTAAATTTGTCAGGAGGAGCTAGTCGTTGTATCTCAGTCCAACATTGCCAGTTGTGATTGAATTCAAATCTTACTTTTTTGCCATTTCATTTATCTAGTACTTTGTGCCTCTTCAGAAGAATATGCCACTTTAAAGAAAAAAAAATGAGTTAAAATGTGAACTTATATGAATGAGATGCTACGATTACCCTCCTTTAATTAATTTTGAAGTTGTTCGTTGCAAAAGTTAGTGCATTGTGCAGGCACATTAAAATAATGAAAGCCTGTCACTACTCAGTGCCATTCTTGGGCTAAAAAGGCTTTTAAAAAAGAGTTAAATTTTCATGAATTTCCTCCAGAAACTGTTTGTTTTAAAAAGGAGATAGCAAGTGAATTACTTGATTTTCAAACTTCGAATTGACAAACCACATGACTATATTCATGAAAGTGTGTTCTTTTGCATTTTAAGCAAAATTCTTTTAATATAACTTAGTTTTTGGTATAGAAATAATTACGCCCTAAAAAGTGGATACCAAAAGTATTTTTTTTGTAACAAACAACTTCAAAACAAATTTCAATTATGAATCATACTTCGCGTCTTTGATAAATGGAAACACAAACAATCATTAAATGTCCTTAAAAACACAATTAAAAGTAGGTAAGGTAGGTAAGGTAATTGTCGTGCAATGGGGATTGGGTCAGAAAACTTAAAATTTTCGTACACTTATTAGGGATATTATCATACAATTACCATTAAAATTTCAAATCGATTGACCATCTTTAACTCGAGATAAACGAAATTAAAGTTGGTATGATTAACGTGGGGAGCAATAGAGTTTGTTTTTTAACCAGTTTTTTAATTTCAGAGAAAAAGTAAAATTCTGAAACTTTCCCAAAACTAACTGTTGATTGATAAATTTGTTGTGCGTTATTAAAAGGAGAAAAAATTGATCATTTCATTCTTAAGATACAACAAAGCAAAGTTTAAAAAATTATGAACTATATACATGCAGAGAAATCGAACAGAAACATCTTGCAGCACTAGACCCGAGTATAGTAGTACAACTTTAGCGATAAATTCAAACGGACAGAAAGTAAGCATAAGCTGCTGATAGTAGTTGTGTATGTACATAAGAGAATATTATGTGTAGTCTCTCTATGGGTACAGTCTGTGATGAAAATTATGGCGCATTAAGGTACGGTTCCGAAGGCGCCTACAGACGGCAGTACTGGATGTCATGTTTTTATATGAAATGCATTCGGAACGCGAAGACTCTGTCGCCCGCTACGATTGTAAACCGCACTACCGCTCTCGGACCAGTAGTGTCGCCTAGCGCAGGGTGGAAACGAGTTTTCAATGTACAATGTAAAATATGAGAAATGATATGATAAAATACAGGTTTGACTATAGAAAATCAAGATTATCATGTTATGTAAGGTAACATATCTTAACATTTATAGCTTTTCTTGTGACTTGCGGTTTAATTTCTTCTAAGACAAAAGTATAAGAGACTATAAAATTAAACTGTGTTTTATTTAAACAACAATAACTTCTAAATATTTTTTCGTCACTTTACAAATGTTTGTTATCAATAATGAGTAACTTCTTCATCTAGCTTATTTGAAAAGAAATGCATTGTGAGTTGTTTTCGACTTCTAGTATGAAGTAACAAAAAGTCATCATCTTCTTCCTCCTCCAACAAAATGCTCAAAAGCTCGTTAGATATCTTATCCCGGCACTC
This sequence comes from Lochmaea crataegi, assembly GCA_947563755.1. Classification (NCBI taxonomy): domain Eukaryota; kingdom Metazoa; phylum Arthropoda; class Insecta; order Coleoptera; family Chrysomelidae; genus Lochmaea; species Lochmaea crataegi. The sequence goes on along the minus strand of OX387422.1, from coordinate 79,104,724 downwards.
TCTAAAAACCGACTGCAACAAGTCTCTCTACCGTTGCCATTCATTCGTTTGGGTTGTGCTTAACAGCTCAGGCACTTGAATTAAATATTTGTACCATTTCTAATTTTTTCTACTTCTATTCTAGAAGCTTCGTGTCCTCTATATACGCCACTAGTTTAACTGGTGGGATTTTGAGTAGTTCTAATGGTTGTATTATTTCCTCTCCAAAGTGCTTCAGTATGAGTCCTTGTGAGTTCTCACAGAAGCAGAGTATGTGAATAGGTGTTTAATCCCTCAGTTCACATGTTCTGCACATAGATTCACTAACTTTTCCTCTCGCTTTTCCCATTTTGTGTAGATGTTTCCTCAGGCTACATGTTTCCACAGACCAGGTCGGTGACTGTCGTCAAATGTCTCTTGCTCAGTTTCGATAACCTGATTGAGAGTTCTTCCATTCAAATTTTATGTCTTTTTGTAATAACTTATATAACCGATTTAATTTTGGAGCAAGATTAGGAATGAATTGGTGGTAGTAATTGACAAGGTCAAGAAACGTACGTAATTCCGTAATATTTGAAGGTCTTTGGCTATTTGTAATTGCTTTGATTTTTTCTTCCATTGGATGTAATCCATTTTTGTCGATCATATGACCAAGGTATGAAATTGAAGTCTTAAGAAATTTGCATTGTTCTTTATTAAGGTAGAGACCGTTAGTGCGTAGTCTATCAAATGCAATTTTAAATCGTCGAATTAATTGTTCCGGTGAAGATCCCTGTATAACAACCTCATCAAAAAAACATCCAACACCTTGTATATCTTGTAATGTTTGTTCCATAAATCTTTGGCCAGGCATTAGATAGAGATAGATAGATAGATAGTTTATTTCCTTTTAAAATCTTACAATTTTATGGAAAGGGTGAGAACAATGTATCAACCTAATTACAATGATGAAATAAATATTAGTTATTCATTTATAATAAAGGCTCTGAGTTTTAGAACATTCCAAATATAGCTAGCAATTGCTTTAGCTGAATTTATTGTAATATTATTTAGTGAATCAGCTGCAACATTGATGTCGGCTAGGTAGTTTAAGGTGGATTGTTTCATACAACAATATATTGGACAATCAAAAAGTATGTGCTCAATCGTTTCTAACTCCTTTTGGTTACAAATAGTGCAGATTTCATTAGGGTTTATCTGATAGGTACAACCTTTGTATGTAAACTTTAAGGAGGATGTATTACATAACCGAAGTTGCGCGATAGTTCTTGTAATTTGGATGGGCATTTTTAGGCACAGATATTTTTGTCGTGTCGCAGATACTGTTAAATGTTTATATATGGGAAGGAAGGATGACTGTTGGCAGAGAGAAATATCTAATTCTAAAAGTTTATTTTTAAATTTAAGTAAGAGAGATTTTCTATTAATCTGTAAAAAGCGAAGGGAGAGATTATTCCAAGTAAGATTGGTATCAATAAAAGTGAAAAGTGCTTTTACCTGAGCTGCCCAGTTGTACTTGCTATCACATTCCATCAGATGCAATTGACGGAAGAAGCACATTTTGGGGTAACGGAAGTCATCCATCACAAGAATTTTCGTTAACCAGTTTAACGTCCATTTAAATATGTTATATAAAATTTTGCTTCTACCGCACTCTACTCTAACTATATAGCTGGGTGTTGACTTTGGTAACATAAGGATACGTTTTAAAAATTGAACTTGGACTTGCTCAAGAATATCAGCATAACGAAGTGCCCAAACAGAAATACAGTTGGACATTGTGCTTGTGACTAGTGCGTCAAAAAGTTGTAACCTTGTTTGCATGCAGTCAATTTTCAGTTTAGATAAAACAGGTATGAGAGCTCCCGTTGCTTGTTTTGCTGTCGCGCTACTCTTATCTGCCATTTCACGGAATAAAGATGAGGAGGTAAAAGTAACACCAAGGTAATTGTAGGTGTTAGTTAACTCAATGTGGTGGTGTTTGAATGTGAATTTATTGTTATTTTTTACGTTATAATGACCTCTAGAAAAACACATTATTTTGGTTTTGACATTGTTGACGGTAAGTTGGTTTTGTGCGCAATATTCCTCTAAGATTTTTAATTTTCGTGACATATCGATCTCAGAGTGACCTAAAATCACCAGATCGTCGGCATATAAGAGCATAAGAATTTCATTTACCTACGTTATCAACATTGATACCTTTGGCTCCACGGTTTTTGAAAAAGTCTTCGATGTCCGCTAGAAATAAGGCAAATAGCAAGGGGCTGAGTACTTCACCCTGTAACACTCCTTCACAAATGTTAAAGGATTTAGTGTACTGTTCGTCAGACTTAACCCGAAAAGTAGCGTTAGAATAAAAAGATTTAAGTGGAAGTCCAATTTTAGAACTGATACCTAGAGCAAAAAGTTTGGACCAGAGCAACGAATGATTAATACAATCAAAAGCCCGTTTAAAATCAACAAATAACACAAATATCTTGGACTTTTTAAATCGTAGACGAAATTGAATGAGAGATGTGAGAGTATAGACATTATCATAGCAACCACGTTCTTTACGAAAACCAGATTGGGATTCAGGAAGTATCTTAAAAGTTTCTACCCAGCTAACTAAACGGTTCGAAATAATTTGCATAAATATTTTAGTAATGCAGTTTACTAATGCAATGCCCCTATAATTGAGAGGATCCCTGGAAGGACCTTTTTTGTGAAGCATTTTTAGAGTGATTACCGACCACCCATTAGGAAAAGTAGAAGTGTTAAAGATAGAGTTGAAAAATGAGTTAAGATATAAGATCCAATTATTTGGTAAGTGTTTAAAAAACTCGTAAGGTATGTTATCAGGTCCTGGAGCTTTATTACTTTTGCAAGAGTCTAAAGCTGAATAAATTTCATCGGTGGTTATATGGTTATCAAAATATGGACTCCTCGCATCAAAGAATAAAGTTTGGTCAACTAATCCGACCCCAGTTATTTCGGAATAAAAGGTTTCCCATATTGCTGTAGGTAATGACAAGTAACTATTTGGATGATTCCTAGCTTTTTTATATAGAACCAAAACGTTTTTGAATCAGTAGAGTTAGAGATGTTATCAATAATATTCCGTTGAAATTCACATTTCTTTTTTCTTAATAATTTTTTATACTCTGATTTAACAGTTATGTACTTATTTTTAGTTTCAGTAGAAAAATTATTCTCTTGGCAAATTTTAAGTACGCTTTTAACTGATTTCTTTAGATCTTTACACTGATGATCATACCAAGATTTGTTTTCACTAGGTTTGTTAGAAACGATTGTTCTCTTTGACAGGCCAAGATTATCAGCAGTTTTATAAATATTATCTAATAAATTTCTGTTTGCCATCTCGATATCATGAATTACATGCACTCCCTTCGAATTTTGCATGGTTAGTTTATAGGCCAAAACTGAGGGTTCGTTTAGTTTTAGAATAACAGCTTCATGTTTTACTGAAGATTTTTCCATTGATACAAGATACGTTTGATATAAATAGCATGAGATTGGAAAGTGATCTGAAAGAGTCAGTGTTGAGTTTACATAAATATCATTAATAAAAGACAAATGCGAGCTGTTAACCCAAACTAAGTCTATTGTACTATTACCCATAGGGCCCGTAAAAGTAAATTTTGCTGGGCGATCAGAAATACTTCTACCATTTAACAGACAGAAACCGTTAAAATTCATGAAATCGAGAAGGCTTCGGCCTTTTGCATTAATTACAGCGTCTAAGCTTTCTCTGTTGCCATAAAAATTTGTATTTTCAAATATTTCAGGAGGCGATGTGTCGTAATCTGAAACACGGGAGTTAAAGTCACCTCCAATAATTATAAGCGTATCATTAAATTTTTCTAGGATATCAGATAAAACCTCCTGAAACAGTGCGAGTAAATATGTAATATTCAAACTAGGATTAAAGTAAACATACAGACCACAAATTTATACTTATCGCTAGATATTAAACAAAAAATCCACCAAGGTGATTTATCAATACAGACAGAGTGAATTGCGGGCGCAATTTTAACTCCAAACAATAAAGTTTGACGTTATATGTGCCCTTTGAAGTACTAATAGCTTGTAACATACTACTTTCCTCACTGACATGCATATGTAGGTAAGCCTAATGTCTAGTGTGCAGAAGTAAGAACCTCCACTCATTTTTGCAAAAATATCCTCTATCCGTGGTATTGGATAATTATTATTTAGAATAAATCGGTTCCAAGTCACCTTGTAAGTATCACATAAACGAATATTTCCATTCCTCTTGACAATTGGAACTGCGGGTGTTCCCCATTTAGAATACGTTACTCTTTCTATAATGCCTGCTTTTTCTAGCCGATCAATTTAATCTTCAACGCGTTCTTTGACGAGCTTTAATATAAACAGGTTGTGTATTTTCTTGGAGTTGGAATGCACATGTATAATTTTTAATTAAGCCTACATCTGGAGAGAATAAGTCATCATAGTCTTGTAACACTTGATTTGAGATTTGATATTTTACATTTTCTTGAAAATTATAGTTTTCTTTGTCTAAGTTGTTAATTTAGGACCAATTTAATTTAAATAAACGTAACCATTCTCTTCCGAATGTTGGCGTGACATCATTAGGTATCACAAACAATCTTCCTGTCGCTTGCAGGTTTTCGTCCCATATATTTACTTTACATTTACCAAGAGGTACAATAATTTCTCATGTACAAGTTCTGAGTTTGATCTCTGTTTTTTGTAGTTGTGTATAAGTATTTAGATTATTGAAAAGTTTGATTGAACATGTAGATAATGCAGCACCAGTAACTAATTCAAATTTGCATGGTGTATTTTCGATGGTTAGTTTTAATAAAATCTTATCTGATATAGAATTATTGTGACGTACAGAATTTATCGTGAATATTTCTTCATAAGCATTATAAAAGTTCTCTCGATTTTTTTCTAGAACTTCTATGCGTTTGAACTTTTAAATTTTTTTGCTTTTTAAAACAGCCTGCTTCTAGGTGACCACTCCTTTTACAAAAATCACAATGTAAATTACTCGAGGAACATTCTGATGCTTTATGGAAATTACCACATCGGTAACATTCGAGGTTTAAATTTGAAGAATTTGTATTTGATGATCCTGGGCGATATACATTCGTATTTGAACCTGAACTTCGGTTTATTTGCGATATTTTATTGAGATCTTGAAGAGTTTCCATTGACCGCGACTCGATTTTTGATGTTTCAATTGAAGATGCTAATGATAAAACATCAGCAAATGTTACAGATTTTGTTTAAGTTGATGTAGTGACTTGAAGAAGTTTTTCTCTTATTTCACTGGAACGCGCCCCTCTAATAAACTCACCGCGCAAATGAGTATCGACAGTAGGTTTTTTACAGTTTTCACATATAAAGTTACAATTTACAGTAAGCTGTTCAAGTTTAGCTTGATACTGTGCAATCGATTCAGCTTATCTTTGATTTCTTGAGAAAAATTATGAAAGTTTATAATCCCTTCCTAAATTGGAGAAAAGAAAAAATAAATTCATTTATAAACAAGTTATTAATAGTCGTGGACAAAATATAGCATTCTACTCGCATATAATGGATATTATTCACATAGGTGTTTAACGCACCGTCGTGAATAAAAGCCATCATTATATGCTTGTTGAATAATATACTATTGTCCACGACTACTTGATAATGTTTACATTTTACGTGTTCTTCTTCAATATTAATGACGTTCATTATTCACTAGTGAATAATAGGTGTGGATAATGAAAAGGTCAGATGACAGAGATAAATTAGGATCTATATTGAAGGTTACTTATATACAAATATAACAAATAAAAATATCACCGCGTCCAGGATTCGTACCCTACACATACAATTCTTCATTTTCGCAGCCAGACCTCCCTCTATAACACTACGGTACGAAGACATATTAATTTATCAACCAAGTTTTTTTAGTTGTCAAAACTAAAAAGTGACATTTTAAATAATTTATAGGTGACTGCAAAAATTTTAATCATTATATTGAATTTAAATTCAAATTACTGGAAAATTTGATATGGAAAGCTAATCAGACACTGAAATGAATGTTACCCGACAAAAATAGAAGCAGAATAAATAGTATCCTCAAATTTATTGCCAGAAAAATCGAAAAAATTATGTATGGAAGGAAGCCTATGATTCCTGCATAAATTGGAGAAAAGGGGAAAAAAATAAATTCACCATCGTGAATAATAGCTTGTTGAATAATATACTATTATAGTTAGAACAACGTACAATACATTCACATTATAAAATACAGCAATAAAAAACATTGTTAAAATTGAATACAATAATAAAAAGAAAATTTAACAAAAATGGTAAAACAAAAAAATTTACATGGGTAGCACAATCACTACTAATACAAAACTATGACAATGACATCCGTTACACTCAAATGCTTAATTGAGTCAGATGGTTCTTAAATTGATTAATGGAGTTACCAAACATCTGTAAATTATCAAGAGATTTTGCTAGTCTCATGGCTCTAGGCAGGAACGAATGGAAAGCATATTAAAGGCACTTTAAATGTTCTCACCTGCCCAGTTGAGCGAAGTGGCACGGACAGGCAGATCTTTAAAGATCAATAAAAGATCTTTTTGTTTTCTGCGGCTCTCGAGACAATGAATTACCTGATAAAAATCATATACTAAAGAGTATATTAATTATTAGTTGTGGATAAAATAAATTACTCACTTTGTTAAATCTGCTTTGCCTCTTACTTGTGGAACTTTTGCTAATATGATATCTGGACATTTGTTCTTGGCATCTTCCCCTCTCATATGTCTCGTGACTCCCTTTTCTCTAGCTGGATAATTAACTGCAATTATTCTAATAATTTTAAAATAATAAATTTAGTGAACACACCTAATTTTTCCTACTATGGAATAATACTTGAAAAATATGAGGTGTGACTAAAAACTAATAAGACAATTGCTACTGTATTATAGTACGGGAGCCAGTTGCAGATTACGATTAGTAATCCTTAATTGGATGATTTTTACATATGTGATAGTTCTTACCATAATTGATGCTCAGTCGATGATATGACGCTAAAATAGAGAAAAATTTTGAAAATAAAGTCATCGTTGATCAGATAATATCAAAGTATGTTTTAGTTCAAGTATGGTCAGATTGCATGATGGCATCAGACCGTCATGCCGATTTTATTGCCAAGGTACACCTACCTGAAAATCTGAATATTTATAGAAAAACATATTCCCGTTGGAAAAAGAATTCTGAGTCAATTAGAGGCTTCGTTCAGTCAATAATTAGATTTCCCATATAAATAACACGGGAAAATTGTTTGTTCGGTTTCAACTCGATTTTTCGGTATTAAAAATTTCTTTTTATAAAAAAATAGTGTACAGCTTTTGTAGGGAATTAAATTTGCTACAAAAAAGTTCCTTTGAGCAAACACTCTCCAATCAATAGCTTTTGAGTTGTAGAGCTGGAAAGGTTAACAATTTTAAAAAATTTACACGTCGTAAATGATACTGCTGATCGAGAAGTTCAATTAATGGAATCATATAATCGGAGAACTTATAATGAGGAACAAAAACAATACTCATTGCAAGTTGTAGCAATGCATAGAAAGCAACTTCCGAATGCTAATAAGCAAACATTAATGTTACCACCAACTCAGAAATTAAAGAAAAAAATTTTATTTATTTATTTATTGACGGGCTAGAACCCATTAAATACAATAGAGTACAATAATTGATACACAGAATTTTAAAAAAAAGAAAAAATATATATATATATAAATAGAAAAAACCATAAACTTATAGATACATTAATTAACACATAAGATAAAGCACATATCACTTACAATAACAACTAAAAATATTTTTTAAAAATTACAAATTTGGAGTTGTCGGCGAAACTCAGAAGAAGATGTAAAGAAATCAAGATTCAATCGATTGGCCAATCTTGTGGACCTGGGGATGAACGAATTATTGCGATAATTAGTATAGTAGTGTGGTTGTGAAAAAGTAACACTATTTCTAGTAGATCTAGTTGGTGCGGAAAAACCAATATTCAACAAAAGAGTAGGACAATCGAGAGTAGAATTGACTATGTTGAATAGAATGAAAAGATCCTTGCAATTCCTTCTGTAACGAAGAGGCTCCAACATAAACTGGGAATGCAAATCATGGTAATTTAGGTGGTAGGTGTTAACAGGATGAATTCCAGATTTATAGGCAATGAGTCTTAGAAATTTTCTTTGTACAAGGTGCGGCATCATAACTTCCTTTTTTGAAATGCGCGCCATTTAGACTGTAAAGATCGTAGTGGGCGGAGACGGCTCTTATTCGGTAGGCGTACATCTAAAGTTTTGTTCCCCATCCGGTCAGTCGCCACGATGCGTTGGAACAGTGAGCAGCGTGCATTTGCCGTTGAGGCGTACTTTTCGAATGGACGTTCTGTGATCGCAACTCAGCGTGCCTTTCGAAATCGTTTCAATATAGCCCCGGCAGGGCCTGTACCAGATCGGAAATCAATCGTTACATGGGTCGGTACATTCAGACAAACCGGTAGTGTGACCAGACGAAGAATTGGAGTTCATCGACCCATTAGAACACCTGAAAACATTGAAGCCGTGAGAGCCTCAATATTGCGATCCCCACGGCGCTCTGCCCGCAAACATGCGTCTGCCCTTAGACTTTCCGATCGTTCAGTGAGGCGAATTCTTCACGATGATCTTCATTACCATCCGTACAAGTTGGCGTGTGTTCAACAACTCTTCGTGCGTGACTTCAATTCTCGGAGGAATGCGTGTGAGGTTTTTCTCGAAAATGTTCCTGAGGACGCATTTGTTTTTTTCAGTGATGAGGCCCATTTCCACTTAAGTGGATACGTTAACAAACAAAACATGCGTTACTGGGCCGACACCAACCCCCGCGAGTTGCATCAACGACCCCTGCATTCCCCTAAAGTTACAGTGTGGTGTGCAATTTCCTCTGCTGGGATAATTGGTCCCTGGTTTTTTGAAGAAAATGGGGAAACAGTGACAGTGAATTCTGACCGGTATGTGAACATGTTGGATGATTTTTTATTCCCCCGACTTGATGAACTAGATTTAGGGGACGTTTGGTTTCAACAAGATGGCGCAACGGCCCACACTTCAAGGGCATCGATGGCTGTATTGAGGGAACACTTTCCGGGGCGCCTCATCTCAATTAGGGGCGATTTGGAATGGCCAGCCCGCTCCCCGGATTTGGCCCCGTGCGATTTTTTTTTGTGGGGATTTTTAAAATCCCGTGTTTATGTCAACCGTCCCAGAACATTAGAAGATCTCAAAGCCAATATTCGGGCTGAAATTGCCAACATACCAGTTGACATGCTGGAAAGGGTTATGATAAACGCCAGAAATCGGCTCATTCAGTGTATTGACAATGGGGGGCGTCATCTACCGGACATGATTTTTAAAACTGTGTGAAGCAAAACTTTAAATATGTACCTACATTATTAAAAAAATAATAAAAACTTCTAATCTATAAAATGGAATTTATTGCGTTTTGAAATAAGGAAGTTATGATGCCGCACCTTGTATTTGTTCAATGTTGTGAATATGGTTCGTATAGAAGGGATTCCAAACAGAAGATGCATATTCAATAAGAGGTCTAACAAGGGAGAAGTAAAGTATTCTAAGACATTGCACGTTTCGAAAGTCACAAGTTATCCTTCTGATAAAACCAAGCATCCTTAATGCCTTATTAATTGAAACATATATATGGGGCCGAAAAGACATGGTAGAGTCAATCACAACACCAAGATCTTTAACTTCTGACACATTAATAAGAGGTGTTTGGTTAATGTTATAGATAAAAACAATATTACAGTAATTCTGATGATTTATACATTTAAGTTTATATTTATTTACTAAATACAAAATATGGTGTCAAAATAACAATTTAATAACTTTGTAGCGTTTATTGTGAATAATATTTAATGTAAGATCAAAAATTCCAATTTAAAAAAAATTTGGTATCAATTATTATTAACATTCACCTTTCCAGCTCTACAACTCAAAAACTGTTGATTGGAGAGTGTTTGCTCAAAGGAACTTTTTTGTAGCAAATTCAATTTCCTACAAAAGCTTTATACTAATTTTCTAAACCAAAATCCCGAAAAATCGAGTTGTAACCGAAAAAAAAATTTTTCTTTGTTATTTATATGGGAAATCGAATTTTTGAATGAGTGAAGCCTCTAATTGACTTAAAAAAATTTTTACAACGGGAATTTTTTTTTCCTATAAATTATCAGATTTTCAAGTAGGACCAAAAAATGAAACAGCCTAATCCACATCGACTGAGCATCAATTATGGTAAGAAGCATCACATATGTGAAAATCATCCGATTAAGGATGACTAATTGTAAAGGCAGCTGGCTCCCGGTCTATTACTAGCAAGAGTAGTAGAGTAATTAATGAAACAATCAACTCTACTGTATTAGCCTGTTTCCTGTTTAGAATTAATGGAAGGATGATGTACCTGGAGGGATATTGAAATTTACAGAAGTAAAAGATCATCTTGTTCTGGATTTAAAATGATGGCTTGCATGTCCTGGTTTATCTGTTTCAGGTAATAAAATATACTTGTAAAAAGGTGAGTTGTCATTGATAATACATCTAATATGTTGTCAAAGATTTAAATATTTTTATTGATCATATTTTACCATTTGTAATACATTCCTTGATTTCTTAAATATAACAAAAAATCTCATTAATAACAAAATTCACATAAAATATATAATTCTTTGACAACATATTATCAATGACAACTAACCTTTCTACAAGTATATTTTTATTATCTGAGAGGTAAACCAAGCCAAGCCATCAGAGGTAAACCAAGCAAGCCAAGCCATCATTTTAAATCCTGAATGCTTCTGAGGATTAATTTTGAATCTTCAAAGCAAACAAGCTGATAACAAGTATTAATGGTTTCACTAATTATTAGTGGCATCATATTTTTGAAATAATTTTTATATAGGGTTGTACTTTCATATTTAAACTTTTTGTTGGAAATTGAAATGGCAAGGTTGTACTGTTGTTCATATGAGCGACACATGCCCGGGCGAGTGCCCAGATCTGCCATATCACCAACCGATAAATATATTTATTTTGAAAAAATCAAAAGATATTTGTTGAGTAGAATATACATATTTATACTTGCTCAATAGCTTTTGCAAGCAATAAGCATAACAGAATGGGTCAGTATATTCTACTCTTGATCAAAAATATGACTTGGATTAAATTGCAATAATCTATTTATTTCATGTGAGTGTAAAATAGTTCAATAAAGAGATGACCCTGGTAATATTCATGATTTAATAAGAGTTAAATGTAGACTACCTATATGGTGGACAGTGCAACATAAAATTGTCCATATCTCTTAAACTGTTAATTTCATGTAAGATGTTACAAGAGAATGCTTTTTCTTTAAAAATGTTTGATCTTCATCAACCATGAAACTTACTCTGTACGTTAGTTCACAAGGTAGTGCAGATCGGTTTATAATGTGCATTTATGGTGTTTAAAAATATGAAAGGTTAAATTTTCATTCAATTCCAATGGATGCCAGTTTAACAAGGTTTTTTTTGGGCACAACAGCACCAGGATGTCAATATTTTCAGGGCAGTAGGCCAGCCCCATGAGAAAAATTCTAAAAATACACCATAAAAATAAACAATTATTATCACCAATTCCTTGGAAAATATTTATATCCTTGCTTCAATAAAAATTAGAAACCAAAGTTTGAATTATTAGACATTAGCCTTAGACCTTATGTTACACGTTCCCATTTTTCATTTTTACTTACTAAATTATCATTTCTTAGTATCATCTTAAACCAAAGAGTAATGTTTAATTTTTTTAGTTATAAAATAGTAGATACTTCAGAATCTCAATCACATGTCATAAAAGTATGTGTCTTTTTCACTTTTACCCACCTTGACTCTACCTGTTGTTTTTAATATGGTTGATTTAAATAAAAGAGTAAGTTCTTCTTTGTTTTGTTCATAAAGTTCAATCTATATTTTATAGGTATATACAAAGTATCTTTCTCTTGAAGTGAGCAAGTTGAATAAAAAAAAAGTTTTAAGAAAGTAATATTTTAAAGCATGAAGGTTGATGTCTGTGTCACCACCAGGTGGCGAATTACCTTAAGCCAGCACTGTTTCCAATAGGCTGTTTAATAAATAAATATGTATAAACTCAATTTTTAATTAATAACTTTATATGCATATAGTTCGTTAAGGAAGGGAGTAGGCAATAATTTCATATGAATTACCTAGGTACTATAATTATTTTTAGCTCCTCTACCAGCTCCCAGCTTATTGGTATTAGCTCCTGGCATACCCCCTATGTAGTTTTTGCTTGTATTTATATTTAAATTCCAATTTAATTGATACATAAAAATCAGTTTTTATTCTATACTGGTCAATGTTTAGATCAGAAATTTGAAAACAACTATAAGGCAAGTCCACATAGTTATTTTGATCATATTTGAGTTAATTTAATTTTGATTTGGTGTTTTCTTCAACATTGTTTCAATTGTTTAGGTATTTTAAAAGCTATATCTGACTGTTTATAATAAAAAGCATCATTAAATCAATACAAAACAACCAAATTACAAATCTAAAATCTATCCAAATAATTGTTTACCAACAGAGCGAAATGAAAAAGATTAAAAATTATGGAGTAAGGAGTACTGGTTTATTTAATAATATGACACGATATTGATTGCTCTAATAATTAATTGAAACAATAATATTTACCCTCCTCCTCGCCATTCATTATATTGTACTACTGCAATAGGTTTTCCTTCAAATTCAGAATTAAGTTTTTCTTCGACTTGACAATAAAAACAGTCCATGTCCAACAAAATAACAACCCTTTCTGTATGGGTCATATTCATTTCATAAACAAAACTAGGAAAAACAATTACAAAAAACTTTTTTAAACGTATCTACATGTACTCGCATTCAAATTTTGAGGTTAGGAAACATTAGGGATGGGAAGGTCACGAACGACCCGTTCTCAAAGACCGAATCAGTTCCAAGACCCGTGATTGATACTGGCGGATAGCGACACCGATTCTACTTTGGCTCTGAGCTTTCCGCATGCGCAAATTTGACGCTTGTGTTAACAGATCTTTGATTAAGTTATCGAGAAGGGCAAGGAAAATCATTGAAGAAGCTATACAGTGTTGAAAAAATGGCTTATATATGATTTTCCTTGCCCTTCTCGATAACTTAATCAAAGATCTGTTAACACAAGCGTCAAATTTGCGCATGCGGAAAGCTCAGAGCCAAAGTAGAATCGGTGTCGCTATCCGCCAGTGTGATTGATTCCATCACGTTCTGTGACCCTATCGTTCGAATGAACTGAACCAAGCCACCGCTGTTGTAGCTGTAGTATACGCGTTCTAAGGTTGATCATAGAGTCTCGTTCACACATTTATAGGAAATAAAATTTATTTTAATGTTTGATAAAATTTTCAAGAGTAAATATTTTTTATTTGTGTTATATTTTGTTCATTTATACATTTATGTTTTAATTTGACAAAAAACACAAACTATTTCAATTTTTGGATTGTTATTTACAAATTCAGTCATTCATCCACTCTAATGAAGGTTCATAAGCAGACGTGAAGTTTAATTAGGGATGCGCGATACGATCCGATATTCCAGTGTATCGATACTTTTACTTCCGATACTCGATATTTTGTATCGATACTATGCTTTTCGATACACTCCAAGTATCGATACATTTGTACTGTATCGATACCTTGCGATCCGGGATTTTTAGTGGTAGCGGCGAGTGGCGTTATCTACTAACAAAAGCAAATATATTCACGCAACCGTTATTTGTCGTATGCAGTTTACTGTATTAGTGTAAAGTTTCGACGTTTATTTATAATTTTGAGTTATTAAAAATATCTTTTGATAGTTTTGTTGTTATTTATTTCATTTCATCACCACACTTTGCTTTTTAGAAGACCCGCTTGCAGCTGTAAAATCTCGGATCGTTAACGTATCGATACTTTGAGTATCGATACATTAACATTCGATATTCTACTGTATCGATATTTTACGTTCCGATCCGTATCGATACCTAATATCGATACTTTCAAGTGTATCGCGCAACTCTAAGTTTAATAAATAAATGAATATGAAAATCTGCATAATAATTTATGCCGTTCATTTCATTCACATCATGAAACCACAGTATACAAAACAACCAGTAGTGCATCTCATCTTCGCGCATTGGTTGTGCGCTGTTCGCCATTTCGATTTAGAAACCTATCAAGTTCAGCAAGGACGGCGTATATTCTACTTCGGTTTAGGGACAGTTTAGTTTGGTTTAGTCGCGTAAGCAGTGGCGTGTGTGAATTTAATTTTTTTTACTTTTTGAGAGACAGTCATCAAATAAGATGAATAAAGTTGAAGCAGGTGTAGTTTGTGTTGCAATCAAATGTAAAAATAAATCATATTTATATATGAAAAAAAGTTATTTTAGATTTCCCAAAGATCCTTTGAGGTGAGTAGATAGGTCTACATTTAAATAAAGGTTGGTAGTTGCGATTCTCGGTAGTGTGACGTTTTATAGTTACATAAATATGAAATTTTAAATTAGTTAGTTCGGTCTGTTCCTGTTTTGTTACCGTTTCGTCGATTGACGACCAAATAATTTCCAATCCTTCCCGATTCGTCGACTATGATGCTAGTACGATTCACTAAACATTCCTTCACACTTTATACAGACTTAGGACTGTCAAAGAAAAATATTGCGAATTTACTGTTTTTTTGAAATTCACAAGCTTTCACTTTGGCATGTTTAAAAGTTTATCAACAGTTTTGTTTCGTCATAGTAAATCGCAAATATACAGCGTGATCAACTTCTGCGACTAAGTCCGTTATATCTGTTATTAAACGAGATATCAAAAAAAGTTAGAAACAAATCTAGTAGGCAACTTTGAACTGCATATTTTAAAATTATTTACAAAGGTACAGGGTCTTCCATAACGCTGTACCACATCAAAGTTATATTTTCTTAAATGAAACACCCTGTATTTCATTTCAAATTCAAAATCCCCTTCACTTCCCCGTTACAACAATGTAGAGTTGTAATATGTTATACAGGGTATTTAAAAAGTTATAGCCAATTGTCGACCCTGTATACATATACAGATACATTCAAACACAAACGGAACATAGGGATTTTAAGCATTGTATCAGAACTGCTTTTGAACTAGTCGACCAACATCCAGCTTCAACAGATTAAAAAAACGATTATTACAATCGTGTATTTGGACACCTATCGAACAATTGCCACCACTCCGTATTCTCAACGGTGGGCGGACCTTAATTAGCGTCAGACAGTCAGTAAACAGCAGTCGATAGGTGATAGTGTTCAAGCCCATAACTTTGTTTCAATTTAAAGAATCCTATTTTGTTTTATTTACGAATTCATTTTTATTTTGAAAGCCATTATTGCCAAAAGAAATCAAAACGTATTATCTTAACTCGAAACATTTATTGTTAAAGAGAATTTAACAATTAATTTTCGATTTTAACAACATAAAACGTAAGCTTATTGTTTCAATATGTAGCGACGTTTACTACCCCCATCAAATAATTATTCAATACTAAATCGCAGTTCGCACACACCTCGCACATAACTAACAAATTTTGGTAGGAGAAAGGGCGGGCTTTCTTACAGAGGTTCTGAATCCAGCTGTCCAGATCAATACTTGATATTAATTGAAGTGAACTTATAGAAATGTTTTGTTGGTGGACTATTTAGATCGGCGAATACACTAAATGTGTATTCCTATGTTCCGTTTTTATTTGAATGTATCTGTATATAAAAATTCACTCTGTAAATTCAGATTTTGTCAAATTTGAACTGGTGTAGCTTAGTCAAACTTTACTATGTAAAGTAATCGTTTGATCTACTGTTGCAGGACTATTTAAAATATTTTGGATGGTTTCTTTTTTCTTTCATCCAAATCCCTATATTTTTTTCTCTCCTCCTAATTACATTTTCCGGTACAGATAAGGGTATTGTGAACAACCACTATTTCATTTTTAAGAAGGATGGATTAGAAAGGGGAATTATTATAATTACAGCGATATTCAGGTAGAAATGAGAGTCGACGAAACGGTAATAAATCGTTAGTTCGAATACGATGTGGCACATTTTAAAACGTATTAAGTGCTTATTGATATTCTATATTCATTTAATTTAAATAAAATGTATACTTTGTAGAGCTAGAACGTGGGCAATAGCTGCTAATAGAGAAGATTTAATGGACAAGTTGGAAAATTTGAATAAAAGTTATAGGCTCTGTAGTGATCACTTTGAATCTTAATTTGCAACTATATATTATGGGATTATGGAATTTAACTAGGTATTTAATGAAAATCAATAAGTATATATCCTCTGTTTTATTACAATTTGATTTGCTATTATATTTTCTTTGTTGACGATTTTAAATTCTCAAAGAGTTTTTTCCGTGTAACATGTTCAAATTGTATATTATATTATTCAGAACACTAATCTACTCAATAAAATTTTCTTCGAAATATAAATTTAACACCTTTACAATATACTAATTCTTCCCTGTCCAAAAAGTAGAACTGTTACTTAATACGGACCTGGTATCTAAATCCAAATGGCCGTCTCAAGGGCAAATAAAATTTTTGCGCACAACCGATGCGCGAAGATGAGATGCACTACTGATTGTTTTGTTATACTGTGATGAAACGATAGAACAAATAAACAAGGTCATATGAACGAATCTTCAAGAACGGGTCATTTTAATGATTGATCTGGAAGACCCGGGTCACCAAAATGAGCCGGGTCTTACCATCACTAGGAAACATAAAATAAAGTATTTTTTCTACTCCTGTTTTATAATATACTTATTAAAAGACTAAAATCTGTATCATAATGATATTCATTATGATACAAATTTTCATTATGATACAGATTTTTAAGCCAATAGGAATGTGACATTCGCACAATATTTAATATAGCCATGGATACCTGGTTGACATTTCTGAAATAATTATATTAGGTTACACTTAATTTGACAGCTGTCAAATAATTTTGATTTTCAAAAGTAACTATATTTAAAATTAATTAATTAAATAATTCTTATTAATCGTAGTAGAAAAAATATGGTATGCAACTTTCATGTAATGGCCTTTAATACACTCGCATATTATATACGAAACTCGCCTGCGGCTCGTTTCGTATCCTACAACATGCTCGTGTCTTAATGGCTATCATTACATGATCGTTGCATAAATTACTATTATGTTAGGAAATCACAAAACAATGCATACCCCTTTGTCTCTCTCGCTCACTTGATTTTATGGCCTCCACCTTTACAGCATTCGGCCAGCGCAGGTATATTTTTCTATATTACGGGAATGCTCTCACAGGCGTCTGGAGTAGTCCATCTTCCCTTTTTTCCTCTCTTATAGATAGGCTACATATTAGTAAACAACACAACAAAGGTAAATAACTTTTCTGCTTGGGATCCAAGTATGGGACCTGGGAATGGAAGAGTTCTATATAAGGTCAATGTAGCCAACACAATAAAATAAAATGATCAAAATGACATTTGAAATGGGGGTCACTGAAAGGGTTCACCTATTGACTATGGAGGGTAGAACCCTCCATAACGAAATATTATATTTAGATGCACAACAACGAGAACGGAAATAGTAGGGATGTTTGACATTTTCTGGAGATATTTATTTTCTAAAACACTGTCAACTTGTGACTCAATAACAAACTTTCCGACTATCATATCCTCCATCATATCAATCATTTTTGATATAATGGATGTTATTATTGGCCTCTTCCTCTTAATAAAAATGGCCAGCACATTAATTGCTTCCATTAGTCTGAGAGATTCTCATGCAACGAGGTTATGTATGGTTATGTTTGCATCAAACAGGTTGCTGCTTTCCTATTGGCTCAACTATTAGCATTATATATCCTGTGCTCTGATTGGCTCCGGGAATGTTAAAACTTGGCCAACTTTTCAGTTCTCGTTCCCGGACATCTTCCGCCAATTCGTTGCCCTTATGACCCTCGTGGCCTGTTACCCAGGCTACCATGACCTTGCAATGGTCTCCAAGTGCGTTTAAGGCACCTACGCAATCCCATACTAGCCTAGAATCGACCTCTATGGAATCGAGTGCCTTCAGTGCAGCTTGGTTGTCGGTGGAGATGGCAACTGAACGGTATGTCCTTTCCTGCCTTTTAATTTCTTCAACGCAGTGGTGAATCGCCGTCACTTCCGCTTGGAAAGTCGTGAGGTTCTTAGACTTTAGCTTAGACTTTGTTTTAGCCCTACAATTCCGGCTCTTACACCTACTTTTGTCTTGGAGACGTCCGTATACCAGGTCGCCTCAGACTGTATGGGTACATCTTTCATCCAGTCTTCCCTACCTGGTATAGTTATTTGGAACTTATTATTAAAGCTATATCTCGTGGCCGTTGCGGGCAATGGTAGCTTTCTGTGTGGTCTTCTGAAGGTGAGTGTTCCATGAAAGCCTTTGATCAAATAATGTACTCCTAGGTACTTTGTTTCTTTGGAAAATGGAATCATCTCCCCTCCTAACACTATTGGCTTTGGGCCTTGTAGTGCCGACTTTTTCGTGAAATTGATAATTTGTGTTTTCTGAGCATTGACTGTCAGTCTTTCTTGTATGCACCAATTATCAACTATATTTAAGGCTGTTTGCATTCTTTCCGATATCACCCCAGCAAACTTGCCTCTGACTACAATAGCGATGTCGTCTGCGTATCCAAGACAGTAAAAAAACTGCTGTGGACAGTTCTGTAAGGAGGTCGTCTACTAAGGTTGCCCATAGTAGAGGTGATGGCACTCCTCCTTGTGGACATCCTCCACCCGTCCTTGCCTTGATGGTGGCTTGCCCCAGAGTGGAGCTTATTATCCTAACCTCCAGAGTTGCCTTTATCCATCGGCATATTGTTGTGGATTTCCCCCGTCTATCCATTGCATTAACCAATGAATTCGTGGTAACATTATTAAATGCTCCCTCGATGTCTAAGAAAGTGGCCATCGCTATCTCTTTGTCTCCTATTGACTTTGAGATAAGCCTGTTTAGATCATCCAGCGCCTGGTTGCCTGGTTGATAGGCATATTGACGATTGCTTAGGGGTTTATCCTTTAACACTTCGTCTCTTGGTGGAGAATCAAGTGGAATAATTAGCACGGTTTTCTCGACAACAGATACAAATGTATGGAGAAAAATATAAGGGAATATTAATGCAATTAATAAATAACAAAAAATATGGGAATAGTAATCTTATAGCGCTAGAAACCAAAAGATCAATTTTGGAAGCAGGTAAAGACAACTTTACTTTGACTTTATACTAACATGGATACCTGGGCATGAGGGGATAAGGGGAAATAAACAATCGGATGAACTGGCCAATACAGGGAGAATCTTAAATGTATCAGCCGAAATCAAAGTAGATAAGCAAGATTACCTCCCATACTTTAATAAACAATTATGGAATGAGCATAGCAATAATTGGGTGGGATCTTTTAAAGAAAAGGGGAAATTGTACCCAAATCAAGAGAAGTTTCCTCATAAAACTTAGTTTTCAAAATTCCCATACATGGACAGAAGACATTACGTAAATAATTAGGTTAAGAACAGGGCATACCTTAAACCAAGCTCATTTGTTTAAAATGGGATGCGGTGACCACCCGTTCTGTGAATGTGGCCAAATTGACAAATTATATCACCAATTTTTCGAATTTCCTTTGAACCAAACAGTATACTTTGACCTATATAAAGAATTGATCAAAATAAAATATCCAACCCCCATTTCACTCCCTATAGTATATTAAATAATGTAAATCCAAAAGTAATCAAATTAATTTTGGAATTTGTCAAGATATTCAAAATAAAAATTGAAAAATAGCTGGAATAAAAATAATTATTAATTACAGAATTACAAAAATACTAATCTTTTTAACCCGGTTGCTCTACTACAAATCCGAGGCAAGTTTTCGGGGTTTGTGTAAGGCTTGGCTGTTGCCCCGGAGCGAGAAAAGTCTATACCTGTGTTATACGAGAAGCAGGGAGTTTTCAAGGGGAAGATGGAAAATTCCAGGCGTTCATCAGGGAACATTATCAAACTTTAAGCTAATCTACCCGCGCCAGCTAAATACCCAAGGGGTGGAGGCCAAAAAAACTGAAAGAAGAAAATCTATGGTTTATCGAACGAAGATAGGAATCCGTCAATCAGTCTTTTGACTTTTCACAAGGATCACAGATCATCTAAACATAAAATGTAAATGTCACATTGAAGTAAAAAGAATTGATTACAACTAGCCTAGCTTTTACTTTATATTTAAAGTAAACCGAACATTGTTTATATTATCGTAAAAATGTAACAAATTAAACAATATGGCAAATAATTCAGAATTATTTATTTGTCTTATAGTATTTATATCAATCGTATTTTTATATATTGTGAATAGGAGTGTTCTTAACACTCAAATAGTTCAAAATCCTCCAGAAGAAATAAGCTGGATAATACATGGTATACGAAATATTTTGGGATATGCTACGTTATTTCTACCAGGTTATTTAGTTCTTAGGTATGTACAAAAAACTAATTACATAAATAAAAGTGGTAGAGGGATTATTGGAGCTACAATTAGAACCTGTTTTGGAGAAGAGGACAATTTACCAGTGACCACCAGTTCTAGGACTACACCACAAGAAAGAACTTTACTTCAAGATGGGCTTCTCCTATTGTTTTATTTTTTTGGTTTACAATTATCCTATTTGTTATGGGGTGTTTTGCAAGAAAAAGTAATGACTCAAGCTTATGAGAGCTCAAACAAAGATATAGGGTACTTCAAAGATTCACAATTTTTGGTATTTATAAATAGAATTTTAGCCTTTTTAGTTTCTGCAAGTATTTTACTTTGTAAAAGACAGCCCAGGCACAAATGTCCACTATATAAGTATGTGTTCTGCTCATTTTCTAATATTATGAGTTCATGGTGTCAGTATGAGGCATTGAAATATGTATCTTTTCCACATCAAGTTCTTGCTAAAGCAAGTAAAACAATTCCTGTAATGATTATGGGCAGATTTATGTCAAAAACCAAGTATGAATATTATGAATATGTTACAGCTGTAATTCTTTCAATGGGCATGTTATTATTTATGATAGATACAGGAAATGATAGATCTAATTCTACAGTAACTACTTTTGCTGGGGTTATACTGCTCTGTTCTTATATAGTGTTCGATAGCTTTACAGCTAATTGGCAAGGAAGTCTTTTCAAAAAATATGAAATGAAACCAATACAGATGATGTGTTTTGTCAACTTTTTTTCAAGCATATTTACTGCTGTTTCATTATTACAACAAGGAGGATTTATTAATAGTCTTTCTTTTATGATAAAATTTCCCGCTTTTACTTTGGACATAGTTATTTTATCTTTATGTAGCACATGTGGTCAGTTATTTATTTACAATACTGTGTCTACATTTGGGCCATTAGTATTTGTGATAATAAGTACTATAAGACAAGGCTTCTCAGTATTACTAAGCTGCATTATTTATCACCATTATGTGTCGGTAATTGGTGCAATTGGACTTATATTAGTCTTTTTAAGCATTTTTCTTAGGATTTACTGCAGTTACAGAGTTAAATCCCAAAAGCAATTACACCAAAGTTCTAGTACCTTGAAAAATCAAACAAAATAATTTGTTTGCTTATATTTATTAAATAACTAATTTATTAAAGCAATAAGATGTATCTACTTAAATTGTGATTGACTTTTATTTAATTGACCTGAAGATAAAAAAATGTATTTAATTTTAATGCATTTTATTGAATGACATACCTATGTAATGTATTTCAGTCTCCTTTATAAAAAAGAAATTAAGAAACATATTTTCTTGAGTAAACTCTGAAACAAACCAAATAGTGAGATCTAAAAACTATATTAAACATATACATACTCTTACTCTATTGTATTAATAACACATATAGTACATTAAAATTTACTTTAACAAACATTTTAATCCTTAGACGTCAAAAAATAATAGTTCAATACTATTAAACGCTTTACAAAATTAGAAAAATTAATTTCCAAAGAGCAGACCGTCCACTAAGAAGCAACAACTACTTCTCGGGCTATATGCCCCGACAGACATTGAATTACACTTCTAAAGTAAACGGGGTTGGTATATCTGTTAAGATAGAACCAACCATTCTGGTTTGCGATCAGAAGGAATAACATCACTTGTGGACCGGTTTCGGCTCTTGGACGAGTGGCATCTACCTTGTGCTGATGAGGCGCAAAAACGCCGAAACCGGTCCACAAGTGATGTTATTCCTTCTGATCGCAAACCAGAATGGTTGGTTCTATCTTAACAGATATACCAACCCCGTTTACTTTAGAAGTGTAATTCAATGTCTGTCGGGGCATATAGCCCGAGAAGTAGTTGTTGCTTCTTAGTGGACGGTCTGCTCTTTGGAAATTAATTTTTCTAATTTTGTAAAGCGTTTAATAGTATTGAACTATTATTTTTTGACGTCTATAGATCACGCCTTACTTATATGACAATTATTTACAGGTAACTGTAATTAAGTAAAATTTTAATCCTTATTAGTACTTATTGGAAAATACTAATTTACTTTATATCTTTTAATATACCAGCTGAATACTTGATAAATGGAATCAATTGCTTTAACACAGTTATGTTTTTAATCCTTGGATAGCTGACATGATACCTCTGTTACTTTTTCAGAGAATATGAGTTTTTTAAGAACAGGGAGTGAACAATAAAGTTTCATTTTTAGTTTTGATACTCAATAAATAGGTAATTTTGCTTAGTTGGGTACACATCATATAAGTTAAAAAGTAGCAAGATCTCTGTTTTTGTTGATATTGGAGCTAAAATTTATGAATTGATAGTGTATTCTGTAAGCATTAGGGCGTTTCAAAAAAATAAAATGAGAATTTTTCCTTCTCGGAACCACGCTCAAAAGTTTCGTTTAGATGCCAAAATAGGCCTCTGAAAATATGAGCCCATAATATTATTAAGGTTGTCCGCATCGCACTTTTAGATTTCCCATAAGTGACCCATATTTCAGCTACATCATTGGATTGAAATATTCTAAACCTCCCTTATATGAATCATTACTGCACCATGTTAAAACATCATCCTCCAAAAAATCGTATGGCAAATCGAATTTTCGGAGACAAAGTCACTCAAATCTTTTTGCACTAAAGATTTTAGATTTTCTTCAGTAATTTCATACCGTTGACGCATTGGTGTAGAACTTTCCCGATTTTGAATGGCCGCAACAATTTTTTTCTTCACATCCTCTGAGGAGTATTAAATAGAAAACGGCTAAATTGAGAATTAATTTAACTTTGACCTTGAATAACTTTCGACTGAGTATATTTATCGAAAAATGACATCTGACCTTTTTTGTAGAGAGTTCAATTCTCTACAAAAAGCTATGATGGGCATTGCAGTACAATTCATCATTTATTAGTTATAAAAATCAGAAGAAAAAAGAACTTTTTTCCTGTTATTCTTATAGGAAATTGATAAGTTCGATGTGGACAACCTTAATATTAATATTGAGGGCTCATATTTTCAGAGGCGTATTTTGGCATCTAAACGAACTTTTTGAGCGTGGTTCCGAGAAGAAAGAAAATTTTACTAATTTTTTTGAAACGCCCTAGTAAACATATGCTTATTGTAACTTGTAACTACTTCCATTTTATAAACCATCAAAAAGTAAAGCACATTTTCCCTTGTAAAGTTTCCAGAACTATCAATTTTTGATTTTAAAAATATATTCTTATGCACTATTATTACATTTTAAAAAGTATAAGTTTATAATATGTTCATTTGGTATTGTTTGAAGCATTCCTGACTAAAATTAACTGTAAATTTTATTCCTTTTAAATAAAATATTTTGAAATGTTTAACTATTAAATGGTTAATCATATGTATAAATATATTTATCTTTACATTTTGTACCTTTACATACCTAATTTTTAAACAGAATTTTATATTTAGGTGGCTTATAATAAATGTTTTTTCAATGTTATCTGGTGTTTAATTTTCCAATTTTACTGGTATCACTTTGATAGTGGTTTAATAGTTATTTGTTTAAGGCAGTAAATCTGATTTTCTGCTGTGTGAAACATAATTTTTTCTCCGATTGTCTGTACAGTATGTTTAGAAAAATCAAATTAAAATGAAAACTTAATTTTTATAACGGATATAACTCACAATGTTTAATATTTTTTCCAGGGTTGTTTCGTTTCAAACATTTTGTTGCAATCAACTGTTTTAAACATTTGCTTAGGTTTAAAACAGTTTATAACATATTTAAAACACTTAAATATAATATATATATGTATATATATATATCAAAATTCCTCCAAATCTTTGTGGGAAAGCATAAACAAGATTTGCGGCAAAACAAAACCTAAAAGACTATTGAAAGAATTGAAGTAAATGGAACTGAAATTAATGACAAATTGAGTATTGCAAATGGCTTTAACACATATTACTGTGAATTAGGCTCAAATTTAGCTAGAAACATACCCGAGATAACAAATTTTGCAGAAAATACAGATTTTTTGGAAGGTACTATGTTCCTTAGACCTACCGATGAAGCTGATGAGGTTATTAATACAATAAAATATTTGAAACTTAAAAAATCACCAGGTCTCGATGGCATAAGGTCTGAAACATTAAGAGAAATATCTAATGAGGTTGCAAGTCCATTAACCTACTTAATAAATAAATGTTTTAGCACGGGATCCTTTCCAAAAATTCTAAAAATTGGTATAGTTAAACATCTATACAAAAGTGGAGAAAAAACAGAAATGGTTAATTACAGGCCTGTATCACTAGTATCTAATATTTCAAAAATAATAGAAAAAATAATAAAAATTAGACTCTGTTCTTTCTTAAAAAAAACATAAAATGTTATCCGATCGTCAGTATATGGCTTCAGAGAGTCTAGGTCGACTAAAGATGCGATATATAGGTTAACTTCTCTTGTTTATGATTCACTTGACAGGAATATTCCTGCTATATGTGTCTTCTTGGATATCTCCAAAGCATTTGACACCGTTTGTCATACATTGTTATTAAATAAATTGGAGAAGTATGGAATTAGAGGCAATGTATACAAACTCATAGAGAGTTATCTATCAGATAGGGATCAAATTGTTCAAATCGATGGTGTAATGAGTGCACCACATAAATTCACATATGGTGTACCTCAGGGAACCGTTCTTGGGCCACTTTTATTCCTTCTATACATTAATAGTATGCTTTACTTGAATATTCAGGGTGAGATCATCAGCTTTGCAGATGACACAGCAGTATTTTATAGTTCCTCCACATGGCAAGACCTAAAAAATAAAATAGAAACTGATTTTCCTAATATTGCTAGATGGTTACAATTTAATAAACTAACTCTCAACTCCAGTAAAACAAATTACTTAACTTTTTCATCTTACATAACTGGCTTACCTAACTTGGGGCCACTGAACATCGGAGCAACAAACTACATTGAAGAAACAGAAAAAATAAAATATCTTGGTATTACAATTGATCGACATTTGAGATGGGATCTACAATGTAATGATACAGTAAAAAAAATAAGAGGCCATCTTCCAAAATTTAAGTATTTAAACGAAATTCTTGAGATGTCGAAGAATAAAAATATATTATTCTACACTTCACAACTAGTTTTGAAAAATATTTTTCAAAAACAGTGACCGTTCAACGAAGAAGAAACAACTACTTCCCGGGCTACATGCCCCGACAGATATTGAATTACACTTCTAAGTCAAACGGGGTTGGTAAATCTACAAGATTTAAACCAACCATTCTGGTTTGCAACTAGAAGGGATAACACAACTTGTAGACCGGTTTCGGCGTATTGCGCCTCATCAGTACAAGGTATATGTTATCGTCCGAGAGTTAATCTCGGACTGAAATGTGACTATAATCAACAACGGTACATATTGTCCAGTTACGGAAATATTTTTGTTGCGAAAATAGCGACATCTCACCTCTAAGTCACAAACCAAAATTCGAACGAGACAACAAATCACGTGGATTTGAAACAAAAATGAATTAATACAGTTTCCTGTAAAATTGTCGTATTTAGTAAAGCATTTTAACAACAGATGTCGAAGAATAAAAATATATTATTCTACACTTCACAACTAGTTTTGAAAAATATTTTTCAAAAACAGTGACCGTTCAACGAAGAAGAAACAACTACTTCCCGGGCTACATGCCCCGACAGATATTGAATTACACTTCTAAGTCAAACGGGGTTGGTAAATCTACAAGATTTAAACCAACCATTCTGGTTTGCAACTAGAAGGGATAACACAACTTGTAGACCGGTTTCGGCGTATTGCGCCTCATCAGTACAAGGTATATGTTATCGTCCGAGAGTTAATCTCGGACTGAAATGTGACTATAATCAACAACGGTACATATTGTCCAGTTACGGAAATATTTTTGTTGCGAAAATAGCGACATCTCACCTCTAAGTCACAAACCAAAATTCGAACGAGACAACAAATCACGTGGATTTGAAACAAAAATGAATTAATACAGTTTCCTGTAAAATTGTCGTATTTAGTAAAGCGTTTTAACAACAGATGTCGAAGAATAAAAATATATTATTCTACACTTCACAACTAGTTTTGAAAAATATTTTTCAAAAACAGTGACCGTTCAACGAAGAAGAAACAACTACTTCCCGGGCTACATGCCCCGACAGATATTGAATTACACTTCTAAGTCAAACGGGGTTGGTAAATCTACAAGATTTAAACCAACCATTCTGGTTTGCAACTAGAAGGGATAACACAACTTGTAGACCGGTTTCGGCGTATTGCGCCTCATCAGTACAAGGTATATGTTATCGTCCGAGAGTTAATCTCGGACTGAAATGTGACTATAATCAACAACGGTACATATTGTCCAGTTACGGAAATATTTTTGTTGCGGTTTAAATCTTGTAGATTTACCAACCCCGTTTGACTTAGAAGTGTAATTCAATATCTGTCGGGGCATGTAGCCCGGGAAGTAGTTGTTTCTTCTTCGTTGAACGGTCACTGTTTTTGAAAAATATTTTTCAAAACTAGTTGTGAAGTGTAGAATAATATATTTTCATTCTTCGACATCTGTTGTGAAAACGCTTTACTAAATACGACAATTTTACAGGAAACTGTATTAATTCATTTTTGTTTCAAATCCACGTGATTTGTTGTCTCGTTCGAATTTTGGTTTGTGACTTAGAGGTGAGATGTCGCTATTTTCGCAACAAAAATATTTCCGTAACTGGACAATATGTACCGTTGTTGATTATAGTCACATTTCAGTCCGAGATTAACTCTCGGACGATAACATATACCTTGTACTGATGAGGCGCAATACGCCGAAACCGGTCTACAAGTTGTGTTATCCCTTCTAGTTGCAAACCAGAATGGTTGGTTTAAATCTTGTAGATTTACCAACCCCGTTTGACTTAGAAGTGTAATTCAATATCTGTCGGGGCATGTAGCCCGGGAAGTAGTTGTTTCTTCTTCGTTGAACGGTCACTGTTTTTGAAAAATATTTTTCAAAACTAGTTGTGAAGTGTAGAATAATATATTTTTATTCTTCGACATCTGTTGTTAAAACGCTTTACTAAATACGACAATTTTACAGGAAACTGTATTAATTCATTTTTGTTTCAAATCCACGTGATTTGTTGTCTCGTTCGAATTTTGGTTTGTGACTTAGAGGTGAGATGTCGCTATTTTCGCAACAAAAATATTTCCGTAACTGGACAATATGTACCGTTGTTGATTATAGTCACATTTCAGTCCGAGATTAACTCTCGGACAATAACATATACCTTGTACTGATGAGGCGCAATACGCCGAAACCGGTCTACAAGTTGTGTTATCCCTTCTAGTTGCAAACCAGAATGGTTGGTTTAAATCTTGTAGATTTGCCAACCCCGTTTGACTTAGAAGTGTAATTCAATATCTGTCGGGGCATGTAGCCCGGGAAGTAGTTGTTTCTTCTTCGTTGAACGGTCACTGTTTTTGAAAAATATTTTTCAAAACTAGTTGTGAAGTGTAGAATAATATATTTTTATTCTTCGACATCTGTTGTTAAAACGCTTTACTAAATACGACAATTTTACAGGAAACTGTATTAATTCATTTTTGTTTCAAATCCACGTGATTTGTTGTCTCGTTCGAATTTTGGTTTGTGACTTAGAGGTGAGATGTCGCTATTTTCGCAACAAAAATATTTCCGTAACTGGACAATATGTACCGTTGTTGATTATAGTCACATTTCAGTCCGAGATTAACTCTCGGACGATAACATATACCTTGTACTGATGAGGCGCAATACGCCGAAACCGGTCTACAAGTTGTGTTATCCCTTCTAGTTGCAAACCAGAATGGTTGGTTTAAATCTTGTAGATTTACCAACCCCGTTTGACTTAGAAGTGTAATTCAATATCTGTCGGGGCATGTAGCCCGGGAAGTAGTTGTTTCTTCTTCGTTGAACGGTCACTGTTTTTGAAAAATATTTTTCAAAACTAGTTGTGAAGTGTAGAATAATATATTTTTATTCTTCGACATCTGTTGTTAAAACGCTTTACTAAATACGACAATTTTACAGGAAACTGTATTAATTCAGAAATTCTTGAGCCTAAAGAATTAAAAGTCTTATATTACTCACTGGTGGAATCATTGATTTCTTATGGAATTGTCGGTTGGGGCGGAGTGAAAGACTGTTTCTTAAATAGAGTTCAAATTTTACAAAAATGGTTCTTAAGAAAAAATATTTTATATCTATCGAATCAACTCTATATAGACGCCCAGGTAAAAGATGTACGTCAACTTTTCATTCAAAAAATATTGCTGTTTATATTTCAAAGTAAAATAAAATTTGTACATCATGAACATTCTTACAAAACTAGGGGATATGAAGGGATCGTTTTCCCCCGCAGTGGGAAAACTATTGGTCAAAGAAATGCTAATTATTTAGCACCAAGAATTTACGTGCTGTTATCTGATGATATAAAAAGTTCAAAGAGTTACAATTTATTCAAAAAGCAAATTAAAAAATGGATCATGGAAATAGACAGACGATTCTTTAGTAATATAGTAAATCAAACTCAGGTTTCTAACAGTTAATATGGTACCACTTAATAGTTTATTATAGAACTCGAAAATATACTGGATTTGTCTTATTACCGGATGTGACAATTTACTGGATTTGACAAAAAATTGATTTGTTCATGTTTTACGGTCACAATACAAGTAGTAATAAAAACTACTTCTGCGACCTAAACTGTTTATTCAATTTAGGCTAACTATTTTCTATGTATCAATGTATCTATGTTTTTTGAATTGAATAAATAAATTATTATTATATTATATATATAAATATTATGAATAAAAATTCTCAAAGACTCAAATACATTATACAAACTTTTTTACACACATATTATTTATTTTTATTTATTAATAATAGGAATTGGGAACATAACAAAAATTGGAAAACTTAAAACATTTTGCATACAAGCGTTAACAAATTTCTCACACTATTTCAGTCTCATAGTCATCAATCTTATCTGATCAGTCACGTCATCACTGATGGAATTAAGCTCTTTAAAAATTGAAACCAACTTAGCCGCTTTGACGTTGCCTAGCCGATTACGTAGTTTTGAATGGACTAAACCGTATGATGAGAAGAGTCTTTCTATGTTAGCTGACGATGCAATAGCTGTTTGAGCAAGTTCCAATGCAGCCGTATTTATATTTTTCATAGAACGCCACCATGCCAATGGTTTTACTTTTAAATTCTCAATTAGATGTTTAGAAAACATATATGGTTTAAAGAGTGCACACTTTGCCTGGTAATTAATAATAATTGGCAATGTTTCTGGATGATAGGTTTCTACATATTCCATGCCAGTTTCTATTTGCTCTTGACTAAGTTTATTTCCTCTAAAGCGATGATCAAGCAAATTTGCCAAAAAATAAGCTGGG
Source organism: Lochmaea crataegi (assembly GCA_947563755.1). Classification (NCBI taxonomy): domain Eukaryota; kingdom Metazoa; phylum Arthropoda; class Insecta; order Coleoptera; family Chrysomelidae; genus Lochmaea; species Lochmaea crataegi. The sequence goes on along the minus strand of OX387422.1, from coordinate 79,074,557 downwards.
GTCAAAGCCATTTCCATACGCTCCTTGACTTTATTCGTATCACTTACCGAAAATTCTCCATTTGCTTGTTCAGACTCGAATGCTTCCAAAAGTTCTAGCCATATCGCTGTAGCCCCTCCTAGAGTGCAAGTGTTTCTTTGGACTTTGTCCAAAACCCAAAGCAACTGCAATATAATTTAATTTTTTAAATAGTCTTGGGCATTTGTCTTTAAATTGGTGTCGTTTACAATATTTATTATATCTTTATCAATACTTATTCTGTTGTTTGAGCAAACGTCGAATAATATTGGCCAAGCATTTTAAATTAATATTATGTTTGAAAAAATATGATTTAAACAATGTTTTTTTTATAAGTTTTATTGGTTTAAAACCTAAAATTTAAAAACAAAAAAAAACATGTTTAAAACAAAAAAACGTTTAAAACAAAAAAAACATGTTTTTTTTTCAGCCCTGATTTTTTCTAATCGTATGTTATAAGTAATAATTAAATCGTATTTTTGAATTATTATTGTCGATTAGACCTTAAATTGTATACATAATAATATCTACCGAAAGATAATAAATATAATGCAAAATATCGGCAATGATAGTATGCACAGTGAAGTTAGCCTATGTATGTGTGACGTGGAAGTGATTGTTTGATTCCATGGGCCTGCCTGAATCACATTATCCTTGCCGTTGCTAAGTAAAGTCTGGGTTGCTAATTGCTATGTTGCTTTTCTGAATTGTTTAGTTGAAAATCGCCATTTTTTATCCGTTTATCCTAAGATTAAGTAGTTTGGAGAAGAGATTAATCTGTGTTTAGAGATATTTTCTAAAATAATGGAAAGTGATGAAGAAATACCTCCCGAAATTAAAGAATTGGCAAAAGATGCAGAATATAATTTTTTGTCTACAAAATCCAGAAACTTTTATGAAATAATAATATGTTATAGAATATTTCACTCATACATGTTGTATCAATGCAACGAATGCTAAATTATTAAATGGAAATTCCACGTTGCCATGACAACCATTGTCAGACAACATTAAGATAATAAACGTGAAAAGTCAAAGAAGAGTTTCTTAGAGGTGATGAATCGATTTGGAGATATAACAGAACGGGAAATTGACAAAAATGTATTACGTTACTGTTTCAATAAATAAATAATTTGTTTTTTATTGAGATTTTTAAGTTAGAGACGTTACATTATCTATTTGAATATAGCGGAGATATACAGTAATTTGTATTTTTATTCGAGAAATATTCTCCCTTAATACCGCTTGTGCTTAAAAATTAACCGGATAATTTCCATTCAAGCAAGTAAGTAGTGATAAATATGACTGAGATTCAATCACTACTTACTATCAATGGATCACAATAATAAGATTTCAAATTTCAATTCTTAATCAAAAATTAATTTTTTTAAAAAAAACTTTTATAATAATTTGACATTATCATAACCTACACTCTCCATTTTTTGACATAATTTTTATAACTTATTAGAAGGAAAAAAATGAAATTGTTTATCTGTCATAATGACAATATTTCAATATTTTTTAAAAAATTCAAATACCAATTTTAGCATTTAATATATATTTACCATTTTATATCAATCCTCAATTTACTGTAACTTGATAATGGAAATAAAAGTTTCCGAAAGCTTGTTAAATTAGTAAGAAGAGTTCACTTTTATAAACTTGCCGTTTCCCCAATATTTCTGGTTTTATACCTAATTAGTCGGCAAAGACTATCCTATATATATATATATATATATATATATATATATATATATATATATATATATAGGAAATAGTTCGTTGCCGATACTAGTTAGGTCTAACTATTATTGTGGGGGATGCGGCAATGTGAATAAGTGAACTCTTTTTAGTTTGTTCTGAGCTTTCGGTAATTTATTATCACCATTATCAAAGAACTACAAAAGATACATTTATAGATATTTCAAACAGGTATAAATAAATTCAGTTTAAAAGTAAAACATTAATTACTTACAACTAAGCGAGGTTAATCACAATATCTATATATAATATGTATAATATGGAGAAAAAACATGGTATAAGATATAATTTTCTTTTTCAAGAAATTAAATTAAAAATAAAACTATCAAAATTGACATTACGACATCGATGTTAATTTTTAGTAGTCATAGAAATGTCTTTAAATATGTTTAGTATATTAGCAAGTGAAATAATAGTTGGTAAGTTAATATAAAGGAACAGAATTCTCATCTTCAATATTTGAATTTTTTGTTTTTTTGTCAAAAGATAATAAATAGCTATAAATTGTACTAAGTTTTTGAATATCAGTTCTTTTATTTAAGCAATTATCTTCTTGAGATATGAATGCCATTTCCAGGAAAATCCTTTTAGAGTAGTTGTTTTCTTTATGTAAAATTTCAAAGTTTTTATAATCTATTATATGATTTGTAGAAAAAACATGTTCAGCTAATGCTGATCTTTCTGGATATAATCTTGCATCGCTCTTATGTAGAGCTATACGTTTAGTTATTTTTTGTGATGTTTCACCTACATATGCAGATTTACATGTAGAGCAAGTCAATCTATATATTACATTAGAAAGATCAGTAAGAGGATCAATTTCTTTCAACTTACTATAAACACAATTAAGTGAGAGAACATTTTTATTTGCAAGTTTTATATTAGTTACTTCTTTTAATATTTTGGAAATTCTAGGTGTAAGCTCTCTAAAGTAAGGTAAAGATGCAAAAAATATGTTAGTTGTAGTTGTATTCGTTTCATTTTCTGAGTTCGTAATAACTAAATTTGGTTCAATTGCAGTATGTATGGGATGAGGGGTGTTAAACAGAATTTTTCTTACTAATGTTTTAGGATAACCATTATTAATAAATAGGTTAGATAATATATGTAAGTTTTTATCATGCATCGTACTATCTGAGATGATAAGTACCCTATTTTTCATTTGTTTTATCAAATTTATTTTTGTTGAAAATTTATGGTATGAAAAATAGTTGATATATCTACCAGAACTACAGGGTTTTCGATACCAATCAACTGTAATAGTATCATTTTTCCTTATAAGTCTGGTATCTAAGAAAGGAACGGATTGTTCTGTATCTTCAGTTTCAATTGTAAACTGAATGTGAGGGTCATAACTATTAAATGTTTCTAATATCTCATTGATGTTTATGATAGGTAGTGCTACGATAATATCGTCTACATATTTTTTTATAAAATGAAGATTGAAAGAAAGTACTGGAACAACAATGTCTAACAAGTCATCCATAACGTATGCAGCTAATATGGGAGATATATTTGCTCCCATTGGGGTACCAAAAGTTTGTTTATAAAAGTTTTTATTAAATGTGAAAAAAGTATTATTAAACAAATAAGTGATAATTTCTAAAAAAGTATTTTTGTTTATATTACAATGTAAACGAATACAATCCCAATGTTTATCAATAGATCTTAAGCAGGTTTCTAAGTATACATTACTAAATAAAGATACTACATCTAGACTTGCTTATTCACATTGCCGCATCCCCCACAATAATAGTTAGACATATATATATATATATATATATATATATATATATATAACTAGTGAATATTTTTTGACATTTTTGTGTAAAATTTATGTAAAAATTGCGCGAGACAAAAATTCTTTAAATATTTTTTAAAAATAATTTTTGTCGAGGGCTATTTTTACAGAAATTTTGCGGAAAAATGTCAAAAAATATTCAAAACAAAATATATACCTCGAGTGGTATATGGTCAGATTATATACCGAAAAAGACGAAAACATACAACGAAATGGAAGATTTTCAAAATAATTTATGTAGAAATCCATGTTAATTAACAAAAATGTGACGTTAATGTGACAACATTAAAAAATGGCTGTAGCAGGTCGGCCGCGGTATATTCACTTATGTGAAAAAATATCCAGTATAATTTGCTTATGATTGGTCGCAAAATGGCATTTGATTGGTTAGAAACGGATGGAGGTATATAATGTACCGATGCACTCGTGCATCAAAATAAACCTGATTATTTTTTTCACTTGTCAAAATCTGACATTTTGGTGGTTTTAACCAATAGCAATACATTATTCTAGCCAATCATTCGGTATTATACTGATAAAACTGCTTCCTCATCGATAATACCTTGTTTACATTGAAGCGTCAGAATTTGTCATTATTGACAACTAAAAGTGCTTCGAAGTTTATTGAAAAATGAACACAAACAAATAATTAATTTATTCTCTTGTTCAAAAAGTTGATTATATTTCCAGTTAGCTTATGTATTCTTTGAATTCAATAAAATAATAAAATGGAAAAATAAAGCAAAATCCTTTTAAATTGTTGAAAAAAATAATCTTTCCAAATACAACTCGTTCTTCAAATTTTATCACATAATTTTTTATTTTCATCACTCAAACTTGTTTTTTTGAGGCAAAAACATTCAAACAAACCGAATTTAGATAAAATCGGTTTGATTTCATATTTTTGCCAAATAAACAAGTTTTCGTGGAAAAGAAAAAATTATCGATAAAATTTGAAGCCCTCGTGCTATTACCTTTGATAATTTTTCATTCAAGCATGTAGTCAGTTATTTTCAAATTTTGTTAAAAGAGCCCTCCTCCTTCGGAGTCGGCCTCTTTCGCCAAGACATGAAAATAAACTCATGCAGTTTTTAGACAACATGCTTTCATGAAAAACTATCGGTAATTTTGATGCACTTGTTTAATTACATCCGAAAATTTATGGATTATCGCAATAACAAGAAGATTGGATCATTTTCAGAAATTTTTTTTACTAGCGTACTTTGCAGAATTAGCCAAGAAATTGAAATCTTCGACTTTACATATTCTATGTTGAGGACTACATTGCATATATTACCAATACTATAGATATATCCAAATATTTAAAACAGCGATCAATCAGATGGTTATCGTTCCAAAAAATCCCGAGTACTGCAGAAATCACAAATTCAGGAATTTTTGTTGGAAGCTCCAGACCAGATCTCCAGGTAGATATACCTATCTAAGAAGGTGAGAATTTACAAATGATAAATTTTTCAATTTAGTATTAAACGATTTTTTAACTTCCCGCTAAGAAAATCAATGATTCTTCCCGCTAACAATGATTTTCGAAAAATCGGGAAGTTATTGGTTTTACCCCGTTTTGCAAAAGTCGAGGTTTCAACAAATCTCGACGTTTTGAAGCACTAAGAAGCTTTCCTGACTATTTTTTTTACGATGATGTCCGTACGTCTGTATGTATGTATGTGTATGTGTGTGTGTGTGTGTATGTAAACCTCTTATAACTTCTGAACGGCTTGACCGATTTGATCGCAGTTGATGTCATTCGAAAGGGCTTCGCCAAAATTAGTTTTCCTGTAAGTTGGAACCAATTCGGACCGGTTGATTTCGGGAAATTTAAAAAAAAGTTGTTTTTTTTTCATTTTTTCAAAATATCTCCGAATTGGCTGAACCGATCGACCTCAAAAACTAATCAGCTCTTAAACTTGAAAACCCGCATCGATCTCCACTAAGTGCGTCAGAATCGGTTGATGCGTTCGTGAGATATCGTTGTCGAAAAAAATCGAAAAAAGTGTTTTTTTGTAATAACTACGAAATGTTTCATCAGATCAATTTTTTGTCCTAAATTTTTTATAACTACATCGATCGCCGCCAACCGCGTGAATATCGGTTGATTCATTCAAAAGATATAGCAGTTTGAAAATTTAAAAAATTGTGTTTCATCGAACTTTGATAATACTTTTGAGCTCGAAGAGCTCAAAAGCATAAAACAGCTACTTTTTTTTTGTTGATACAATGACAACTTAATAAATATTATTTTATTGTAATTATTTTAAACAAAAATTATATCATCTAATTATATTTATTATATTTACCAGCCGGTGTAGCCGAGCAGTCTAAGGGTATGTACAGAAAGAAAGTGGGTTACCTGCTCGCTGGTTACCGGCGCCTAAATTTACTTATGGTTGATAAACGTAAGCGCACAGAGAAAAAGCAGGTGATCAGCCTGCGATCGGCGGGTTTAGGGTATGGACCGATCGGCGCCGGTAACCAGCGAGCAGGTATCCCGCTTTCTTTCTGTCCATTCCCTAAGGCATAAGACCGGCGTCTAGATCGGGTAAGGTACTGAATTCGAGCCCTGGCATGAACAGTTATAGCAGATTGAAAATTTAGCAATTACACAAAAATTAAATTTTTTATCTAGAAGAGCTCAAAAACATCGCAACTAGTGACAAAATCGCATGCGTTTGAAAACTGAATTTAGCGGGAAGTTGCAGGGATGGCCTTTAGGGTCAACCGTTTTCCAGATTTTTTTTTATTAAGTACATTGCTTTAATTTTTGGCATAGCGGGAGCATGTAGAAGTGATGAGCCATACCGAATGGAAAAAGCTCAAATTGAAGATATGGGGGGAAAATTATTTATAACTTGCAAAATTTTTAAAATTACCGAACCCACAAGAATTTACTGGGCATTGTTTTCGCAGAGGTTCTGCAACATTGTTGGTTGTCTCTGGAGCAGATATAACCACGTTGAAAAGACATGGGGGTTGAAGATCATTAACAATAGCCGAAAGTTATATTGAAGACTCTACAACTGCAAAAAAATATTAGTGAGACTTTTTTCACAAATAAATAAAAATAATTATGCTATGATTACAAAAGGCAAAACGGATTATCAAGCCAGTGGAGTAATGTTGGAAAATTGTTCGCAAATTTCTATAAATATTCACAACAATCATTTAATATGTAGAATTTCATATACTTACATTTTTGTTATGTTCTGTGTTTTGATTTAATTATGAATGTTACAGATAAAATTATAAATTTTGTCTTTCTTTTTACAACTATGTACCGTACCTATTTGGACCAGTAAAAGTCATCGCTAATAACACGACAATTATCGTTATTTTTCAACTTATTTTTAACCGGTCCAGAATGTCCCTGATATCTATCAAAATATATCGAGCCATAAAAAAAACATAATTGGAGTAAGCTTTGAAGTTTTGTTGGTTATGTAGCCACTACACTTTTACCATAGAATATCATTTTAACCCAGAAAGTATGTGTTTTGTGTCACAAAACACATATGTTCTAGCTTAAAATATCATTCTTTGTTAGTGTCTAGGTAACCATTAAAATTTCAAATAAGCCTACTCCAATTATGTTTTTTGGATGTCCCTATACTATGCAGTTCCTTGGTATAGTTAATTTATTATACAGTGACTAAATTTACTAGAGTAACTTTTTTGGTCGGATACTCATGCAGAGCAAAATTTCAAAAAAAAGAAAAATGATTTTTTTAATGCCTAGGTATTAAAAATCATTAGGCAGTAAAAGTGTTACTTCTATAATCGATAAATGTCACTAAAACTGACGTTTAATGTCAATCGAAGAAAACAATGTTTTTCTACTAAGCATAAATTTTATCATTAGTTATGCGAATACTGTACTTTAATGATGTATGTATGTATACTGAGGAGACATTCACTGAGACCTAAAAGATCTATTGTGCCACCTTTCTTCTACTTAGTTCCTGAGGAAAGTCTCAGAGACTAGTAGTTTCTTTACACCTATTTCCCCAAGGAATTTTAGTATATCCGCAGGCTTAGTTTATGTGTTTCTCTTCCATCCAGTAGTCTCTTAGGTTGTATTGCTATGCAATCCACAAGTATGTGAATGGAGGCTTCTTCCATTCAAAAGAATATACATTCTTCTTGCTCCACTAGTTTGACCTATTTAGGTGCCCATTCAGACATCTGTCAAAACTCTTAGTGCAGTTTTACCTTGCTGTGGTTTTACTCTTGCTTAAGGTAAGTCCCCATGCGTAAGAATTGCGAAATCCGAATTACGATTCCCAAAAAAATATTCGCACGGAAAATTGTAACGCACGAAAATCGCATGGAAAAGTTTCGCATTCTGTAGGGAATTTGATTGTTCTAACCAAATTCACGTTGGTGATTTTGTTTATAAAATAACGTTGATCACATATGACATTTGAATGTAAAATTAAAATGGATCTTTTTCATGTGAAGATAATAATAATTATTAGAATAGGTAATTTACTGAGAAAATCCTTATTGATTGTCGGCTTTTGTTCAATTTTGAGGTTACAAACAACTAATTAGATGACAAATGACAACGATTGGCATCACGAAATTCGCAAAACCTTAAAATTATTTCAACATTTTGCGGTGCCGCAATTTTCTTAAAATATTTCCCGCCATTAAAATTCAAACACCCCAGCCAATAAGAAAGTTTCCGCATTTCGGAATTTCGCAATTCCGGCAGCGTGGGGACTAACCTTTAGTCATTCATTTGTTCGCACCTGATTGTAGTTTCCCAGGAGTATATTTAATTGTGTGAACTGAGATTTTTTAGACTTTATCACTAAGTCAGACTAAAAAGCTTTACTTGAAAGCTATAAAAAATACCAAATATGATTTCAAATTTAATGATAATAATAATAAATTATTTTTTAAAAACATGTTGTAACAATAAAAATGTTTAATTTATGTTAATTTCTTGAAAATTTTTGTCTTGAATAAAATAATTATTTAAATTGGAAAAATCGCCCGATTACGATCCCACTCCTCATTTGTAGCCAGCGATCTCATCTGTCTATTAATTCATTTTTTTTCTGTCAGCTACACCTGAGCCTATTGTCTTTTCCGTGTTTAGTTTCACAACACCCACTCTGTAACTCTATTACCCTGTAACCGTCTGTACTCCGGTTGGCTGCTGTAATCTTCTGGAGTTGGCCTAGTTACTCTGACGTTTATAATCTAAAAGTTTGATTGATTTAATTTTTATAAAACGCAGAAAGGAAAACTATTATTATTAAAATTTTGACAATTATTGCATTAAATTTACAAGCTCTTTCTACTCTCTTGTCTAATCTAAGAGTAGTTTTAGTTATGAAAATGCTGCCACTGTGGCCAGCATTAAATTAGAAACCTGAAGACCATTGGTAAGGTTATCTGCGATGTAATAATTATTTCAATAAATTTAGGAGATAGTTTTGAATTTTTTGTTTATATTTTCAACTTCACTTTGCGTTTATCCAGTGAATATCAAAAATTACAAAAGTTTATGGAAAAAACAAATCAAACTACATTCAAACATAAAGCTTTTATTTGGCTTCAGGTACCCATGGTAATAAGTTTCAATAACAATTCACAATAAAATTAAATTAATATGGCCAATCAATAAAATATATTTAAAAAAGATTTATAAAAGTGATAAAATGTGAAAGCCTCTAAAGAAAAATAAGCTACTTTAAAATAGGATGATAAACATTATTTTCCCTGTGAGAAATTAAGATAAAAGTTCAGTTCATGGCCTCTTCATGTTCTCATTTGGTTTAGATTATAAACTTTGGAATGAATTGAAATAATAGCTACATTTTTAACTATAGATAACTAGGTAACGTTTGTCCAAAATCAATTGCAGAAGCGATGAACACGTGTTCAGTCAGTCTTGCCAACTTTTTCCTTTGATCAGCATAATATGTAGGTCAAAGGTAAAAGTCAAAAGGGGCTACGAACACATGTTCGTCACTGATTTTGTATAAATTTACACGGGACCGGTAAGTTGCATCCCATTTGAGCAGGCCAAACTCTTGACCGCTGACTTGCATCCGTCTCACCGCTGAGTTGCATCCCGTCAAAAAATTTAATATTGTGTCTAAAACTGTTAGATAATTAAATAAAAGCGGGCATTGTTGTCGTGTTTATTTTGATATCGTAATTGATACTAAATTTTATTTCCGAAACTGCGTCTAATACAGTTTTATAACAATATAGTGAATAATATATTAATTTAATTTAAACATTATTCAATTATGTAGGTTAGGTTAGGTTGGGTTAGGTTAGGTTATGTTAGGTCTCAACACGTCATACTTTCTACTATCGTTAAGATTACATTAGCCATAATCAAAAGCTTAAGAGATTTAAACTAAGAAAATATGATGACATTTTTCAAATCTCATACAGATGTTCAAATTTTTATAAAAATATTTACGATTCAAATAACATATTGGCAACATTGCTGTAAAATTTGACCTGCTTTTGACCATGATAGGCGATTATTAATGAACAGACCTTTTTGGATTACGGATGCTATTCGACGGTCACCTTTTTTCGATCAGGTAAAATTTTACTTTTTGGGATGCAACTCGCCGGTCGCCAATTTACATTCTTACAATTCAATTATATCGAAACCCAATTTAAAGTTTCTACGAATTATCGAGTTCAATTTCCATTTTTAAGGCCCCGTACATATATTAAACTAATAAAAAAAATAATTATTTTCCATTACACCTTTTCAATTTTAAGAAATGATCCTAATAATCTTTGTATTAGACAGAGAACTAACCTAGCGAATAATATTTTAAAATCTTCTGATCTTGCATCTCAATAAACTAACGCATTTGAATAACAATAAAAATATAATATAAGCAAACAAACATAAAATGATAAATAAATAAAACGTGAGTTGTAAAAATCTGGACGGAGACCATAATACAGTAAACTGTAATTCGTTGTCTTCTGAAACAGACATTAAATTTTATTTAAAAACAAAAAGTCACAACGGTATTGCAGATTTGTTTTTAGCGCCATAAGTATACATTTATGGTGTTTATAAACGGTTGAATTTTGAATAATTTTCAGTCGTGTGGCAATTATAAATAAACAATTTTGAATTTTCAACTTTAGAGGCATATAGTTCGTTAAATAAGGGAATAAGGCACAAATTTCATATGAAGTAATATGATTATTTTTGGTACGAGCTCCTGGGACACACTGTATAAAATTTTCTACTGACGTCTCTAAAACTACAATTATCGGACGCATAGGAAAATCACGATGAAAGCGACATTAAAATAAAGTTAAAGACTATTGAACGCAAGTGCATACCCAGAATCTGAACTGTGTAACTTTTCAAAGAAATTCGATACGGAATTCAGTAACAAGAAGGAATGGGATCCCAATACCATTACCATTCAATGGTACTCAGCCAGCTGGTTCTAAAGCAATAGAAGGGACTGGGACGGGGACAGGAACCGAACACTCTAAAATCTTGGGAAAACCCCAAGTATCTTTCAAGCGGAAATTCACGCCATAGTAAAGCGAGGCCAGTTCAATATTGATAAAATATACAGTCAAACATTCATTAAAGCACTGATTTCATGTGTAGTTAGTTCTAAAAAGTTATGGGAATGCCTAGGAAAACTAAATAAACTAGGCTAGAACAACATCGTCACCTTACTGTGGGTTCCAGGACACACTGGAATAGAAGGAAATGAAATAGCAACTAAACTAGCAAAGAGAGGGGCTGAAACACCCTTTTGGGGACCGGAACCCTTTTGCAGTATCATCTCCAATGTAATATTTAAAGAGAAGGGCAACGCCAAAAAGAAGAGAAGATCTGACCATTGGAAAAATCTAGTAGCAATTAAAGATACTCATGGGAAACTACAACCAGGTGAGAACAAATGAATGCCTAAGCCAGAGTAAGACTGCGGTAAGAGTTTTGACAGGTGTTTCAACAGGACACTGCTGTCTGAATGGGCACCTCAAAAAGCTCAAACTAGTGGAGCAAGAAGAATGTAGATTCTATGAAATGGAAGAAGAAACCTCCTTTCACATACTTACGGAATGCAGAGGGACACCTAAGAGACTACTGGATAGAAAAGGGACACTTATCTAAACTGAACCCCGCGGATATCCTAAAATTCCTTCAGGAAATAGGTCTAAGGGAGGTAGTAGTCTCCGATACTCATCAGGAACTAAGTAGAAGAGAAGGACTAAGTGTATGTCACCCCAGTATACATACATACATATGGGATTTATTTAGGTATTTGTAAAAATTTCCTTCTATCATAGACGCATGCTGAAATGTTTGAAGGGTGCTAAATTTACTTTGGGCGAACGATACATTTTTTAAAATTGCCATATTCTGTGGGCTTGCGATACAATTTTTGTAAGGGGCTAATTTATTTGTAAAAATTGCTGGCTGTCACAGGCGGACGATAAATTTTTTGTAAGGGAGCCAATTTATGTGTACAAATGTTATATCATGGGCGTACCATACCGACACGCTATTGAATCTTAGGCGTGCGACAAGATTTTCATAAGGGATTTATTTGCACAAATTTCCCTTTATCACTGGCGTACGATGAAGGTGGTAATTCATTTGTAAAAATTTCCATTTACCAAATACAATAAAAGTTAAACCACAATCCTTTTTTTTATTTTTAATTCAACTTTCCGGTAGTGTTCCAGCTACAACAAACTATCAAATAATAAAGTATTACTATTTCCTGTAAAATTGTCATAATTACTAAAGCGTTACCAATAGATATCGGAGATATTATTCTAACGCTTTACAACAAAAGCGTTAGAATAATATATTCTTCGATACCTATAATAATATATTAAAAATCATCGAACCCCTCGCATGCCGAGCAGATTCGTATCTTAAAAATAACCACAATTTTTTAGAAAAGCTGTTTCAGGTCCAGTCCTCAATATTACATAGGTACCTTTTTTGACAATTTAGTACATGCTCCTTCTACTTTTGAGCACAAGGTTTCAAGAAGAATAATCCAAAGCCCGGCCCTGTCTGTTCCTACTTTGGTGCCTCTCTTGATACTTACTTCATTATGTTTTCTTGTGCGGTGAGTGCAAGGTTAAATTTTTAAAACGTTATCTTAATAGCCGTTCAGTGCCAAACTATATGAAAGATATCGAATGTAAGTACTCATTGATGTAATTCTTACTTACCACGTACCTAGGTACAACATATTCGATAGATATTAATTAGAAACAAACTATAATTTATTAGATAACCTCTATTTTAATTATAACATTCCATTTAGCACTTCTCTTACAGAATGGGCAAGTCTAAAAAGAGATTTATCTTCAAGCGATTCTGGAAGAGAGTTCGCTGGATCTCTAGCAAAACGCGTGAAGAACTAAGAGCGTGAATTACGAAAAAGAAGATCTATCATTCCCACTCTCCCAGTCGTAATCGCCTCCAACATACGCCAATGCCAATGACTATTTCGAAAAAGCGCCAGGACCCATATCTTTGAACGTTCGACCAAATGCTCCCACGTATTTCATGTGATGGGAGTGACCTTGCAAACGAATTAATGTATCAGTCGTATGAGTCCCACATGAGAGTATACGAATAGAGTCTTGCGCAGAACATCAGAAAAACAAATAAGCATAACCTGTGGTTGTAGCGTGTAGATCATAGCAATCATTATACTTAAGTTTTTTTATAATACTACTGAACAAAAATGAACACAGATGAAGCTGCTTTTTAAACTACTTTACAGTAGGTACACATCTCCTAAAAAATGACACATAAGATCTAAAAAGTTGTTCGCCAGTGTGTTTGGAAGATCTGGGTCCAGGCCGGCCGGATTCCACGTATTTGGACGAGTTCAGCAACGCTACCGCTAGGAAAGCGCTAAGTAAGCCGAGGGCAAATTTGACAGCGCTATCTCTAGCGGTTGCTATTTTTCCAGCGAATTTATTTTCCTCTAAGTTGTTCAGCGGTTCGTTATGTCAACAAAAACGGACAACAATTCTAACCTCTAAGCTAAAATTACTGTTTTATTTAGTTTTTATTAGTGAATTACTTCCTCGAAATAATTTAAATTTTTTACGGGATTTTCTGCTTCTCCTAATGCTAATATTTCTACATATTCTTCTTGTCTTTCAATTACAGGTGGAATCAATTCCACTATATTATCCAGAATATTATTTTCATCCGCAAGTTCTTCCAAGATTAAGTAATTTATAAGGTTTTCCATTGAAGGCGCTTTATATTTAGAAAATAAATTTAAAGGTTATGTGATGTGTTTATCTGTTTGTCACAGAGCATCAAAGCATAGACGTTCAGCCACTTCCAAGCGCTTTCACAGAGCGCCGCTGCTAGCGCTAACTTTGCAAGTTGCTGAACGCGCCCTTTGTAATTCGTCGAATTCCGAAGGCGATAAGGATGGGTATCATATTCAGCGATCCCAATCAGCCGAGTCCAAAGCGAATTCAAGGTGCCAAGTGTAGTGGAAAGTAATTTTAATAGCGTGTGTAGCGCTATATCAGAAAATGATCAAGATGTGTGTAGCATCTACGATGACAGGGTAGAGCACGATGAACTTGTCGTTCATAATGACGTTACTCTGTCCGATGATGTCATGGAAATGATAGGAGAAGATCCTGAAAAATAAAAACCAGTGCTTTTACTTTGCATAAATCGTTAGTACCCAGATCGAAAGCAATTCTACTGAATGGCCTAAAAAGGAGGAGTGTGTAACCCTTCTTAATAAATACGAAATTCCAGCCAATCTGACACATCTTGTACCGCCAAAACTAAATCCAGACGTCTCCTCAGTCCTATCAAAAAATAATTTAGTTACAGACTCGTCTCACCGAGAGGCACAAAACCAACTAGGAAAAGGGAAATGTATATCATACCTACTGGCAAATGTGGAAAAAATCCTACATGCACTGAAAAAAGAGCTCCTTCCAGACACGCTGGACTTGTCCCGGATATTAACAAATTCTTTCACAGAATTACCTACCACACGAAAAAATTTGGTTGTCCCACATTTGAAGAATATAAAGAAAATTGCGGAAAAATGTACCGCTACAGAATATCTGTTTGGAACAGATTTATCAGAAAATATAAAATGTATCAAAAGCATGGAATCTGTGACCAAAGAATTGACATTGACAAGATCATCAAAACATACATTGTTTTCAAGAAACCAGAGGGGGGAGGAGGAAGTAGGCAGTGAAGACCTTACCAAAGTCGAATTTCAAATGACAACAGTCACTTTTTAAACCCTTATCGCCTTACTTACTCACTTGGGGGAGACGGGGACGAGCAGATGGCAAACCCCAAGGAAGTATTAATCAGAATATGGGAAGACCAATCAACAGAGAAACAGTTACCAACGAAGGAATTGAAAACGGCAAGTGTATGACATTATGCTGGTCGCTTAAAACAATTTCACGAAGAGTGGGTACCAATCACTACCAATCCAGTTGTTCTGGGGTGGGTTAGAAGGGTATACCCTATCAATTTAACGATTCTTCTCAGCAAAATTACTCCAATGTCGAATATAAGCAACTCGAATTAGAAATCGCCAGCTTAGTCGAAAAAGGCGTTGTAAAAAAAGTTTTCCTTCACCAGAACAATTTCTTTCGCCAGTTCTTCTTCCAAACGGTAAAAAGCGTCTAATTCTTAATTTCAAACAGTTAATTACGTTCCTCAACCCCCCTCACTTTAAAATGGACGATATTAGAACCGCAAGTCGGCTAATCCAACCCAACTATTTTTCAGCCACAATCGACATCAAGGACGCATATTATTTGGTTTCAATTGATAAAAAACACAGGTAATATCTAAGATTTTCTTTTAATTCTTCAATATATGAATTTACTTATTTACCGTTTGACCTGGCAACAGCGCCTTATACGTTCACCAAACTGATAAAGCCGCTAATCCAATGTTTTCGCTCCAGGGGCGTATTATGTGTTAATTACTTGACGATTTTTTAATTTTAGGATCGTCTTTTAATGAATTTGTTACAAACGTTCAGCTCGTCGGATTCATAATAAATAAAGAAAAAATTGTATTTTTCCTAGCGTTAAATGCAAATTCCTGGGTTTTATTTTTGACTCAACAAAAATGTCAATTGAATTGACAGCGAAAAAACGGTCAAAACTGTTGAAATGTATAAAGTAGTTTTTACCCAGGAAAAGCTGCAAAATAGTCCACTTTGCAAAGCTCCTGGGCATTTTAAATTCGGCGTGCCCGGGTATAAAGTATGGTCGTATGTATACAAAAACATTGGAAAGGACCAAATATCTGGTCAAACCATGGCAACTACAATTCAAGAATGAATCTTCCGATTTACATTGGTGGATAGAAACAAATTCCTAGGGCGAGACAGGAGACATGAAGAAGGAAGACTTCATAAAGGAAATCCGAACGGACTCTAGTCTCTCAGGCTGAGATGAATACAGTCAAGGTGAAAGCGCTTGCTTCCCTAAGGGAATCGGAGGATCATATAAATGTATTAGAACTCCGAGCGATTCTCCTTGGATTCAAGTTATAGCGGACAACCTTAGGAACTGCAGTATCCTTATTCGTACAGATAATACCACCGCCCTTTCACATGTCAACAGGATGGGAAGCGTAAAATTCCCTAAATTAAATAGCTTTACAAGGTGCTTATGGAGATCGTGCGAAAAACGGAACTTATGGGTATTTGCATCGTATATTCAATCCAAGGAAAATTGGCAAGCTGACCAAGCATCTCTCACATTACCTAAGGAAACAGAATGGTCCCTAAATAATGACATCTTCAGTCACATCACGCAGCACCTTGGTCAACCGGACATTGATCTATTTGCATCAGTTGCTAGCAATAAATGTAAAAGATATATTTCTTGGCTTATTGATTCAGAATCAGAAAACATTGATGCTTTCACTGTCTCTTGGAGCAGTCTAAATTTCTACGCGTTTCCACCATTCGCCCTAATTCTCCGTACTTTGCAGAAAATAGTGAACGAAAAGGCAACAGGTATTGTCGTAGTGCCATTCTGGAAGAGCTAACCATGGTACCCATTATTCGTGAACTTAATAGTAGGCGAACCTTTATTCATTGATAATGATATTCTTTTTTCTCTCTACAGCAAAGCTGTAGGTACATCCAATGTGCAAGGATCTCATCATGGTTGCCGCGAAGCCCTCTGTCAGGCCTTCAGAAGAAAGGGAGTCCCAGAAAGTGCACTTGGAACAATGGTAAAGTCGTTAAGTGACTCTTCCCTAGAACAGTATAACTCAACACTAAAATCATGGTGGGGGTACTGTAATAGGCTGAACATATCACCATTTGCCTGTGAAACTTGTGATATAATATCCTTTCTTCAGGAGTTATTGGACACTACTGATAACATATTTGGGTCGTTTAACCCTCATCGCGCCGCCTTGTCACTTAGCACCTCAAAAAATCTAGGGGAGGATCCTAACTTTAAAAGATTTATGAAAGGAGTCTTCAAACTCCGGCCTCCTAAGCCCAGATATACTTCCACGAAAAGTCCTCACATTTTTTGAAAATCATGACGAGTCAAATCTAAGAAATTTAACATAGTTAGTTAATTAGCTTTAGCCACAGCACAGAGAATCCAAACATTTTCGGTTTCAGATTTACTAAAAACCTCTAAGCCAAATGCCTCTCAACCCTGTCTAAATTGATAGTAGGTACTCTCAAAAAATATTTAGAAGCATAATCCGGATAGCTGTGACAATCTATTCATTACTTATGCAAAACCTCATAAGAAAGCCTCAAAGCAAACTTTAAGTCGCTGGATAAAAGGACCCTTGGATTTAGCAGGGATAAATTTATCAGTGTTCAAAGCACACTCCACACGACACTTCAGGAAAGGACGTTCAGTGGACACTATTAGAAAATATTTGTTCCACATTAAAAGTATTTACTTATTAAAATATGTTTTTTCAGTTTACATTTATACACATCATATATTAAAATGTTTAGCTCATTGTGATTATTAACTTTTTATTCACCAAATAACCTACAGGCTACAGGTGACTCTAGAGAACAATTACATGCCAATTAATCTTTAAACATCTACATTGTCAAAAAAGTTATGTGATATTAAGGACTATAGTTCTTTCGCCATCAGAAGAGAGTAATAAAACCTAATTATGTATGCAAACTACAGCAGCGGTGGCCCAAAAAAAATCAGTATATTTGCAAATTTTTACCATAAAGCACTAACAAATTTCTTTTAGTTTAGCGGTGCCGACCAGTATACCTGATATAACAATAGACGACCCTTTTGTAATCGCCGAGAAACTGGTCAATAATCCTTGCATAAGCGTGGTTCTGGGTTTAATAAAAGGGGTAAGATAAAACTACATTTTTAAGTAGTTATATGAATTCAGATTCAGAATTCCTGACTTTTGCTCACGAAGGTGTCTGTATATCATTGATTTTCCCACGCCTGTCATTGTTGATGTTATTTCGATGTGGCTGTCAACAGTTCCAGATGAAAGCTCTATTTTACATAGTCATACACATTTTGAATAATAAGTTTCTCATTTAACGATAAAGGAATACCTTTCATACGTTTCACAAGACTACATTCCAAACTATTTTCCATTTTCACTCCCTCTGTCTGTAAATTTACACTCAACCAAATTGATCTTTCACAACAAAAACGAAATAAAATGCTAAATACTAACACTGCTTTCGATGTTTTTTTAGACTACTAAAAGATCCAGGCAAAGAATAATTTATATAGTGGAGGTTTAAAAGAATAATTTAGGAACTCATTAACTAATGACATAATGAGTAGGGTAAAAGCCGGATAGCCTAATAGCTCTTTGTTTAATCCCCTTAAAACGTACCTACATCCGGTCAGAACAGTAAAATTTCCAAATTATTGTAATTTATTGGTAAAATGCCGGTACAATTGAAAAATATTGCAATGTTAAAGTTACTTCAGTTGAAAATGACCATGACATTTTGCATATAATCCAAGTTCAACATCTTTGACATAACTTAAAGTTACTATACCTAATATTTGTAACCGGCGGCGACATGGGGTCTAGGTAGGTGATCTGTGATGGGGTCTAAAGTAAATATTTATAGATTATCATTATGAATATAATTCTATAAATGTACGCCCTTGGTTTACTGGTTTCCGATAATTTTAATACTCTCTCCTGTTGGCGAAACAACTATAGACCTGAAATATAATTAGCCGATCAAAAGAACTTACCTGTAGTTCGATCGTAATTATATGAAGGTCTAGTTCGAAAATATTACATCCTACCCTCCCCCAATATATTGGCAGTAAAATTATGGAAATCTTTAAACGCAATGAAGTAAGTAGCAAGAGAGACACCGAAGTAGGAACGGACAGGGCCGGGCATTGGATTATTATTCTTTAAAACTTGTGCTCAAAAGTATAAGAAGCATGTACTATAACTATACCATCCTAGGTTGGCACTCGACCATAAGATGTGCTGATGACAAACCCCGCCCATCGACACCGAGAGCTCATTTGATGTTACTGTTTCTTACTGTTAACATCATAAAAATTCCAGAGGCGTAGTAAATTTTTATATTATCTGTTTTGTGTTGATTTGATTTTACTTCAAAGTGTTAGGATGGACTTTAAAAGTAAAATTCATAATAAAGTTTTAAGTGGCCAAAGCCGTGAGCTAATTTAATCAAATTTATGAAGGAAGAAGCAGCACAAATGAAACCTAGTAAGTATTTGAATGTATTTACCACAATGCATTTTATAGAAGAATAGCATGTATGTGTACCCTTTTTAATTATTAATTTTATTATCACTTAGCAAGATTAGACTTTGTAAATGTAAATTCCTTAAAGGATGATGTCCCAATAATTTTTTAATAACGCTGAATATTTATTTTAGATCGGTGAACGAGTATCAGCTGCTCTTGGTGTTAGCTTGCGAAATTTTCGTCGAATTTCCAGTGACTCCAAATCAGTGGAAAAACACGAAGTAGCCTCGTTTTCTACTCCACAAAAAAAGAAAAGGCCTGGCAAAAAGACAAAAACAATACTAGATGACGTTGGCAAGACCCAGTTAAGAAACAGTATTTTAAATTACCATACATCTCATAAAACTTTACCTACACTGAAGAAAGTGCATCAACATTTTTGCGAAGAATTTGAATATGATGGGTGTAAAGAATCGTTTCGAAAAGAAATGCACCTAATACGTTTTATATGGAGAAAAATAAGAAACGATCGAAAAGTATTATTGGAACGTGATTCAATTCGACATTTACGCCTACAATTCTTAAGGAAAATGAAGCAATATAGGGAAACCGGAAGGACAATTGTTTATACAGATGAGACCTATATTCATTCCAGTCATACTCACAATAAAAGCTGGAGTAACAAAGAAAATTATTAATACTAATAATAACAATAATTCAACTGACATAATTTTTAAAAACTTAACAACACCGTATGTTAAGGTTTTATCAGGAATAATTAAGAAAATTGGTAATCAATTCAATATTCGAACTATAATTAAATTTACCAATAGTTTAGGATCTATCCTAACAAAAACTAAACCAAAAAATGAAGAACAATTTTCAAAAAACTACATATACCTATAAAATATCCTGTGAATGCAAAAAAAATTATTTAGGTTTAACTAGACCTTTAAAAATGAGAATAAACGAACACAAAAAGTACATTAAAGATAGGTAGTTTCATAAGTCAGGTATTTGCAAACATGCTTGGGAAAGGGGCATCATGTTCAATGGGATTCAGCAAGAATAATATTGAAGGAACCCAATAGTAAAAGAAGAAAAATTAAAGAAAGTGCTTTAATACAACTAAATGCAGAGGAATGTGTAGCTAGCAATGCTTACAAAAACGTTCCTAGAACGTGCACTTCACTAGATCACATTCCTAGTAATCTATAATACTATTATAATGTAATACAAATATTTCTTCATTCACAAACATTTTTATCAAAAATATAATATACTCTGAATGGACCTTAAAAATTGGACAACCATTTTTTGCAGTCTTAAACTTCGAAATATTTTTATTGATTG
The DNA here is from genome assembly GCA_947563755.1 of Lochmaea crataegi. Classification (NCBI taxonomy): domain Eukaryota; kingdom Metazoa; phylum Arthropoda; class Insecta; order Coleoptera; family Chrysomelidae; genus Lochmaea; species Lochmaea crataegi. Next base: position 79,053,879 of record OX387422.1, on the reverse strand, counting down.
TCTAGTTTTTTAGTAGTGTGGGGTAGGGACAACAATTTTAAAAATTTAAATATTCTTGATAGCAGTACCGAAACGTTAAATTAAAAATATGAAAAAAAGATTGTGGTTTAATTTCTCAAAAAATGGAAAATTAATATACCACAAGGAACATACACAAGACATAATAGATTAATCGTTAATCCTGATCAGGATTATGGAATAAATGTATTAAATTATTTTATTGTCATCAGTGCAGAGTTTAAATTTAATCAGACGTCAGTGAAAATTACGTTTAGAAATTCCGTTACAAATATATACACTGTGTTCATTTGAAAAGGACCCACCCTTAGTATTTCAAAAATGGGACATATTAGAAAGAAATGCCGAAACACGTCAACTTTTAACTTGAGGGGGACACTTTTTGGCGCTAATGTCATAAACGTCAGATTCGCCCCCTCCCTACTGGAGATACCCCCTAATTTTTTTTCAAATGAACACAGTGTATGTATAGTACAATGATTTGTGACACAACAACAAATAACCCATTCAGTAGTTAGTATGTACAGAATGTGTTCACCAAAGTCAGATGCTAGTTACATGCAACACTTCTGCACACATAAGCACTGTTCGTAAGCCCCCGTATTGTGTTGTGATAAAAAGACTCTTTAAAGAATAAAAAATTTACAAATAGTAAAAAGACAACTAAGGCACTATATAAATTAAAAGTTTTTCATTGTAGCTTCACTAGTTTGAAAAAGCTACTGTGTAGCGAAGCGCGTCACTAATTTTAATTTGAACGTTGGTTCAAAATAAATAATGAAGATTTAAACAAATTAATTTGTTTTATTTCATCGTTTAAAAAGACAACTGTTAACATTCAGGCAATAAAAGTTGAAAAAGAGCCAATTTTAAAAAATGATTAAATAACAATGGAAGGATGGTATCAAAGGCAAAACAAAATGATTGAATAGAGATTTACCAGATCTTTTAAATGAGGTATGACTTGATACCTAATGCCATTTGAAAAAATGTAAGGGGTGTCTCCAGTAGGGAGGGGGTGAATCTGACGTTAATGCCAAAAAGTGTCCCCCTCAAGTTAAAAGTTCACGTGTTTCGGCATTTCTTTCTAATATGTCCCATTTTTGAAATATTAAGGGTGGGTCCTTTTCAAATGAACACAGTGTATACAGGTGAAGCTAATAAAAGCACTATAATAATTAATGTTTTTCATAAATCGAAACAACATTCGGCAATAATACCAATAAATAATAGTGCGAATAAAATGTACACATTTTCAATAGATATTTTTTATTCGGCTATTAAAATAATCTTTCATAATATTAATCATCTGCTTAATAATTTATTATTTTATATTTATAAAAAACATTCTTATTATGCATTGAGCTAAGAAGTTTACTGACAATAAGGCATCAGCCGAGGCTGTGTAATCTGAGCGAAACATGAATAATGAAGGTTCTTCTCAGTGTAATTTATATTATTTTTTCTCAAGGCGTATAAATAATTCAAGTTATATTGTAATTCTTGAGATATTTTTGCAATAAAATTTTCAAAACTGATAGACGTCAAATTAAATAAGTATTAAAATGACAGTTCCGCACTCCGGTTTACGCACTCCATAGTGTGCCTAAAGTATGTACAGGGTGGCCCATTAAGCAAGGTAACCAGCTGTATATCGCAAAGTATTTGTCCCAGGTTGTGGGGAAAAATATTGATAGTAAAAGTGGCCAACAAAAATTGCTGGACATTATTTTCAACCTCAAAACTTCACCCCTAGGGGGCGTTACTGCTATGACCAAATCTAAAATTATTATTATCTCAGAAAATCGCAGATTGAGCTATAACTTTGATATCATCATTTGAAAGCACGCTTAATACCAGATAATTTTCTATAGTGACATTTCTTTATTTCTGTCATAATAAGCGAGAAGGAAGACCATCTATTTTTCAGTGTTTAAATTTTAATATTTCGTTAACTATTCAACCTATCCGACTGTTTCTGGACTCATATGAAAGAGAGTTGTGTGGATTTTGAAGACCGTTCATATACCTTATCGATTACTTTAAAACAGATAAACTAGAGGATGCTTTATGCAGCGATTACTTATTTTTACGATTTCATTAAAAAAATTAAATGTAACGTTACTATTTTACCAACATATTCTGAAGCAGCTTCAAATTTCTTATATTTTAGTGAAACCCGCATCTTGATATCTGTATTCGTTTTTGAATGGGAAAAGTTACGATAAAATACGATAATCAATAATATAGGTAACATAAGCATGTTAGCTGCAAAAAAATCTATTTTAACTCATTTTATTGCCTTGGCAAATGTTCAAATTGCCTGCCTTTATTATTGACACATCGCTCTAGACGTTCTCGAGTAGAAAAAACGGCTGCTTCTATTTCCGCTGGTGTTAGGCTGCGAATGGCATTTCTAATTAATTCTTCAATATCTGCTCTTGTCGTAGGTCTCGTTTGAAAGACAAGATCTTTTACTCGCCCCCACAAATAAAAGTCTTGGCAAGTCAGGTCGGGTGACCTTGCTGGTCAGGGAAAGAGGCTTCCTCTTCCTATCCATCTGACTGGAAATGTTTCATTTAAGTGTAGCCTAACAATAACTGAAAAATGTGCTGGGCAGCCGTCGAGCTGAACAAACATATTTCCCCTGGTTTGAAGGGGCACATCTGCTAACAAAACTGGTAACTCATTACGAAGGAACTCCAAAAATGTATTGCCACAGCCAAAGCCTACTTATGGTTAGCTAATTTGCTAATTTTGATATTTTACATGTTAGTTTTTGATATTTTTTTCGATCAGTCAAAAACGAATAGAGACATCAAGATGCGGTTTTCACTAAAATATTAGAAATTTATAGGCCTATTCTGTATCTAAGTGGCAGTCAAGCAACTTTATAGCAACCGACTGACAAGCAACTCTAGATAGTAACTTTTTAACCACTTTCAATAAAACTGCTATTCTGGTGACTATTAGTGGTTAAAAGAATGATTAGTCACTTTTATGGTGTAAATAGACCTTACTTTTCCACTAACAAGTCTGACAATTGAGAAAAGTGAGGTTAGAAGAATATTTTGTTATTAGTGGGGGTGTTTGGGCTATCGGTGACTGGAGAGTGTTATTTGTTTTATACGTAAACATTTACTTATTACATAACATGGAGACCCTGGAAGTAGAAACCGTAGGGGTACGGAAAAGAAGTTCAAAAATTAGGTACCCTGTCACAACAAAATGTCATGGTTGACTTTGTTAGCAAAAATTTAAAAAAATGCAGATCAGATAGATACTCATTGTGCATTTCATTAATTTCACGATCTAACAAAATGTTCATAATCCACGGATCCATCTTCCTACCACCACACTTCCACCTTTCTCTGATAGTTGCTAACGTTAACAACCACAAATACTGTGGTTGCTCAGAAACAACTATAAATTAACTTTCATAACCACTGGTTGCCTCTACAGAATACCAATTGAAGACAAGTGACAACCTAACCACTGACCTTGTTCTAAACCACTTGCTCATTAGCAACTTTGCGATACAGAATAGGGCCGTTAAAGCTGTTTCAGAGTATGTTACTAAAATAGTAACGTTGCAATTAATTTTTTTAAATAAAATCGTAAAAATAAGTAATCGCTGCATAAAGCAACCTCTAGTTTATCTGTTTTAAAGTCATCGATAAGGTATATGAACGGTCTTCAAAATCCACACAACTCTCTTTCATTTATGTCCAGAAATAATCAGATAGGTTGAATAGTAAACGAAATATTAAAATTTAAACACTGAAAAATAGATGGTCTTCCTTCTCGATTATTATGACAGATACAAGGAAATGTCACTATAGAAAATTATCTGGTATTAAACGGGCTTTAAAATGATGATATCAAAGTTATAACTCATTCTGCGATTTTCTAAGATAATAATGATTTTAGATTTGAACATAGCAGTAACGCCCCCTAGGGGTGAAATTTTGAGGTTGAAAATAATTTCCAGCAATTTCTCTTAGCCTCTTTTACTATCAATATTTTTTCCCTACAACCTGGGACAAATACTTTCCGAGATACAGCAGGTTACCTCGCTTAATGGGCCACCCTGTACATTACGCACGGTAGTAGAAAAACATAATTATCTGTGTATGAAAACTTCAGATTTACTTGTTACAGGCTGACTGAATGTAGAAAGAAGGTTAGGAATGGGTTAACGAAGAATGAAAAAGAATTAAGTGGTTCTTAGACCAATGATAGCCTACAGATCAGTAGTGTGGTGGACAAAGACAGTGCAAGAGGGAGCTATAAGGCTGTTAGGTAGCACACAAAGGTGTTTGCCTATATATTACGGTGGCCATAAAAACCACTCTCAAAATTACGATGGAGGTTCTGTTGAATCAAATTTTTAAGCAGGGCGAAGCTAGATCTGCAACGCACAGACCTCTGCAAAGTCAACAACATACAAGTCAAATACACATTTCTGACTATTGAAAGCTTATTGAGGAGATGGAAGCGGATGATTTCATGGGGCAGCCCATTGACGCAGAAGCCACAAGATATAAGTTCCAAACAACTATACCAGGTAGGGAAGACTGGAAGAAAGGTGTACCAGCGCAACCTGGTATACGTACGGATCCAAGGCACCTACCAGAATTGTAGAGCTAAAACAAAGGATAGCTATTCCAATAAGCATATCTAAGGACATCGAAACTTTCCAAGCGAAAGTGGCGACAATTCATCACTGGGTTGGAGAAATTAGAAGGCGGGAAAGAACATATCGTTCAGTTGCCATCTCCACATGCAGCCAAGGCACTGGATTCCATAGAGATCAATTTTAAGCTAATATGGGATTGCTTATGGACCTTAAACGAACTCGGAAACTGTTGCAAGGTCACGGTAGCCTGAGAACCTTGGCATCGATGCCATTCATTGGACCGGAACTCCTCTGCAGCGTCGCAGAATCTAAAATAAACATGGCCACAAGAAAGTGGGAGGCACATAAATCTCTAGAATGGTGGGAAGTTTCACCAGGAAATATACAGACGAAACAGTTCAACAGATGGTTTTCACCAAAATTTACGGCAGATCTAATAATCAAAGCCGTAGAAGGTATGCTAACGGGGCACTGTAAACTTAATAGGCTCGCAAAGCTAATGGGGTTGACAGACGAAGCCATGTATAGATTCTGTCACATAGAGGAGGAAACAGACACATCCCATGGCAGTGTGGTTGTCTGGCGAATGTACAGTTTCTTGTACTAAGAGATAAGAAGCAATCAGCAAGAAACTACGAAAGGTTCCGTCTCAAGGTTGATTGGCTACATAAAAAAAGTCGGGTTGGTGAATGTAATCTACATTCAGAGTACCGCAATAAATCGCAGACAAACAAACTAATTTAAATTATTTTCAAGTCCTATGGAGTCAATTAAGGTGACCTTTAATCATAAAAATGCATGGATACAACTTGAGATTATTATATTCATAGTATAGATGTTATGGAGCTCTGTAGCCGTGGCCGAATCCCATAATATTTTCGGATAGGAGCGGAGTCTAATGATATACGTTATGACAATTCGTGGTCGAACTGACACATTAGCTGCGCGCGACTCTGGCATTGTTTATTTCTAATTTCTATTGCTTCCATAACCAAAACTATCGGATAATCCAAAATAATTTCATATCCGTATCCGATACATTTATAATTAGACACTTAAAGCCATTAGTACATTTTTAGCGGTATCGAGAAACGTATACGTAACGAGTTACGTAATTAATAATCTTCCTACAGATATTTTTTGAAACTTTTGCTGAGAGTTTTTTTCTCAACAATTCCTATTCCAAACCAAAAAAGGCGAAAAAACTAAGGTTATGGCCGAGTTATGGTTAAATCATGGGAAACAATACTTTTATGACAGATGCGTATTGGACTAGGTATAATGGAATGGTCCGTAACGATACGTAGCCCATATCGCAGATCTCTCAACGTGTCGGTTCTGCGCATGCTAAGTTCGATACAGATCGGGATACGCTTGGAATTATGACTCAGATGAAAGTATCTATTATTCATATGTCCGTCTACAGATCCGACAACTTCAACTTCGCGATCGAAGCTGATTACGAATTAATAATCACAAGAACATAAAACACGAGGTATGAACATTTTTGAAGCAAAAAAGAAAATTGTAATTTATAATAAAAACAAATTAAGTACCTATAAGTGCAAAGCCATATCCAATTTTGTTGGTGCCCATCCGGTACGATGCAGTTGGAATTATGATCTCATACATATCTTTAGTACCTAATGGGTATTCAAATATCTGATTGTTATCTGGTGTAACAGGCCAAAGATGATAATCTTGACCAAGATTAGCGTCTGTATTGATTATCATACATTTATGTTCATGGGCAGTGAACATTACATGGGGCACCATTTTTTTTATTACCTGCAACAAAATTTAAAATAAACTTATCTGTAGCATTGGTAGCTTGAAAGTTGCAGCACTACATAATATTGACTCACTTAGGGACAATCTTACCGTTACCCTTAATCCTCCGTTTTGCAGACTGGCAGATATAACTACTAGTTGGACTTCTATTTAAAGTTGGAATTTACCAAGAGGCGGTAGGAAATCATTTACAGATAACTTAAAGTTAGAGATAACAGGACGATAACTAAGCGATAGGATCGGCCCTTAATGCGTTGCTCTATCGTTATGCAAAAATTGTACTATTCATGTTATAACTTTTGTAAAAAAATTACTTAGTAAAAGTGTCCAGGAGATATCTCTGCGAATTACTTAAATTTTAAGCTGTTATGAAGAAAAATTTTAAAAACAGTTTTCTATAAAATATGCTCAAATGTTAAATAAGTAAACTAGAAAGACGCCTGAATTTCCCACATATTTGATTCAGTGCGTTTTCTTCTACTTTTTCAAATAAAGAGTGGGAATGTTGTTATGGATAAATAACTATAACTTCAGTTTGGTTCAACCGATTTTAACGAAATTAGTCCCATTAGAAAGAGCGTAAATAAGCCAATTACAACTATTATAAAACAATTGCATTTAGCTTTAATTGTCATAAATTAAAATTAGTTAAATTTTTTGAATGGAAACTAATTATTTTTGTACTTTGACGTTTCACCTTAATTTTTTAATTAAACGTCAGTGTAATTTAAAATTTTTTGTTATATTTTCCTATTTTTTTTTTGTTTATTTGTGAGGTGTATTGGAACATACCTATTATAGTAAAATTAATACCTATTTAGAGGTACCAGCCGTTTTAGTAACTTAACGTATGCGGCTTCTTGAACCATCTGACATTAACATGAAATCAAAATTTGACGTAACTTCAAAAACGTGACATCTAATAAATTAGCTACGACGTTCATTTTTGTTGGTAATTTTTTGTTTCAACCGATTTATTAATAATAAATAAGGATGGTCTTATTCTAAATGGGTATAAAATTTACTATATGTGTACGGGAACGTACCATGTTTTTGAGTTGGTAGCAATGCGGCTGTCTATGTCACATAGACAGCAAGCACACTTTCACTTTGGCCTGCTACTCGAATTCCAATACACACAATGGTTGTTATAAATAATTACAAGTATTAAAGTGTATCTAAAGTAATCGCTAACTATTTATTTACCATCCTTGGCAAACACTTCAAATTTGGCGTCGAGAAAAGTGGTAGCAGAATTTTTTTTTGGTTTTAAGTTGAAAACATTTAAAAATAAAAAAAGTAACAGCATGCCGGATGTGGAAGGGGCAGTGTCGGCAACAACCTCGCTAACAATTGTAAATACAGGAAATTTTTCCACGTTATCAACATTCAGACAAAGTAATTATTTTGAAATCTTCGAGGAAAGATTAGAACAATATTTAACCGCAAATATGGTGGATTAAGAAAGGAATATAGCGGTATTGTTAACGTTAGTCAGCGAGGAAGTTTATAAAATGTTGAAAAATTTATGTGCACCTGACAAACCAAAAGAGAAAACATTCAACGAATTAATTAGATTACTGGGAACACAATTCAAACCCCGAGTATCAGTTTACAGGGGGAGAATAAAATTTGATTCATTAAAACAAGGGCAGGAGAGTGTCAACGATTGGTACATTAAAGGTACGTTTACATTCACTTCCAATTTAAATTGGAAGTGAAAATTTGGAGCTTGACAAATGACAAACTCTATTGTCGTTTATTTTGAAATTTATTTTCAAGGTCACGCTCACTTTCAAATCAAATTGGTGCAAGCAGCTTGACATGGTCAAGAAAAAATTCGTAAAATTCATAAATTTGACATTTAAAGGTTAGTTTTCTGTTTTGTTGTAGTGTAAATTGAAAGTAAATAATCAAAAGATGAAATACTCATCCTAGTAAAATTAAAAAATAGTTCAGGATCACTTCTTCGAATTTCAGCTACTAAATTATGAAAAAATCCAAACTGGTGTCGTTTTAAATAAATGTCTTTTACCCAAACTCGTCTATTGCGGATGAAATTTTTTGAATTTTTCTTTTTTTTAAATCTAAATCGCATAACACCAATTACAGCACTAAGATCCCCTAATATACAAACTTCAAAAGTACCTCTAGTATCCATTTTTACAATACTTTAAAAATAATTATATTTTTATTTTGTTTACATTTTCATTGATAGGTAACCTAAAAAACAATTCAATTTTCAATGTAAACGGTCAATCATTTAGCTGTCAAAAATTTCCAATTGCAATTCAAATTGGAAGTGAATGTAAACGTACCTTAAGGTAAAAAACACAGCAGCACCCTGCAAATTTGGGGACAAACTTAAGTACCGAGTTAAGGACAAATTCGTAGTAGGGATGAACCCTGGTCCTATATTAGACCGCCTTTGTGAGGAAGATGAAACCAAAGAATTGAAAGATTTATTAGAAATTGCTTTAAACAAGGAGGCAGCACTCCGAGAAGCTGGTAGAAACCGAGAGATGGAAGTGAACAAGGTCCAACCAAACAGAGAAGCTAGTAAATTTAGAAATCTACAAGGAGCAGATGAAGAAGAAAATTCAAGGTATAAGGTGAAATGCAATTTTTGTGATAAAAGTAACCATGATTTTAAAAATTGTAAATTTAGAAAATATACTTGTTCAAAATGCAATAAGAAAGGACATATAGCGGCAGCTTGTAAAAGTAGAGTAGTTACAACTAACACAATAGAACAAAGGGTCAATGAATTAGAGTTGTTTAATTTAACAGATTCAAAGTCAGACAACAATGAAGTTAATTATGTCATGCCGCTCTGTGTTCACTCTTTTATAAATCAAGTACCAGTGTTATTTGAAGTAGATACTGGTGCAGGGGTTTCTTGCATTCCGTTTAGTATTTATAAATCAGAGTTTTCAAATGTTCCATTGTTACCTTCTTGCACAAAACTGAAAACATATGCAGGAAGTTTAATAACTCCAAAAGGAGAAATAGAAGTAGATTTAAAAATTGAAAACAGAAAAAAGGTGTACATTAGTAGTAGTAGAAAATGCAACTAAAAGTTTACTAGGAAGGGATCTAATACAAAAATTTAATTTGTCCATACAGGGTTTAGAGGTGGCAGTAAATATAGACGAACTAAACTCTTGCAATAGCTCAGGTAGTATTCAAGACATTTTAAATAAATTCTCTGATGTTTTTAAAAATGAGTTAGGGACTTATAAAGGGGAGAAAATTAAATTACAGGTAACAGATAATATTCAACCATTTTTTTGCAAACCCAGAGCAATCCCATTCGCTTTTCGGGAAAAGGTGGAAATGGAACTTAAACGTTTAGAATCGGAGGGAGTAATTAAAAAAGTTTTGAACAGCCCATGGGGCACTCCATTGGTTCCAGTCATGAAAGCTAATGGAAAAGATATTAGAATTTGTGCTAATTATAAAATCTCTATCAATAAATATTTAAAAGATTGTAATCACCCATTACCCCGTATAGATGAAATCTTTGTAGCCTTACAAGGAGGGCAAAAGTTTAGTAAGCTGGATTTTTTAAACGCTTATAATCAATTAATTTTAGATGAAAGCACTTCAGAATTATTAGCGTGGAGCACACCATATGGAATTTATAAACTGTTAAGGTTACCATATAAAACCAAACCAGCCTGTGCTATTTTTCAGGCAATAGTTGAAAAAGTTTTACAAGGGTGTAGTGGTACAGTTAATTTCTTGGACGACATTGTGGTCACAGGCAAGGATGACATAACACATTTACAAAATTTAGAGCAGGTTTTAGATAGAATAGAAAAGGCAGGTTTTAAACTGAATATAAAAAAATGTAAATTTTTTGAAGAATCTATCTTTTATTTAGGTCATAAAATTTCAGGACAGGGTTTAGAGAAAGACAATAACAAAGTAAGAGCTATTTTAAACTCACCTATACCTAAAGATGTAACAGAAGTGCGAGCATTTTTGGGGATGGTTAATTATTATGCACGTTTTATTCAGAATTTGTCAGGGAAAATGAAACCATTATATAATCTAGTAGGTAAAAACCAGAAATTTGAGTGGAACAAAAATTGTCAAGCATCCTTTGAATTTGCAAAGGGTGAGTTGATCTCCGATAAAATTTTAATGCATTTTGATGCAACTAAGCCAGTTAGGTTAGCATGTGACAGTTCTCAATATGGAATAGGTGCCGTGTTGTTGCATGTATTACATGACGGTATGGAGAGACCAATATGTTATATTTCCAGGGTATTAAGCAAGGCAGAGAGAAATTACTCAATGATAATGAAAGAGGCTTTAGCAGTATACTGGGCAGTATCTAAGCTGTATCAATTCCTGGCAGGTATAAAGTTTGAAATACTGAGTGATCATTTTTGGGGAGTACAAAAGTTTTCCTCAGATGGCAGCTGGTAGGGTACAAAGATGGTCTCTATTTTTAGCAGGTTTTGATTATAAATTCAAGTTTATTAGAGGGGTTGATAATGTAAAAGCTGATGCTTTATCACGATTGCCGTTACCAATGGAGGAAGGAGAAGAAGAGGAGACACAACTGGATTATTTGAACTTTGTGGAAACGAGAGCACCAATTGATTCTTGTAGAGTCAGGGTAGAGACTAGGCGTGATCCGATTTTAGGTACAATTTTTAATTACATACGTTATGGTTTTCCAAAACATACGGACAATATTTTGTTTAAACCATTCTTTTGCAGACAGAGGAGTTGACAAGAGCAAGAGAGCAGCTTTTAAATGAATTACATGTAGTACATCAAGGGATTGTGAAAATGAAAGCCAATGCTAGAGCTTATTTCTGGTGGCCTTCTCTTGATGGGGAGATACAAACTAAAGTTGAAAATTGTAGAATTTGTGCTATAAATAGACCAGAACCCAAAAGGGCAAAAACAATTTCAGTAAAAGAATCTAATTATTTCTTTGAAAGGATCCATGCAGATTTTCTTGGACCATTAAAGGGAAATCTCATTTTAATAATAATTGACACATTTTCAAAATGGCCAGAAGCTTTTGTTGTTAATAATACAGCAGCTGAGGGCACCATAGAGAAATTTAGGGAATGTTTTTCTCGTTTTGGGCTACCAAAAATTGTCTGTACAGACAATGGTCCACCTTTTGCTTCTGAGGACTTTTCCAAATTTCTATCTAATAATGGGGTTAAACATATCTCATCACCACCTTTTCGCACCGCATCAAATGGTATTGTAGAAAATGCAGTAAAATCATTAAAAATGGGTATAAAAAAAGCTTGGGATGATGAGACAAATAGAAGACTAACATTAAAAACAATCATAGACAGGTATTTATTTAACTATCGGAATTCAATCCATTCGAGTACAGGGGTAACACCTTCAAGTCTCATATTTAAAAATAAAATACGGACTAGATTAGATATTTTATCTGAAAATAAAATAAAAAATTTGGGAAGTAAGCACATGGGGAGAGATGAACTATTTAAAGTGGGAGATAAAGTATGGATAAGGGATTATAGGCAACCAAATAAGAAAACCTGGGTAGGAGGAGTAATCGATGAGGTTATTAATGAACGAATTTATTTGTGTAAAGTAGTTAATGAAGGATTTATATGGAAAAGACATGTAGATCAGATTAGAAAGAACGTAACAATGGAAAGTGAACAAACGGATGAATCACCAATGAATTTTGATACTAAAGAACATATTATAAAGGAACAAGTGAGTGAGGGTTCACAAGAAAAATCAGAAATCAAGGAAACTGTGATAGTGGGGGAAAATGTGGAAAGGGAAGAGACAGAAAATGTTGATAGTGATGGTTCAACAAACGGAAGAATCACCAATGAATTTTGATACTAAAGAACATATTATAAAGGAACAAGTGAGTGAGGGTTCACAAGAAAAATCAGAAATCAAGGAAACTGTGATAGAGGGGGAAAATGTGGAAAGGGAAGAAACAGAGAATGTTGATAGTGATGGTTCAACAAATTGTAAGAATAGTGTAGAGGTAAATGAAAGAAACATTGTACATGACTCGGTTAGTAGGCCTAAGAGAATCATAAAAGTACCCCAACGCTTAAATTTATGAGAGGAGGTATGAGGTGTATTGGAACATACCTATTATGTGTACGGGAACGTACCATGTTTTTGAGTTGGTAGCAATGCGGCTGTCTATGTCACATAGACAGCAAGCACACTTTCACTTTGGCCTGCTACTCGAATTCCAATACACACATGTATGGTTGTTATAAATAATTACAAGTATTAAAGTGTATCTAAAGTAATCGCTAACTATTTGTTATTTACCATCCTTGGCAAACACCTCAATTTGATAGGCGAAAAACAATTGCGTGTGATACATGCAGGAAACGTTTTAGCAGCCCGAGACTATTGGCTGCACGAGTGAGCGTAGCGTAGCGAAAATTCAAACAAGAGTATAAGGGACTCTAGTTTTTAAATTTAATGTAAAATTTTTCAGAAAACTGACACACAAACATTTTTACCAAATTTGCCCGTTGCCCTTTCCACGTTGAACGCTTGCGGTGGCAATAAAAAACGCGGGCCTGTAGTAAACAATTTATCACTTCAGGGTTACACAATGTACCAGGTTTGATGTAGGTAGCGGTTTTTTTAGATATGCTTGAAAAACTGACTTAACAGCGTTATCTTCAAAGAGCGCCAGCTCCCGTAGGAGGAGCTTTGGGATAAAGATGAATTAGTTAGGTTAGATGGACATAAAATCAAATATAGTATCTGTAGTTTGTTTTGGCAAGTTTCTGGACACCTTGTATAACAGCTGATTGATTGTCTTCAGGTAAAGGGTTTTCAACAAATTTCTCAAAATCTTGTTTCTACTACACAGGTAGCTTTCTGTTTTCCTAGAGGCATTTCGCCTCTTCAACATATTATTCAACGATATAACTTATTCAATTATTAATTGTAAATGAGATGTATAAAATGCAGTATATTTACCTGGTCAACGAAAGTTGAAGGTTTGAACATTAGAGGCACATGACTTAGTCCAATAAATAAGTTTTCTGTATCAAAAAATTCTCTCTTCTTCTTGTAAACAGGAATATCTGATATTAATCGGTTTATTTTAAAAAAGTTTAGATTTTTGTGAGTAATAAAATTTGGTTGAGAAAAAGCATGCTCGAATCTTTTAATTTTTTCCTGTGTAACACTAGTGTCTTCACCTCCAATATCATTATCGCCAGGTATCCATATATGCTGTAATTAATTCAAGTAAAAAATATTTCACTCAAGCATTTAAATTCGAAAGTAATTTTTATTTTGAAACGGTCACTTTAAATATAAAAAAACGGCCTGCAGAAGCCATATTTTAAATTAGTCGTCACATGTCAATGATGAGCAAAATTGGTCTTGCAGTCTCGGTCTTGGTGTTGCGAAAAAGCAGGACCAAGACCAAGACTATCATTAGCCTAGCAAGACCAAGACCGAATGAACCAGAACAAGACCAAATACACAAGACTGAACTTAAAATTCTCACTTCAGAGCGTATCGTCCCCTTTCTACGAAAACCTCGTAACTACATTTTTTTCGAATTGAGATTATTAGTGAAATACACTCCTCAACACTTCTAATAGATGTTTTTGATGATTTCCCGAAAATGGCCATTTTTCAGATACAAGGTTTACATAGAAAGGGTACGATATTTCTTATGGAACTCTGAGTTTAATGAGTTTAATCACAAGTCATCCTTTATTTAGTATAAGATAGTATTGTTATTTGTTAGTTGAACCTTCATGAGAAGTAAAAACATTGAATAGTTTCACGGATATGATTCCAAGAACTAGTTCCTTTTCGCTCCGGAAACGTTTATTGACTTTTGTTGAGGTAGTAAAGTTGTTCATTATTAACCAAGGTAGAAAAATACAGAGCCTACTTGATTATAACTAAATCTCAATCCATTTAACAGAATGTGAGGTTAACTTGTGCACAGCTGTCATGTCATGTGAAACGGGAGTCGACAAACTAATATTTAAAAAAATTAAATGCCAGTAGTGAAGTAGTGAAAAAAATGCTATATGAGCCACGGTAGAAAAGTGTATTAATGTCTCGGATCCATTAAAGACCTCGACAATAATACCTCACTTTTCTAAATTGGCGCATAATTACTATTTTAACATTTTAATAAAATAAAGTATTTTGTTAGTTAATAATAAATTGTAAATTATTTTAAATTTATAATAAGATAATAAGATAGATAGATAGATAGATAATAAGATAGATAATAAGACAGATAAAATGACCCAGACCAAGACTGGATCAGCAAGAACAAGATTGTTCAAGTCTTGGTCTTGTTCTTGCTTTGCTCATCACTACATGTAGGCCTCTTGCTTATGATCTTTACCGACCCAAATTAGATTAGAGTTTGCCTGTAGGTTGAAATTATTTTTTTAAATGATCTATTTCACGTCTATATTGCCAACGGAAAGTGCAGAAATAGTTACTGATGGAAAAATACCTATAGTAGGGGAGCCCAAGCGGGGATTAACTTACAGGGGGAAACCTTGTACCCGCTTAAGTACCTCCATCAAATATGAGCCCCATATATACGGCCGCCCATCAAGGATAAAGAATTAGATTAGTAAAAAAAATTAATTATCAGAAATTCTCAAGCGCGTCAGATTAAGGTAGGGTGAGTTAATGACATGCTAGAAAGTGTATATTCCACTAATCTGACACCTTTCGAGTGACGTAAAAAAGTGGGAGTGTTACAAACTTGTAAAAAAAATCATCATCTCAACATTCTCGAGCGTGGCTATTTTTTTTTATTTTGAAGGAAATAATTCAAGGATAACGAAAAATATATAATCTGACGATTTCCACAAGCCGAAGTAACAGAAATTCCTCGATAAAGTTTAATGCGTGCAGCTGCGTGATGCCTATATTCCCCACTCCGCGTTTCTATTCCTCTATCTATTAATCTCTCACTCACTTTGCAAAAAGAAGATTCTACTATTACTATCAGAACTTCTGATTCTGATATAGTGGTCATCATGTTGGCGAATATGGAACACCTGCAAGCAACAGTAGAAGTCTGGATGGATCTTGGAGTTGGCAATGCGCACGCCGATACATCGACGTATCCGCTCTTTATAATAAATTAAGCCCAAAAATTTCAAAGGCGCTTCCAGCTTTGCATGCGTTCACTGGTTGCGATTTCAACCCGGCATTGTACCGACGAGGGAAAAAGAATCCTTTACAATTTCTGATGAATTCAGAAATTTTCCAAAAAGGATTCATGGATTTGGGATCAAAGGAGCATAATGTGCAGGATTCTTTCAACATCATACAGTCTTTTAATTGTCGCTTGTATGGGTTGAAAAAGTTAGACGATGTCAATCAAGCCAGGATTGTCATCTTCAATAAGACGTAGAAGGTAAAAGGCAAATCACTACCCTTCTCCTTGAGTATCCGGAATTACGATGCATGCAACTTGCCACCCTGTCAATCGGAGCTACTCCAACAAGTGTTACGCACAAGATTCATTGCATGCTTGTGGAGTAATGCCCATAATGCAAGAATTATTGATATTTTACCAATGGACTATGGATGGAAAGTTGTCGACGGAAAGTTAGAAATGATCTGGTTTGCAGGTGAGGATTAAATCGAGCCTGAAGAAGATGATTCTACAGATGAAGATGATGATTAAAAAAAATGCTTGAAAAAATTTAATTTTTCATAATTATTTTCCTATAAATACATGTATTCTACTCAAAAGTCATACACTTTTTTATTTGGATGCTATTTCCTGAGCTTTTCAATTAATTAAGTTGAATGAATTAACAAAATCGAAAAAAAATTTAATTGTCAGATTAGGCGAATCCCTCCAGAATATGAGACAGCACGTCTAGGACATAAAGCTGAGCCATATATATCTTAATCTGACGCGCTTGAGTATTTCAAAGTGGCGAATTTTTTTGCACATTCTAATAATGGCCGCGACTTTGCGTCACATCCAAATCGTCGGATTATTGAATGAGAGCTATTTTTAGGTTCATTTAACTTCCCCTTACAAAATGTGACGCGCTCGATTAATTTTTTTTCTCTCATTTTCAACCCTTACGTACAACCACCCCCACCATGCAAACGATCAGATTAATATACGTACATTATTAAAAATACGTGGGACATGGATACTATTAACATCTGACCCGCTCGAGTATGTCCATGCAACAGTCCCCCCACCGATGAAAAGGTATACATTATCTAACATTTTCTTCTTTTTATCATCTAAGCTTCGTAACCCAATAGGTCTCTATGACGCTCGAGTAAATCCCCATTTAGCATCGTGGGCTCCCCTACTAAATACTTTTTCTCAGTGTGATTCGAGTCAAGCTGTAAGCATTTACTATGGTTCTCAGTGTATGTCAGAGTAAGATGTCACCTTCAAGGACATTAATTTCGCCCCCTTCAACATCAAAAGAATTTCGCCGGAATTCGCGTCTTGTCAGTTGTTGTATCATGTGGCCAGAGCTGTAAGGCAATGGTTGAACGAACATTATCCAAACCGATGGATAGGCTGTGGTAGTCCGTTGATAGATTGGCCATCCAGATCTAACAATATCAGACTCCTTTGTCTGGGGACTAATCACGCAAAAAGTTTGTAAAACCCGTCCAAGGGAGAGAAACGAACTTTGTGCAAGAACTCGACAGGCATGTGCAGAAATTACCCCTCAACTGAGGAATGTAATTAAAAACATGCGTTACGACAAATGAATCGAGCTAGATGGTGAATTGGTAGGGAGAACACAGTAGCTTTATCAAACTGAAGGTATAATGAAAAAAATTTCAATTTATACAGTGCATTGATACGGAATTTTAAGAATATTGACAAAAGTATTATAATATGTTTACATTGAAATAAGGTACAAAAAGAGCCTAACTACGGAATTCTACAAATCTTAACAAATGCATTGAAAAAGTTACCAGGAAATTTATTCACAACAATCACACCTGTATTATCTTCTAGGTAAATAGGTTTAATAAAGGAGAATGATTGATATCGATTTGGTCGTTAAGAAGATTATTACCTGAATATTTGTTTTTATTAATCTCAAGGGCTTCTAAAAGATTTAATTTAAAGGATTTGGGTTCTACATGCAAAATTTCAAAATTTGAGTCGAAAGTGTGTTGGTTTGTTAATAAATGATTTGAATAGTTAGAATCTAATTTGTTGTTGTCCTAGCTACGTTTGTGTTCTGAAATTCTAGTTTTAAAATTCCTAAAAGTTCTACCTAAATAAATTTTGTCTCAGTTGTCATTACCACATTTTAATTTATAAACTCCTGATTTCTTTAATTTTGAAGATTTAGATTTGTTATTTTTAATGAGTTTGGATAAATTGTAATCGGTTTTAAAGCAAATATTCATGTTTAAAGTTTCCAAAAATGATTTGATTTTTAAGGATGATGTTCCAAAGTATGTTAAGCTTTTAAATTGATTATTTTTATTTTTATATGAAGGAAATACTAAGGTACGTTTTTGTATCTTTTTATTTTTGATATTGTCAATTAAATTTGGATCGTAATTATTATTAACTGCTATTTGTTTTATGATATTTAGTTCTTTGTTGAAATTATTAGTGTTTAATGGGACTGTTAAAAGTCTGTGTATCATACTATTGAAAGCTGTTAATTTATGACTGAATGGGTGAACCGAACTATTACGAATTGTAATGTCTGTATGTGATGGTTTGCGAAATATAGAAAAATCATGTTTATTATTTATATTTGAAATTGTAAGGTCTAAAAAGTATATAGACTTATTTTGTTCAAGTTCTACGGTTTTGATATTGTTATGAATTGAGTTAATGTAAGTAATGAAGCTGTCTAATTGTCTAGTTGTGTCGGTGAAGCTCGCTAAAATGTCGTCCACATATCGGTGCCAGTGATTGTTGTGAATAAATTTGCTGGTAAACTTTTTCAATACCTTTGTTAAGATTTGTAGAATTCCATAGTTAGGCACTTTTTGTACTTTATTTCAATGTAAACATATTATAATACTTTTGTTAATATTCTTAAAATTCCGTATCAATGCACTGTATACATTAAAAATGTTTTCATTATACCTTCAGTTTTATAAAGCTACTGTGTTAGCGAAACGCGTCACTAATTTTGAATTGAACGTTAGTTCAAAATAAAATGAAGATTTAAGCAAATTAAATTGTTTTATTTCATCGTTTTGTAATATTTAGGTATTTTTTGTGACAGTTTTCTATTCAATTTTATTATTAGTTAATTTCATCCATTCAAAGTTAAATGTTATTACATTTTTATTAAATATTAGGTAGGTTCGTTACTTGAAATATTTTTTCTCCACTGGTAGTTTATTCATAGAATTATTAAAATATAAAACAAATTACATGGCCATCTATTTATACATGGTGTTCTTTTGTAACAGCTTAGGAAGTTTTCGATATTTAAGTTGTCATAACTTTGTTATTAATAAATATATTTTTATGAAATTTTGGTGACAGCTATTTGGAAGGGTTCTGAACCCAGTGGCGAGGATATTTTTGTCCTGATAAACATTCAGAATTTTGTCCCGAAGTAGATGTTTTATTGACATTAAAAAAATGTTTAAATCGGTAAATAGCTTCAAATTTGACATTTGTGTTTCTAATCTAAATGAGTCACACTGTATACGAAAGAAATGTCATTAAGTACATAAATTTAGTATTGCACTTTCTCGGTCTATTTGAGATTTATTTTTCCCATCTATTTATTCTGGGTTACATATGACAAATCGAATTTACCGTTGAAACGTTAAGACCAAAAGAAATTCACATTTTGCCTTGTATATTAGTAAACAATGGAAGCAAACACATTTTAATGGTCATTTGATATTGCCCATAAGAGCCTCAATACGAGGTAGTAGTATGGACAATTACTCACGACTCATCTTGTTAGTCTATTTTTTACAACAGGATGGAAAAATACAAAGAATAATGTAAACTCTAGCACAAATGTAAAATTCATTGAAATGCTATTCCTATACCTAATACATACCCTTACAGTAGACGAAGTTGAAGTGTCTAGAAATATGTTAAATAACCGTCTAACATATTGATGAAACTCTCGATTTGAAGCCTTATGACCCTCATCCGTCAAATCTCCTAAAAATATAACTACATCTGGTTGAGCAAAGTTATAAGCTTGTAAATATGTTTGCCTTAAATACCTGAAAATGAAGATAGATTTCTGTTTATATAGTGCGCCCATTAACTACAGCATAACTTCATTTTTAAACAAGCAATATGTTTTTTTACATAACATTTGAACATACCAGGGTGTACCTTCTTCTTGTTCTAATTTCATTAGCATTTTTGTTTAAATATTCTTCTAATTATAATGTCTGAAATAATTTAATTCGATAATCTAGTTACATCACTTCTGTACACTAATCTGAGCCTAAACTACTTATTTCTTATTAATAAATTCAGATGACTTAAATATTCTGATTATTAACAAAAATAAGACTTTCATATCACCCAACAAGCTAATAGTGTTTTTACCCTATCTATGTAATAAGGAGTGAAAAATAATTTTTAATTGCTTTTAAATGGATAGGTATTTTACAGTTATCGCCGGAGTGCGGGAATGTGTATTTTACGCATCCGGATGTTTTTTTACTTTACCATAATTTGCTTTAAACAGTTGGTAACAAAAGTGTCAAACATAGGTTATGTTACACACAAAGTTTTGACAAATTTTATTTTCAACAATTTCTAACAATTAGTTTAAGGAATAGCAGAAAACGAACAGTTATTAAAAACACGAACATTTATAGGGCAATTATTACAGGATTTTATTTCTAAACCTTAAACATCAGAAAGTGCAGAAGTAAAAGCCATTGATTAATCGGCATAAGCGATACGACCCCTACCGGACGTTCAGGTAACCGAGCTATGTGCCATGTCATCAGTCATTTGACGTGTTTTCCATTCTATTTAAGTGCTTTTTAACAGTTGTTACATCGTATTCCAGTTAGTTTTCGTTTTATTTGCTGAAGTTTCATTATTTGAAAATGAATCATACTGTTGTGTATTTCATGTAATCTACTATGCTCAACTTCATGTCTAATTATGTTGATATATGAACACAATCCAAATCAAGTCAATCCACAAGAGATATTTTTCAAAGAGAAAATAACACAAATCCAAAAATAAACACATTAACTAGATCAACATACGCAAACACAGTTAAATAACAAAAATAATGGCTGATAATGGCCCATAGCTAGATTTCAACTGTCAACGTCCGCAGCGCTGCAATCTTAACCCGGATCGCCTATTGTGTGAGAATCTTGGATTTTTTTTATTTCAGGAGGTGTATTATAGTAAATTTTATACCCATTTAGAATAAGACCATCCTTATTTATTATTAATAAATCGGTTGAAACAAAAAATTACCAACAAAAATGAACGTCGTAACTAATTTATTAGATGTCACGTTTTTGAAGTTACGTCAAATTTTGATTTCATGTTAATGTCATAACGCAAAATAAGATATAAAAATGCGATATTCTGATGAATCCAAAAAACTTATGCTTAATGTAGTAAACTATTTTCAAAACGATTTAGGATCTCGATTTAAGGCAATTCAAAAAGCGTCCGAAGCACTAAAAGGTCCAGAAAGCACATTATATAATCTTGAAAAACCAAACAGAGCTACAGATTTCGAATTTAGAAGAAATATGTCTGCAGGCGTTTCCCGGAGCAAAACCCGAATTACAAAAAATACCCTGCATTGTTTGAGGGAAGTAATTTATAAAATGTATGCGCGAAAGGATAAAATCACAGTAGAAACTATTTTACGGCAATTTATCGAAGAGTCTCCAGAAACTAAGATTTCCAAAGGTTCGTTATATTTGGGAATTAAAAAAATGGGTTTTCATTTCAAACAACAGGATGGAAGAAAACATTTATTGGAAATGCCTGCAGTCAGATTAAAAAGAATATTATTTCTGAACAAATACCATGCTGCTAAAAGCGAAAAGCTCTTTACACCTGTTTTTCTGGATGAGACATGGGTTTTTAGTAAAAGCGGGGACAGAAGAATGTGGCAAGATGGTACTAAACACAGTGATTTAAAAATATCTGGAAGTGGGACACGATATGTAATTGTTCATGCCGGTAATAAAAAAGGTTTTGTGGCAAATGCATCGCTTACTTTTAAATGCAATAAAAAAACAGGCGATTACCATGAAAACATGAACACCGAAAATTTTGAAAATTGGTTTAAACAGCAACTAATTGTAAACTTGGAAGAACCATCGTTAATTATAATGGATAACGCAACGTATCACAGTCGCCTGGATGAAGAAATCCCAAGAAAAAGTTGGAGTAAAACACGCATGTTAGAATGAAGAATTATATTCTTTTATTATGTCAACATCTTTAGAATTTTATGAATTTCATAAAATTAATTTGTATTATTACAAACCGCCACTGATAATATGAAATTTCATGTCACTACGCCAATGCAATAAGAAATATGTCAAGCATTTGACATGACAAAGGTCATAACCTAATTTTTTTCATGCGGGTTCAGATGGTTCAAGAAGCCGCATACGTTAAGTTACTAAAACGGCTGGTACCTCTAAATAGGTATTAATTTTACTATATTAGCTTCACTATCACTGCTATCACTCTCAATCATTTTGATAAATTTAATTTTTGAAAGTTGTGGAAAGTGTCAAATAATTTAAATTTGACATTTGTACATATATCATGTTACCAGCTGTCAATAGAAAAATGAATAAAATAAAATTTATATTTTAATTTTAAATTATTCGTTACAAAAAACATTGTACATAACTTTTTTGGGAAGGAATTTTTCGCATTCGCACTAAATGCACAAAGTGCTCATGCGAAAAATTCTACTTCCCAAACACGTTAGGTAAATAATAACTATTTTGATGGTTAATTTTGCAAAAAATGCATATATGAAATTTAGGTATATTTTAAGTTGACCAGAAAATCAATAAATATTATGATTTTCAACTTTCCGCTAAGAAATTGATGTCCGTACGTCTGTATGTGTGTGTGTGTGGTGTGTGTGTTGTGTGTGTGTTGTGTGTGTGTTGTGTGTGTGTGTGTTGTGTGTGTGTTGTGTGTGTTGTGTGTGTTGTGTGTGTTGTGTGTGTGTGTGTTGTGTGTGTGTGTTGTGTGTGTTGTGTGTGTTGACTGGGAAGGCGAGAACACTGATCACTAATGAGGCTTCGCTGGACGAGATAGTTTTTACTTTACAGCAGGGCATCAAAGGAGATAGTTCCAGTTTATTGATAGCAAAGTTAGGGCGGCATAGGCAGAATAATAAGGATCTAGTTAGTTACGTGTCGGATGTGGAGCAGTTAGCGGATAGATTATATGCGGCTTTCGTGGCTGAGGGCATGCCCGTTAATTTGGCACAAAAATACACCACCGAGATGACCACAAAATCCTTGATTCAAAATGTTAGCTCAGAGGCAGCAAAGCTAGTACTGATGGCGGGTAATTTTACGAATACGCAGGAGGTGCTGACAAAATTGGTATCTGTTGATGTGACGTCAGATGTAGGAAATGTACTAAGGTATCAGGTACAGAGACAAGGGCATGAATATAAGGGACCAGGCTGGAGAGTTACTAGTGATGTGAAAAATTACAGAAATTATGGGGTGCCTGGAGGCCGAGAGCAGAATAGAAGAGACAATGGTCAATATGGCAGGAGCCGTGAATTTGTGGAGCGTAGTTACCCTAATAATAGGTACAATAGGAATAATTGGACCTCCAGTTGTGGTCGGAATAACAGTAGGTACACGGAGAGGAACGTAAGAATGTGCGAAAGCGAGGTAAAAAGATACAAAAGAATAGAGCAAAAGCTAGATTATATTAAAAATGAACTCGATTTATTAAAATCAGAAAATAAGGAGAGAAAACTAGAAAATGAAAAACTAAAAGCAGAAATACGCCGACAAAACAAAAAAATAGAGATGCTTGAAAGAAATCTAAGAAAGAAAAACCTAATAATATTTGGAATAGAGGAAACCGAGAAGGAAGACACAGAAATTCAGGAACAAAAGGTTAAAAAGTAATAGATAAGACTGGAATACGATTGGAAACAAAACATGATATAGCGGACATAAGAAGAGTAGGGAGAAAAGGTAAAAATAAAGACAGACCAATGTTAATCGAGATGACAAGCGGAAACAAAAGAATGGAAATTTTAAAAACAACAAGGAATCTTAAAGATACAAACTGGATAATTAGCGAAGACTATCCCAAGGAAATAAAGTTACAAAGAAAACACTTGCTTTACCACATGAGGCAAGCAAGAAAACGGGGACACTTAGCGACAATTAAATACAATAAACTAATCATAAACGGAACGGAATACTCTATAGAGGATGTAAAGCGATGGAAAACTGGAACACCCTACATAGCCGGAGGCAATGTTGAACAAACTCCAGGGGAAAGAATAAAAACTAGAACAGCAAGAGAAAGAACACCAACGGAAAACGATAAGATGAGAGAAGAAAGGTATACAATGAGAAAAACAGAATGAGATTTAAACAAACCATAGGGGGTTGTGACAGAAACCGTAGAGTATTTAATGAGTAGTTGAGAAATTTCACAAATGAATGTAAGATTGACTGGAATAAATGGTGTAGGTTGTATGCTTTTTGTTATAATACAACAGGGATGCTTATGAACAGGAGGTAAGGTATAAGCTGCAGGTGGCACATGAAAGAGCTCGACAATTTTTTAACAAATATAAGGAAAAAAGAAAAGAAAATTTAGACTTAACAACTAGGGAATTGAAATTAAAAATAGGAGAATTAGTGCTACTTACAAATGAACATAGAAATAAACTAGATCCTTGGTATAAAGGTACCTATAAAATTGTCAAAACAGACGGGGTCAATTGCAGTATTTAGTCAGCTCAAGGGAAGGTAGAAACTGTTCATAAGAATAGAATATATCCGTATGATGGGCAGAGCCCCGTGCACCAAGTGAAGACAGTGAAATTCAGTGAACACTATCCGTTAATAAAGAACAAATTTCAAAGTTATTCAATGTGCTTACTCACTGAACTATATTAACTATTTATTGTTAGGAAGGACAGTCTGTATATAAAAATATCAGCGGTTTTAAGAAATGATTTATTGTCATGGTAGTTTTTAGGAGTGTTTTATTTTTAGGTTTTTAGGTTTTTAAATTAGTATATACATACTATATATTTATAGTGCAGAAAATTTGAATTTTACTTTACTTATATTTTCTTTTATTTATATTTTATTTATCCAAGTACGAGCACATAAGTTAATTTTAAATTTTGTAAGTGTTTAGCAATAACAATGTTGTGCTAACAGGCCATTGGTTTGTAAACATAGTATTATATTGTAAAACTAAAACATAATGACAAGGTCAAAGTACAGTCAGCAAATAAGTAGGTTACAACATTGCAGACTCAACGACTCAACTCGGTCAGTTATTTGACTTTGTAATAACTAACTTCCCTCGTCTTGTAAAGGGGGAAGGTGTGAAGTGAATTCTAACAAATATATTTAACACTCAGTATAGTGGTTTGTATAATAATCCCAAAATATGTTTATTATTTTATTAATAAACATCACCTTGTGTTATTACAACAAATCGAGTATACGTGATGAAGGAAAGTATAAATAGATATTTGTTAGTATTCACGAGGTTCCTTTTTAACATAAACTAGAGAGTCAACCTCTGCCCTACTTGGGGCCAGTCATGATGTCTTGGGATAATACTTAAATTAGATATATGTAGTGTAGGATAATCCTAGTGAACAATAAAGTAATTTGTAGTATAATAGTTTTATATTAGAAGCAGTTTATCCTAAACCCGAACTATTAGAACTTATTACATTGGCATAGAGCTAATTAAATGTTGGACATCGAGTTGGTCCAATTCGTCCCATATTGCCTGAAGCACCACACTAAGTTCAGCCAAGTTGTTAGCACGGGGTACCCTTGATCGGATTTTTCTTCCTAGAGTGTCCCATAGATGTTTTATAGGATTGAGATCTGGAATTGAAGATGGCCAATTCTTACGGACAATCCCGACTTCTTCTAAATATTCATTAACGATTCTTGCACGATGTGGCCGCGCGTTATCGTCCATGAAAATAAAATTAGGCCCTACAAATGGAGCAAAAGGTACCACATGCTCATCCAAAATTGTTGTTATGTACCTTGCTCCTGTCATAGAACCTCCATTTACAAGAACTAAGTCAGTACGGGCCTCGGAACTTATACCAGCCCAAACCATAACTGAGCCTCCTCGGTAACTTATTCTTTCCGCAATGTTACATTGGGCGAATCGCTCTCCTTGTCTTCTGTAGATTCTTTCTCTACCATCTGGTGTCCTTAAACAAAACCTGGACTCATCCGAGAACAATACATTACTCCAATCAGCGTCATTCCAGTCCTCGTGTTCCCTTGCAAAAGCAAGTCGAGCTCTGCGTTGTTCCATGGATAGCAGTAGACATAGAGCTGGCCTTCTGGAATATAAATTAGCTTCAGTGAGTCGTCGACGAACTGTCCACCTGCTTACATCGACATTTCTTACTTCGCTCAGACGATTTGCCAGCTCAACTGACGTTAAATGTCTATTTCTCAAACACGAAGAAACCAAAAATCTATCATCGCGTGCGGATGTTGCCCTTCTTCGGCCTGATCCTGGTCTCCTCGTGTAATTTCCAGTTTCATTAAACCGCTGAATTGCTCTTTGAACTGCACAACGACTAACACCTACTACCTCAGCCGCATAATATTGGCTACGACCATCTTGAACTAAAGCCACTGCCCTTGCAGCATCCGTTGGTGTTAAAGCCATTTTATTTCAATTAAATTAACAAAATAATACGTACGATGGTAAACACACATCTTGAAGGCAATGTATCTTAAAAAAATGTGCTGAACAGCTTCTAGTTTTGCTTTATCAAATGTATCTGATTGTTTAATATTGTAATCCAACTTAGAAAAAATATCTGACTGGTGTTCCATAAACAGACTCGCATTGAATGTTTCAAAATGTAAAAAGATATCATACTCTTAAGAAACATACTATGGTTAATTTTGATTATAATATAGATGGAAATGATTTATCTCAGCATTCATCTATTAAGGATGTGGGGGTTATCTTCGATTCACGTTTAAATTTTATTGAAGACATTGAGACTAAAGTAGCAGAGGCATTTAGGTTTTATAGTTTCATTGTGAGGAACTGTCGAGGTTTTCAAGATATTGCTGTATTAAAAACACTCTAGTTCTCTTTTATTCGTTCCAAAATGGAATAATAACCAGAGCAGAATCTGTACAAAGGAAGTTTCTAAGATATTTAGATTTTAAAGTGAACGGATCTTATCCATCAAAAGGAGTTGATTATCAATATCTCTTGGAAAAATTTAATTTTGAAAGTCTAGTCTTTCGTAGGATACTGTCATCCTTATCTCTTTTATATAAGATTTTTCATGGTGTAATTATGTGTCCAGAGATTCTAAGTGAGATCAGTGTCTTAATGTGCCTAATTACAATACTAGACAACATTTACTTTTTTATTGTGAGAGATCTAGAACTAATATTTCATTTAACTCGCCAGTGAATATTATGTGTAGTAACTTTAATAATTTATGTCTTGGATCATTAAACCGACGACATGAATAACCCGCTATACTGACAACACACATTGTTTACAACCAACATCTAAATCGATTCTCTCCAAAACAAGGATAGTAATACACACAGCAAATGTCACAGATTCCAATAACACTGCCTGTGCTGTGTGAGGATTTAAATTTATTAAAAATATTCATCATTACTCGAGGAATGAGTTTTAGTTTCCGTCGATATTGAATTATAAACATGTATAGTTACACATTGTTTATTTTCTGTTAATAATATAAATTTGTATTCTTATTAGAATGGGTAAATAGTATTTATACAGAGCATTTCAATGAAAACTATCCACCCCACATAATTCTGAAGGCGTCACTTTTATGAAAAAATGGAAAAAACGTCAAAAATAATTTAAAATAAAATTAATAATTTAAGTCTTTTTACTCATATGTAGACGTTATAACTTTAACCCCCTCCCCCCATGGTCACCACTCCCAATTTTTTGAATGGAAAACCCTATACATTATTGCATTGTTGGATTCTCCTCTACAAGAGAATTACAAAAATGTATAATACATAAGTGAAAAGTCAATCAGTTGGGAGTTACGGATAATTCCAATTTACTATTAGTAACATTTTAAGTCGTAACAAATCAGCAAAACAATACTAAATTATTTTATAAGGTGCTCAAATTGACTTCCAATGGTTTCCATACAATGATACAATCGAGCCTCAAATGAGTTTCGAACATTATGTAACATTTCTGGGGTTATTTGTCGACATTCTTGAATAATTCATCATCTATAGATGCTGGCTGAGTGACATAAATTTTGGTTTTCAGATATCCCCATTAAAAAAGTCTAGGGGGTTGAATCGGGTGACCTAGGTGGCCATTCTTGCATTGGGCCTCGTCTACCTATCTACCGTTTAAAAACCGTCTTACATCGAGAGCGTAATGTGGAGGTGCCCCATCTTGTTGAAACGCTAACAAAGCTTCTGAAATGGTATCATCATTTTCTAGTATTCGTGTTATTTCGGGATCAATAGCTTCTCTGAGTAATTGTAGATAAGACTCGCCATTCAAGTTTCCCTCAATAAAATATGGTCCAACAATATGGTCACCAAAAATGCCACACCAGACGTTCAATTTTTGTGGTGTTTGACTATGAAACTCCCGCATTTCTTGTGGGTCATTTTCTGCTCAATATCTACAATTATGTCTGTTTACTCCACCATTTAATGCAAAAGAACATTCTTCGAAAAAGAAGATATTATACAATAAAGCTGGAGTGTCGTGCAGTCGTTCACTCATCAATTCACAAAACAGTAGACGCCGGTCGAAATCGTCTTCATGTACCTCTTGGACTAATTTAATTTTGTAAGGATGGAATTTGTGTTTATGTAACATTCTGAAGCAGCTGCTGCGAGAAACACCCACTGAACTAGAAATTTGTGATATTGACTATTGTTCTTCTAACGTAAGTTGTCCTAAAACGGCAACTTCCATAGCCTCGTTGTTGTTTGTTTTTTATTGGCAACTGATCCTGTTTCAAAATTTTTTTGCATTAATTCAGTTATGTACTTATGTGTCGCAGTTCTTTAGGGATGAGCAGCATTAAACTATCTAGCTGTGGCTCTTGCAGATTTATTGTTTTCGTAGTATAATCCTACAATTTCAATTCTATTTTGTAGAGGAGAATCCAAAAATGCAATAATGTATAGGGAGTTCCATTTAAACAATTGGGACTGGCGACCATAGGGGGGAGGGGGCATGTAATAAGCTTCTTACAACTCTCGTTATGTAATATACTATTAAATCAGATTCTGAATATAAAGCATCATAATTATTAATTGCTTTAAAACATTTGAGGTCATCTGTAATTACAAAGCTATTGTTTATATTGTGTTAACTATTTTAAATTATTGCATAACTTTATATTTTATAGTATATTAAGTATGGAGCACGGTAAGGATGATTTACCGATCGAAGACAGTTGTTTGGAGGAGGAGAGAAGCGACGACTCCAATTATTGACTGAGATCGGTACCTCTTAAGGTTCGACTTGCTTATAACGTTTTTTGCACGATCGGGATCAATAATAATTAATAACAGGAATACTACCTACTTTTTCATTCAAATTCTCGATTCATAATTTTTCCAGTAACACATGCATTGTTGTTAAGGTGATTGTTATGACGCAACGTTAGTAAATAAATAGCTCTGCTGTCACTTTAAATATTGATTTGTCACATTGTTTGCATTTTGATTGATAGTATTTGATATATTATTATTATATACCAGAATAATCCAAATATCAGTAGAAGGGAAGAGTTTAACAATATTGCTTTAAATGACATCCAAGAAAAAAAAGGTTAATCTTTGTGAAATTATAATTTAACAAGCTGTACTATTAATCTTAATATTAATAAATAAATTGTAGATTATCCGTAGATATTATTATTATGATTATTAAATAACTTACATTGAAATTTTCGATTAAACTTACTTACCGTTCAGCAGAGACAACCCTGAGACGCACAAGTGCATAGGAAAATTAGTTCGGTGAGAACATGAGAAGACTCCTTTGTCTGATACATTGGAACTGCATAAATATGTCTTTGTTTAAAAACTCGCAAGGTGTAGGCAGGTGGCGGTAGCAGCGCTGCAATTCCATCTGACATTTGCTGTGTCGCCTGTCGCCATATTTTGTTTATGTTTGTGTGGCTCTGTATCTGATTTTTATTTTTCTCGTTATTTGTTACTTTTTGTTTTGCTAGAGTTATTTGATTTTATTAGAATTCCGACCAGTTTGAAGTGCTTAGAAGTTAAGATGTCACAAAAACTCTGATTGCTGTGTGGAAATAGTGAAGAAGAGGTTGAGAAAATGCATTATTTTCCATCCAATGATAAAAAGTAAGAATATTTTTGGTCTTTTTAAAGTAAAAAATAATAGTTTTAATGCATTTATAGGTCAAAATTGTGACAAGAAGCGGTGGGAATGAAGTACAAGATAGTTACCTGGAATTGAGTACACGTAAACTGCGAGTCGATGCTGTTCCGAGTTTATTCCCTAGCTAGCAACACACTTGGAAACAATCATCAACAAGTGCTGGTAAATGAAACTTTGGAGAAGAGTAAAAATGAAGAGCATCACTTAGCATCTTGCATTGAAGGTATGTTAACAGACTAATTTTATTTCTGATAACCTACCAATAAAAAATCATGAAAGAAAACTTGTGTATTTGTATTGTCAATAACCATTACTTGCATTCAAACTAATATTAACAACATAATTTGTAAGTAGAAGGTTGTCAATTTCTCAAATGTGGTAGAAATTATTTCAAAAAAGAAAAACTAAGTCAATAATGAAACTGATTCCTCTCCTAATCTTTATTCTTTCTGCTTTTATTCCAATTTCAACAAAACTTATTTAAGTTTTCTGTATTTGGTTTTATCGCCAATGAACGTTCGGGTTCCAAATATCATTAATTGGCACCATAATTTGTAAGTATGTTTTTTAAATTCTATTATATTAACACCCTTACAGGTCTGATGATAGTTAAGTTCACCGAAATTAGTTGCCCTAATAATTTAACAATACATTCATGTAGTATTGACTTGCAGTTTTCTTCTTTGAAACCATAATTTGTACTTATTTTTGCAGTGTAATAATTTTTTGTGCTTTGCATTGCAGGGGAAGCAGTAATGCCTGTCACAGAGTCAGTTGCAAGTTGTTCAGGGTTGCAAAGGAGCCAATGTACCCCTGATCCAATTAAGCGCACTATTTTTCGCAACATCAAAGACCTTTCTAAAGTGGGGGCATCACCCAGGAAGAAGCACTTAATACAGATTGTGGAAAGTAAGGAATGGTCACAAAGTTCAGAACATCTAAACTACCTGTCTGAACCACTTGTTGTAGCAGTTGGCTATTCTGTTACAATGTTGGAAAGAATACTGGACCAGCATTGTAACGAAAACCATCTAACAAATGTAGTCTCGCAATATATTCGTGAAAATGTATCTTTTTCTTGGCTGACATGCTCCAATCATGAAGATGCTGTCACCAGAGAAATAATTTTGGCTGTGTGTTGAATAGGAATTCCTTGGTGGTGTAAGAGAAAAAACCGAAAAGTCGTACAGGCTCGCAAAGAAGCACGTGCATCCAAGAGAAAGATAAAGACGCTTAGCCACTGCTGAACAAGTTGTAAATAATTTAATTTTATGTGTATATTGTAAATAAACTACGTTTCTTTATATTTATATATATATATATATATATATATATGTCTAACTATTATAATAATAATAATAATAATAATAATAATAATAATAATAATAATAAGTAGTTTGTAGAAACTACCGACTTAAATAAATTTTATCCAATGTATTTTACTGATAATGTTTTGAAAGGACAGTGATTTCAGAAAATTATTCAATACCTTGTATTCCATATAAAGGTTTTTTTAAGAAAATTATGTGTACTAGATTAGATATCACTATTCTTTCCCACATAAAAATATATCAACTGATCACCACAGTTTTTAAAACATTACTGTAAATAATTCAAAATAATAATTCACACACTCTCTTGTATTACAATTAGAGAACATTAATTCTATCTCCACTTTAAAAATGAACATGTTTGTTATACCCTTAATTAGCAAAACTTCTTTCTAACAAAATCTCAATAGCTCAACATGGATTACAATTTTTTTTCAAATACTGTAATTTTATTATAATAATGTAACTATTATGTTTACGCAATTTCATATTTTTCGCTATATTTATCAATAAACAATTATTTGTGTTGATTTGTCTAATTATTTTTCAAACAACTCTGTATTACGAACGAATTTTTAAACCGCTTCGTAGTTCGCGCTCTTTTTTAAACAGTTCTAGGAAGGGGGTGCCGAGTCGGGAAAATAAGCTCTCGTACCCTCCTTACCTCTACATGCGCGCCACCTACCTACACCTTGCAACACAATAGACCAGTGGAGTATTGCGAACTAAAATTTTGCATGCACTTGGGCGTCTCCAGCAAACAGTAAGTAAGTTGTTGACAAACCAGTAAATGTTAGTTACTGTCTTGGAAACGGGCATGGTAAACAGTCGAAAACAACCGATCATGCAAAACATGTATTTATATGCAAGGAGATGATTGGTGAGAATTGTGAAGAAGTGTAGCAACAACGCAAAACTTAAAATATATAATAAAATGTGTCAGTTAGTTAGCGTTGAAAAGTTGTCATTTAATTTTTGATTGATTATTATATTATTAGTTTTACGATTGTAAAAAACGTATTTTCAACATGAATTAAAGGTTGTAAGCAACATAGATATACAGTCCGCTTGAGTTATTTATTTACAACCCATTAAAACAGTGACAAATAACATTGGTGTACTTCGAACCGGATTTGGTCAGAAAGCATTCGCATTGGAGACCGGCACCCTCGTAAAGAACAAGTCATTGTCATATTTACGTGCAAGAACAGCCTGGCGAAGAAACAAATCATTGGTACAGAGGCAAAACAGCCTGCTGAAGAAATAAAAGCATTGGTAAAGAGTCGAGCTGTAAGAATTGCATGGCGAGCGGCTTGGCGGAATTCAGAAGCAGAACAACTATCAGGTGTGCTCAATCCTTTTACTTTCCCGTTAGATTCCTTGTCCGTTTTGATACCTATCTTTTTCACTAGTTTTTCATAAAAACACTTTAAAAATGGCTAATAACGATCCTCCTGTTCCTACGGAGACAGGAAGAGAACAAATTACATTAACAGAGCAATTAGATCAGTTAAAGATAGATAGAGGTTGCATAAAAGGGAAGTTAACCCGTTTTAAAACTTTCATAGATTCAAAATTTCCCATCTCAAAAAATATAATTGAATTATCAAAAAGGCTACATAGAGCAGAGTCCTTATTAGATGAATTTGAAGCCGTGCAAAATCTAATAGAAAGAATTGACAACAGCGAAGAGCAAAATCAACAGAGAGATAATTTTGAAACATTTTATTATGAGGTGATTTCACAGGGGCAAACAATTATAGATCAGTCAAATTCAAATGTAGCAATCAGTGGCATGGTTGAAAATGCAAATATTCCAACGGCTCCTCGTGTAAACTTACCTATGATAAACCTGCCTACTTTTGATGGGTCGTACCACGAATACATGCATTTTCATGACACTTTTAACTCGCTCATTAACAAAAACATGTCTCTCAGTGAAATACAGAAATTTCATTATTTATTGTCTTCCTTAAAAGGTGAAGCTTTGGGTCTCGTTCAGTCATTGGAAGTTACAGAGAGTAACTATTGTATCGCTTGGGATCTACTAAAGCAACGGTACGAAAACAAGCGCGTTATAATTAACACACATTTAAAAAATATTTTTGAGCTTCCGTCTTTAACAAAGGAAACAACAGCAGGGTTACGAAACATTTTAGATTGCTTCAACAAAAACATCAGGTCATTAAAGAGTTTAGGTCAGCCTGTTGAATCATGGGACACAATTGTTATATATCTAGAAGCCAGTTGCTAGAAACTTTATACAATCGTAACAGCAGTAGCGATTCAGTGAATAAAAACTTTGACAAAAATAGGGTTTTTAATTATGGTGGAAAACCAAACAACCATAAAGAAATGAGTCATGTAGCTACTTCATTAGATAGACAATTAAAATGTTTTTACTGCAAACAAGATCATTGCTTGTTTTATTGCAAAGATTTTTTAAAACTTTCTTCTACAGAGCGTTTTGATAAGGTCAAGAGCCTTAATTTATGTGTCAACTGTCTACGACCTTATTCAAAGAATCACGAGTGCACAGGGCTTTGTAAAATTTGTAAAAGTAAGAGACACAATACTTTATTGCATAGGGACAGGGATTCTGACACGTCGTATAAGCAGGCAAATGTTGCGACTCAGGAAAATGTACAAAAATCAAAGATTTATTTTGAAAATAAATCTGAGAATCATGTCAATGTTAATGCACATTGTAGTCAAATGAATAACTCATTGATTCTTTTGGCTACAGCTACAATTGGTATTTTGGACAAAAATAACAAATATGTTCCTTGCAGATGTTTGCTTGATGGAGGTTCTCAAAGTAATTTTATAACTTCAGATTTAGTTAAACGATTAAAACTCCAACCTGAGAAAATACATTTTCCAATCATTGGAATTAATCAAATGGTTTCTAATATATCACAGAAGGTTCATACATCAATAAAATCTTTACATGGGAATTTTAGCAAAAATTTATCATTTCTTGTACTTAACAACATTACCGGACAAATACCAAGTGAATCATTTGATCTTTCAGAATTAAATATACCGGACGGTATTGTGCTTGCTGATCCTGAATTTAATGAATCGCACACAGTGGACGTCTTACTAGGTGCATCTATTTTCTATGAGCTTTTATCATCAGGGAAAATTACATTAGCAAAAAATCAACCAATATTACAAAGTTCAAAATTAGGTTGGCTAGTTTCAGGTCCATTGCAGTTCAAAAATAATCTAAATTCAGAAATTTGTTTGCTTTCCATAAGCAATTTAAATGTTCAAGATCAGCTTGAAAAATTTTGGGTTTTAGAAGACTTGCCTAATGCGCAAAAAGCAACTAAATTTACAAAGGAAGAACAATATTGTGAGGATCACTTTTTGCAAAATTACTTCAGGGACAGATCGGGGCGCTTCACAGTCGCTTTACCATTAAAGGAAAACTACAAAGACATTGGGGAAACTTATGAAATAGCAAGGCGCCGTTTCTTAAGTTTAGAAAACAAATTAGCTAAAAATTCGAAATTTTCGAAATTGTATTCAAATTTTATTCACGAATATGAGTCATTGGGTCATATGACCAAATTAAAAGATTCTCAGATCAAAATTGATGATGTAGTTTTCTACCTACCTCATCATGGAGTATTAAAAGAAAATAGCGCCACTACTAAGCTGCGTGTGGTTTTTGATGCCAGCGCTAAAGGTTCTTCGGGTGTTTCTCTTAACGATGTCTCACATGTAGGTCCAACTGTACAGTGCAGCTTATTTTCCATTTTGTTAAGGTTCAGAACGTACAACTATGTACTTAAAGGGGATATATGTAAGATGTATCGCCAAGTTCTCGTTAGAGATGACCAACGTAACCTTCAAAGGATATTGTGGCGTGATAGTCCAGATCAGGAGTTGGCTCATTATGTGCTTAATACTGTCACCTACGGTGTGGCTTCTGCTGCATTTTTAGCTATAAGATCAATGAATCAAGTTGCAATTCTTAATCAAAGGCAGTTTCCACAGGCATGTGATAAAATTTTGAACGATTTTTATGTAGACGACTTGATAACGGGAGATGATTCAATTGGTAATTTATTAAAATTAAAAACCGAAATTTATAACATTTTAAAATCTGGCGGTTTTGTTTTAACACAATTTATGTCAAATTCAACGGATATTTTGGGATAAGACAAATCTCAAGAGAGCTTTCACATTTGCGATACTGACAAAGCTGTCAAAACACTTGGGGTATTATGGAATCCCAATCAAGATGAATTTCAGTTTTCAGTCGATATTAAAATTCCCACAAACAAGTTAACTAAGAGAGCAGTTTTGTCAATCATAAGTCAAGTGTTTGACCCAATTGGTATTTTGGGGCCAGTCATCATCAAGGCTAAAGGCATTTTACAGCAACTTTGGAAACTGAAAATAGGGTGGGACGACGTCATTCCTGATAGTTTTAGCTCACACTTTCTAGAATTTTTTCATAGTTTAGCCAATCTTAACAAAATATCTACACCTAGACATGTTCTCTTATCCACGTACGTGGAAATACAAATCCACAGGTTCACAGATGCATCCGAATCTGCATATGGAGTTTGCATCTATTTAAGAAGTAGTGATTCTTATGGTAAGGTGTACACACAGCTATTATGCTCTAAGTCACGGGTAGCACCCTTAAAGGTTATCTCACTACCAAAGTTAGAATTATGTGGGGCTTTATTACTGGCGCGATTACTTAACACTACATATACAAATTGCGTTGAGTTTCTTTTGGACCGATTCAAAATTGTCTTAGCTTGGTTATCACAAGAGCCTACACGATGGAAAACATTTATTTCGAACAGAGTGTCAGAGATACAGGGCCTTTCAGCAATAAAAGATTGGCGTCACGTATGTTCTGCAGATAATCCTGCTGACATAATTTCATTAATTACATTAATAAACTCTAGTTTATGGTGGTCAGGACCGAAATGGCTAAGTGATGATTGCAGATTTTGGCCAAGTGAATCTGCAAAATACAATATTGATTTAGAAAACATTCCTGAACAAAGAAATACTAAAAAGGTATCGTGCTTGGTTTCTACAAACAATTTCAATTTTTTTCAAAGTTATTCAGATTTGAACAAACTGCAACTGCTTAAGATTCCTTACCAATTTAAAGTTTAGAAAACAAAATAAAAATATTATAACGACATATCTAAGTGTATGAGAAATGCAAAATGCTTTAACAGTTCTAGTTAAATTAATTCAAAATGTCGAATTTCATAAGGAAATCTCTGATCTGAAAAACTCAAAGGGAATAGCAAAAGGTAGTTCAATAATTAGCTTAAATCCTTTCTTGGACAAGAATGAAGTTTTACGTGTAGGGGAGAGGCTTAATAATGCAAAGGTATCATATGATCAGAAATTTCCCATGTTATTGCCTAGTAAGCATGAACATAGGAAAACCTTACATGGTGGGGTTCAAACAATTTTATCGTCTATAAGAACAAGGTTTTGGCCAATAAACGCAAAAAATTCCATTAAACAGATTGTTAGGAAGTGTGTTCTGTGCTTCAGGGCTAAGCCTACTAGTTTTAATCCTATAATGGGGCAACTGCCGACTTCACGTGTAAGCCCTTCTCGACCTTTTCAGTCATGTGGCATTGATTATGCTGGTCCTTTCCTTGTAAAAGACGGCACCTTAAGAAACAGGAAATTGGTAAAGGTGTATGTGTGCCTTTTTATCTGCTTTTCAACCAAAGCTATTCATTTAGAATTGGTGGGGGACATGTCCACTGATGCTTTTTTGAATGCATTGAAGCGGTTTTTTGCTCGCCGTGGGTTTTCTAAGAATATTTGGACAGATAATGGCTCCAACTTCATTGGAGCAGCCAATAAAATAAAAGAGGCTCACGAAGTTATGAAAATTTTATATGAAAGTAAAGGCTTTCAAAATTATCTTTTGGAGAACCATATAACATGGCATTTTATTCCTCCCAGAGCGCCACATTTCGGAGGACTCTGGGAGTCAGCGGTTAAACTCATGAAGTATCATATAATTCGTTCAATTGGTATGTCACATTTGTCGTATGAAAATTTCTACACTGTTCTAACGCAGATAGAATCAATTCTGAATTCACGTCCAATAAGTCCCTTGTCAAATAATCCCACCGATTTAAATCCCCTCACTCCTGGGCATTTCTTGATCGGTGCAAGATTAGATACACTCCCCGAAGAAAACATTGAAGATGTTCCAGTTAACCGATTATCCAAGTATCAGCAAGTTCAACAAATAACACAAACATTTTGGCGTCGCTGGTCTCAAGAATACCTGCATAATCTTCAACAGCGCACCAAATGGATGTGGAACGATTCACAAGTTTTAAAACCCGGTCTTATGGTTTTGATAAGAGAAGACAACGTTAATCCTTTATTATGGAAAACTGGACGAGTCATAGATGTGCATCCAGGTGAAGATGGCGTAGTACGAGTAGCTAGTGTAAAGACTAGTGATGGCGTTAAAAAAAGAGCATTTTCAAAACTTTCGTTATTACCGTTTGACTCTTAAATTACCATTATTTCGAAAGCCGTCAGCTTTCAAGGCGAGCGGTATGGTGAGAATTGTGAAGAAGTGTAGCAACAACGCAAAACTTAAAATATATAATAAAATGTGTCAGTTAGTTAGCGTTGAAAAGTTGTCATTTAATTTTTGATTGATTATTATATTATTAGTTTTACGATTGTAAAAAACATATTTTCAACATGAATTAAAGGTTGTAAGCAACATAGATATACAGTCCGCTTGAGTTATTTATTTACAACCCATTAAAACAGTGACAAATAACAATGATCCCAATTATTAATAAATAAAATCAAATGCACATTGTCACAGCAATAAATGTTTGTTTTATAGCTCATAATAAAATGTACTAGCACAAATGTCATGAAAGTTGATGTAATAAATCCATAATTTGTATCTTAATCAACGATTACAATTCGCCTGGCACATTGTTAGTCATATTATAACACAACGGATTTCATCTAGTCAGATTCTAATACACTCATATGAAGATGTATTTTAACCCTTAACTGGTCCGGAGCCATATTAGTTACATTTAAGGTCTGGCGTAGTCTCGGAGACTACTTTTTTTATAGGCCAAGAAAAAAAACATAGATGTAAATAAACTAAATATTTTATTCGGTATGGGTATAATATACATTGAAAAGTAAGATGTGTAAAAATGAACGCATTTAAAACAAAGCATACAAAAATTGTAATGAAAATAAAATTCCCTAGAGGAAGATTTGAAAAAAACACTTACTTGTATACTGAGAGTTACAAAAAATAGTAGAGATAAATAAATCTAGGTACACAGTATTAATTACGTTCTTGAAGTATTAAGTGGACAAAAAATTATGAAAAACTCAAAATATAACAAATGAATTTAGCTCCAGCATGAGCTAAAGTTGACTAGTTTTCATATTGGTTTCGTTCATTGTAAACAAATGGGCTTATGGCACTTGAGACATAAGTATTTTGTCATTCTACGCTTTTTAGGAGGACATAAGTGTCAAATCTACTTTAGAAGAGTTTCTTCATAATGGGGGTCCTCCAAACGTACCCATTTATTCCTTCCAGCCATATTTGTCAAACACTGATGCACACAAATAACTAACACAAATGGTCCGACGTCGTCTGAGAGACGACTATTGAACTACATCTTATTATATCTGACAAAAGAATGTCACAATAATGTCACAACTACACCCACCTATTGTGCTCGGATAGTAGAGAGATTAGATAAAGTATGAGGTTTCTGAATGATCCCAGTGACAAATAAGAAACAGATATTTAAATTACGTAGTCTGCTAGACAACGTTGCACCAGTTAAGGGTTAACACAAAAACTAACATGCAACAGGCATATTGTAATACACCTAAAATTATCAGTAAGATTGTAATATTCTTGATTATTTTGGGAGTATTACAAAGCGCCTAGTCATGTTGAAGAAGCTGAGGCATATTATAATATGACTGATTTTACAATAAGCCTATACTCCATATTAGCTCTCATTTAGTATAATCTTTTGAAATAGGAATTTGAATTACTTGAATTTCTTTAAACATATTTACCTCTATCTCAGTCACAATTCTTTAAATAATATTGTCTTTTACTTTAAAATATAGTGGGTACTTAAAAAAATTGAAGGAGCCAAAATCTTTAAATTCCTTTCTTTTCTAAAAATGGACTTAACAAATATTCTGAATAAAATTATGTATTTGTATGAAAGTCAATATTTACCTGTCACTATCAAAAATAGTTAAAGGAGTGAGAAAATGCAAAATTTCTTCATGATTTCCAATAATTTGGGGATCTGCTACCAATAGAATTTTAGTACACTTATCACGTCGTTTGCAGTTTAAATTATACCAGTTAAATGTATTAAGAGAATAAGAAAAAATCTCGATGAAAAAAATACTTCCAACTAGACAAATAAACGAAAAATAAAAAATATATTTCGTTTTTGAATAATACCTAAAAGTTTTAAATTGTATACTTCTCAGCACGACAGTTTCAATTAACTTACCTAGATCTAAAATATATCATTTTCCCTAAAAATCATGTTGTTTACAAATACTAAATAAGTTGTCAACCATAGGGACTACACCATAGAGATCATAGATAAATACTATATACGGGGATAGAGATGATGATGTACACCAGCTGACAAGTTCATAGGTAACATAAATAAGACATGGACAAGTTGACACTAATGACAGTCGCCCTGAGGATAAACAATTATTTGGATGGATTTTAGATTTGTAATTTAGTTGTTTTGTAATGATTTATTGATCCTTTTTATCATAAACGCATAAACCATGGAGACTAGATAAGGAGAACGAACTCATACGGGAAAATTGACAAAATCTGTCCTCAAAATCGTCTATCTAAACAGTTTGTTTTTTCACCGCGGCGTCGCGCATTGTAACTCCCGTACCATTTTAAAACTATCACGACATTAACCTTACTTTTTAATTTTGACTAATTTGACAGTAGCCAAATAGTAAATATTACTTGTGAATAATAGAAACTAGAAAAGTAGAAAATTGAAATTGTTAAAAATTAATAATGGTACGTTGTTGAAATTTATTGCAATAGTGGTTGGTAGTGCAGATTATTTAAAACGAAGACTGAAGTTAATTTAAGAAAACCAGTTCCCTACCCAAAGTAATCAAAAATATTCAAAGATAAATAAAGTAGGAAAGTATATTTATTATGATAGACTAAAATTATATACCTTACTTGTAAGTAAGAAGTATAGAAAAAGCACAATTGCAGACAAAATACTTTACTTTTGTTGATGACACCATTCTGTTCTATATACAAGTACAATTTAAGAGAACTGGAAGAAAAAATGAGAACAATGATTTGGAGAACAACAAGAGAGGGTTGATAAGGAATAAGCTGTAATACTAATTTGAAAATATTACTGGCATGTTCTTTATACAAAAAAATATGAATTCAGTTGATATTCAGATAAAAATAGGAAATGAAAATATAAATAAGGTGAGAACATACATTGAAGCAAACATATAGGTACAACAAATAGAAAAAATTATTGATGCACTTTACCAATGTAGGGATTACTAAAACCTTAAGACATTGTAACTAATTGTGTCAATTATTTCTTACAAATCTTCAGCTTCCTAATTCCTGTCTGGAGCACTTGTGGGATAACATTCATAGATAAAACACAGAGGATTCAAAATAGTGCAGTGAATGTTTCCTGCAAGTTCAGTTACAGAACGTCAACAGATATATATTTTGTGTACGTACTTATGTATTTTACTAATTGTGACTTTTCACTGCGTTTGCTTCATTAGGAAATAAACTTTTGTAAATTGCAATTTTTGTATTGTTAAAATAAAGTACTTAAAAATGATTTTGTATGATACAGAATTATTTAAATATGTTTTATATTGAAAACCTGTGCATGAACTAATGTCATTGAACAGATTGAAGATTATGCATTGAGTTTTAAAGGCTTTGGGCTTCATCCTATACATGTTAAACCATTTCACTATTCTGTTATAAGTTTTTGTAGCTCATCCACTGTTATTTTGAGATAATTATGACTGATCATAGCAGTGTCATCTACATTCTGCAATATGTATGTTTGCAAATTTAAATGTTCTGTTGCTAAATCATAGTTGTAACAGTACAGATAAATATAGATTGTAGAGCAAATAGGACAGTGAGGAGCACTGGAGAAGTCCTTAAATGTTTGGCATAAAACTGTAATTCACTTTTACTTGTGGTGTTCTCACTAATGTAGTAATAAAAATTAATAGCAAGTATTTAGGACACATGATTTCATATAGTTTGTAGAACATACCACAGTTCGAAACACTTTAGTAATGCCTAGAAAAGTATATCATTTTCTCTAAAACCAATCTGGTATCAAGATATGTGTATTTTCTGATATCCTTCAGTTCAAATTTTTTTCCAGAATAGACAAAATTTACTTGTAATCCTATAAAGCCTATTGGAAAATCGAGCAGTAAATATGAAGTATCCTAATTACTAATGTTATAAATGAAACTAACTGTTTCTAATTAATTCCACTATTATTTTAACTTTAACAGTAAACTTATTACTCATAGCCATAGGATAGGTAGGTATCAAGTTAGAGACAAAATACTGATTGTACCTCCGAACAATGTTTAATGATCAAATGATTGTACACTTTATATTTAGGTGAAATAAGTTACATCATGTGTAGTGAATTACTTATCATGCAACTCTCTGTATATTTAATATTTTCATAATTTCTTCTTGTAACGGCTTGACCAGTTCAGAAGCAATCATCTTTTCGTTCATTTCATGGAAAATCTCCTTAAATATTAGATATTATAAATTCTGTAATTGTTTTATTACTTCTTATTAATAGCACCAAATTTGTGTTATTAGAGCTTATGACTACTGGCTATTTAACTATTCATACCTTCTATGTTTTTAAACTGTATTTCTTCTAGTTGCAAAATATGATGTTTCAATTCTAAATTATTGGGAGGCCATTTAATATAGTACATTTGAATTGGCACATGTCCTCCAAGCATTTCAATTGATTTTTCCTTTTTTTTTCTCCGTTTTTTCATATTTTTATGAAGCTAAAATTTTACTATGTAGGAAGCCAGATTCTGAAAAACTTCATACTAGGGATGGCGATCTGAAATCGATTCCTCGGGCCAAATATATCGATTTTTTAAATCGATATGTTGTACTGAATCGATTCAGTGGATCGATATTTCACCCTTGAAAATCGACATTCGATTTTTTCTGGTTTGGTTTTGGGAACTATAAGCTATATTATCTATTTTCTTAACTTTTTAATGTAAAAAATACATTTAGAAAATAAATGTCTTCTTTTATATCTGATCTGATTTTTTGATATGGTAATAAAAATAATTGTTATTATCGAATTCCCTGAACTAAAAAATCCATGATTTTACTGATAAGAGATCCCAGAGATTGTTTATTATGGAATCTTTCTTGTTTTTCATAAAATGGATTTATATTTACATTGTAAAAACTAACTTGAAAAAAATCGATTTTTTAGAAATCGATCTTTTAGACCTCGATTTTTTTATGAATCGATTCATCAGGCTACGATTCGAATCGATTAAAAAATCGATCTTTTTTGGAAAGAATCGCCAACCCTACTTCATACATAATGTAAACATACCTCTTTATTCATCTTCAATTTATTTTTTATAACACACCCTCTAGCAGGATAACTCCTTTACTAATTCTCAGATCTAATATATTAGTATTGAGCCCACCCGCCGCGCGCTGCGATAGTATAGATGGAGCACAGAACTAAAGAAATCTGTCGGATTTAGGAATTTCTAAACGCAATTTACGTTTCACCACGCGCATTTAGAAATTCCTAAATCCT
Source organism: Lochmaea crataegi (assembly GCA_947563755.1). Lineage (NCBI taxonomy): Eukaryota > Metazoa > Arthropoda > Insecta > Coleoptera > Chrysomelidae > Lochmaea > Lochmaea crataegi. Next base: position 79,010,553 of record OX387422.1, on the reverse strand, counting down.
AAGGCTACATTCGTAATCAATTCGCTGGCCAAGTGGCACGCAAGCTAAGCAAATCTATTTCAGTGTGATCGTTCACAACGCAATTTGGCGTCGGAGTTGAATTTGAAGTCGTCGAAATTTCTTGCAAGCTGCAAACTTTCAATTCGACTTGCACTTCGTGCCGGCTATGGGACATGCGCATTAATTTTTGTTATTTGTTTTTTGATATATCTGACATCTGTCTTATAGTCCATCACTACTAAACTCCAGTATATACTGCTATACAAAATAAATCCAAATCCAAATTATATATTATAACCTCAGACTGAACTAAATACAGACAGAATCATGCTTCGACCATATGTTGAAGGAATCCTGACAATTATTTAGGTACGAACGCGCTTGCGTTAAAGTCGACTTTGAAGTTATTGTGAATGGCAAATTTCGTGCCGACTTGCGTTCCAAAGTGCCACTTGGCCAGCGAATTGATTACGAATGTAGCCTAACTTTACGAAACGGTTGGTAAAAACGGGCATAAGGGCGGGATATTTAAATATTAAATATAAGATGGATATCCCTGAATTATTTCAAAGTGCACATATTTTTTCACACTCAAATGACTGCAAAAAATTCCAATATGTACACCTTGAAATGAACAAAATACAGGAGTGTCTTTATCTTAAATTCGACAAACTGGCTATTGTTGTCAACTATTTTTCAAAAAATGAAATAAGAGTATAATTCTACGTAATATATAGTTTATAGTTACATCCTAAAAATAATATATTATTTTTTAATTTTAAAACGGCATTTTTTAAGCATATTTTTATTCCTTACCCTTAAGTAGAAAAAAATGTGTCCACGTTACAAATTTCAATGATATTTTTGGAAACTTCGAAGTTGTTCATCAATTTTATATATATATATATATATATATATAATCAAAAATCCTTCTACCATGTAGTATGGTGTAGGAAGGTAATCTCTTTTTATCCATGTACGAATTTCCACCATTCTTTCTTGTTTTTGGCTTTTATTTTTGCTTCATTCCACGCTAGATTTCTCTCTTCTAAGATTTTTTAAATTGTTTTATCCCAGGTGTTTTTCGGTCTTCCTCTTTTCCGTTTGTTCTGTGGTATTGCCTGCCATACTTGTTTGACTACTCTGGTATCCTTCATTCTCTGTAAGTGTCCCCACCAACTCAGTTGCCTCTTTTTTATGAATTCCAGTAGAGGTTCTACTTTTAATTCCTCTCTTATTGTCTGATTTCTAATATGATCTCTTTTTGTTATTCCCTTCACTCTTCTTATGTATTTCATCTCTGCTGCTTGGATCTTACTTTTCTGCCTGTCGTTTGAAACCCACGACTCGCATCCGTACGTGAGTATTGGTCTGTATATGGAGTGATACACTTTCGTTTTAGTTGTCTTAGAAACTTCGTTTTTGTTGATAAAATTCTTATTCATTGCATAATAGCATTTAATGTCTTTGTCTATTCTCCTGTTAATTTCTAATTCTTGCTTGCCAGTATTTTCGATTACGACCCCTAAATATTGAAAATCATTCACTTGTTCTATTTCCGAATTATCGATAAATATGCTTAGTTCCTGTCGTTCTTCTGTAATCGCCATAACTTTTGATTTTTGCACGTTGATTTTCATTCCATGTTTCAACATCGATTCATTCCATATATTGACATTATTTTGCAGGCTATCTCTTGCGTTTGCCATTATGACAATATCATCAGCAAATGCGCACTCTGCTATTTGGATTCGTTGCATATTGTGATAGTCAACATATAGTTTTTCGACACTTTGGCTACACTCTTTTATGATGTCATCCATAAATATAATGAATAATATTGGGCTCAATCCACCTCCTTGCCTCAGTCCATCGTGCGTTATGAATGTATTCGATCTCATATTTTTACTTATTACATAATTTTCCGTTCTTCTATAAAGTGCTTTAATGTTACTTATCAGCTTTTCGTTCACATTTCTTTTATAAAGGCTTTCCCGCCATATCTGCTGCCTAGGTACACTGTCAAATGCTTTCTCTAGGTCCAAAAAGGCAAGATATACGTTTTGTGTATTAGCGGTTTTCTTTTCAATTATTTGCTTCAATGTAAAAATATGATCTTGGATGCTACGTCCTTTCCGGAATCCACTTTGCGATTCTGTTAGTGTTTGTTCTACTTGTTTTATCAATCTCCGGTTTAAAATTTGTTCATACAGTTTTAATGCGGTACTTAGTAATGTTATTCCTCTATAATTGTTACAGTCCATGGTATCTCCTTTCTTAAAAATTGGTAATATTACACCCATTTCCCAATCCTTCGGTATCTCTTCTTTATTCCATATTTTATTGAATAGTATTCTGATTATTTCCTTTCCTTGTTCTCCTATTTTTTTGATCATTTCAGACGTTATCTTGTCGTGCCCTGGAGCTTTTCCGTTTTTCAATAATTTTAAAGCCTCTTCTAGCTCTGTTTTTGATATTTCTTCTTCTTCTTGAAAAGGTATCGTTTCTGCTATATTTCGTGTTTTATTCCCTTTAGTGTTTAGTAAATTACTGAAGTACTCTTTCCATCGTTCCATTATTGCTTCTTCTTTTGTAAGTATCACTCCTGTTGGGTCCTTGATTCCTAAGGTTATCGTTGGTTTTTCCGTTCTGGTGCTTTTTAATACCTTGTAAAAAAGTTTTTGATTATTTTTACTGTTCCGTTCCATTTTATTTCCAAAATCTCCCCACGACTTCTTTTTTGCATTTTGCACTGATATTTTGGTCATTTTTCTTTGTTTTTTGTATTCGTCATAATTACTTCTCTTTTTATTTGCCAAGTATTTTCTCCAAGCTCTTTTCTTTTCTTGTATTTGCTTCTTAATTTCCGTCGTCCACCATGCTGTTTGTTTTTTCCGATTATTTGTTTTCAATGTGCCACATGAATTTTTTGCCCCCTCTAGTATCGTATTTTTAATTTTTTGCCACAATTCTTCTACATTCATATCTTCAGTATTTCCCATTTGTCTTTCTAATTTCCTATTAACTTCCGTTTCATATTTTTTTGCAATGCTTGGGTTATTTAGTTCATTCGCTTTTATTGTTTCATGATCTAGTTTTTCTCTCCTCTTTTGGGTTGGATTAGTGCGTGTACTTCCTTTGATCTTTGTTACTACCAGATAGTGGTCACTTCCTATCTCTGGCCCTCTTTCAACTCTCACATCTAAAATGTATTTTTGGCATTCTCTACTTACAACTATGTAGTCTATGATAGATTTTTCTCTTCTGCTCTCTACCACCCTTGTGAATTTGTGTATGTCTTTATGTTCGTAGAACGTATTTGCTATAATTAGGTTATTTAGTTGGCAGTATTCCATCATTCTTTTTCCATTGTTGTTCCTCACGTCTTCTCCGAAACGTCCTTTTTCTTTGCTCTCTCGTCTTCATTTGGGCCATATACTATTAGTAATGACTATCTATCCCCGTCGTCTTCCTTCATTTCTACCATAAGAATCCTTTCTGAGTAACAATTCCATTTTTGTATTTTGTGTAATATTTCTTTCTTTATTATGCAGCCTACCCCCGCTTCTACTCTTTCATTCTGCTCGACTCCACTGTATATTAATATGTGTCCGTTATCTAGTGCCATTGTTCCTTTCCCTTTCTTTTTTGTTTCTGTTATGCCTAAAATATCCAGTCCTATTTTTTCAAATTCCTCTTCTAGTTCTTTTTCTTTGCCACTTATGCTTCTTATGTTTCATGTTTCCATGTCTTTTCCTTGTGAATTGCCTGCTTCGTTATATTTTTCTCATTAACCTTCTCCTTGTTTAGTTTTTTTGTCTTCTGTAACTCTTCCTTCTCCTTATTCCATTCTTCGCCATTAATTGTTAACTTCCGGAAACCAATTTTAATTTCCTTCCCCTCTTGTTTTTCTATTTTTGCTCTCTCGCGGATTTTACTTACCATTTCTCTTTCTTTTTTGCTTAGGTCCGGGCTTATAAAATATCTTTCATTTCCGATTTCTTTTAGTTTGTGTTTATTTCGCATTATTTTCTCTTTATCCTCATTGCCACTGCATTCTATTAGGCACGTTTTATTCCCATGTTTTCGTACTGCTTTTATCTTTGTCTGCACCTCTAGATTTCTTTCAAGAAAGTTACTAATTTCTACTTTTAATTCCTCTTGGTTTGAACTTTGTATTGTTAGCCCATTAAGCACCACATTATTCTCTCTTTTTTCTTTCTCCAACCACTCCACGTTTTTCTTAATATCGTTGAGTTCGTTAGTAATTTTTTCATTCTCCTTTTTTATTATTGCATAATCATTTGCAACCCTTTTGTTTTCTTCTCTTACTATTTGAATTGCCTCTTCAAGTTCCTTCTGCTCAGCTCTCATGTCTGACTGCATTTTTCACATCAAGCATTTCCAATTTCATATCGCTCATTAAATCTAATATTTGATCCAGTTTTACATCGCTATCTTTTCCCGTCTTCGTAGGTGTTCTGTATGTCTTCTTATTTCTTCTAGAGGCTTCATCATTTACTCCCGATCTTCTTCTTTTGTTACCCTCATCCGTTGAGTAGTCGCTTTCCATTTTACCTGTAGGCTCGCGGAAAGAATAAGCCCACCTCAACGGTTCGGAAGCTTCCTCCTTATCAAGCCTTCTTTATTTTAAATCTGGCAACACCGCAGTATATTTTGATAAGGTTTCTTCTTTTAATTACTTGTTATCGTTAAAATATCAATGTTTAATCATAGTATTATAGTTTTTTTTTCTACTCACACTTAGAATTTTTTATGCACAATTTTATTCCACTGCACTAAATACGTCAAGTTCACACTTCTCTAGCACTTTCCTGCAATTAAATTTCCCAACAATGCCTACAATCAGGTTAAATTGTAGGAGAAAATTTAATTTGCTTTTGCTCGATTTAGCACAACGTTGTCATCAATTTTATATTAAATATATATATACATAAAATATATATTATAAATAAATACATATAAAAATCTCGGAAAAACAGTTTGGTTTCAGAGGTTTATCAACGGCAGATGCTATCAGTAAATTAGTTGATAATATCACTAAATGTCTAGAATGTAATAAACCTGTCTTTTGCGTGTTCTTGGATCTTGCCAAAGCTTTCGACACAGTTGATCATATACAAATGTTGGGGGGATTGGAGGATGTAGGAATCAGAGGGGCACCCAATAAACTATTTACAAATTATTTGTCAAACCGCATACAAATGGTAAAGGTAAACAATACCCTTAGTAGCGAGAAAGTAGTTAATTGCGGTTTGCCCCAAGGAACTGTGTTAGGTCCAGTATTGTTTACGATATATCTTAATAATATCCTAACCTCGCAATTTGATGGTAATTTACTAAGTTTTGCGGATAATCCACACTAATGATATATGGGTACCATATACCTTTAGTTAGGAGGTGAAATATTGACTTGTTATTAAGTGGTCATGGACAAACAGTTTCATAACCGTAACTTCAATCATAAACTAGCACATTTTGTACCGAATTTCATTTTTGCATCGGTTGCTAGGCAAGTTGCTAAGCAACAAATGCGAAATGGAATATTTCGTGTTAGGTCTAGGTTCACTCTAAAATCACGACGACTACGTCTTGTCAAATTATGACGTCCAGCGACAAATTGATGAAATGTCAGCAGATCGTTTCTGTCAAAGTTTTAGTATAGGTAGCGAATCGTATGTTATGATGTTATATTATGATATGTTGTCATAGAAAAAGTATAGTATGCAACTTGCAACAAAATGGCCATTTTGCACTCGTATGAATTGCAGCACTTGCCTTCGGCTCGTGCTGCAAATTTCATACTCGTGCAAAATGGGCATCGTTTTGTGCTCATTGCATAATATACTATTACTTTTTCCTCTTTATCCTATTGATATATGATTTTTGTGCTTGCACCTTGATGGGGTCAATGTAAGAGGTATTCTTGCACATATTCAAATATCTTTCATATTTGGAGTCTTTGCCTGCCGCTATTTTATTAACTTGTTTGCACCAAAAATAGATGGTGCATCTAATTATTAACCTGCAGGCTTTTTCTCCACAATTAAAGAGATTAAAATTGATGTGTTTTTTAAATATGTTATACAAGATACCTCCTACATTTTCATAATGACAAACTCTGGGCAATAAATAATAGATGTAGGTCATAGTCTGGTACACCAAAAAACTGAAACATTTACCAGGTCTTTCTAATCTGCTATTACAGTACTGACGAGCATCAATAAAATCATTATCATCAGTATTATTGTTTTTACAAAAGTTTTGCATACATACATTACATTTTAACAGTTTTTTCAATTTTTTTATGAAATATCCACTGATATATGCCACTGAGCATTTGGACACCATTGACCTCTTCAGGATGTTCAAATTTCGAAGTTTGATGTAAATTGAAGATCAACTTCAGGGACTGGTACAGAGGTACTCAAAGCTTCATAAAATGTATGAAGTGCACCAGTTGAAGTATCCTCCTCGCAATTCGAAAATATGGAATGTTTTGCCATTAAATTACTGATTACCAGACTTTTAAAAGATGATTGGAAATTAGTAACATTTGGCAAAACATTTCGAGCTTTTTGGCTTCTAACAAGCCCAAAAAAGTTCTCCAATGCATCTTGGTTAAAACACACTCAAAGGATTCCTCATTTAATAACCTCTTGGTTAATCTAAAATAAAGAAAACTGTTAATAATATAATAAAACAATGTTCATTTGGAGAATGTGGCATATAACCACACCCTATAAGTAATCTGATTAAATGATATATAGTTGTATCTATTGCAATAAATAAATAATGCAAACCTTATGAAACCCCTCAATGTAAATATGGTGTGTTTTAACGTCGGAACCGTCACCAATTTGTTTTGTCTAAAAGAGAAATATTTCATTTCCTGGATAATGCCCATAGATTTATTCCAAAATCTGCAATGGCTCGACCTCTTAGTAACACCACCTTTTAGAGGTTTGGACGCAGGAGCTATGGAACAGTTTGAGTTCATACTATCAAAAAGCTCATCAAAAAAAAGGATTATGTCAGCAGTATCAGCTGCTGCTGAAAAATATCAAATTAGTTTACTCATACAATTGTACATGCTGAGCAACTTACTCCACTGACTGATCCTTTTCATAAGGGAACCAACTTGATAGCTAAAAACCTATGTGCAACAAGAGACTTTCATTTTTTTTATCTTTCTTTTTACGACTTGAGCATCTGTTAGTTTGGGACAGATCTTGATGACTTCGGCAATATCCAAATTATAAAAATGTTCAATATCTGCCCATGTGCAACTTTAGCTACCCCATCCATCTTAAAATGAAGATCCTTTGTCAACATATTGTTGCGAAATCCTTTTAGCAGATGTGGAGGATCAAACAATGGTATTATCTGCTGCCCATCTACCTCAAATCCAAAAGGCACTTTATTGTTTCCTTGTCGTAAGTATGCCTCCGATGTTTCCTTAAGAATAAGGTTAACTGTAGGGGCACAATATTGGTCACATACAAACTTCAACAGTAATTAATCAATTAAACGATAATCAACGGAAGCACAGGCGAAACAAATAAACACAATTCAAAAGTTGACGGTTAACGAATATTAAAATATAGGTAACATAAATAAGATCCCTCAGTTGGTCTGGTGACCGAACTATATAGCTGTAACTGTGAACCTTGTTGAGACAAGACCAGAAGATCTAACCCTAACCCTATGTAACTGTAAATCTTATTCAGTCAAGACCAGTGGCTTTATGTCATGCTATGCAAAAGACATCGAGAAAAGAAGATTGGGAGTACGCATGTGCGAGTTTCAAAAATAGGCGGGACGGTACGGTTGTTCCCCCTCACGCAAAAATATTGTGGGTCTTCCATGTCCACTTTAACAGAATAAAAACTATTTTTTTTTAACAACAAAAATTTAGTTTTCAATCTGCTAAATTGGTCATTCCAGACATTTTTACATGGTGGAATAACGAAAAACAACGTACAACATACATATTTATCAAAAAGTATAGATTATCGAATTAAAAAAGTTTACTTATTCAAATGGTTTTATTGTAAAATTATAGGGATTATCATACTTTTTATTTATAACAGTAAGCCAATTAGAAACAACAATGATATTTCTATTTTTTATGTGTTAGGTTATCCTATTTTATTGTTAAATAAAGAACACTGGAAATGATGAACAATATATTATAGGTATTATAAACGGAATATCAATAAAAACCAATCATTTGTAAAACAAATAAAAGAAGTGGAGCAAGCATCAGTTATGAAAAACGAACTTCACACATAAAAAATTGAAATTTCCAATGGTCAAAGAAAACTAAATATATAATACATTTAAAAGCAAAAGTTACCTACAGGAAGAGAGTATATACAACAATAGAAATGAGTAAATATTTACAATATAAATTAGACAGATACACTTATAGAAAGTAAAAAATGTACTACCTACCAGCATTTACAATCCTTTTCTCTTCAATTTTTTGGTATAAATATCTTGTGCTTTTCTATAAATAGGATTATAGAAACTTATTTGTTTTGAATTTTCTTTTCACACTATAATTTTGCATGAAGTCTGGAATGTGCAAGTCGTTTGTATTGCAAAAGGCTTTCTTATATAATAGCTTTTCTTTTGGGCTTAGTTTATGAATTCTTGTGACATTGGCAAGTTCAAGCAATGATGTCTTTCTGCCTGCAATGAGAATTGTTGTGTGAGTTTTATATGAAATACAAACTATAAATAATATATTATATATCTAATTTAATATTTTTGACTATCAGATAGAACTAACTGAATATTATGCTTACTTTTTGGTGTACTGATGGCAATATTATCTACTATATGAATTTTGGTAGATGGTCTTACATCTGTAACCATTTCTACATGTGAAGGTCCAGCATCTGTAAAAATTTCTACATGCGAAGGCCCTGCGTCTATAACCATTTCTGCATTTGAAGGTCCTAGTTGTTCAAAATCTCTTCCATGAATTTCCTCAGCTTGTGGTCTATCTTGAACACAGATATTTGTTCTGATTCCAAAAACTAAAATTACATTCAAGTTATTAATATAGTGTGTAGAACAACGACAGTAGTTTCTTTGATAATGAATGAAAGTTGCAAACCTTTATGATAGCTGTGTTCTTTGTGTACCAAGTATGCAGGCAGAATCCCTTCAGGGGGAAAATTTTCATCAATCACTGCAATAAATAGATTATTTATTAATAAGTGAAAAATTGTCATAAAATAGAAGGTTTTATATTCTGATATATTATAAATACACATTTTTTAATTACTCACCTGTTAATGGCCTAGGTAAATTCAATGTTGGCAAAGATGTGTTCACTAAAAGGTTATTACTTGAATATCTTTGTTCAAAGTGCTTGTGGCATACTCGGAACGGTACACCATACTTGGATCCTTGCTCTTTAGTTTTTCATTTCCATACAACTGGACCCACTTTTGGTACCTAGCAAAATCTTTATTGGGATTGAGGAAACGCTGTTTTGCCTTCACATCCGAAGACACAACACACTGTTCCTCCGGGCATCCTAAAAAATATTAATATTGTACTCCTTCAAGGAATAATTGATTGATTGAATAATTGATAAACTAAACTAACCACAAAACCAAACTACTATAGACTATGAAGTAAGCAATGAAAAGTTTTATAAATAACTTACACCAAATTAACTGCAACACCAAACTACTATAGGCAGACACTGAAGTAAATAATAAAAAGTTGTTTAAATAATTTAAACTAAACCAAATGTTGAAGTAGAATGAAGAATACATCTAAGTAATTTACCATCCTGTATTTGAAATAAGTTAATGAGTGAGTTACGTAGTTAATATATAGAATATGTCAATTTGATTGAAATAAAATTATAATTAAACAAAGTCATTATTTTATTACGAAGGGAAGTTTTTTCTAGTTAGACGATCTGATAATATTAACATGGTAGCAGAGCGTACAGTGCCTAAATGGTAATGCTAGAAGAAACAAGAAATTAAGTAAGAATAAAAATTAAAAAAGATTTTGTAACTGTCTCTGAAAGCTGTCATCTTCATAAAGTAATAAAACGCATTTTCAATTAAATCCAGAGTAAAATGGATCCCAGTAAGGTGCAAATTGGATTACTTGAAGGTAAAGATAGCTGGACTACATGGAAATACAAGCTTTCTATTCTTCTGAGAAGTGTGAAAGGCGCGATGGACGTCCTTGAAGGTAGATTAACTTCACCGAAGTCGTTACCCCAAGAAGCAACACAAGAAGAAAAATGCAAGTATGAAAAAGATGTTACATTTTTCAATCAAACGGATAGTACTGTTTTATTAGTTCTTACAATGAATATGACTCAAAGCACATTAGAAAAAGTCATGAGATTTTCGACCGCCAGGGAAGTCTGGTTGGAGCTTCATCGTTTGTATGATGGTAGTGCAACAGATAAAACCTATGATATCTGTATGCAATTTTTTAGTTATATTAGACAATCAGATGACGATATTGCTACTCATACATCAAAACTTAAGAACCTTTGGAATAATTTGCAAAACGAAATTTTAAAAGATAAAGCAGTTGCTGAAAATTACTGTAAGTGCGACTTGCCAGATATTTTGCTTATTTGTAAAATATTAGAAACTTTATGTTCGGAAAGCATATTTTTATATTTTGCAGTGAATATAATACTTTGTTTTGATGTGGCAATGCCGCATCTCTAGCAGGTGTAAGCCGTTGAAAAATACGGCGCCCTTCTCAAGGTGATTCGTGATCAACACGTTGTAATAGCCGGTTGCCGGTAGTAAAATAAACCCAAATGTTTCTTTATTCTTATATTTTAATCCATTCATTTGTATAACAATAATATTGATCGAAGGAAAGTAAAAGTGTTTGTGTTTGTACCAAATCGTTTTTTCATTTTACGCCGTCCAATTCGAGAAGTACAAAAAGTGTATTCAATCAGAACATTTTGGTAGCAGAGCGTGGTTTTGTTGAGTTGTCCAGTCCCGGTCGATCTATTACAGCGGCCCAGTGGAAGGAAGAATTGGAAAGTGAATTGGAAACGCACTCATCTGGTACTATCAATTTGACCAAGCACATAGGATCAATAAATGTGAGTTCCCATTACTTATCCATATCGTATTTTGTCTTGAGTTTTATTGTCTCGATTTGTGTTGATTTTGAACTTAATTGCAATTAATTATAATGTCAGATACTAGACGAAGGGGAATAGTTAAATCTAAGTTAACTATATTTAAAAAATATATCGAAAATTTACCGCAAAACGTATCGGATTTAGAAATATTACAGTTAAAAACACGACTTTTAGACTTAAATACTTTAAAAACGGAATTTGAGGAATTGCAGTCGCGTATAGAACTAGATACTGACAATGACGAGGCACTTGAAATTCAATTAACTGAGAGGGAAACATTTGAAACGGCTTATTACACGCAAGTATCTATATCCAAAAAAATTATATCAGATTATGAAACGGTAGATCTCTCTAGTTCCGACAATCATTCACATACGCAAAACATAATTCAAGGTTTTGATCAAGGCTCGGGAATAAAGTTGCCGACAATTAATCTGCCTAAATTTCACGGTTCACTTCAGGAATGGCTGGAATTTAGAGACACATACAAATCACTTATTCATGATAATAATGCGATAAGTACTATACAAAAATTTCACTATTTACGGGCGTCCCTAGAGGGTACAGCGGCCGAATTAATACAATCTCTAGAAATATCCACTGCAAATTATGATGTGGCTTGGAAGATACTTTCTGAACGTTACGATAACGACCAGTTGTTAATTCATAATCACGTGAAATCTTTATTTAATTGTGAACCAGTGGCTAAGGAGTCGGCTGCGGCCCTTCGAAAATTACTAGGCGTTATAACTAAAAATTTGAGGGCTCTTGAGCAATTGAACCAACCTATTGGCGAATGGGATACATTACTTATATACCTAATTTCCACTAAACTAGATTCAGTTACCCTTCGCGAATGGGAAGGTTTTAAAGAAAATCTAAAAAACCCCACGTTTGAAAATTTTAAACAATTCCTAAAATCACGAGCTAATCTTCTAGAAGTAGTATCCGAGACTCATCCGGATAAAAGAAAATTTACGAATAATAATACTCGCGGATTTATTGTTACAGGGGGTGAACAAAAAGTTACGAAATGCACATTCTGCAAAAAAGACCATTACATTCAGAATTGTAATGATTTTTTAGCGTTAAGCATTAAAGACCGTATCGATAAGGTAAAAAATATCAGATTATGTATTAATTGCTTAAAGCCAGGGCATAATAGTAAATTTTGCCGCCGTGGTAATTGCAGTAAATGCGGCTTAAAGCATAATACTCTTTTACATTTAGAATATCGTAATCCACATAACGCCAATATACAATTTAATAATAGTTCTTCACAAAGCTCGATACCAGTGGAAATCGCGCCAGCACATCCAACAGAGGTAGCTCTTTCAGCGTACAGCTCCGTAGAGCATGTTTTCCTGTCTACCGTACTCGTTGAAATTCTGGATAAAAGTAATAAATCTCATACAGTAAGGGCACTGCTTGACTCAGGCGCCCAGTCTAGTTTTATTTCAAAAGAACTATTCACTCGCCTCAAATTAGAAAACATACCGACAAACATAATCGTAAGAGGCATAAATGGTATCGCGACCAATATTACTGCTAAATGCGAATTAACGGTTCAAGCCATGCACAGTGCATTTAAATTCACAAACAAGTTTTTTGTCATAGACACAATATCTCAGGGTCTACAAGTGGCTGATGTTAATCTGTCAGAGTTACGAATACCCAGTCATTTAAAACTAGCTGATCCGTCATTTTTTAAACCAGACAAGCTCCAAATGATTATTGGGTCAGATGTATTTTGGAACCTCATTTGTGTCGGGCAAATTTCGCTAGGTCCTAATAAACCTTTATTGCAAAAAACTAGATTTGGTTGGGTAGTATCCGGACCAATCGGTCAAAAAACGAATAGCGTATCGTGTAATTTAATGTTAAAAAGTGACGAAATCGATATAAATAAAACGCTGAGCCGGTTTTGGGAAATTGAAGAAGCCGACTCAAATCGGGTCTATACGGTGGACGAATCTAAATGCGAAAAACATTTCGTTGACCACATTAAGCGCGATCCTGATGGAAGATTCGTAGTAACTTTACCGCTGAAAGAAAATGTTGAAAAGCTAGGGGATTCTTACGACATTGCACACAAGCGATTTTTAAACCTAGAGCGTAAATTAAATTCTAAACCAGAGCTTAAAAATTTATATACCGAGTTTATAGAGGAATACTTGCATTTAGGACACATGCAAAAGATAGAAAACTTGAACACCGCGAATGTATCGTATTATATGCCCCATCGCTGCGTTCTTCGACAAGATAGTCTTACTTCAAAAATTCGTGTCGTCTTCGACGCTTCTTGCCCTACTTCTTCGGGCTACTCATTGAATCATTTACAATACATCGGACCAACGTTGCAACAGGATCTATTCTCCATCTTGCTTCGGTTCAGACAATATAAATATGTTTTTTCCGCTGATATTGCCAAAATGTATCGGCAAGTGTTGATAATTCCCGAACAAAGAAGTTTACAGCGCATTTTATGGCGAGCTAATTCAAGCGACCCAATAAGTGCATTTGAGTTGAAAACTGTTACGTACGGCACAGCGGCAGCATCTTATTTGGCTATCAGGTGTCTTTTTGAATTAGCAGCTGAGAATGAATCGGAGCATCCTATTTTGGCGAACGTAATAAGAACAGATTTTTACGTCGATGATCTTTTAAGCGGAGCAGATACCATTGAGGAAGCAGCCTGCGTATGCAGAGGAGTCGCAAATATTTTAAAACAAGGTCGTTTTGAGTTGAGAAAGTTCTATTCCAACGACACCAACGTGCTAAAATACGTTGAATCCGACGATAAAGAAGCTCTCTTTATAGATTTTGGGGAAAACGAAAATGCTAAAACGCTGGGCGTAACTTGGAGCCCCAGCTCAGATCAATTGACTTACAAAATCAATGACAATAATTGTAACCGTTCTAAAATAACTAAAAGGTTAATACTTTCTGAGGTCGCTCAAATCTTCGATCCGTTAGGTCTTCTATCACCATGTATAATCATAGCTAAAGTATTGTTACAAAAACTCTGGCTGGAAAAGTTGTCTTGGGACGAATCGGTCCCAACTCACGTACATACATCGTATCGAGAATTCAGAACACAACTAATTCTTTTAAATGAGCTTCGTCTCCCGAGACATGTAGTTTGTGAAAACGCAGTGCAAGTAGAAATACATGGATTTGCAGATGCATCAGAAACAGCATACGGCGCAAGCATTTACGTAAGGTCAGTAAATGCAGAAGGTCACATTTTTACACAGTTATTATGCGCGAAATCGAAAGTGGCCCCATTGAAAACAATATCTATCCCTAGACTCGAGCTCTCTTCTGCGCTAGTACTGGCAAGATTATCTAAAAAGGTTAGAACGTCTTTAAGGATTAGCCCAATCCGTTGTGTTTTTTGGTCAGACTCTACAATAGTATTGGGGTGGCTGAAGTCACCTCCAAACAAATTTAAAACTTTTGTCAGCAATCGCGTGTCCGAGATCCAAAACTTAACTTGTTCGGACTCGTGGAGGCATGTCAGCTCCAATCAAAATCCCGCAGACATTGTATCAAGAGGAAGTATGCCCTCTTTACTTTTGTCTAATGATTTGTGGTGGCATGGGCCGTCTTGGCTTAGGAAAAACGAAAATTCATGGCCTAAAAAGGAAATACCTAATCAAAAATTACCTGATATAAAAAAGGGAAATGAATGCGTATCCTTTGCAGCAGTAACAGAAAATTGTATTATAAACCGATTCTCTAATTTGAATAAATTGAAACGGGTGACAGCGTGGACTTTGAGATTTATCAATAATTGTAAAGAAAAGAATGAGCGATTACGTTTTAAAACACCCTATATTAGTATTCCTGAAATTGAACAAGCCTTCAAAGTTCTTATAAAAATTGAACAGTATATGTTTTTTAATGCGGATATTAGCGATTTGTCTTCCGAAAAGCAGTTAAACCGAAATAGCCGCATTCTAAGTTTGAACCCCTTCGTAGATGAAGCAGGTTTTTTAAGAGTCGGTGGTAGATTAAACAATTCTAAATTTGCATTCGAGAAAAAGCACCCTTTAATTTTGCACTCAAAATCTCATTTAATGATGCTAATTGCTAATCAAGCGCATATTAATTTACTACACGCAGGACCACAGCTGATGCTTGCCACGATTCGCGAGACCTTTTGGCCTATCGGTGGTCGACTATTAGTCAAATCGGTTGTAAGAAAGTGTCTCTCATGCTTTAGATTCAATCCTAAAATAACTAAACCTATTATGGCCGCTTTACCCAAAGATCGTTTAAATCCACGTCAACCTTTCGATACAACTGGTGTGGATTACGCAGGCCCATTGTTAATAAAAGACAGACCCGGTCGCGGTTGCAAAGTCTCTAAGGCGTATATATGTTTATTTATTTGCGCCGCTACGAAAGCAATTCACATTGAGTTGGTCAGTGACCTAAGTAAAGAATATTTTTTATTAGCTCTAAAGCGCTTCGTTTCTAGGAGAGGAACTCCCTCCCAAATACTAAGCGACAATGGTTCTAACTTTATCGCAGCGAGAAATGAGCTTCGCGAATTAGGTATATTCTTATCTCAACACGAAGATGAGATTTGCGAACGTTGTCAGAGAGACAACATAAACTGGAAGTTTAACCCCCCGTATGCACCACATTTCGGCGGTTTGTGGGAAGCTGGGGTTAAAAGTGTCAAATACCATTTGCGTCGTGTCACTAAGGGGGTATCATTAACTTTCGAGCAATTGTCTTCATTGTTGACGCAGGTCGAGGCCATTCTAAACTCTAGACCCCTTTCTCCTCTCTCCGATTCCCCTCACGATTTTGCTCCACTTACCCCCTCACATTTTTTAATTGGCCGAACTAGCAGCATGATTCCGGAGCCTAATCTGTCCGATTTGCCCAAAAATCGATTAACTTTATTTCAACACTTATCTCAACTTAAACAGCATTTGTGGAGCCGCTGGAGTAAGGAATATGTCAGCGAATTACAGGCTCGGACTAAGTGGAAGCAGCACTATAATTCATTGCAGAAAGGAGCATTAGTTCTAATCAAGGACGACAATCTTCCTCCCATGAAGTGGAAGCTTGGGAGAATTCAAGATGATATCAAGGGACCCGACGGTATAAGCAGAGTAGCCGTAGTCTTGACTGATCAGGGTCTTGTGAAAAGGCCATTTCCCAAGATTTGCCCTTTACCACTGGGAGAAAATTTAGAGACAATTTGAAAAGATAGACATTTTTGTGTGTTTTACTTTACATTCTGAACTTTTTACTTATTTGAAAACTTACCTGTAGCGTTTTAATTTTATCTATTGTTTCACATTTTAATGCTTTCCATTTTGTTTATTATTGTTTCTTGAAAGCCGCCCTCTTTCAAGGCGGGGCCCATGTTCGGAAAGCATATTTTTATATTTTGCAGTGAATATAATACTTTGTTTTGATGTGGCAATGCCGCATCTCTAGCAGGTGTAAGCCGTTGAAAAATACGGCGCCCTTCTCAAGGTGATTCGTGATCAACACGTTGTAATAGCCGGTTGCCGGTAGTAAAATAAACCCAAATGTTTCTTTATTCTTATATTTTAATCCATTCATTTGTATAACAATAATATTGATCGAAGGAAAGTAAAAGTGTTTGTGTTTGTACCAAATCGTTTTTTCATTTTACGCCGTCCAATTCGAGAAGTACAAAAAGTGTATTCAATCAGAACACTTTACCACCTGAATATTTCTCATTCAAGTCTAGTTGGATTCTGTTATCAAATAAGGACAGAACAATAGATAACTTGACAAATCAGCTATGCTCTTATGAAAAAGCATTAACAAACAAAAATGAGAGCAAGCAAGAAGTTTTATATACAGTGAATAAGAGCAAAGCACATAAATATGGTTATTATTGCAATTACTGTAAGCAAAAAGGTCATAAAGTGAAGCAATGCGATAAATGGAAAACAGATGGAAGACCTCCTAAGCCAGAGAATTCGAAAAAACGTACAAATTCTAAAGCGAAAGAAATTCAGATGTCATTAGTTGCTGTATCATCGAATGTTTTGAATTGCGAAGCAGATTTTAAAAATTGGTATGTTGATAACGGAGCGACTAATCACATAACAAATCAACAAGATGTATTTCAATCGTATACACCATTTAACGAAGAGCAAACAATAACAACTGCTAATGGATATGCAGTTCCTGCATTAGGACAAGGTACCATCAAAATACAATCTTTTGTAAACGGAAAAAAGAAAGAGTTTTCATTGACCAACGTATGGTATGTACCCAATATCAAGAAAAATCTTTTCTCAACTTTGTCTGCTCAGGACAAACATCCAGAAAGTGAATTTATTTCCACCACTAAGTGCTGCTATTTTAAAATTTTTAACGAAACAATAATTGTTGGATCAAGATGTCAGTCTGGTGAACTATATAAATTGAAGATGCGGGCAACCAAACCTGAACATCTGAGTGTCAATATGGTTACTTCTAAAGAAAATATATTGCAACTCTACCACGAAAGGCTGGGTCATCAAAGTAAGAGACATGTTAAAAATGTAATTAAGCAAGAATTTAACATTGACGTGAAGCTGGATAGTGAATTATGTGAGGGCTGCGTCTATGGAAAGGCTTCTGTGAAAAAGTTTGGCATAAGAAAAAGAACAGAAACACCAGGAGAACTGATCCATTCAGATGTTTGTGGACCTTTTCAGATCTCAAAATCAGGTTTTAAATATTTTGTTTTATTTAAAGATGATTTTAGCAGATATCGATTTGTATATTTTTTAAAGCGAAAGTCAGAAGTAGCTGATAAATTAGATATAGTTTTAAAAGAAATGAAAGCTGCAGGATATGGTGTTAAAGAATTTTTGTCAGATCATGGTGGAGAATTTGATAATCATAAAGTAGCAAATATTTTAAACAAATATGGAATAAAACAAAGATTGGTGATGCCGTATACACCACAACAAAATGGCTGTTCAGAGCGTGATAACAGAACGATTGTCGAATGTGCAAGATCTTTAATGCATGCAAGAGAAAGTATCTTTGATCAAACATTTTGGGCTGAATTAATAAACACAGCTACATATATCCTAAATAGATCTGGTATATCCAGTATTCCTGGCAAATCACCACATGAAATATGGTTTAACAAGAAGCCTGAACTTAAACATTTAAGAGTAATCGGTAGTACTTGTTATGCTCATGTTCCTAAAGTTTGCAGAAGAAAATTGGATAAGAAATCTATTAAAGGTATACTCGTTGGTTATGAAAATGATGATGGATACAGGATATGGTCAGAAAATCAGCATCGACTTATACTTTCACGAGATGTTATTTTTAATGAATTTGAAACTCTAGGTGTGGTACAAGAATCCAAACAATTTCCATGTTTGCAACCTACAATAGATGTCTTGGATCTTGTTCAAAATAATTGTGATACAGAAGAAATAGACATTGTTGATGTAAGTAGTGATGTTATGGAAGAAATGGATCTAGATTACCAAGCAGATGACCAATGTTATGAACCAGAAGAGAGTTTAGACGAAGATATAGAATTTAGAAGACAATTGAGAGAAAGATCAAACATTAAGAAACCGACACGCTTTGACGAGTTCGTTATGATGGTTGCTGCTGAAATAAACCACCCCAAAGAACCACTTAGTTACAAAGAAGCAATTGTTTGTTGTGAACAAAATAACTGGAGGCTGGCAATGGAGCATGAAATGCAGTCATTAAAAGAGAATTGTACATGGGTTTTGAAAAATTTACCTGAAAACAAAAAAGCAATTCCTTGTAAGTGGGTGTATAAACTCAAAACCAATCCAGATGGTTCAATTGATAAATACAAAGCTCGTCTGGTAGTGAAGGGTTATTCACAAAGAAAAGGAGAAGATTATGAACAAACGTTTAGTCCAGTAGCTAAAGGTGGTACGATAAGAGCCGTTATAAGTATAGCTGCTAGTAAAAACATGTCACTCACACAATTCGATGTCTGTACTGCATTTCTTTACGGTACTCTAGACGAAGAAGTGTTCATGAAACAACCAGAAGGCTACGATGATGGTACTGGTATGGTTTGTCATCTTCAGAGAAGTTTATATGGGTTAAAGCAAGCACCAAGGTGCTGGAATAAGCGTTTTGGAAACTTTATAGATTCGCTTGGCTTTAAACGAAGTACTGCAGACCCATGTTTATTTATTAAGAATGAAGGAAAAGACATGTTGATATTAGTGCTGTATGTTGACGACGGTCTAATAGCATGTACGAATGAGATAATGAAGATGGATTTTTTGAAGAAACTTCAGGAGAAGTTTAAAATAACAGTTAAACCAGCTACATATTTCTTAGGTTTGGAAATAGAGAAAAATCAAGACGACTCAATAAGTGTTACCCAGTCAGCTTATACAAAAAAGGTGCTAGAACGTTTTGGCATGGAAAATAGCAAACCGGTCTCGACCCCGATTGTAAAAGAAGCGGATGGCTTCTTATTATTTAGGGAAGGAAACTAGAGAAACGGAATCGAATACTTCTTTTCCATATCGCGAAGCAGTGGGTGCTCTTATGTACCTAATGACGGGTACACGTCCAGATATAGCTTATGCTGTTAGTGTTGTATCCAGAAAATTAGAAAATCCAAGTCAAAACGACTGTGTGAAAGTTAAGAGAATATTCCGCTATTTGAATGGTACAATAAATTATCGCTTAACTTATATGCAAAAGCCAGAAATACAACCTCAGTTAACAAGCTATAGTGATGCTGATCATGGAGGTGATATTACTACCGGAAGATCGACATCTGGGGTATTGTGTCTTTATGCTGGAGCAGCTGTATCTTGGTTCAGTCAGCGACAAACATCAGTAGCCATATCGACAACAGAGGCAGAAATAGTAGCTGCAAGTGACGCTGCACGAGAAATAGTCTGGTTAAAAAGAATATTTACGGAATTAACAGGCGTTAACTTGGTTCCGACACTACATGTGGACAATGAATCTGCCATAAGATTAACGCAGAATCCCGAGTTTCATCGTCGGACTAAACATATACATATATTAGACATTTTTTTGTTAGAGAAATGGTGTTGGATGGATCACTTGAAGTAGTAAAGGTATCATCTGAAAATCAATTAGCCGATATTATGACGAAGCCACTGTTTCCTAACAGATTGAAAAAATTACTTTTTGGAATGGGGTTGGCAAATTACTCAATGAGGGAAGGTGTTGAAGTAGAATGAAGAATACATCTAAGTAATTTACCATCCTGTATTTGAAATAAGTTAATGAGTGAGTTACGTAGTTAATATATAGAATATGTCAATTTGATTGAAATAAAATTATAATTAAACAAAGTCATTATTTTATTACGAAGGGAAGTTTTTTCTAGTTAGACGATCTGATAATATTAACACTATAGACAATGAACTAGATAATAAAAAGATTTTTGAATAAATTATTTGGAAACAATATTTCCTGATAGCTGAATACTTAGACACGTGTCGTACACCATGATTATAAATGAAAAATAGGACGTAATAAAAAATTACCGTTGTTTATAAGGTGTGTTCTTTTTGACTGAGATCTCAGTTAATCTCAGCTCACATCGGTAATGTGCGCGTTCTTTTCGATTTACTCACTTCGAAGTGAGCTGAGATTTTTCCTCCCCCTTCACCGATGCTGAATGTGATGTAAGGGGGTATCAGTTGGACTTGAGTCGGAAATAAAGTGGAGGGGATGAAGAAATCTTTGATTTTGTTTACATATAAACACACATAACCTAATTTTCTTTTGTTACAAATTATCAATTGAAAGAGAAATAATTATGGATACAATAACATTATTAGATGCTGATACGAATCTATCGTATAACTTAAATTTATCTATTGAAGATGCACAGAGGGCGAAGGAAGGTAACAACTAACAATAATCTATATTATTCTTTCTCATATTCCCTATAGTTGTATAATTAATTATGCATTATTTCTTAGATCTACAATTTGCGGAAGCCCTATTGCGACACGCAAAAATAAATTTTAAAGGAACGATACTTGATGAAACTAAGACTATTTCAGATGCGGAGCCTGAAGCATCTACTTCCTCGGAGAACTCGTGTAAGTTTTCTTTGTAATGAAATATGTACAGATACAAAAATACTTTTTTTTTCTAGTGCATGAAAAAAAAATGTGGAGCTATGGCGATACATTAAATTTATTAGATTGTGTGGAAGCTCATGAGGATATGCACAATCCCAAGAAAAAGAAAAACTTTTGGGTTGTGGCGAGCACTCAACTGGAGAGCCTCCAAACTAGTGTAAGAAAACAGTTTTAAAATTAAGGTAGGTATTGGTTTACTTACAAGGTTTATTTTCAGATGACACCAGGTGAATGCTTAAAAAAGTGGCAGAATCTGGTTCGCACTTATAAAGTGTGTAAGGATACAAAAGGAAAAACAGGTAGGGGACCCACACGATTTGGTTTTTTTACCAAGATGGATGGGTTTTTGGGAAGCCAACCCAGTAATTGTAGTCCTCATTCCATTGATGTACAAATGCTGGGTGAGGCTTCAACAAGTGGATTTCAGCAGGAAGAGAACACTAAATTGGAAAAAGAAAATGTAGCCATAGAACCCACGACTGCTGTACAATCCCACAAAAAACGTAGAAATGTAACCTTAGAATATTTCGAAGAAAAAAAAGTATTTAAAAAAAAAGGAAGAGTATCGTGAAAAAAAATTGAAATTATTGGAAGAGCATGCTCAAAAAAAAATTGAGCTTGAGGAAAGGAAGGTTAAGGCAATAGAAAACCTAGTAGCACTTAATTTGCCAAATAATCTGCAGTTGGGATGATTTTTTTATGTAACTTGCCAAACGTGAAATATTATTTTAGTTTTATTTATTTTTTAGAGTATTGTTTGTTTATTTTAGAATGTTTTTTTATTTAACATGCAAAAAATGAAATATTTATTTTTATTTGTTTTTTAAGATAGTTATTTGTTTTTTAAAGTATTATTTTTTTTATTTTAGAATGTTTTTTATTTAAGATGCCATTTATTTATTTATTTATTTGTTTTTTGGGGTATTATTGGTTTATTGAGAAAAGTCTGATTTTGTTTATTTTATACCTATATATTTAATAATAAAAATTTTTATTTAATGAAACAAGATTATTTTTCAAGAATTTATTTATATAAATACACTTAATTTTTTCACTAATCTTGCATAAACAATTGTTCAAATATTTCTTGTCTCTTATCCACACTCCTATGAAACTCAGCATTATAATCATCTAAGATTGGGTTATTACTTCCAGCATCATCTGTTTCTTCAACACATTCAATTTCCAAATCATCAAAATTGATGCAAATGTTGTGTAAAACACAAGCTGCCACAATGCATTCCACAACAAAGTGTAAATTTGTGTTTTCGAACATTTTCAGTCTTCGAAATCTACCTTTCAAGAGCCCAAAAGCATTTTCAATTACTATTCTTGTGGAAGAATGAATGTAATTAAACCTTTTCTGCGAATTGGTTAAAGAACCATTATCTTTAAATGGTGGCACCAACCATGCAAGGTTGGGATATGCGGAATCCCCAAGTAAGAACGTACTATTCTCTGTTAGTAGTTTTGCAGTACGTTCATATAGAGCAGACCTCTTCAATAATCCAGCATCATGGATAGACCCAGCCTCTCCACAGAATACATCTATAAAACGTTTTTTATCATCAACAGTTCCTTGAAGAAGTATACTGTGGTCTCCTTTTCTATTGCAATATACCTGAAAAAATTTGTATGTCAAAGAATAGATCTTTACAGGCTATGACAATTTTGTTTTGAAAATCCAATCATTTTGACCATATTTTGTTTTCTGCAACATTCCAAAAGTTGGCCAAAACTGATTCAATTTTTCAAATTAAACATGTTTTGGTGTAATAACTTACATGGGCATCCCTTATTGGCCTCTTAATATTTATATGGCAGCCATCAATTGCTCCAATAACACCATTTATGCCATGCTTCTCTTTAAAACCATCCACAACAGCAACTGCTTTCTCTGCATCTGGCCACTCAATATATTCCTGGGAGTGATTTACCAGAAATTTGATAACCCTTCTGATAGTTGTGAAGGCAGCACTCTTAGAACAAGAGAATAATTCAGCTATCTGCCTAAATGTTATAGTATTAGCAAGATAGCTAAGTGTCATCAAAAATGCTTTATCAGGCGATATTTTCTCTCTTCCTTCTGGATGGCTTGGTAAATATTTGGATGAAGCAAGTTTTTCTGAAACACACAATGCAAATCATAGATATTTTTATTGTATATTCAAACAGTAGGCGTTGCCACTAAGAAGGCTATTTATAGAGTGCTTAATGAATAGATACTTACTGGTACAATATTCACATGTTTCTCTGCTCATTCGAAATGTTTCTCTAAACTGGATGTCATCATATTGTGGTACTGTGGTCTCTACATATTGAATGGTTTTTGCTAGTTTTCTTCTAGGTTTTGTCATATATTCTTGTTCTATAGAAGAATCACTTGAGCTAGATTCACTATCTGAGGTTGCAATTAACTCATCTTCATCGTCGTCACCAAATAAAACTTCTAATAATGGATTGTCAGCCATAATAAAAAACTATTTTCTTTGGAACTACCAAAATTAAAATAAAACGTGGTTATCGAAGATATTCAGATTCCAAATAGGTTATGTTTATGTTTTATGTCTCTTATTCACGCATGCGTCGGCAGATCGCGCGTTTCAATTGAGTGGTTCGTTCTTTTTGATGCTTACTCACTTCACTTTATCTCAGATCACTTCATAGATTAACAACAATAAAAGATCACTTTAACTGAAGTGAGCTGAGATCTCACACCTATATAGACAGCCGGAGTCTGACGTCACGACAGCCATTTTGTTGGGGTAGGGCAGGGATTACTTTCCAAACCAAAGAATACTTGTTGTGTATTCTTTGTTCCAAACAAAGAAAGTGTGCATAGTGTTTTCAATAGGGTTGCATATATTATTTTAAATTTAAATATTAGGCGATTGATAAAGTAATTAATTTTGCCAATTAGGAAAAGTAATTCGACATACTTTCATTACGGTAATGTGTTTTGCTGCCGATTGTAAACATTACAGCGAAAAACATGGATGCAAGTTCTTTACTTTCCCTAAGGATCCAAGTGAAAGGAAAAAATGGATTTCTTTACTTCGGTATGTATTTAAATAACAAAAAGATATATTTTTGAACGTATGTTACATCCCGTTATTTATTTTGGAAGTTAAAAAGTAAATTGGAAAATATTTATTTTGTTTTTTTTATACATATAACCTATAATTAGGTATGTTATACCTATTTTATATGAACATATATTTAAGTAGGGTTTTCATGAATAAATATCAAGAAAACAATGTTTATTTTTAGAAGGAAAGATAGGGAGCCTTCAGTGCACTCTCTGGTTTGTGCTTGTCATTTTAAGGATGGTGATCGCAAAAATCGCCCAGAACTATTTGAACACAATAAATTAAAGCGTTTTCTTGATGAACCATCGACAAGTAAAGTCTGTACCAAACAAAAAAAAAACAAAAACTCTCAAGTAAGTATTTTCAAATTATTATTAAACTCAACATTACATTTATTAATAATTACTGCTGTATTTAACAGGTAAAATACTTTTATATGTATATTATTCTCTTTTTTTAGGAAAACACTTCTTGAAGAACAAGAAAACCAAGAAGAACATGGTGGCAACTTGAACCTTTCCGAGAGTCACCTTCCACCTACAACAAGTGCCTCAACATCCATGGTCGAAGACAAGAACGCCCCAAGTACTTCTACACAAAAAGTTTATATAGACATTAGTGCAAGTACAGAAGCAGAAAATTATTTTTTGAAGAAAGATCTTCAAAGTACTAAAGAAACATTAAAAAGAATATCTGTAAGTTTTTCTTTTGAGAACATAAAATATAGTGACGATAGGATCATTACATATACGGGTTTGCCATCAAAAGATATATTTATGACTCTATATAAGTTATTCGAAGGCACTGCTTTAAATTATTATTATGGTTGGACAGTAAATATAATTTCAAAAATTGACCAGTTACTACTCACTCTAATGAAATTAAAATTAAACCTTCTTAATGAAGATTTGGCAATTAGGTTCAATATATCAAGTAAAACAGTTGCCAATATTTTTTATACTTGGTTGTATGCTCTTCATGAGATTTTATTTAAAAAAATAATGAATAAAATTCCCAGCAGAAATAAAAATAAATTATGTATGCCAACTTGTTTCAACAATTTTACTAACTGCCGCATAATTCTAGATTGTACTGAAATTTACTGTATTCAAACAAAAAATATGGAGAAGCAGAGAGCTACATATAGTTCGTATAAACATAGAAATACCCTAAAAGGACTTATTGGAGTAGCTCCTAATGGAGTTATCACTTATGCAAGTGAATTATATCCTGGATCAGTGTCTGATAAAAAAATAGTCCGTCACTGTGGAATTTTGGATCAGTTAGAAGCTGGGGATTTAGTTATAGCTGATAAAGGCTTTTTAATTGGGGAATTACTTCCACAGGGTGTTCATTTAAATATACCTCCATTCTTGAGCTCACCTCAGTTTACTACTGAACAAGTTATTCAAACACGAACTATCGCTAAAGCACGAATCCATGTTGAACGAGCTATAAGACGAATCAAGTATTACAGAATATTGAACCTAATTCCTTCAAACTTAATCTCACATTCCACACAGATTTTCCAAGAGTGTGTTGCACTCACAAATCTTCAATGTCCTTTAATTAGGGAGGTTGAAGATTTGTATAAGTCTGACTAGATAATTTCATTCAGTTAATAAACTGAACAAAAATACCTACTCGAATTTGATTGGTCAATCTTTAATTTTATTACTGTTTCATCTAAAAATGTTACCGTTTTCTGAAAACTACACTATTGGGTTAGAAGAGATTCAAACAATGTAATATGTAAATAATAATTGATGAATAAATGATACAAAAAATAATTGTTTATGTATTTTTATTTCCATATAAAAAAGGTATGTAAACATTTAAATAAAATTTTTTTAAATCATCTAGATTTTTTTCCCAATCTTTATCTATTAATACATCATAAATAACACTATCCTCTGGGGTCCAAATTACCATATAACATATAGACCTTTTAGTTAACCATAGGTTACCCTGTATTTGATGATAATAAATATGGTTTATATTTAATTGCACCTCATTGTTCTCATTTACATAAATAATATATGACTTGTCCTTTAAATCATGTATTAATGATTTTGACTCTCTTAATTTGTAGGGGCATTTTATTTCCACAATCCCATCTTCATTCACCAGTCCATCAGGGCTTCCTCCTAAAAAACTGCACTTGTCAAGCCATAACCCAGTTGCTTCAACTTTCACATTCCTATTTTTTTGGAGCAAATTTATACCACTTGTCTCATGTAGTTTTCCCCACTGGATGGCTTTAATGCCATCCAGAGTATAACTTTCTAAAAATACAATAAAGGTAAGTAGAATAATTTCATAGCAAAGAAATGATAAGTAAATAATTAATTTTAAGTATTATTACCTGTAAGTTTCGTAAACAAAGAAGGTGGATATTTATTCCTTTTTATTGCTGCAAGAACTGCTCTAAAATTACTGGATGTAAGTCTATTTTTTCTGGCCACAAGCCACTTCTCATTATTTGACTGACCAATAGTTTGAAGGCAAATAGCTTTAATTTCTTTTTCTTCTACCTTAAGCTTATTTAGTATATATACCTCTTTGTTTTGGGCATTTAAATGGTCTTCAGAAAAAACCAAAGACTCAATATCAATGCTTTCTTTAATGATGAAGGAGTCCTCCTTAAGTAACCAAGAAAATCCAGCTGCATTTCTATATGTATTTAAATTTTCTTTAAACTCATTGATTGACTCATCGGATAAGGTTTCAATAACTGAAATATGTTTCCTTGCTGGAGGAAATAGCTCTGAAATTGTCTTCACTTGGGCATCAGCAGGTTTTTTACTGCTCCATGAGCAAGCCACATCTGTGGCAGAAATATTCTGATACCCAAAAATTTCTAGTGCAGCCATATGATGGCACATATACTGCCCTCTCGGACAGGTGCATGTACCATCTGTGATTTCTTTATCAGCATCCAGCGTTAACTAAAATTAAAAATATTGTAAATAAAAGTACCTCTGTAGCAAAATATAGGTAAAATATAAATATATTTTATATTATTAAAGACACAAACCTCAACCTTGTAAAGGCGATCTCTCATACTAGCGTGGACAGTACCTCTTATTATCAATAACTGACCATCAAAAGTCATATCCTTTATGTGCCCAGATTCAACAGCGTTCTCGCCACGAGCAATAAGCTTTTCTTCCTCCTTGAAATAATTTACAATTGCCGAAAAACTTAAAATATGTTTAGATCCCATCCTAAAACACAAAACATAACCTTAATCTGAATTAATTACTCATTTTTTATGATGATGCTTTGAATATTTTCATAAAAAATCCTGAAACTAAAAACATACTATCTTTGACTATACTTACATGAAAGAAATTGAGATATTTTCTACAAGAAAAATCAAATTAATCGCCAAAAACACAAACAAATACGAAAAATCAATGCAAATTCTGTTTGTTTGGAAAGTAATCCCGGGCCCGGGCCTACCCCAACAAAATGGCTGCCGTGACGTCACGACTCCGGCTGTCTATTCGAAAAGATGGATAAGGTCAAAAAGAAGAGGTCTTTTATTGCAATGCATATTCAGCCACCAGTAAAATCGACACATCGCCCTCTTAAGCCAGGGAGCAGCCACTACGAATGGAATGTGGTCAAGAATTTCCTATACGAGTGCGCATTGATTAACGTTTGTAACTTTCAATAATTGACAGTTCACGTCACAGCACACCATAGAGAAATAATCTATGCAGCACACTCTGCTGTGGTTCACGTTTCCTCCGATTGGACGATTCTGCAACGTCACGCTACAAATGCGCTCTCAAGTGGGTGGGCTCGATATTATAACTTGGATACAAATTGTAGATAAGAGTTAAACTGCTAGAGGGTGTGCTGTGCTGTGTTTATAATTGGGCAATCCAACTTGTAAACTTGGTTCACAATATTTCCCATTTCTATGACCTATAACCATAGAGAAATAATAAGAGAGGTTTTAAAACATATGGAAGGAGCTGGAACAACGTTTGTGCGCCCCAACACAACCCCTGTGTTGTGTTTGTGCGCAACCTGTAGCCATAGGTACTGTAGCGGATGGCGCTTCAACAAAGCGACTAACTGAACCACAGAATACACCAGCAAATAAGAAGTGAAGCCGCATATCCCTTTTTTGCATGCTCGTGTCTGAAAGGCGCCATAGGCACCATTTTCATGATAAGATACTTGTCATGGAGATTAGATATAAGGAGCATAAACTTGTATATATGGAGGGTAGAAGGAAGGAGCACCATCTAAATGTACTAAAAAGTGTCCATCGAAAGGAAGCAAATTAAGGTGGCGCCATAGTAGCAAGTGGAAAGATTTTAAAAATAGCGCCATGAATTATTAGAGTAAGATACAAAATTAAAAAAGGAAATACTACGTAAATAATTGAGATTTTAAATACTGCATATTTCTCAATTACACAAGTCACGAAAAATACTAAATTTTTCAACCCAGCACACTTCACTCGGTTTATAACCCTAAATTCACATCATTTCCATTAGCTACACGAGCGCTATTTCGGTGAATCTTCGAATTATAATTTTCTGTTTACAGGTGGACACTTTTTCAACTTGTCACCCATACAAGATGGTGCTCCTTCCTTCTACCCTCCATACTTGTATAGAAAAAATTTCGAAAAAATGTCCAGCGGTAACCAGTAAATAGCAGATGATGCGTGAGTAGCTAAAGAATAAAAATAGAGAGTGAAGTAAGAATAATGGTAAAAACGAATGTTGTGAAGAGTTTGTAACGGTAAAAGTAGTACCTCACAGGGCACCAGCTCGAAGGGCTCCGGCTAGAGACTCCTCTCAAGGGTGATTCGACCCCAAGTTTATGTCACACAGGGATAACAGAAGGGTTGTAAAAATTGAGGGCGCCACTACCTTTTTAGCGATAAAAATACTAAGAAAACTAAGGCGGAAAAGGTAGAAACACCTTGTAGAATTTAGATAAAAGTTAATAATTAAAAAAAAGTCACTAAAAATTACCCCGGGCGATATCTCCCTCAACTTTTATAGTTGAGGATTTTAATAAAAAAAAGAATTAAAAACAAATTTACAGTTTATTCTGCCACAGGAAATGAACAACGGAATTTACTAAAGGAATTTGTACTTTTATAGGTACTTAGCTTAGATGAAGTGGTTTCCTGGAGAAGAAGTCAGGTCTTGATCCGAACTGATGAGTTCTGTTCTAGGGCGGTAGTTTGAGCTAGGGCGGTATCCTTGGCTATATTCTTGGGGTTATATTCTCCGGTTTATATTCGGCTATATCCTCCTAGGGTTATATTCTTGGCTTATATTCTCGCCTAGGGTTATATTCTTGGCTTATATTCTCGCCTAGGGTTATATTCTTGGCTTATATTCTCGCCTAGGGGCTGTGCTTACCTAGAAGTACAAGTGGATCAGGGATATGTAGGAACTTGAATGTTATGGCACATTATGTTGGTCAGCTTTTCAGGTTAAAGAAAAGGAAGGCAGTTATTTGAAAGTCAAAAAATTGATTAAATTTACTGAAAGCTTTCCAACATTATATGTCCCATGTTAAGACAGTAAAAATAGCAATTATCGGCTAAATAAAAAAATATACTAATGATCCGAAAGAAACTTATGATAGCAAAAAGTTATTTATTTAGTTATATGAAAAAATATCGTGCTTAGGAAATATATGAGACCGGCACTGGCGTTGCGAAAGAATATTTTATAGGTTACCGGTAATTTATAACAATGTTATTTTATAATTAAAAGAGTTATTTCGCAACTGAAAAAGCTTGAAAATGCTTGTATAAAAGTAAAACTGAATTATAAAAGAATATTTGGCTTAAAACTACCATATTAGTATAAAAGAATAGTTTATGACCACGTGTTGAATTTAATTTCGTCTATCTCTGTAAAAAAATAAAGAATGCATACGAAAATTATATCAGACAGTACTTTAGAAGAAGCTTATTAATTATAGATTATGATTTTGGACTTACCACAGCAAAATTCATAAGATAGGTACTTGGGATATGAAAGATAGCGAAAGACGATGTGCCTCTTTAGGCAGACGATAACGAAAAGGCTGTTTAACGAGGCGTTGTCCGTTGGCAGGCGTCAATTGTCTTACGTTCGGGGTAGAAGAGTTTGGGGTCACAGAACTATAATTGGATGTGGCTAGTGACGACGAGCGCTAATTAAAAGGATTTATTCTGTAAAATCGAAACAGGTCGATAGACATGTTACACCCCCTCTCCTCCGGGAAAAAAATGATTCGAAGAATTATTTTTTTTTGTGAAAAATGGGCTTAATAAGATAAAAGGAGGGGTGAAGTGTCATTGCAAAATCTATGTATCTTAGGTAAGGTAAGGCAATTGTCAAAGGTAAGGTAAGGTAAGGCATTTGTCAAAGGTAAAGGTGAGGCAGTTTTGTCATCTTGTGATTATCATGTAGTTATGTCATCGTATAAGACAAAGCATACACTGAGAACGAAAGGTAACGATAGGGTGCGATAATTTCTCAGTGCAGGCGAAACGATAAGATAAGGTACGGTAGGGTGTGTTTTGATAAAACGCTGGGATCTCAGATACGCAGAGCGAAAAATTCCAGGAAATACCAAACCAATGTCTCCGGGAGGGACAAAAATAAACACGGTGAGTGATGTCAGCCTAAAATTGATTTAGAATGCAATTCCGTCGGAATTCTAATTAATTCGTAAATCAGCCTAATTTTCACCGAGCAAAGAGTAAAGATTTGTCATAATGACGTCACCAGGGGTGAAATACTACTTGACTTAGCAAAGATTATTGGCAGGGCGACAACACTTATAGTGTTCCACAAGGAACGGTTCTAAAATATACGATAACGGTAGGTAGTTCACAAGTATCACAATACGGCAACGCAAAAGGTATGTTAAGGGAGAGAAAGAAATACATAGATACTTACTTTGAATGGTTTTCGGTAAAAGAGAATTGAAGATATATGGAGTGATTCTGAAAAGTAAATCAAGGTCGAAATAAGGGCGTGTGAAGATAGGAATGGTTTGTGGCGACATTATAAAAAGAAAGACGATAGATTCTTATCACGTGATCGGACAAAAAGGTATTCTGGTTTATACACCGAGAGCACAGGAAGAGGGCAAAAACAGCAGCGCGATCGACATTCGGTGAGGTTGCCAGTTAGCGTCCACAGTAGCCATTGGTCATCGATCCGAAAGTCAATCCAGCTACATGCATTCAGTCCGTTGATATGCTCTCTTTGTTAAATCGAACAAAGGTATTATGGCTAAAATTACACCCATGACTCTGTCAGGGAATACGGTATATCGGTCCAGAACTCTACAAGAGTGTGGCCAATCTGGTAAAATAAGGAAAAAACACTAAAAGCTACGGAAGTACTGCCATTGAAGGCAAAGAAAAGGAAGAGGTTGCTATAGAAGCCAGGGTGAAGAGAAAGAGCGACTAAGCAGTCATTTAGAAAACGGAAAGTAAAAGAAAAAACTCCAGTGTATCGTTTTTGTAGGAGAACGATAGCGAAACTCCAAGAGAATGGCACGGTTGCCTAGAGTAAGGAAGAAAACGAAAACGGAAATAATAAAAATAATGGTCAACTAAAACTCAATTGTACCGTTTTTTTAGGAGAACGATAGCGAAACTCCAAAAGAATGGCACGGTTGCCTAAAGTAAGGAAGAAAACGAAAACGATAATGAACTAAAAACACAATTGTACCGTTTTTTAGGAGAACGATAGCGAAACTCCAAAAGAATGGCACGGTTGCCTAAAGTAAGGAAGAAAACGAAAACGATAATGAACTAAAACACAATTGTACCGTTTTTTTAGGAGAA
This sequence comes from Lochmaea crataegi, assembly GCA_947563755.1. Lineage (NCBI taxonomy): Eukaryota > Metazoa > Arthropoda > Insecta > Coleoptera > Chrysomelidae > Lochmaea > Lochmaea crataegi. Next base: position 78,978,309 of record OX387422.1, on the reverse strand, counting down.
CGATAGCGAAACTCCAAAAGAATGGCACGGTTGCCTAAAGTAAGGAAGGAAACGATAATGAACTAAAACACAATTGTACCGTTTTTTTAGGAGAACGATAGCGAAACTCCAAGAGAATGAAACGGTTTCTGAAGTAAGTGGCTCTACGTTAGTTGTAAAAAGCAAAACTTTCATATGCTAGTTCAAGTGACTTTAAATGATTGGCCTGCATCTTGAAAATATTTAAAGTGAGAGAAAAAGAATAAGAGCCGGTATCTAAATCAACAGTACTAATCAAATAGCACTAGCGAGGGCAAAGGATCTAAAATCCGAATGAGCATAAATGCCTGGCAACGAGATATAGATATGGAAACTGTATGTACGTGAATGACTGTAGATATAAAAACAACAAATACTTATTGCCGATAGATGTCAATTAAAATAAACAAAACCGTACTATATTTTCAACAAGTCATATGTAGTAATGAAAATGTTGCATAATAACTCCATAAAAATTATCAGTATATAAATGTATAGCTAATCAAGATCAAAAATGTATCATAAATTGATATTAAAATTTTTGTAGCACATCACAATCTCTCTGTCGTCAAAAAAACTGAACTGCAAAATATTTATAGTTAATGGTAAATTGTTAATTTGGCAACACTGCACTTTATATTAACAGGATTAGACAAGAAAAAGTAAGAGAGTTTAAAGATAAATTGTTACTTTGGCAACACTGCACTTGATTAACAATAGGTAAGATAAGATATTTCAGTTTGTGTAACTCGACACAATTCAACTGAACAAGATACAAACGGCAAGATATTTCAGTTTGTGTAACCAGACACAATTCAACTGAAAAAGATAATTTCACTATGCAGCTACATAAAATATATCAACTTATCAGAAAACAGACACCTTAAGAATTTACTTAAAACGTGGCAACATTGCAAACAAATCAGATGTAATTCACCTTTCCTAAAAAAATCAATAACAAAATTCCGTTTCGGAACAACAAAAGATTGTGCTACACTACGTTATCTCTTAAAAAAAATAAACCCAGAGAATATTCGTTATCGTAGACCAAAATATATATTGTAAATAAGGCAGGTAGTTAAGATAAAATTAAAAAAACGTCCAGGGTCGGTACAAGATGGTTACTTGAAAAAGTGAAATTTTTTTTAAAAAAGTTAGTTGGAAGCAAAAATTCTAAATTGAACGATAAGAAAAAATTTTAAAGAGAATATGCAAAAATAAAAAAACTAAAATCCTTCCAACCCAACTGTTACACTGTGCAACAAAAACAATGGGCGCCAATTTGTAACGGTAAAAGTAGTACCTCACAGGGCACCAGCTCGAAGGGCTCCGGCTAGAGACTCCTCTCAAGGGTGATTCGACCCCAAGTTTATGTCACACAGGGATAACAGAAGGGTTGTAAAAATTGAGGGCGCCACTACCTTTTTAGCGATAAAAATACTAAGAAAACTAAGGCGGAAAAGGTAGAAACACCTTGTAGAATTTAGATAAAAGTTAATAATTAAAAAAAAGTCACTAAAAATTACCCCGGGCGATATCTCCCTCAACTTTTATAGTTGAGGATTTTAATAAAAAAAAGAATTAAAAACAAATTTACAGTTTATTCTGCCACAGGAAATGAACAACGGAATTTACTAAAGGAATTTGTACTTTTATAGGTACTTAGCTTAGATGAAGTGGTTTCCTGGAGAAGAAGTCAGGTCTTGATCCGAACTGATGAGTTCTGTTCTAGGGCGGTAGTTTGAGCTAGGGCGGTATCCTTGGCTATATTCTTGGGGTTATATTCTCCGGTTTATATTCGGCTATATCCTCCTAGGGTTATATTCTTGGCTTATATTCTCGCCTAGGGTTATATTCTTGGCTTATATTCTCGCCTAGGGTTATATTCTTGGCTTATATTCTCGCCTAGGGGCTGTGCTTACCTAGAAGTACAAGTGGATCAGGGATATGTAGGAACTTGAATGTTATGGCACATTATGTTGGTCAGCTTTTCAGGTTAAAGAAAAGGAAGGCAGTTATTTGAAAGTCAAAAAATTGATTAAATTTACTGAAAGCTTTCCAACATTATATGTCCCATGTTAAGACAGTAAAAATAGCAATTATCGGCTAAATAAAAAAATATACTAATGATCCGAAAGAAACTTATGATAGCAAAAAGTTATTTATTTAGTTATATGAAAAAATATCGTGCTTAGGAAATATATGAGACCGGCACTGGCGTTGCGAAAGAATATTTTATAGGTTACCGGTAATTTATAACAATGTTATTTTATAATTAAAAGAGTTATTTCGCAACTGAAAAAGCTTGAAAATGCTTGTATAAAAGTAAAACTGAATTATAAAAGAATATTTGGCTTAAAACTACCATATTAGTATAAAAGAATAGTTTATGACCACGTGTTGAATTTAATTTCGTCTATCTCTGTAAAAAAATAAAGAATGCATACGAAAATTATATCAGACAGTACTTTAGAAGAAGCTTATTAATTATAGATTATGATTTTGGACTTACCACAGCAAAATTCATAAGATAGGTACTTGGGATATGAAAGATAGCGAAAGACGATGTGCCTCTTTAGGCAGACGATAACGAAAAGGCTGTTTAACGAGGCGTTGTCCGTTGGCAGGCGTCAATTGTCTTACGTTCGGGGTAGAAGAGTTTGGGGTCACAGAACTATAATTGGATGTGGCTAGTGACGACGAGCGCTAATTAAAAGGATTTATTCTGTAAAATCGAAACAGGTCGATAGACATGTTACAAGTTGTCCAGCTAGACGTAAAATGATTAAAAATATACACCATTTCTTTGGTTAGTAACTGGGCGGTCCGTATATATTAAATTCCTGAAAAAGCGGTGATCATTTCCAGAAACTTCGTTGAATTATCTGTCACCAGAGCAGCCGTTCTTTTATTCTGGGAAGTTTAGTAACTACTTGAACATTTCTCTATGTACTTGTGTTTACTTATCTCTGCTATATACTTGTACTTATCTCTGCTACTCGTCATTTCTCATTTCATGGAAGCTACAGAAACGCCAGAAATATAGGTAATATTGACAAATGAAAAGTGGTCCATATATATGAAACAGGTTCCATGGAATCTGAAAACCGCTAGTAGCCGCGCTGAAATTTTCGGCGATATATGGACCATATGCTTTATCTTTAAGGTTTATTCATAAACTTGCAGTTGCCGTCGCCATTACATGGCCATTACCGTTCCCGTTCCCGTTGTTGTTGATAGTGTCAATTTATAAACCTGACGTTTGATGTTCACCGCCGTTGTGTTGTGTCACAAAGCACAAATCATCAAATTAACAAAAATAAATCTTAATAAACGTGACTCAGCTACTCAGCTCTAAATGATATATTTAAGGTTATGTCAAATCCACTGAACCCAATTCTTGTCAAATGACCAGGCTTTTGATTGGTTAATATGTGAGCGGCACGAACAGCGAACTGCAAAACTTAAAACTTCATTATGTCTGACATCAGGGAACGTCACGCTCAACGGCGAACGGTAACGGAGAATATAAATGCGCAAATGAGAAAGTAGCTTTTTAACTTTCAACGGGAACGGCAACTGCGAGCGGAAACCGCAACTACAAGTTTATAAATCGGCCTTTATGGTCTCCATTATTTAAACAAAAACAAGCCAGATTTCTCGTAGAGTAAAAGCAATAAAAGGATCATTTGTTATCGAACTCTCAAACCATTCTCAAACTGTCAAAAGGGGGACATCTATCAAACGTCAAATCCAAACAAATGTCATTCGTTGTAATATTTTTGTGGTTATTTTTTAGTATTTTTATAAAATATGAATAATTATTACTTCGAAATTGTAAATTAGGTAACCTAAAATACAAAAGAATTTTATTTTTTGACCGGAAATCTAAATGCACATATTCACTCCTAAAACCCTACCTCGCCGAGGTGGTACTCTTTTCACACCACTCCACAGTAAACGAACGATTTAAAGACTGCTCTTTTTACTCGTTCTGTAATAACCGAACGGCTTAAAGAACGGAGGAGTGATTAGATTCAATGGAGTGCGTTGCCGAACGGCCCTTTTGTAAGTGGCATATGACATGTGTCTAAAGTGACAAGCTAGGATATTCCACAGCACGCTGGTCAAAGGCGGATGGTATATTCTTTCTGTCAACAAGTTTAAGATGGCATCGACGTAAGTTTATACCTTTTATAAAATCAAAAATCATCTTTAGTTTTTCAATCAATTTTTACATAGAAAGTTATATTTTTTGTTTCTTTTCCTACCCTCAATCTGCTAGAAGTGATATTTTCTGGGTTTCTTGTATTTTTATTTTATAACCTACAATGTTTACTGATGTACATATTTTGTATTTATAATTTTAGAGCTCAAAAAACTAAGACCAAAACAGTCAAAGGACTTCCAGCAGTTCCTGAATCTGTCTTAAAACACCGCAAAAGACGTGAAGCCTCCCGTGCTAAACAACTGCAGTCTGCAATTAAAAAGAAGTCTGAGCAAATTAAAAAGAGGAAAGATATTTTCAAGAGGGCTGAGCAGTATGTGAAGGAATACCGTTTAAAAGAAAGGGACGAAATTAGGTTAATTCGTCAAGCTAAAAACAAGGGCAATTTTTATGTTCCTGGTGAAGCAAAATTGGCATTTGTAATTCGTATTAAGGGGTAAGTTTTACTAACAATTATTTTTATTAAAGACCTGTTGATGAATTTGTTTATTATAATGTTTAAGTGAATGATCTTCAAATTGCTTTAAATATCTTGAACAGACAATTTCATAGTGTTATTTATTTAAATAAAATAACACTTTCCATGCTGTCTAAAATAATTTGCTATGTCAATAAGATAACTTAATATTCATTATTAAGAAACATTGATATAGCTCACACTTAATCATTTCATTAAGATTTGTTTAGAAATTAAAATTTTTTTTACAAGCATTTTTTCTCTTATAGTATAAATAAAGTAGCACCTAAAGTACGCAAAGTTCTTCAACTTTTCCGACTTCTCCAAATTAACAATGGTGTTTTTGTTAAACTTAACAAAGCAACAATTAGTATGTTGAGAATATGTGAACCTTATATTACATGGGGCTACCCTAACTTGAAATCTGTCAGAGAATTGATATACAAAAGAGGTTTTGCTAAAATTAATGGACAACGTGTTTCCATCACTAGCAATCAAATTATTGAGGGAAGGTTAGGAAAATCTGGAATTATTTGTGTGGAAGATTTGATTCACGAGGTCTTCACTGTTGGATCTAAATTTAAGTTTGCATCTAATTTCTTGTGGCCCTTCAAGGTAAGAAAATTTTTAATATATTAGAAAACTTGCTCATGTTATCAAAGTCCTTATCATTTCATTAAAACACTTGTGTGAAAAGATGTTCTATTTTAGAAAATTCAATAAAATAGTAGCTAAAAAGACTTGGTGTTATGTTGCCAAACTTTGTATCCTGTAGTTCCAGTTACATTCTTATAATTTATCATTAAAATATTATTTCATAGCTTATTGTTTGGACTTTGTAATAGTCTACAGATTGCAAAAAAGTTTAATAGGTCATACGATTTACACTGTACACAGTACGACAAGGATAATATTATGAACATCACTACTTTAGAGAGAGAGACAAGAATTGTTCTCTGTGTGAAACAAAAATTGTGAATAACTTACAGATAAGTACATTTGACAACACAACCATTAAAATTAATAAGGGCAATGATCACACTCTCACCTGTTTTGGTAGAGGGGACTGATCTAATTGTGAGTTTCGCAGAGAACAATTCTTGTCTCTCTCTTTCAAGTAGTGTTGTTCATATTATTCTTGTCATTCTTGTGTACATCATATGACTTAAACATTTTTGCAATCTGTATGCTTATTGTTATTTTGTTAAATACACAATATCCCTATTTTATTAACCAAATACAAGAAAACTATTTCCTAAATGGTCTTGTATATATATTTTGAATCAATTGAACCCTTGGACTTTACAAATTTTGAAATTTAGTTAAAAAAGAGTCGAAGTAACCAAATTAAATTCTTAAAATTCACTTGTACTATTAGCCTATTTCAATAGTTCTTTAATCATTTGAGTTCTTTTTTTTAAATTAAAATTGAGAAATTTATGTGTAATAATTATATATGGTGGGACACCATATACGGCACGGAATTTATAGTCCAAACTAGAAAACTTCTTAAATATGGTTTCATATAGAAGTATGTAGAGGTACTCCATCTTCACAACAAAAAATATGTAGATCAAAACGAAAACAAGTAATCTATTGATTATGTGAAAAATACTAAATTTCGGTATAGGGAACCCTAATTCCATTTAAATTAAGCAAGTTTTTTACATTATAGCAAGTCCGTAAGTTTCAGGACTTTTTGGAACACCCTGTGCATTTTTACATGAGAATAAATATACCAAATAATTATCCTAGGGATTCGGATTCACTCTTCCAAAACATTTTTTTCTATGTCTACTTAATTATCGTTATTTTTCTTTTTTATTTATGTACTACATTTCCAGAAAAAAAAACGAGACATCTCGACAACTGTAAAATATAAGTTAATCTTTAAGAAATGAACATTATTTTTTAAAGTGTCATATATGGGGTGTATAACTTTTTTTTGGAACACCCTGTATATTTAAAAATATATACAGCCAATCCACCTCTTTTGTGGTCTACTCTTTATATTTTTCTATTATACCTGTGTTGATTTAAATATTTGATTTTTTGAAAAATTTTAAATTTCTGATTATTAACTAAGTATTTTATTTTTTTTTTCTCTTCAAATGGTGTTCAGTATTATTATTTATTATGAAATTCAATAAAATTGTCAACTAAAATTTTTACATATTTTATACTTATAATGGCATATCAAATCAATACAAAATCTAAATCTTTAAATTTAAGTTAGAAAAATTTAGGATGAGGAATTATTGTATTTTATTATTCTCTACTCCAATGTCAACTTGAGAATTCTAATAATTATGTCTGATCTTCTTATTCAATCCCTTTTGAAATAATTTTGAATAAAAGTTGTCATGATTTCAATTAATTCTCTAAATTTTAAAAATTTTACTCATCATCAATATTAGTTCATTCTTCACACCATGAAATTGTCTCACCATTTAGGAACAGGTGCCATTATCTACAAATCTGCTACTACCTGATTTTACTATCCTTTCATATATTCAGCTTGTGCTTTATTTTCCTCCGAACATCTCTGTTTTTATTTTGTCATATATTGATTTCCATAAGGTCCCTTGGTTTCTTAGTTTTAAAAACTGGAAGTAATTTAAAAAAGTTTTATTTCCATTTCTGAAAATTGTCAGAAAAAATATGTAGAATAGCAGATGGATTGAGTTGGAGGATAAAATACAATTTTTTCTTTTTATTGAATTTACTGTTTGGACCCTTTGTGGGATCTACTCATTAATTTTTTTAAATAAAACTAACTTTATAATTAATTCCACTATTTAATGAAAAACCAATGAAAACTAAAATATCATTTAAAATTATTTCGATATTGACATATCTTGTCAGAATGACAGAAATTACATTTTATGTGATGTCTACTTGATGTTTAATATTATGACTATACCAAATAGTGAGTGACCTATCTTGTGATTGACTTGATATATTATGAATAGAAAAATGATGTGATATTACATATATTAAAGCTTAGGTGTTATTAGCCCTATGGGGATATCCTGGATATCTTTTTCATATTAAGATTAGTATAACTGTGCAGTGATATAGGAAAACCAAGGAAAACTATATCTTAAGAAGACAATTTAATAGTAACAATTGTAAAGATCAGCAGATATAGTTTTCCTTGGTTTCATTGCACAGTTATACTGATCTTGAATGAAAGAAAAAGTTATCCAGGATGTCCACATGGGGCTAATAATACCCAAGCTTAAATATTTGTAATATCATATCTTCTCCTTTTTTCTATTAATATATATTAAGTCAATCACAAGATAGGTCACGATTTGGTCTAGCCAAAATATTAAACATAAAGTAGGCATGACATAAAATGTAACTTCTGTCGTTCTGACGATGATATGCAAATATCGAAATAAGTATCAATAATTTTTTAGAATTTTCATCAATTTTTTCATTAAATAGTGGAATTAATTGTAAACAGTTAGCTTTATTTTAAAAAAGTAACTTATATATTATATCTTCCTAACATTTCCACATACAATAAACATTTATATTTAAACTGCCGCCAGGTCTCTGACCTTGGTGGAGTTCAAGTTATAATTGTTTCTTTATTCTAATTGTGCATGTAATGGAATATGTCATCAATATCAAAACTATATACAGGGTTTGTATAAAGTATGGAACCCCCTAAGTATCTCCTCAACGGTTTAATATTTTTAAATGAAATTGCTCATCCCCTTCTAAGAAGATCCAAGGAATTCAAAAATGCTATCAAATTTAATGTACCATTTCCGGTTAAACCGGAAATGCATATCAACTTTGTTATTTTAAATAGAACACCCTGTATATTTTTACATTTTTGAATTCCTTGTGAAATTCTGCATACAGTAAAACTTTCCATTCATATTTTGATTGAATAATTGAGGCTTTAATCAATAATTTATCGTTTTTGACTTAGTTAGCCATGGATGAAATGTCGAACCTTTAATTGTCAAATAAATTAATTATTGAGTAATCTACCTATTAGTGTAGTACAAGGTGTGTAATAATATTTCTCTGTGTTATTTGTTACTATCGTTTGTTCTATTATGGTGCATCTAAGTGAAGGAAAACGTATCGAAATTTTAATTATGCGAGGATATGGAGACAAACAGCGTTCTTATAAGGAAGTTTTAAACCTATACAATGAAGTTAATCCAGGTCACCAAATCACAAAATTCGCAGTTGTGAAAATTGCAAGGCGTTATTTACGAACACATCACGTAGTAAATGAACCCAAGACAGGAAGACCAAAATCCGCGACAAATGACAATGTAAAGTTGGGTGTGTTACTATCACTTGAAAAAAATCCACAAACATCAGCTACCCAGATAGCTCTTGACTTTGACATAAGCCAGACTTCCGTCATGAATATAATGAAATCCGAGAAATTGAAACCATATAAATTTCACTTCTGTCACGAATTAACTGAAGATGATCCAGATCGCAGAACAGAATTTTGCGAAAATATTCAGAACAAACAGCAAACCCAAACTTCATCAAAAAAATTGTGTTCTCAGATGAAGCAACATTTTGCTTATGTGGTAAAGTGAATAGACATAACTATCGTATCTGGTCTAGAAATAATCCCCGTTGGATGAGGCAAGTACATACGCAGTATCCGCAAACAATAAATGTGTGGACAGGAATGATAGACGATAATATTATTGGACCTTTCTTCATTGAAGGTAATCTGACTGGACATCGGTATTTGGATTTATTAACAAATAATATTTTACCCGCTATTGCAAGACTTTATCCTCATCCAAATAACCCACTAATTCCTGCTGAAGACATATGGTTTCAGCAAGACGGTGCACCTGCATATTCTAGAATTGTGCGCCAGTATTTAGATCAAGTTTTTCCAGGTCGATGGATAGGGCATAGGGGTGCTATCAAATGGCCACCTCGTAGTCCTGATCTAACTCCTCTAGATTTTTTTCTGTGGTTTTTAGTATGGTGTTTTTAGTATGTTTCCATAAATTAAGTTTGCCTTACTCACCGTTTGACATTTCATCTATGGCTAACTAAATCAAAAACGATAAATTATTGATTAAAGCCTCAATTATTCAATAAAAATATGAACGGAAAGTTTTACTGTATGCAGAATTTAACAAGGAATTCAAAAATGTAAAAATATACAGGGTTTTCCATTTAAAATAACAAAGTTGATATGCATTTCCAGTTTAACCGGAAATGGTATATTAAATTTGATAGCATTTTTGAATTCCTTGGATCTTCTTAGAAGGGGATGAGCAATTTCATTTAAAATTATTAAACCGTTGAGGAGATACTTAGGGGGTTCCATACTTTATACTAACCCTGTATATTTCTGCTTGCTAATACTGTTATATCATTGTTGATAAACATATCTATACAATTTTATAAAAGTATTGATTAACTGCTGACCCTATTTCGTGAATGACCTACATTTAATTGTATTATAGGAGGGGCACTATATGCCATTGCTATAGTTAACTTTTAATATCATTGTTGTTGCTTGAAAGTTTTGACATTTACTAACTATTTAAATACTAAAAAAGCTAACTATCCGATTTCTTAACTTGGTTAACTTGCTGATTAGTGTCAACATTTTATGCTATTATTTCAGTTGACATGATTAATCATAACTTTAGCTTAACCTACTGAGTTAATCAAACAACCAATTTATTACATATGACTCAATATTAATTTTTTTCAGTTGAATACACCCACTGGTGGATGGCGTAAGAAGACAAATCACTACGTTGAAGGAGGAGACTTTGGTAATAGAGAAGATAAGATTAATGAACTTCTCAGAAGGATGGTTTAAACTATCAAGTTTATAAATAAATTGTATAAAATATAGATTTTTTATTTGTATTATAGTTCACCAGTTAATGTTTTGTATCAAAAAGCTTTCTTTAAATACAACAAAAGTATCATTTGTGATAGTGTGGTAGTTGATATTGCCAAACTAATTATGAAAATTTAAAATATGGCCAAGTGCAGAAAATGGTACAGCTTAGTTCAAAATATATCGTTGGCTTCATTTAAGCCTTATTACGTAGGGCACATTTTGAAAAATACGGTCGGCCTAAAAAGAGTTGAAAAGAAAAAAAAACAATTACTTGAAAACAATATTTTTATTTATTAGCAAATCAAATTCAATTGGATTTGTTGAAATTTTACAATGTAAGGTTAACATTAAAAAATATAATGAGTATAAACCAACACCCTACAACACATAATTTGTTTTTTGGAACGATTCTTTTTTACCTACTTGAAATTCATTTCTGTGTCTACGTTTATCTAAGTTTATTATGAAGGGTTTAACATTAGTATTTATTTATAAGCATACCCACCTTAATGATAGTCCGGAAGCCACTTGCAGATTAAAGGCCGAAACTCGCTTATCAGCACCTCATAGGAACAGGGACTGATCATCACCAGCAGATTTTATTTCTTATGTGTATTTAAATGTAAGCGCGCCTACCTAACAACATCAGCATAGCACCAACAAGGCACGTCAACGCGTCAACCACAACACATTTCTCAGAGAGAATATTTTGCGGACGGCATGCTTGTGGTGTGCTGATTCTTTGCCGACGTCGTACACTCACTTATCAGCACATTTCGGTTAGTACAGTGTTTGTTTTGTTTTGTAGGCATATACAATATCTCTGACAATATAAAATGAAGCGACGGTGCGCTGAGTGAACCCATACACAACCCTCAAGTTGACCACTTGACGGTGCTGTGCTGTTCAGTGAGTTTCGGCCTTGAGATTAGTTATCCTTGATCGGATGATTTTTACATGTGATATTGTTTTATTGCAAAAAAAAATGTTACTTAAATTGGTTTATTTCATTGTGTGAATAAGACGCTTTTTTCCGTCTTTTTTGCATTTTCACTTTTGGATGGACATTTCGGAACAAAACGGTTGTCTTGTCAGTTGTGACCCATCAGTCAACGCAAGTGCACGCAATTTTTATTCGAAAGTGCCACATTTACAAAAGTTGACTAAATTTTAGCTGGAATTTATAATCAAAAGTGCCATATTTCGGATTGTGACTGTTTTGCACAGAAAATACAGGTGATTACATTATTATGTGTAGTGATCAAAAAGCCATTTTTTGAAATATGTCCGTTTTGCATGAAAAATAACCACGAATATTCTTATTTTATTAAACAAAAGTGCAATGTTTAGAAATGTAACCGTTTTGAACAATAAATACGAAATTATTTTTTTTATCAAAGGGTAGTTCTTTGGAATACATCCACTTTGCACAAAGAATGCATATAAGTATGTGTTATTCTATTAAACAAAACTGAAGTGTTTTAAATTACAGCCGTATTGAGCTGTATACAAAACGTAATTGTTTGATCAAAGGGGCAGTTTTTTGGAAAACATTCGCATTGTAAAAAAAATTAGTTATAGTGAGGATAAAACAAAAGTGCAATTTTTCGAATGAGTTTGGGGATAAGAATGTACTTTATTTCAGTAGTAGTAATTCAAACTATAAGGTAAGGCTACCCAATGTCCGGATTTTTTAAGTGCCAATCAAACTATATAGCTGTGTGACAAATACACAGAAAATCACTAGACTTGGCTACAACCGTTATTAGAAAAAGCAGTCAAGTGTTCATAATAACGTTTTAAGTCAATTATAGTGATTAGCTCTTTATTAAGACTACAGTTCTTCCAGCGAGTGATTAAACGTAAAATGCATAAAGTGAACGATGTTCTACGGAAAGGAAGTGCCTCTAATTATTGTTTGTTCCATTTCGTAAAATACCGTCTACTTTGTGCATTTTACGTTCAATCACTCGGGAAGAACTGTACATTAATGTGTTTGAATTATACAGCATTCCCAGGTAACACAGACCTCTCCGCGATATCTCTGAGAGGTTATAATTAGGATCTTATGCGAACTCCTATTGCGAGGTCCCGGTGATCGCTATGTGCTGTAGCTAAACGAAATTCTCACTGGTGTCTTCAGGAGAAATCTCGGAGAGCTCACATTCAATTTTCCAGGTTTCATCTTATTGCGAGTTCCTAAAGTTATCTCGAACGTAACTTGAATAAGAAATTCTTATTGCGAGTTCCTAAAGTTATCTCGAATGTAACTTGAATAAGAAATTCTTATTGCTAGCTTCTAAAGTTATCCCGAATGTAACCAGAACAAGAAATTCTCGCTGCGAGTTCCTAAAGTTATCTCGAATGTAACTGGAATAAGAAATTCTCGCTGCGAGTTCCTAAAGTTATCCCGAATGTAACCAGAACAAGAAATTCTCACTGCGAGTATATAGTATTTATCTATGCAGTTATGTTTACATTTACACGCGCCATTTAGTTTTAGTTATAGTGGCGTCTGGTGATTAGGTAGGTACTATGATTACTGTTCTGTTTATTATAAAAATTAAGAGATTATTATTTGTTCGCATAAATATATTTGTTTTGTGTGAATTTGACTGGATAGGTAACAAGGTAAGTGCAGTTTTTCACAATATTCTCATTTTAGAAAGGGTGTAGGTATTTGTTGTGTAGTCCTACTAATTGTACTGTTAATTTGGCCGCCATTTTAGATTCGTGCTGATACCCAGCAACCGCCAAAAAGGAATTTATTCGTTCAAATTATATAATAGTTTATCCATAGTTCCTAGGGGATTTAATTGGCTTATGGCGAAGATGTATTGTATATTCAGTCCTAAAGGGAAGAGAAAATTCCACAGACTTACATTTTACTTAAATTAATTAAACGCTGCATGTTCTTCATTGCTAATTAGAATCCTATTTTGATATTTTTATAGAAATTTCAATGGAATTGGGGGTTCTGGTCCCAAGGATCATCATGGACGCATGTTCAAGAACATATTTACAAATGAACTAGGAATGAAATGCTCATGGAAGGGACAAAGAGGCAACATACGATTGGAAAATATGAACTTTATGTGTAAGTAAAGTTTCAGAATAGTTTATTTGCTTATTGGTACAGTATAATTTGTAATACTCTTATCCCATTCATTTTACCTATTATGATAACCATTTGTGTTGATTTGTTCATTTACAAAGTATGATGTTCACAGAGGAAAGTTAATTATTTAAAATTGGAGATAGATTGGTATGTTGTAAATGAATATTTTTTCGGTAATGATTATAAAACATTTCCATAAGAATTGTAGCGGATTTTTTGCTCTTCACAATTTCCATTTATTTAATTTGTATTCTATAGAAAATAACATAACATAATTAATTGTGTTGTTTTGGTGTATGCATTTGTATTTTTCTAGATGTACTGAAAGAGACATGGAAAACCACTGACAAAGAATTTGAGATATTTTCCCAAGATTGGTTGAGACACTGTTCACAAAGAAAAAAAAGGGAGGATTTAAAAAATAATTAAAGTTAGTCAATATGGAGAATGGTAAGTCAATGTTTCCTTTGTAAAGGTAAAAGCTCATATTCAATAGATTCAAGCGTGATACCTGATATGAGCAGTTTTTTACCTCAAACAAACATGTTTTAATACCTTGACACCGTATTTTACGAGCACTGTTTCTGGGAAAGATTAAAACTATGTTTTTCTATGGTATTATCCTACTTGAATACTAGTTGTGTTAGGATTAATTACTAGAACCAGTGCTAATTTTGACTAACCAAAGCTACCTTTGAATCTATATCCTTATATTCACAACTTTATGATTAAGCATGGCTACACAAAGTAGGATTATACATATAGGACAATTAAGTATTGATCTTCTCCTAAAGATAATGACATATAGTTAACAAAACTCGTGTCGCGGTAATGGAAAATTTGTTTTAGTGTTTGTTAAAACTGTGCTTACAATGATTATCGTGCCAAAGGTTCCAGTATGATATCCGAGATATCCAGTATGCCAAATCAAATTGTTTTTTTTATATTGAAATCATAGCTATACAGAGTTGTGATGTTATTATTATAAATATGTGTTGGTGTGTAAACATTTCTTATTTTCAACCAACACTGAGGGGTATCCAAAGAGCAATGAAATATATATTTTTTGTATTAATATCCCGAATATTATGGTTTACTATTTGCTTTCAGGTCCACACCGAAGGTGATAGCTAGCAGCTCATTTCTTTTTATTTCTTTCTTTTCTTTTTTATGTATATTAAGTTTTTATAAAATAAACTTAAATTAGTTCATTGGTTGTTTAAATATTCATCCTCTCTTGTGGTCATAATAATATAGTATTCTAATCTTGATATTCAGCTTCTCTCACGAGCTCTCAAAGAATCTGCGGGATGTGTATGATAATTTTTTTACTTTTAAAAGATAAACTTTAGTCACTATCGTACATCGTACCTCCTAGTAAGTTTTACATGTTGAAAAAGAAAACATTCTTAATAAAATGGAAACATATTTTTTTTACAATTATAAAACAATCTGCAGCGAAACATTAAAGTTAGTTTTGATAATATCTAATAGAAAACAACTAATTCCTCGCCACAATGGCACACTGGGCATTGAGGATATTGTGAAATCTTGCTTTTAACCTGATCAAATCTGATGGTGTAAATTTGCATTCTCATTCAACTTTTTATTCAGTCCTGATTGAGAAAGTTTTTCAATCGAATAACTGAAGTAAAATGCAGGTTTTTTCAGGTGAAAAGTTAGGGATTTACAATATCGGATGTCGCTGTCCAGCATATGCCATAGTAACGGGGAAGTAGTTGTTTTCCATTAGATTTTACAAATAGTAACGTTTTTCCTAATTCTGAAATTATTTTTTTCAATTTAATAGTTTCCTTTTTCAATATAGAATATCTTACACTAGTCTCAATGCGAACTCTTGAAGACCACGCCAGAAGCATTGCATGCGAATATCGCAGTGACCTCTCATGGATCTCACAAAAGGCTATATATGTGAATTTCCTACAGAACTCGCCAGAGGCACTGCCTGCGATGATCACACAACGAGCTCACAGAGACGTCGATATGAGCAATAAATGAGAATTTCCCAAAGTAGTAGTAACAAGATGTCACAGAGAATTCGCCAGGGTGTATTGTTCGGGAATTTCCACGTGAGATATCTCTAAGACTTCGCTGAGAATATCCCGGTGGCGGCATTTGGAGGAGATATAGAACTCTCAACAACCTCTCAGAGAGGTAACAAAAGTTGTCACAATTTCTTAAAAAGAGATCGCGGGGATATCTTTAGGACCTCTTTGTGTTGCCTGGGTTTTATATATGTTTATTTTTTTATTTACAGAATGACTAGCAGAACCCGTAGAATTTTAAACATGGTTCCAATAGACAACCAAGAACTTCAAAATATGGATAAATGTGAAGCATCGCCGTCAGTAGTCACCAGTTCGATTGAAGAACAGGAACATGAGCTACCTTTCTTAACAAAAAATGATAGTAACAGAGATAATCATGATTGCTTTTCTATTACAAATAATTGTATACCTGATAGCGAGCATAACCTCGATCTGCCATTAATTGAGGACAAAAATCAAAATTGTGTATCTGAATTAGAGAATTCTAACACACGATCGAATATTTTTGGCAAAGAAAGTGTCTCAGATAGCGACTAGTGAAATAATAATAATAATAAATTTATTCATCCCTTCAGATCATATTTTACATGATATAGGACAAATCATAGAACATAATATATACAGTTGACAAATAATTAAGTGAAAAAATCATTTGTAACATACACACACTGGTCAATAAGAAATTTTTTTAAACGGATAAAATTGTCTGTTTTTCATGGAAGACGGAAGATGATTATAAAATCTTGTTCCAGCATAGTAGGGAGTAAGTTCATAAAGGTTTGATGAATGCCTATATAGGAACACAGAACTTTTCGAGTTTTCTAACTGAACCAGAAACAAAACCATTCACTACACTATTTTGAATCCTCTGTGTTTTATCTATTAATGTTATCCCACAAGAGCCCCACACTGGAATTAGGTAGCTGAAGATTGGTAAGAAATGAGTGTCACCCATTAGTTTCAATTTCTTGTGGTTTTAGTAATTCCTACATTAGTATAAAGTGCACCAATAATTGGCAAACCTACATTTTTTCTATTTGTTGTATATATTTGCTTCAATGTATGTTCTCACCTTATTTATACTTTCATTTCCTATTTTTATCTGAATATCAACTGAATTCATATTTTTTTGTATAAAGAGCATACCAGTAATTTTTATTCCTTATCAACCATCTAGTTTTTCTTCAAATCATTGTTCATCTTTTTTCTTCCAGTTCTCTTAAGCTGTACTTGTATAGAACAGAATAATGTCATCAGCAAAAGTAAAGTGTTTTGTCTGCAATTGTGCTTTTCCTAGACTTCTCACAAGTAGGGTATATAATTTAAGTCTATCATAATAAATATTTCCAAAAAACTCTGGTTTTTTTAAATTAAATTCAATTCAGGTCTTCATTTTAAATAATTTGCACTACCAACCACCATTGGAATGAATTTCAACAACATACAACATAGGTAGTTCTTACTTTGAGTTTTTGTCTTGAGTAATGTTTACTATTTGTCTACTGTCAAATATAGAAAGTAAGGTTATTGTCATTGCACGTTTTTATTACACCTCAAAGTTGAATCTGCTTAACATTACCATTACTGAACTGGGAACTAAAAATACAACTTTGCAATAAGGAGAAGGTGCTCGCGGAGTAAATGAAATAGGATCGTGTGTGCTTATGTATTTGAAAAGTTTGCATGATAAAGCAACTGATGAGTGGCCAACAAAAAAAACAAATTTATGTTGGCCATATACCATACGTCATGCATAAGTATCCAAAACTAAAGAGTATAACGCATAATTTTTTAATCAAGGGTCACACTCAAAATGATGGAGACGCAGTCCACTCCACCATTCAGAGAAACATTTCAAGAGTACTAAAGTCTTCGCCAATTTATGTACCAGATCAGTACATAATGTTGATAAAAACGGCAAGACAGAAGGGCACACCAAGGAACTTACACATGAAGATTTTCATGATTTGAAATCTCTGGCTGTTGGCAACTACACGACTTCTGAATACGGAGAAAAGGTGAAATGGACTGACATTAAGGAAATAAAACCAAGTTTCTATATAAGACTTCTTACGCTCAGGAACACTTAGTCTTTAAGTCAGTATCAACGTTGAAAAAGAGGCAATCTAAGTCCAATACATCTGATACTGTACTCAGAAAACTTTATACTCAAAAAATTAAAGTGCCTGAAGCTAAGAAACAAGGTATTCTAAAACTGATAGTTTTGAAAAGCTATACATTTAAAATGTGTTTGCTTGAAATATTTTATTGTTTAGTTATATCTACAATTGTTCTTTGAGATTTTTTCTTTTTGAAAAGTTCTGCTTTAAAAAATATGATTGCTTCAAATATTTTAATATCCTTTTCTTGCAGGAGCTTACAATATGAGTGAGTACCCCAATTATGGAAAAGCCACCAATTGTTTATTGTGAGGAGAATTGGGATGCTGGGGGGGGGGGACTTCCCCACATACATCCCCCACCCCGAAAATAAAAATATTAGAATGGTGCAGCCTAAACTAAGTACGACGGAGAAAAATAAATGGAAAATAGAGGAGAGGAAGAAGGATAATTAATAAGCTGGCAAATAGGAAGACGTTATCATATTTTAAAAGTTATCGGGGATTAGATTGCATGGATTGGTTTGCTGATGAAATGGTCAAAGCTGCAGCTCTGGTTCAATCCAGCTACATACTCGTTTGGGAGCTTCATCCAAGAATTATTTTGATAAAAATCTATATAAATTGACAAATAATGCGGTGTTTTGTAAAACAATGGAAAACATTCGTAGGCATAGAGTAGTTAAATTAGTCAATTCATGGGATGGTCGCTATGGCGCCAAAAACTAATGATATTTCTTACACTTTCTTACATTTTGTTTCACATATTTCAATAAAGCAACTTTCAAAATATTTTTTGTTCATGTTTTTGCATCGAGTGTACAAGTCCTCATGGTTTTCATTGGGAAATGCGATTGGTAAATGAAACGTAATTTTTTATTGATCTAAAATACATACACTGTGTCCGTAAAGTATGGAACAAATTCATTTTTAGCTAAACAGACCATTTTAAGAAATAATCCTGAAACACGTCGATTTTTGCTTTTAATTTACCGTACTTTAAAATAATAATCTAATATACAGGGTGAATTACTTTCGAGTAATGACGTCACCGTCATTTTTTTTAAATGGAACACCCCATTTTGTCTCAATTTTCGGATTACACTAGCTGAGCTGATTCCAAAAATGTATCACATGTTGATTTCAATTGGTACAGGGTGGACAAAAATACAATAGTTTTGTGTGTGCTCATAAAGTAACGCGTAACATTCTTTATTAGTTAAATTAACAATATTATCAAAAATACTTATTGTCTAGCGGCAATTAGTTTAAATAAGTATTTTTGATAATATTGCTAATTTAACTAATAAAGAATGTTACGCGTTACTTTATGAGCACACACAAAACTATTGTATTTTTGTCCACCCTGTACCAATTGGAATCAACATGTGATACATTTTTGGAATCAGCTAGGCTAGAGTAATCCGAAAATTGAGACAAAATGGGGGTGTTCCATTTAAAAAAAATGACGGTGACGTCATTACTCGAAAGTAATTCACCCTGTATATTAGATTATTATTTTAAAATACGGTAAATTAAAATAAAAAATCGACGTGTTTCAGGATTATTCCTTAAAATGGTCTGTTTAGCTAAAAATGAATTTGTTCCATACTTTACGGACACAGTGTATAACAAATATAAACTTTCACTCAAAATCCTCTAAATCATTTATAACTTTGTTTGAAAAAATAAATAAATTCACGAAGTGCATAAGAAAAGGGACTTTCAGGCGGTTAACTTTTACAGAAGGCGTACAAAAGTTCCAATTCGCAAAGATCACTTATTGTCTTGTAATTTTGCGAAAATGTTTTAATAATATCCACTACATTTTTATAATGCCCATGAAAATTTAGGTATTCCAGCTGCTGAACACGATGCAAGATTTAAAAACGGTCAATATGAATAATTTTATCAACATCTTGCTGTGAAAGTAACAAATTAGTTCCATATTTGCATAAATCTAGAAATCTTTCGAAATTCCAAAAAAACTGAGTTTATGGTACAAATAGTCACCACACTGAATTTGTGGAGGTAGTTCCTGCTCTTCACCACTGTTTAGTTCTGGATGGATAGGTATACTTGTTACTTCTAATCAAGTCTTAATACCGACCACTCATATGCACTGAATGATATGACAGTGTTTGGTTTCTCACAACATGATAAAATTGTTATGTTGGGTTGGTATTATAAGGAAACGATATACAGTTACAAATATAGTTTATTTACACATATATCGTTAACTAACATGACATTCTATCTCTAGGCAACTAAAGTCCTGACAGAACAAAAATAATGGCAGGTGTGAATGTTCTCGCTACACTTATTCCGCAACCTATGTTATATACTTGTGTAGAATACTGTGTGTATAACAAGTATATGTTTCAAATGTAGCAGCCATCTCATAATTTTCCAAAATTCTATCCAATTCACTAGAATAATTCAGCTCACTCGAAAAATCTGATTCAAAACTGACTGTGGTGTCAATTCACATAGTTTTTTATGTAACTTTGTGCGAAGCAATGTTGCCACATGTTGATAAAATGTATTGTTTTCTAGAAAAATAATACAGCGCTTTTCATACAATATTTGTATTTTCATTCCAGCTATTCTCTTTTTCAGGAAATCCCAGCCATTTTACAAAAATCTTGCTACCTTTTCTTTTAACCCGTAGCTACTACCGACACATTTTTGTTACATATGTACTACTGATGGGTCCTCAGGACCCATAATAATATAATTACAGGAAAATCATTTAAAACAAACTTTTATTCAAAAACTTAATATTATTGGGTATGTTAGAGTATATAAATAAAAAAAACAAAAAATTATTTTTCAAAACACTTAGGGCACAATTTTTTCAACATTGATTGCAAATAGGCAATTTACATGTGTCACACTGGATCGCAGTTTTCCTGTCCTTGTTGGTGGGGCAAATGGCACACCGTTTCCTCTTACTTTTTCCAGGAGGTACTTGAGGTTGCTCAGAAAAATGAATCGCGACTCCCAATAGTTCAGCAATGAGGATTCGTATTTTTGAGTGCACCTTTTTTTGGACATTCTAAGTCGCAGATGTTCATCTATTATCTGCTTAGCCAAAGTCGTGAGAAATAAATATCGTTTTACCTGTTGACATTGTGATATGCAAATTGGTACAGTACTCGAGCATTTACACCTGCAATATTCAGAACAGCAAAAAAATGGTCATTGGCCAACGGTTGGTTCTTCTTGATACCGAATAAAAAACCATATTATCATGTATCAATTGATACCTTGTAGATACTAGTACCTACTGATAAATAATAAAAACTTACCTTGCAAAAAAGAACAAAAAAGTAGCTACCAGGAAACAAATAAACAATTATTAAATTTTCGCGTATTTACTACTGATGGGTCCTCAGGACCCAATTAATCATAAACTCCGCACTTCTCCTACAAGAATAATACTGAAGTACGAAACTATGCCCGCTGAACAAGGCCCATGGTATTGCGCAAGAGTACTGAGGCTGAGAATATACAATGTTGTCTAGTTTAAGAAATACACGTATTTGAAAAATACGATGGGTCCTCAGGACCCATCAGTAGTAGCTACGGGTTAATAACTTTTCCTACCAAGTAAATGTTTGGATTTCTAACTTTTTGAATTTCTACTTCGTAAAAAGCACCGATAATTGGTGTACCCGATAAATCGTGAAGTAAATATGTAGTAGGAGTTGTTAATTTAACCTTGGAAACGATAAAATTGTATAATTAGGATAGTACCTTTTTTCAAATACATGTTTCAACTTGCTGATGCGAACGTGGTCTCCAACTTGAAATTTCGCTGCACGTGTCTTTGTCGATGGTATCGAATAAACTTGTTATGAAATTGCCAGCTCATTTGTCTTGTTAACTTGTATGGGTTTCATGAATGAATAATTGTACTCTCGAGTGATTTCAGGTAAAATGTCTATCCATTTGTATGTACCGTGTAAGCTGAAGTATTTGTACAATTTTATTTTCAGTGTACGAATTACACGTTCTGCAATGCTTACTTTCATTATCCTAAACGTATTATAGTGGTTTATTCCATGCTGTTTCATTAAACTTTGAAATTTCTTGTTAAAAAATTCAGTGAATTGATCATGCGGTTTGTAAATTTTTCGGACTTCCATGTTTATTGTGAGCAATTATATCGGCGAACGCTTCCGTAACTTCAAGAGCGGTTTTTGTTTTCAACGGTCGAGTCCACATAAACTTTGGAAATGTGTAGATAACCACTAAAATTAATTTATAGCTTTGATTGGAATCGGAAAATAATCTGAGCTCTCCGAGATCTGTTTGTCAGGATTCATTAAGGTCCTTAATTATTGTTCGCCTTCAAGGACATTTTTTTCTCAGAGGTTTATGGAGTTCATTAACGAGCTGTATTTTTTCCTTTGACATTGTTGTACCAGGTGGCCAACTAAGAACGGCGGTCGGCCATATCTCAGGAATGGATTATAGCAAAAGTTCGGGAAAAAATTTGTATAACAAAAGTGGCCTCGAGAAACGCCTGGAAATTATTTTCAGAATTGTAGGTCCACCGCTAGAGGGCGTATTTGACAGTTAAAATTTTAAAATGCAAAATTTAAATCTACTCTATTAAGGGGCATATTAAATATTATAATCAGATTCCTCGACAAATTCTGCATATTTTTTATTTGACAAGTTTTAGTATATCTCTTCAAATAAGGGGTGGGGGAGAGTAGGAACCTTGTTACGAAAAAAAAAACGCCTTCAATTTCGGTTCTGCTTGACCGTTTTTAATAAACTTGATGTTGTGTGAAAGAGCTTTTGTTAAACAATCGAAAATTTGTAAATTTGAAGCAATCTGATTAATAAAATAAATGCTAGAGGGCGCTGTTTAATTTTTTTAAATATTGTGTTTTCTCGTTACAATTTTAAATGGAAGCATGAAAATTTAAGTAGGTCTTTGAAAATTAGACTAAATTAGTAATAAAACAGTGAAGAGATATCGTAAGAAACAGGTAAATGGCGGGAATAATTGTTCTTCTAACGTCTCGAAGGCTGGTTCGCGTTAACGAAAATTATTAAATTTAGCCCGGATGAAAAGATCTTACATTGGTCTGCAGTAATTTAAACTGTTATCATACTAATGTTACGGTTGCCACTAGATTACCTAAATGTAATGCTGTCGCTACTAACAATGAGAACAAATTATAAAATAATGTGATAAATTCAACAATTAAAACCTCAAATAAATAACTACGTAATTAGTGTCGCCCTAGATGTTCGAAATGTCGTCCATCATTCTCAATGCATGAAATCAATCTCTGACGGGTGGAGAAAACAGCAGCTTCAATTTCTGCCTTGAAATACTTCGTATTGTCTGTCGTATTCTTTCAACCATGTTAGTCCTTGTTGTGGGTCTATCGGCATAAACGAGATCTTTTATTCGCGCCCACAAATAAAAATCTAAACAATTTAGGTCTGGAGGCCTTGGTGGCCAAATAAATAAACTTCCACGTCCTATCCACCTTCCACAGTATGATTGATCTAAGAAATTCCGAACATCTCTAGAATAATGTGCCATGTGCCGGGCACCCATCATGTAGCAAGAACATGTCACGACGAATGGCCAAGGGTACGTCTTCTAAAAGAAGTGGCAATTCGTTGCTTAAAAAATCTAAATATCTTTCTCCGTTAACAGTCTCATTAAAAAAACGGCCCAATTATTTCTCCACCTAGAATCCCGCACCACACATTTACAGACCAACGACCTTGATGTTGAACCTCCTGCATCCAGTGGGGATTCGTTTAAGACCAGTAGTGCATATTATGTCGATTTACACTACCATCACTATGAAACGTAGCCTCATCTGTCCACATAATTCGTGAAAGTATTTCAGGATCGTCGTGTATCATATTTGAGAGCCACTTGCAAAAATCCAACCTGGTATCGAAATCTTGAGCATTCAAACTTTGGTGTAGGACCATGTGATATGGGCGCAATCTAAAATAGTATAATAATATCACTAAGACACATTAGAGGCCTTCGTTGTCAGTAAATGAAAAAGGACTTTAAATGCATTTACAATTTTTTTCGCCCGGCCTCTCATTATTTTTATTATTGGTACCTTTTTACTCGACTTTGCCTCACCTAACTATCATGTTGTTAGTTAAAATCTATTCACATAGCATAAGATAATTTCATTAAATAATTTGGTGTTTTATTGAAACTGGACATAAAATGGCGGCAAATACATCAGTCATGTTTTCACAAGTTAACTTTGATTTAAAGACATTTTCGGCATGATAAAAATGAGAAACATATAAGTAGTTACCTACTGGACAAACGAAAGAAATTGAAACATTTTTATCATTGTAATACCGCAACTGAGGCTAATCACCGACGCCGGGAGCACTCTACTCCTAACCGGAAATTTTGCCGAGTCCACTATTGTTCCAACCAGTGGTAGGGATCTTTATCGAGCCCAACATCCATTGACTCGGGACCTCGGTTTTACGTCTCATCCGAAAGACGGCATATCTACATTATACCTCGTGCTCATTGGTATAATGCCTGCGAGCTGTGATATGCTACTGACCCTAGTAATCTACAGTGTTTCGTTGCAGGCTGAACGGGCTCTACGACGGTGCTTCCCCAGTGGTCACTCATCCGAGTACTAACCTCGCTCGACTTTGCTTGACTGTAATTATCGCATCAGAAGCGTTCCACTACAGAGCTGGGTCGACGCCCCTGTGTTCTCTTAAAATATTTTGAACGGTGGTTCGACATATACCAAAGTATCTAGCTATGGTTCTGGTGCTTGAATGTCACATAAGCTAAAACATCAATAAAATTTTCCTTTGTTCTACCTCTGCGTTGTCTTCGGTACACAGGAAGATTCACATTTCCAATAGTACCCACACGGTGCGCGAGTCGGAGAAAAACTCCTCTACTGATGCTGATGCCGTCTGTTTGGGTACTGCAGAGCATATACTCTAGCAGCAACGGTTTCATTTCTCATACATTCAAAATAAACTGCCAACATATCAAATGCCTCTTCATTTGTAAGAATCATTTTAGTACGAAAAGATAAAGCAAGTCTATTAAATGCAAAACGATAAATAATTTTTCACATATGCGTCAAAATCATAGCTCTTGGCCATATTTACTAATTTCGTTGTCATCAGTAAATCGTACTTCATATTTTAAAATGTATTTGTTGTTGCTGGGCAAATATCGGTTTTTATTGATATTTTTTCTACTCCTATACTATAAGTTGTTAATTAAATGCCAATTTTCAGTTTCATAATGATACTCATTATAACACTGCTTTTCATTATGAAACTGAAAGGTTGACCAATAGAAAATCTAGTTTTTTAAATAACCAATATTTCCTGTAGAATGTTTGACAGTCTGTCAGAGATTCTTGTTTTATGACAGTTTCAATCTTTTGCGTTAGTCAATCAAAAAGGTATAGATACCTTCTGTGTTATTTAAATATGTTGCTTTCTTTTATGTAGGTTGCAATTATTATTATTTAGGTTACCATTGAAACATGTAGTAATCAAAACATCTTTATTAGTACTGTCAACTGTCATGTCAAAATGCCAGTGTTCATCTTACATACAGTAGTTACATTTGACATACAGGATACATCTAACACCTTTCACTTTTTAAAAGAAATGTCGAGCGACGAAGAGTTTTCATACACACCACCTGAAATCGCTGAAAAGGCGAAAAATGTATCCAATAGTTTATTACCTGCAAAATCAAAAAAGGTGTATGATAAATTTATGGTCACTTTATGGATTGGAGGGTAGCAAGAGAGGTTTAAAAAAAAGCAATGTTGTTGAATTCACATAAAATTTCTTGTTCGTAGAAAAAATAGTGTATGCAACTCTCATGTAATGGTTATTAATACACCCGCATCAACCATACGAAACTCGCCTTCGGCTCGTTTCGTATCCCGGTTAATGCTTGTGTATTAATAACCATCATTACATGATCGTTGCATAATATACTATTATGCTTTTGATTTACTAACACATCGCTTGAAAACAAATAACATTCTTATATAATTAAAAAAATGTAGCACAACTTACTTCACCAACCTTTTAGATGTTGGAAGAAAGCTCCCGCCATTCATCTGTTTCTTACGGTATCTCAGGATAGGAAAAAGATATCGACTTGCGGTTTTTATTGTTTTATTCATCTAGTATAGAATGTGTTCGTTGATTTGCTTATTGTCAAGAGACCGGTGGATGGCATTTTGAGCATTTAATTTGTTGGAAAGTATTATTTGTTAATTAATTTAGAAATGCAGTCCGTTTATTGTAAAATTATTCTCGGATTAAGTTAAATTACTTTTCATTTTCCCTGTATAAGCATTAGTCAGTTAAGTATGTTACTGCTGAATACATTATTAAAAGACCTTCCAAATGAGGTATTACAAGAACCACATTTAAATTTAAGAAAATCAACGATTACGTCATCGTGTCAAAACTGGGACGTCATCATTTTCGCACATTATTGAAAAAATCGGCATTGAAAATTAAAAATCGACTTATTTCTGGATTTTTATCTAAAATAAATTGTTTGCAAAATAATGAATTTTCCTACGATCACTACCCAAAGTAGGCTTTTGCACACTCAAATCTAACCGCAAAGTTGATGTTTTCCGCGAGCTGTCATAATTTGACATTATTGGCGCTCTTAAGCAGAAAGTAACTTTGGCGCACGCCTAATTTTATTTATAGATAAAAGAGAGCTAGTAGTTATTTTAATATAAACTGTAGAATAAATAAATATTTTAGTTGATTTTCTAATATGTAAAAGCATCCAACAGTATTTTCCGTAATAATTTAATGAGAAATAGGAAAATCTAAAAAAAAATATGACATTAATGTAATAAATATCTGACATTAATGTAATAAGTGTTGCCTACGAAACTGCAATCTGGAAACTGCTAAGTACAAACAATGGCAATAGATAGGCAACACAACATACTTGCAAATAACTTACTGATTATAAGAATCAAGTATATGTCTATGTCAAAGAAAGAACCTAGTTCATTGTCACTGAAATATTTTTTGAGATAGTTCTGTGCTGTGTAATTGTATTAATATTTTACTATAAGTCGGTAAGTACTTAAAAAACAAGAAAAATGGATACAAGTGATACTGATTTTTCAAATACACAGATACAAGTGATATTTTACTATAAGTAGGCAACTCAACATACACAATTAATCTTTTGTCTTCAAATAGTAGGCTTAATATGTCAAATAAACTTCCAATATTGTAATGAAAGTAACACGTTTTTAATGAAAAATTAATTTTATTTTGGTGTGATCGTAGAAAAAATCTTGTGTGTATTTCGAGCAGAAAGTCCTTTGGTAGTCTCGACAGATTGCCGCGCTCTGCTGACGCGTCGTTCGGCAACTTTCTGTCTCGACTGCCAAAGTACTACTTTCTGCTCTTGATACACAAATAGCTATTGTTCCCTAATTCAGCACCGCGCTCTGTATAATGGGAATGTGATGCCTCGAAGAAAATGTAACCTCTATAATGCATATGTCGCAGGCATCTTTCCTAGTCTAAGGCAGGCATGCTGCAAATTTAGGCATTTTACAGAAAGCAGGCAAAACTGGAGCATACAATTAATTTTTGTTATGACCACCAGCTTTTAGACAATTTGATAAAACAAAAACAAGAAGAAAAGAAAGTATATCATATTGAAACTGATTATTTTCAGGCATGATACAATTTGTTAAAAGCAGTGCGGACAAAACATGAGAAGAAAATACTGTTAAGTATAATAATATATATTTTTATTAACAACACACAAATAAACAGTTAACACTTCATGATGTAAAAATATATCTACCAACTTTAGTATCCATGAAACTACAGGATCTACGAAAAAAAGGTCGCCGACAATTGGTCGCGCGAAATAATGTCGCGCACAATTGGGCGCGTAGCAAAAGGTCGCCGGCGAAAAAAGAGCGCCGACGAAAAAAGACTGCGCGAGAAAATGTCGCAAAAAAAACTACATATGTAATAATATATGGACGGCGTTATGCAACAAGCGGCTAAGGGACAACTTCTTGAAATTGAGATTTGATAGTTTAAAAATCTTACGAAACAAACGTTGAGTACTATAAGGTTTATTGATTTTTAGAAAAATATAAATGACCTATTGTATGACCACCTTTTGATATTATTATTTATTGAATTGAAATTTATATTTTTCTATTTTAAGTATTTTTTTCAATCACATGGTACTTAACCTTATTGCGTTTATTGATCTGTTCGATACGCATTAAGAGGCTAAGTCCACATTTGGCGCTTATTTCAATACAGTCCTAACAGCTTTGTACACTGCTAGGTTACATACCACATACTATAAAAATTGAATATTAATTTTTAATGTATTAAAAGTAGGCAAGAAAAAAATTAAATTTTAAGAAATAATGATCTGAATCAATTAATTTATTAAAACATCCCCTGTTATCTTTTATTTCTCCTAGATTTGTAGTTTTCTTCAAGTAGTTGTTAATTCTATCTCCTGATATTCTTAGGGTCTGTGTAAAACATTTCTTACAAGCTTGCACACCGGCCAATGTATATATATGTTTTTGTATAACTCCTTCTACTTTCAACTTTTTTGATCGCTTGCTTATTGCTTACTTATTGAGCAACTTGTAATTTACTTGCAACAAAAAGAGCTTTTCCTTCATAGGAAGGCAATTTCCAGAAATTATCGAATTCCTTTTGTCTGACCTCCAAAGTAACTCTCTCATGGCAACCAGTTCGACAGTGGAAATCACGAAATGTTCTTGGTTTAATAGTTTTTCCACGTTGACTGACGTACTTTTTATTCGTTTGACATTTTCTTTTTCTGTCTTTTCTACTCTGGTCTATAAATTTTCTCTTTCGTCCTTTCCTAGTCCTGCCTTTGTGCTCATTAACTTCGGTAACACGGTGTTACTAACACCATTAACATTTATATGATTAGATGTGACATCAACCACTGGTTGATTGAGAACACTTTCCAAACAATCATTACTGATTTCTGCAATATATGTAGAGCTACTGGGCACTAAATTTTCTTCTTGAGTGGAGCAATTGTCAATAATGAATGAATTATCAGTAGGTGAGGAAAAAGTAGCTTCAGAAGCAATTCTAATTGAGTAGCAAGGCTGTCATTCCTATAAAGTTGATCTTCAGCAATTATTGTTTAACTAGTTGTTGGCTGATTTTCCAGGTTCTCAATATTGGTATACTGGCAAGAAATATTCTCCGTAAACATTGGTTGCATAATGAGTCTTTCGGTATTATACGGATCCTTAGTAATCGTAGATACAGAAGGGCTACGTAAATAATTGAGATTTTAAATACTGTATATTTCTCAGTTACACAAGTCACGAAAAATACTAAATTTTTCAACCCAGCACACTTCACTCGGTTTATAACCCTAAATTCACATCATTTCCATTAGCTACACGAGCGCCATTTCGGTGAATCTTCGAATTATAATTTGCTGTTTACAGGTGGACACTTTTTCAACTTGTCACCCATACAAGATGGTGCTCCTTCCTTCTACCCTCCATACTATAGCCGCTTGATGCGTAACAGCCAATTCCTTTTGTAATAAAAATGGCGCTTACATTTTTCTACTCTAATAATAGTTTTAATACAGGAAACTAGGGTAAGCGTCTCAGCCGTCGTTAAGTTAAGTGCTGGCTAACAGATGGCACTAATATCATAATATTTTAAATTTTGTCGCTTAGCCGCTTGATGCATAACGCCGTCCATATATCGTTGTTATTGGGGTTGTTATGGTGTTCAAATAGATTAATTTATTCCTGCATAAAAAAGTAAGTAGGTAATATTTGGTAAGCAAATCTTGTATTTGGTGGATTTCGAAAAAGCAGCAATTAATGCTATACAAAAAGCGTTTCCGGAAGTCAGAATCCGTGGTTTCATTTCACGCAACGTTTGTGGAGAAACATTCAAGGAACAGGATTGCAGCAAATGTATACCGAAGACGCAAATTTTGCTCTTCATCTACGATATGTATAGAATATGTGCAATTGATACACACTGTTTCCTAAATTTGTTCGATCGCCTGGTTTGTAATTTAGTTTATAGGCTAAATCCAAAGTTAAAAAGTGTTTCATCGGTGAGGTGAGATGAAGTGGTTATAACCTCCTGTGAGTATTGGTGTGAGAAAAATCCTTCTATAATATATATTTAGCAGCATTCAAACTATCTGTTTTAGTTATTAACGTTACAAGGCCGATATGTAGTAAATAACGTATCGGCCGTGTGTCGTTCAAGACTTTTCGTAATATCGCTGAAAGATTACATTTTGATTCCGAGGAAGGAACAAACCACATACCTCGTAATTCTACAGAAAAATCCCAACATCGTGTCAGCTTAACAATATAACAACAATATTATAAACAACGTCAGTTTTTTATGTTCGCGAGTTCGCTTTCTTTGGAAATATTGGGAGAATCATGTGCAGCGAGTGTTGATTTACTGCCGAAAATAAGAATTTGAAATATTTGAACAAGTGATTTCTTAACGGACGGAGGCTATTAACTTTTCAATTGTCATCTGAATACCGTTAAATCAAAATAACAGTATGGGATTACGAAAATGTCCTTATCAAGTTCATTATCAGAAATTCTTTAGATTGTGACCAACTGCAATGGCAGTTTATTTTTAATCCCTTTAGATAGCGATGCCTTCAAGTACTTGCTGCTTCATTTGTGATAGCGTTGAATTCGATACTGCTAACTTGATCGCTTGTGATAGTTGTGGGCGCTTTTTGCATAAAAAGTGTTAAACGCTTCTGAGATAAGAGTAATGGATCTCAAAGGCACTCGTCAATTACGCTTTCACTGCAAAGACTATCAGGAAGGCTATTTACAAGTCCCGAAGCTAATCAAAATTATTGATGAGTTACGAAATGAGTTACAGAACCTGAAGGCTTCCCAGATCAACGTTGGTACCATTTCTTCTACCCCAATGTCTGAAGAGCTGCTTTCAGAATTCTACGAGCGACAGCAGAGATCTAGCAATTTGATGATATTCAATTTACCAGAATCGGATACTGATCGGGACAAGGTATCTGAAATTTTGCGTGATATAGTTGTAACACCTCCTTCTATAGTTAGTCTTCAAAGGGTTGGAAGGCGTAATACTAAGGGAGCTCATGCCCTAAAAGTTATGTTTAACTCCGCCTTTCATGTTCAAAATATCATTAGGAACCGTACCAAACTTAAGGGTAGAAAGATCTTTTTCAACTACGACCTTACGAGAAGTCAAAGGGAACTTGAAAAACAACTAAAAGAAGAACTCAAGAGACGTCAAGAGAACGACGAAAATAATCTCACTCTCAAATTTTTGAATGGGTGTTATAAAATAGTTGTTAAAACCAACCTAAAAAACGGATTAATCCTGGCCCAATTTCAGCCTCTAGCAAATTGCTATCTAATTCTTTTTATTATCAGAATGTGTTTGAGGACCAAACTAAACAAGTTATCATTAAACGCAGCTACCAATTCCTATGAAATAATTGTTTTGACTGAAACTTGGCTATCGGATAATTTTGGAGATGCTGAAGTTGGATTAGATAATTATAATATTTATCAGCGAGATAGATCTGCACTCACTAATCCTGCAACTAGAGGTGGTGGATCTCTTATAGCGCAGTGGCTAGAAATATAACTAGTAGCCTGCTGCAGTCATAAGAAGAAATTGAACATGTTTTTGTTCTCGTTGGACACACTAGGAACAAATATATAATTGGAGCCGTCTACTTTCCCCCACTTTCCCCTATTGAAGATTATTAATCCTTTAATGAGAACCTAGACGCCATTTCTGAAAAGTATGCTGATGCTCAGATCTGCATTCTGGGTGATTTCAACTTACCTAAAGCAGTTTGGTCTGACTTAAATATTTTTTCAGAAGCTATTTCACTCCCTGGTACCGGAGCTGATGAAGTGAATGCTACTTACACCGTTTCTAATATGTGTGCCTTACCATAGATTAACAACACTAAAAATTAAATAGATAGCCCACTCTCCTGAAAAATTAATCACTGTCCTTTTAGTTATTCAACCTGTCGCTTGCGCGCTGCTGCTAGAAGTAGCGGGCTTTTTAAAATATATTGAAATTATTATTTTTGCTATTTTTTATTTTCAACTGATAGAAATAGTGCATACTAATACATTTTCATGCATCTTTTTAGTGAGCTGGATAATATATTAGTTCACACTATTTTTATCAATCAAAAACGCTATTAATGGGGAATTTTATGAAAAGTGGAATTAATATTCCAAAATAAAAGACTATTTAAATACATTATTTTTATTTATAAAAGAATAAATAGATACCAACAAATCAATTCTATATAGCTGTATGTGATGATGAATGTAGTTTATTTTTTAAGAATACCTATAATAACAATTATAGGTTCACAAGAGCTACAAATAGACTAAATAACTCTGTTTACAGCCCATTAAAACCAGAACTGGGCAATATATTTGAAACATTTAAGACAAAATAATTAACAAAAAGAATAATGAATACACCATAAGGAACATACAGAAGATATGTCTTATTAGGTTGTACCTAAAATATCTATATTTATGCAAAACTCGGATTGTGTGTTAAATACTCAATAAAACTTTTCTTGCTTTGCATAACAATTTGGGATTGTAAAAATTTTAATGTGGTATAATTTACTTTATCCATCATGAAATCACCAGATTCAACTCTTTTTTTAATCTCAAACAGTTGTTTTCGTACACTAAAATGTTTTCTGTCAAATTTTCTGGCTAACGAAACCATGTTTTTGGCAATTCCATGAAACTTTCTAGCTTTGGGGGTTAGCTGTCGGTTCTACTACAATTTCAATGGCTCAGTAAATTCAATCTTTGTTTAATATCTGAAAAAAATTATTATATGTACTTTTTTTACTTACTATTATTATTGCAATAAACATTTTACATACTTTAAAAAATTACCTTTACATTTGCTGGGTGTCTTCAATGTAGTAAGCATTGTGCTGGAAGTAGGTAGAGCGCTGCAGGTAGTTGGAGTACTGCAGGTAGCAATGTAAGAATATGACTCTGAACCTGTAATAGCAATAAGTACCTACAATTTTTAGTTATACCTATTTGTCAAAAACCATTTTTTTATAACCACTTGTGAAATGGGTCACTTTATACACTAGTAATGTAATATATGTAGTAGTTTTTGGAATCTTATTGTACATTACCTTGTGGTTCAACAATCTCCTGGTTCTCCTCAGGTAATTTCTCCATACATTTGTTGGTGTTGGTGTTGGTATATATAAGTTTGGAACTGCATTAGCTATTAAGTTTGTTCTATTATGATGTGCAGCAAACATCATTTCTTCGGAAAAGTGAATAGCACATATTCGAGAATTTTTCCTCCTTGATATGGGTATATCCTCCCTTTGAATTATTTGAATCCATTGCCTAAAAAGCTAAGAAAAAAAAAATTAAATGAAGCTATAGTAAACATCACTCTAAACTTGCAGTCATTAAATTACAAAATGTTCTAGTATGTATCATTTTCACAATATGGGTTTTGTTTATAATGTGTTATTAAACACAAAAAAAGAGACAGATTTGAAGTATGCTGCAGATGACCTGATTATTATGAAAGTGGTGTATTCTTTGATACTAGTATATCATGTCATAATAATGTAGTAATCAAATTGGTTCACAAATTATTATTAATCTTTATTCGGCCTATCCCACCTATTTAGTGTAAAAAAACATTAAATCAAACACAAATCTATTTACAAACCTACCTCTGGGTCTTTAGGAAGGAGATGCATTTTAACATCCTTACTTGTATTCTTACAAGTCGGCACAATACAGTACTGAACCATGATGTTAATGTTAAACACAATCACTAAAAAGCACCAAAATGTCTGTTTATACAAATTAATATAAAAATAACCGTACAATACACGAACGAAAACAATGTTTAACAATGGCGTATCTTCAATATAAAATGGAGGTTATATAAATGGCGGGCTTATTGAAATCTGACAGATCCGTAGCGCTGTCAGCGACAGCTGGAATAACTAAATAAACGAAGACAAAATTTATAGTGGAGTGAACATAGCATGGTGCCTACTATAATTTATTTCAAATTAACTCTGTTCATAATGAATTTAACCCGTTTTTGGATTTAGTTTTTAGTCATGATCGTTTAACTACATGTATTACAGCAACCGATCCTCTGATTCATGTAGATGTTCACCACCCTCCTTAAGTAACTGGATTAAACTTGAGCTTGGACCATTGTAATTATTCTCCTGTTGCTGATGAATTCTATTATGACTACAAATCAGCTGATTTTCGCTCTATTGAATATCATCTGGGATTTATTCGATGGGATCCTTTGTTATTGAATAGATCATTAGATGATATGTTGAATATTTTCTATGAAATTTTGTATACCATGATTCACCTATTTGTACCTGTTAAGAAAGTTTCATCCAGAAAATTCCCCAGATGGTTCTCATCAGAACTTGAACATCTCATATATTTAAAGAAGTTCACTTGAAATTCAAACTAACAGGATCTCCTGTTGATTATTTGGAATTCTCTCAGCTGCGTTCTCGGTGTAAGCTCAGGTCTAAAACTGACTAATAGCGATTATAATATTAGGTTTACTGAATGTTTTGTTGGTGATAATTTAAAATCGTTTTGGAACTTTGTAAACTCCAGAAGAAGATGTAATACACTTCCTGATGAAATGTACCTCAACAATGTCAAATATCCTGTGGGAATCGATTTAGCTAACCCGTTTCAAGATTATTTTGGCTCTGTTTATTCTGATAAGACCTGTCCTAGCTATATTTATATATCTTCTACTCCTTTGAATGCTTCTGAGTATTGTGTGTCTATCTCTGAAATATATGAACACCTTTGTGGTTTGAATATATAAAGGTCCTGGGCCGGATGGCATCCCTCCTTCTATTTTAAAATATTGTAGTTTTGTATTGTCTCGCCCCTTGCATATAATTTTTAACTACTCCCTTAAACTTGGCATCTTTCCAGATTTCTGGAAATCTAGTTTCGTCGTTCCTGTTTACAAAACAGGTGAAAAATCAAATATATCCAATTATAGGCCTATATGTATTAAGACGTAATTCCTAAATTATTAGATAATATTGTTACTAAAATCCTTACGAAACTTTTGGATCTTTATATCCTTAACCAGCAGTTTGGCTTCGTTCAGGGAAGTCAACTGAGCTTAATCTCCTCACATAATATGTGGACTATTTTTCAAGTGCCTTGGACTCTGGTTATCAAGTTCACTCTTTGTACACAGCCTTCTCCAAGGCATTTGATAAAGTTAATCATGGCCTTCTGGTTCAAAAGATTATTAATATGGGTGTTGATGGTAGTCTCTTAAACTGGGTTCAAAGTTACCTTACTGGCCGTATTCAAATAGTCCGTGTGTGTGGCTTCTTATCATCTGGTTTTCAGTTCCTTCAGGTGTTCCCCAAGGATCACAAATAGGACCACTTTTGTTTAATATTTTCCTCAACGACATCCAGAACTATTTTATAAACTTTCAATTCTTATGTTTTGCTGATGATTTAAAATTGTATATGACTCTACGTTCATTAAAGGATTGTCCGAATCTTCAAGCAGATTTGGAAAATTTATCTCGGTGGTGTACTGCCAATGGCAAGGAACTGAATCCATCAAAATGTCAGTTTATTAACTTTAGTAGAAAGCGTCATCCTATTGTTTTTATCTACAACATAAACCAAACACCTCTTATAAATGTGTCTGAAGTTAAAGATCTTGGTGTTGTGATTGACTCTACCATGTCTTTTCGGCCCCATATAATGTGCTTCAATGAATAGGGCATTAAGGATGATTGGTTTTATCAGAAGGATAACTTGCTTGTGACTTTCGAAACGTTCAATGTCTTTACTTTACTTCTCCCTTGATAGACCTTTTATTGAATATGCATCTTCTGTTTGGAATCCCTTCTCTACCAACCATATTCACAACATTGAACAAATACAAAGAAAATTTCTAAGACTCATTGCCTATAAATCTGGAGTTCATCCTGTTAACAACTACCACTTAAATTACCATGAATTGCATTCCCGGTTTCTGTTGGAGCCTCTTCGTTACAGAAGGAATTGCAAAGATCTTTTCATTTTATTTAACATAGTCAATTCTACTCTCGATTGTCCTACTCTTTTGTTTAATATTGGTTTTCCGCACCAACTAGATCTACTAGATATAGTGCCTCGCCTCGACAATGAAATGCTAGCCGCGGCAGTAAATCTGTCACTTCTCTGCCTAGTTAAACAAATAACTATTATCCAGATGAACACAAATTTTTGAAAATCACCTGTAAGAAAAAGGGACACTTCAGGTGAAAAACAAACAAATAACTTGAATTACAAATTTATTTAACCACTAATTGTATTTTAGAAAATTTTAGCAGATAACTCCAAAATGGCCCGACGAGATCCATCTTTCTTAACCGAAGTAATGGATAATTGCCATCTTCAAGGACTCTAAAGGTTCTCCTTCCCATAAAATTCTAGACCGCATTATTTCTCAAAGAAATCGCCGGAAAATTCAAGCAAGGTAAGTACCAGTGCTTATCGGTCACCTGAGCAGTAATATTAACTTGTATCTTTCCTCGGGTCTTGGTTCCAAGGACTATGCCATATTTAAAAATTTTAGCATGCTGGAAAAGGAGGTCTCCCTATTACATTATTGCGAAAAAGAGGTGAAGGTAGACGACGAAGTAAAAGGCGTGAATGAAGCAGGAGGAGACATAGGAGTGAATTTTTTGATATGAATCAATAAATTTTCTTTTTTAGTTTCGAAAGGATTATCATTGCTCAAACTGGCAAAAAGTAGGACTCTACCCATCAAGGAATTACGCAGAAGAGGATGGCGAGGTAGAAGCCGAAGGAGACGTATGTAGAGAGGAAGGAATCGTAGTGGTATTTTAACTATGGACGCTCTTGATCTTGAACACGATATTGAGTGACAACACGATGGTCACCGCTTTAAAAATCCGTTTGAATTCGGTTTTATTTTTTTTGCAGCAAGTACGGAGCCGATGGATCGCGGTAGACGTGGAAGAAACGTAAAGGAAGGAAGCGAGGAAGACGCGGAAGGTGAAGAGCTGTAGTCGTAGGAGATGGAGAAGGCCACAGGATAAACCTGATAATTTTTCATTCAAGCATGTTGTCAGTAAAAACTGCATTCGGTTATTTTCATATTTTGTTAAAAGAGCCCTCCTCCTTCGGAGTAGGGCTCTTTCGCCAAAACATGAAAATAAACTCATGCAATTTTTACACAACATGCTTTCATGAAAAATTATCGGTAATTTTGATGCACTTGTGTAATTATTTCCGAAAATTTATCGGGTTAGTCTTATTTTTCATTACTTAGTTCCAGAACTGCCGAGAAATCGTATCGATCAAAACGGGAGTCGTCATTGCATCCACAATTTCCACCACGATGGCGGTCACTATGGACATCCAATTGTATTACTTTTCACGTAAAAGTTTTGCATGTGCAAGACTATATAGAATATCATGTTTCACCATAGACTTATAAATTGTTTCACCGTTTCACAGTTGCTAGTAAAATAAATTGTCTGATTCTAATTATTTTTTTTATTCAAGAAATATTTGAAATATCTAAGGCCACACGAAAATTGTGGTGGTTCATATTTATACGAACTTTATGCGTTGACGATAACGTCGTCCAATATTCGCTAGAAGTTTAGTACCTACGGATCATTCTGCACCATAAGCGTGAATCAGAGCAAAGTCCTCGAAGTCAATTTTTCCATTTCTATTGCAATCCTAAAAAATAAAATTCTCATATCAATAGCTACAGTCTCAGGCGCAATTCACATAGTACGGACGTGGTAAGTGATAAGAACTATGCACGGACGTGGCGAAGACTTGACGTGTGCAATGTAGTAAGTAGAGTTTGATTACTGACTGGTTAGTGTTGGTTTATTTTGAAAATAGACTGTATTCTCGGTTTATTTGCTTTTATTTTAAATAATATTGTGTTAACATTTTGAAAGATAATAATACGATTTTTTACATGCATGACATTGACATACTGTCATATAGGGCAGGAGCGACTATAGAGTTTGTAGTTAAGATTTGACTTAAAGTTCGCAACATAACCCCCCGCCTTGAAGTAATACGCTTCAAAAAACAAATAAAAAAAAACTTTATAACACACACGCACTCAAGTTTCTATGGAAGGAAGTGGCAGAGGACATATATTCGCAAATCCCCGTTTAATGACGCCTGAAGCAGTTTTTATTGAGGCTACTCTTGAAATATTGTCACTTCCAGTATGTACTGATATTATTCGTCCAAGTTGCCAATGGAGTGGTGAGAGGTTATCTTCCTTTATTAATACCATGGAGCCTTCTTGGAGACTTCCTTGATTTTTTTGCCATTATGCTCTGTGCTGAAGTTCGGCTAAATATTCCTTGCTCAATCTTGTCCAAAAATGTTGCTTCAACTGTTGTACCCTTTGGTACCTTGACAATCTATTGTCGTGAATGTGTGTAACATCAGGATCTGGCAAATCCATAAGCGATTTTCCGACGATGAAATGAGCTGGAGTCAAGGGAGTTAGATCTTCAGGATTGGATGATAGTGGATAAAGAGGTCGGGAGTTCAGTACACATTCAATTTGGACAAGCAAGGTGTACATTTCTTCAAAAGTTAAGTTAGCATTCCCCGCGACCCTTTTTAAATGGTGTTTTGTAGACTTCACCCCAGCTTCCCATAAGCCACCGAAGTGAGGAGAGTGGGGTGGAATAAAATGCCATTATGTATTTTCTGAGATAAAGGCCTGGTTTGATTTGTCTTTATTTTTTAGTAAAAACGAACCTAAGTCCCTCAGTTCGTTTGTAGCGCCTACAAAACATGATCCGTTGTCCGAATATATGCGCTTAGGTAAGCCACGACGGCCAACAAATCTTCGTAGAGTGAGAATAAATGAATCAGTGGTCATATCCGTAACTAGTTCGATGTGGATGGCCTTGGTAGTGAAGCATACAAATAATTATGATATGACAGTTCTGGCTCAATATCGAGTTTTTAACATGGTAATCTCCATAAGAAAATCTAAGGTTCAAAAACTCCGAAATTGGATTTTTTAAGGTGGGTTCACACCGGCAACCGGACGGACGGCAACTAATCGCGGCAAACGACGTCTCGTTTGAAAGGCCTTAACGTCTAGTGTATACAAAAAATAATGAAAAAAATCCAGCTACCCCCTTTCATCCCCCATACAGCACCCCTCATACTAAAAGTTAACCAATCATAGCAAACGACGTCTCGTTTAAAAGGCCTTAACGTCTAATACATGAAACATTGAAAAAATTCTACCCCCTACGCCCCTACGACCATAAAAAGTTAACCAATCAAACGACGAAAGGCCTTAACGTTAAGTATATACATATATATATATATATATATACATAGTATATACAAAAATCAAGCGATGTCTCAAAGGCCTTAACGTCTAGTATATACTTTAAATCTAATCCCCCAATGCCCACCGGATTCTCAAATTCCTAGGACCCCCAAATCCACTATCCAATCATCATTTATTTAAGACCCCAAATTCCAATACCCTCCTGGACCCCATTGGCCCACCCCCAAATGTTTAGGACCCCCAAATTCAACCTCCTAAATATCCATCCCAAATATTTAGAACCCCCCATTGCCGCACCCCAAATGTTTAGGACAATCCACTCTCTAAATTACCCAAATATTTAAATTTTTAATTGAAAAAATGTTCACCGGAGTCTGGGCGCGAACCATGAACCTTCGCGTCTGAAATAAAGCGTCTAACGAACATGGCTATTCACACTCATAGGTGTTAGTTATAAAATAAGGTAAAAAAAATGGGATAGTCTATGATGCATGTATAATACTTTGCTATGACCTTCCTGTTATTAAAAATCCGCCAGATGCAATCAATGCAGTCGAAGCGAAAGTCTTACGCAATAGTGCAAATTATGTAAGTATGTAATTATTATTATTATTATTGAGATCATTAGATTGTTTCTCTTGAAGGTAACATATTTAAATTTGAAATAGAAGTGTTTGCAGGTGTAATTGATGCCGATTATAGAGGTACAATTAAAATATTATTGTATAATTCATCGACAACTATAGTTAAATTTGTGAAAAATGTTGTATTCCGATTATTGAAGAGGTGGATAATTTAAGTTTTACAGAGAGAGGTGAAAATGGTTTTTGGATCTTCATCTTGAATTCATATAATTAATATTATATTGGTTGTAGTTATATAGTAATTTACGTTATCTCTAAGTGTATGTAAGTAGTGAAGGTAATCATTAAAATTGTGAACATACTGTTGAAAAAATGTTAGTATAATAGTTTGCAGAATGAATAATCTATTTGATTCACCTAAATGTAGAATTTTTGAAACAATAGTTTGTTTAGTTTGTAGAAAAGTGTTACTAAAACGTTTCAAACTTGAAAAACTAGGAATTGTAAACAAAAATTAATAATTGGTTTGTGTACGGCTGAATGTTATCAAACAAGACCACTGAGAAAATTTCCGGAATATATAGAAAATAATTGGTTTCATGAATTAGACCCATTAGATGAAAGAGAGATATATTGCGGATATTTTTTACCTCCACGACGACGACGAGATCGGGTCTAATATTAGAACAAAAATAATTATAAGACCGTCAGTCTTACAACATCCTCAGAAGAAGAAGAAGAAGAATAAGAAGAAGAAGGTAACATAAATCCAAAAAAGTTGACTTTCTTAAATTTAAACTTCATTATTTTGGTGGCCGTTTCAAATAATATGCTGTACACAAATGTACCAGAGAATGCAAAACATGTTGCAATATGTTTTGATATGAAAAATACAAGGGAAGACTGTAATCGAACAACATGGAGTTTGTTAAGTATAACAAAAACAAATAATGGTCACCTCTCTGTATACCATATTGAAATTCCAGAAACGAATTTATCATATTTTAGTTACAAATTAAAAATAATATTTAATGACAATTCCGAAGGTGATCAAACCCAATGGCAGAAAGTGATTATAGATGGTATTTCTATGGACAAGGCAAACATAAGCGAAAAAGTCGATAAATTGTACATTTTAACATATATATTATTAATTTTATTAATTATTATTGTTATATATAACTTACTTAAAATGGTTAAAGTATTCACACAATATAAGTTTTACTCAACGGTTTGTAGTAAATAAAACAAGTTAATTAAATAATATTCTTTTATTTTTCATCCATTATAAAATGTTCATATAAGGTAAAAACATTTGTTAACGCACAAATACATGGATTAATATTGTGATAAAAACATTTTGGTGTCAAGGCTGCTAATGGTGGATTTTCATCGAATTCATACACAGGTGTGGTGGAATATTTTTGTATGAAATTAGCCTTTTCTTTTCCTTTCACGAAAACCATGTCTGCATTTTCGGTAATGTCTTTCAAGATATTTTTGAATTTGTGTAAATGTGTATAACCAGCATTCCAATCAATACCATGATGATTTTTCATTAACCAAGTTGCTTGTCTATGTAAGTCTGGAGGTAACATATGTAGAGGAAATGGTGATTTGAAAATATAGTGACTTACTTGATGTCCATCATAAGCTGCAAATTCTTTAACAATGAACTTATTATTTTCAATTTTAAAACCTTGAACATCTAAAACAACTTTCATATTTGTAACTGTTGCAATTTAGTCTTGACACATTTATATTGTTCATAATATTCAATGTCACGTTTGAGATGTGTTAATTTGAAAAGAAACCGACTAAGAGCAGTTTGATACTTGTGGCGGGTATTCATATCTAATGAAGAATATATAGTGACACTACTTTTTTATTACATGTCAATCATGCGCGTTATAAAATGTATTGCTTAACAATTTTAGTTAATGGATTATATGAAAATTGTTTTTCGTGTAAGATCAAACAATAAGCAGAAATATCACTCGTAATGGGAGCATTTAACTCAAATTCTATACGAAGAACTACGGATCCAGACTGTATTTGTTCCTTCTGCCTCGAGCAATCTATATGAATTAAGGGTGCTTTATCTCTGAATTCGTTAGGTGTAAAAACAGGTTCACTGATTGAACGGCTATAATAAGAAGTCTGGAAATCAGCAAACATTTTGTATAACGTAGCAAAACTATTGTTTGTAAAGTCTAAAAGTAAATCATTGTATGGATACTTCTCGGAATTGAGAAATACCTTAATATTTTTTAAATTGAGATGTTTAAATTGACTCATATTTTCTTTTATGTTACCCCTAGCATTATTTTGGAATCCTATTATAATATATCTATGTGTCTCTACTCTTGTACTAGTTTTTACACTCCAAGTGTGGCGAGACGTTTTCTGTAAGCTGGGATACTCGATCAATTGCCAAGATCTGAATTTTATTGGTAATTCCTTGTTACTTTGTATAATAAGTTAAAATTTCCATGTCTGTCTGACAACTTGACGTCTTCCTTAGGAAACCATCCAGAATTATTTAAAAAAATACTTTCATTTGAATTATAGGATAAATAATTTTTCATTGTTGAAACAAGGCCAACATCTCTTACTGAATCAATTACAACACCATTCAACTCATACCGAATTTCACGGAATAAAAAAGCTATTGCATTATTACTGAATTTTAATTTTGTAGGCACTGTGTTGGTTTCAGTTAAAATTTTCCCCGCAATCTCAAGATAACTGTCAGCCGGATATGTTATACAGTCTAAATCTTGCACTACCATACGAATCTCATCATTGTAATTTAACTTTCCTGTAATATATGGTTGGTATGTGTGATATTCATAATCCTCTACAGCCATGTCATTGAAGGGTTCATGAGTAACTTGTAATATATCCATTATATTGATAACTTAAAACCGAGGGATTTTAAAAAACGTTTATTTTTTGGCGTTATGACGGCTATTCTCTCACACAAACTAATTGTATCCGGTTTGCTCATCAATCTTTTATAGTTTTTTGCAGCATATGGATGAAGGGAAAATTTTAAGACCATTTTTGTTGTCGAATATGTAAAGTAACAGTGATCTCCTCGTCTTGAAAATTTATAACGTTACCACGCTGATCAATAATTTTTACTGTTATGTTGTTAATTGTTTTGACACTTACAGGATAATACAGGATATTTTGAGGAGATTCAACTATTTTATAGCCACTAGGAACAGTAGGAAAAAACTGATGGATAATGTGGACAGGATGTCCATTGAGATATGATCCAACAGCAATGTCACAATCTATTCCAATAGAATTAACTTGTAAAATATTTATAGGATTTGTAGAAGTATGTGTAACATTGGGAGTTAACGAAACTTTTTCAAATCCAAATACTTTACCAATCGAGTCATGATGAAATTGTTTTGTTACTAGAAAATGATACGTGAGATGTGTTTAAATTTGGGACTATGTCAATTGTTGAATCTGGTGCTATTTTAAACATTTGCTGTTTGATATATTGAATAATTT
Source organism: Lochmaea crataegi (assembly GCA_947563755.1). Lineage (NCBI taxonomy): Eukaryota > Metazoa > Arthropoda > Insecta > Coleoptera > Chrysomelidae > Lochmaea > Lochmaea crataegi. Next base: position 78,934,807 of record OX387422.1, on the reverse strand, counting down.
CATTAAGTTCATAAGCAGCTTTAGGTATAATTATTGTATAATATATAGTAGGACCTCCAAAAATAAATCTTTTATTAGTTTCATCAATATTTGGTATTGTATTAAAACTATTAAAATTAACTAAACCAACGTCATAGTCACATCTATCATCCAAGTAAATGGGAGGATTGAAATTATAATTAAGAATAGATGAAGCACCACTAAGTGTAACGGAAAATGACATTTCAACTAAAAAAAGTGTACTGTGTTAAATATTATGATTGATTGAAATATTTATGTATAAATTGAAGTGAGTGATGGCCGCAACTATATGAATTGTTCTGTAGTTTATCATAATTGTATGTTATATATACTGGACCGTTACTATGAAAATACTTAATCAGTTCCATTGGCGGAGGTAAATTTCCATAACTATCAAAGTATACAATTTTCTTGTCTGATTTTATGTATGATGTCCAATGTGTTCCGTCTCCTCTGACTGTATCTATATTCAAAATGCCACATTCATGTTTATGAATTTTCTTCGGTAAATTATCTCTCATGAAAACTCCTCTAAAAAAAGGTATTTTCAATATTTTGACATATTTCCATAGATCTTTATCGGTAAGCCCACGATGGGGCAATTTCAGTTTTTTGTTGTTCCTTGTCCTTTGTATGGTCTTAGATAAAGACCTTTTCCTTTATGTCTTAGTTGTCTTCTTTGCTTTTTTTGTTTTTTAAATCCTTTTCCCTGTTTCGATTCCATAGCCATATCATGGCGTTTTTGTTCAGTTAATTGTTGATTGTTAAACTTAGCATCATTTACTGCCTTTGCAATTGCAGCTGCTCCACCTCCCAGAGCTCCTAATGCACCTAACAGTGGTAATATTAATGGTAAAAATCCACCCTTTCTCGGTGTTTGAATTATACGTTTCTTAGGTTTTTTCTGAATTAAATTACCACCACGACTTTTTCTAATTCCTACACCCATACCAAGTTTACGTTTTCCTTTCATGACTGCAGTGACAAACAAAGAAGCTACTTTTTCACCTAACGTAGCGTCCTGGGATTTAACTCGTTCCCAAGCTTTGTCCTCTAATACCTGATCTGCTTTATGTCTTTCCTGTAAATTATTATTTTTTGCGTATGCTATATCGTGTTCCTTACAAGCTTGATCTAAAATATTAATTCCTTTATCATCTCGTTGTAGTCTTTGTTCTAGTTTTGTGTTTGGTCCACAATATTGGTTTCCACCAGGTAAATGAAGTTCAAATGGTAGTTTATTAATTAACGAAACTAAATCTCCACCTTTGTAATGACGACGACAACGACGACGTGATTGTAACTGTTTACGCTTAACCATAGTTCTCTTTATATATATACTCCGATCACCCTATAAATACTGTCAGTTATTGGCGTTGTTGTTAACTAGTTACAAAAAAAATGAAGATTGCAAAACATTTTATATCTTTACCTGTTGAAAATTATGATTTGAGCTGTGAACGTACTGCAGGCAAACATGGATATTTATTTGGTGGAGACTCTAAACGAGCATTAATCATCGGTCCCAGTGGTTGTGGTAAAACGAATGCTTTGTTATCCTTAATAGATCATCCTAATGGTTTAAGATTTGAAAATTTATACATATATTTCAAGAGTTTACATCAACCAAAATATGCTTATTTGCGTAATTTAATTCAACCCATGAAAGAGATTGGATATGAGGAATTCAACAATTCTGATGACATAATTACTCCAGATGCTATAAAGATCAATTCAGTTATTGTATTTGATGATGTAGTGGCTTCCTGCGACCAAAAACCCATTCAAAGTTACTTTTGTTTTGGTCGACATAAATCTACAGATTGTTTTTACTTAAGTCAGACTTATTCGGCTATACCAAAACAATTAATTCGAGATAATGCCAATCTCCTAATAATTTTTCAACAAGATTTCACTAACTTAAGACACATCTATGATGATCATGTTAATATTGATATGTCATTTCAAAAATTTAAAGACATTTGTTCCTCCTGTTGGAAAGAAAAGTTTGGATTTCTCACTATCGACAAGGATTCTGAAATAGCATCTGGTCGTTATAGAAAAGGATTTGATGGATACATTCATATATAAGGAGGAGAGTATATATGGTAAATTTTAAACCCAGCATGAATCCTGAACTGACTCAACGACTGGTCAAAGCTAGGCAGGCGCTTCGAAAAAAGTATAAAAGTTTGAAGCGTAACATAAACCAATCGCAAACACGACTGGAACAAAACTATGAGCCCATTACTCAACCGCTAAAACAACTAATATCGACTATCGAGAAACAAGAATTGATTAAGCGGGAACCACCAATATCGCCAAAAAAAGAATCTGTCCCTTCATCACGCCTAAATCAATTAAGTCCAAAATATCAACCAAAACCTTCCGATTATGCACTTACTTTCGATTCACCCAAAGAGGATGTTTTCAGTTCTGATAGAAATGATAATGATGATGATGCGTTTGAGCTAAATAAAACTTTAGGGTACAGTAGTGATGAAGATATAAGTAGATTTATGGATGAAAGTATACGTGACCTCGGTCGAATGACCACCGACAAAGGTGTTCAGGAATATTACGAACAGTTTGAAAATCCCTTACCTAGAGTGTACATAAGGGAAGGTATTGCTGACACCGAAGGATAATGATAATACTCTTGGAGTCTATCATGATTTGCAGATTGGAAAATTTTCTATTGGTGATTCTCCAATTGACTTTGTTGGACCTGATATGAAAATAAAAGGTATTACCCACAAGGGTACTCCAGGTCTGTATGAACTGTTATTTAAAACAGACCCTCACATTTTTACTCAAAATGATGCAAAGGAATATGTTGACATTTTACAGAGAACAAATGCCTTATACACAAAAAATAACAATAAATTACCAAAACGGAGAATTCCTGTAAAATTAAGAAATAAATTTACTAACGCTATTCAACCGTTCCTTGGGATTCCCCTTATTGCACATAGAGAACGAGCATTTTCAGTTCCTACTATGACTACAAGACAAATAGCAGCAAAACTAAGGCGTGGAAAAGGTTTAACAATGATGCGATATTCCAATAATCCCATCGATTATAAATATTTTGATGATTTTAATGAATTAATTGATATATTACGCTTACTTATAGCTTCGAAGCAAGCTGGCAATAATGCTCACCAAAATGAAATAGTGTCTATTGTTGAAGAACTAAGAGAAGGAGGTATAATAGCATAAATAGATGACGTCACTTATATTCACATTAGTAGTAGTAAAAAGCTATGCCGTTAAACAAGTTTAACCAACATTATCTTACGTCTACACATTCAAATGATGAGGTACTACCACAACCACCATTTTATATTTGTCAACCTGCTGACATTCGAAGTTTAGCAATTATTAATATTAGCGGACATATAGACAAAAATGTTAGTAAATTAAACTATGTATTAAATAATAATAATACTGAATATACTTTTCCAGTAAGTGGAAAAGTGGTCAATATTGATAGCAACACACCACCACCAACTGAAACATTAATACTTTATAAAAATAAGATTCAAAATTTGAGCGTTCTCAACCAGCAATCTATAACAAAAGGTGAAAAGATTTCAATTGGTATAGGTAAAGAAAAAAATTATCATCCATATATTGAACTTGTGTTAGAATGTCCTCTTCAAACAGTGAGCTCTATGTTATTATAAATATAGTACTTTTCATACGCATGCACCATTCCAACTATGCCTCTTAATAGATTTAATCAACACTATTTGCAATCACCATCGTCGTCGTCGTCGTCTTGGTCAGTTCCAAAACTGCACAATTTTATATTTGTGACTCTTTTGATTATTACGTTAAAAACATTATTCGATTGAAAGGCGAAAATAAAACTAATTTAAATAAGGATTATTATGTGTTGGACAATGCAGGTACAACTTTTGTTTTTCCCTACGATGCTAAAATTGTACATGTTCGACATTACTCTGCAGACGGGGAGGTTTTAGTTAATGGTAAATCGTTTAAATTCCATGAAATTGGTGGTAATCGTTTAAAGGAAGGTGATAAAATCCCATTTAAATTGGGTACACCTTCTTCTATTTGCATTGAATTTTTAGTGCAGTGTCCAGTAGTGAAAAATGAGTAAAGCACAAGTTGTACATGAACTACATAAACCGGCAAGAATCAATTATAGAAGGAGACATGTTGTAATTAAAGGATTACATGATTTGATACAAGCTGATTTAGCTATTATGACTCCCTATTCAAAAACTAATAAAGGCTACAACTACATCCTAGTTGTGATTAATGCTTTTAGTAAATATGTGTGGGCTGAGGCTATTAAGAGAAAAACGGGTAAAGAGATCACATTAGCTATGAAGCATATCTTAGACCAAATGAATGTTCCACCTAAAAATCTTCAAACTGACAACGGTACGGAATTTTATAATAAGAATTTTCAAGAGCTCATGAAAAAGTATGGTATTAACCATTACAGTACATTCTCCAATTTAAAAGCAAGTATAGCAGAACGAGTAATTCGTACTCTAAAAACTATGCTATGGAAACAGTTTAGCATGCAAGAATCTTACAAATGGTTAACGACTCTACCTAATATCGTCAACAAATATAATGATACAAGACATTCCACTACAGGTGCCATTCCCAGTAAAATAAATGAGAAAAATGCTAAGTATATTATTGCATATAAACACCTAAAAACTATTGATCCAAGACCGTCAAATTTCAAAGAAGGAGATTTTGTTCGAATTAGCAAGTATCGACATGTCTTTAAGAAGGGATACTCTCCAAATTGGACTGCCGAAGTTTTCAAAATAAAGAAGGTGAAACTTACTAATCCAACAACTTACATGCTGGAAGATGATAAGAACGAAGAAATACAAGGAGGATTTTACAGGGAGGAATTGCAAAAAGTTAAATATCCCGATGTGTATTTAATAGAGAGGGTTTTGAAACGAAAAGGTGATCGGCTATTAGTAAAATGGCTTGGGATGGATTCTCAATCATGGATAAATAAAAATAGCATTGTTTAAATTTATCATTTTTATTGCTCAATAAAATTATATAAACTGAAATATCAACAATTTATTTACATATTTTAATCAACCATACTCTTAATTTTTTCATAAACCTTACATCTATGTTTTATATCTAATATTGGATCTATAATTTTGGAAATTTCAATAATTCGTCGCATAAACCGTAGTCGGTCACATGCGGCAATGATCCATGATGATCCTTGTCTCGCTTGTTGATATGCATATTTCCAAGTTACTAATAAATGAATTTTGTTTCTTGTTTCATCAAAATGAATAGTTTTCTTTACTTCTATTGTATGCTGCCTATTCTTCATATTTCTCAGATATCCTACACCACGTCATGTCTCTAATTATCTCTAATTGGTTTTGTGTTCAATATTTATTTCATAGCTGTAAATCTTCATCTTTAAGTAACTGACGATATCTATATATTAATTCTAATGCGATAGCGTATGTCTCGTTATTTAAATGTTTTATTGGTTCTATTATATTCAAAGCTGTAGTTACTGGATTGGTGGAATCTTTTATTCCCATTTGTAAAATTTTTAATGAACTAGCAAATTGTAAATTTTTCAAGTCTGTTAATCTATTTTCAATGAGTGGTAACATTTTCCATAACATTGAAGTAGTATCAGCTCTTAGGTAAATACAAGAATCACCCTTATAAATTTTTACAACATTCCCGAATGATAATCGTTTAAATATCAAATCAAATTCACCCATATCTAACGGTTCCATATTCTTGTTGTTGTTGTTGTTGTTGTTTGTTGATCTAAATAAAAAGTTATCGATATCATTTCTACACGATAAAAAAATGTTCCATTCCTGCGGACTGAATATAAAATAGGTATTTTTGGTTCCAAATATTCCGACACATGGATTGTAATTTAAATGAGGTGATAAACCAGCTTTTACATATTTTGTTTTATATGTATTTAGAGACAATTGACGTTCTCCCAAAAATACGTCATTATCTTGCAATTGATAAAAATTCATATATGTAGTTTTTGTGAGTGATTCTAATACTATTACTACTACTACAACATACTATCGCTATTAGAATAATTTAAAGATATTTTCTCGTAGAAAAATATCTGAAAAAAAAGTATCTCATTTATTCTAAAAATTACATCATGCTCTCGAGAAATGGAAAAATTGTATCACCCCACTCTAAAATAAAGATTATAAGCGTTAGAAAATCGTTGAATCTAAACGTATATTGATAAACTTCAAAAGTGAATGCATTTTAAAATAAAACTATGTATATTCAACAGCAGCAGCAGCAGCAGCAGCACTATCACCTAGAAGATTGTATTTGTCCAATGAAGGACCATTGGCTATACAAGCGACGATTATATCAGTTTGACGAAGAAGAACTTGAGAAGTTTCCATTGGATTATTTGATTCAAAAAGCACAACCACTTGAGTTATTGTATGCTTGGTATAAATTACCAAGAGCATATCGAGACAATTTTGATTTACAAATCCAACTGCCTTGTTTTATACATTACAATCGTCCTGACTGGCAAAGTCACATCGATGGACCACCATCATCACAGTCAAAATGTCATTTATGTACCTTAGCTATTGAACAAATACATGTTTGATGTAAATAAAATCTGTTTAATATACTATGTTTTTTATTACATAAAATATTCGATATAAGAGGTTCCATTACCAATTTTATATTCGTTTATAGCTACCTCCAATAATAGAATTTTTTGTAGCGCCCAACCGCTTGATTCTTCCGAAAATTCTGACAGTTTATTTAAAATATAATCTGTTACATGTTCTTGAAACCAAATAGCTAAATCAGTTGTTTGATCTAAAACTGCATTAGGTGTCACAAAATACTTTTGATCAATTACTTCTTGATCACCTGACGTTTTAACAAAATCTGCCCACAGTGTAGTATTAATTTTTGCAATTAACTTCTTTTTAATAATTTTGAGAATTTTTATTTTAAAGAGATCAAAAGCATCTGATAAAAATTCTTTTATTTCTTTATGATTCACATTTATAATCACTGCTGTCTGAACTCTAGTATTGAAGCAAGAAATTATATTTTTATTAAACATTTTAATCGTTTCAATTGACCAATTTTTGTTAATATTTTACGTTTTTGACCAACCTTTAAATGATATTTTTTCAATGATATGTTACATTTCTTAATATGTTCATTAATTAATTTTATCGATTTATTTTCAGCAGAGTTCACTCTAATTAACTTAATAGATTCATCAATTTTAGATAATGTACCGTGGTATTTGTCCATAATATTATATCATAACTATTTATAAAAATATAACTCACCAATAATTAGATTTCAGCAATTTCAAATGATGCTGCTGGATTCGATTTTCCAATGTCCACCGCTCCTCTAAATATTAAAGCGTACTTCCCCTCTCCAAAATATTTGATAAAAGGTTTATTCGTTTTTGTCACTCTCTGTGGAAGGAACGTTATTTCTTTCTCCAGTTCCAGCAGCACCGTTTCCCCAAATTTGCTCTGAACCAATTTTGCCGAAATTATTTTCTTGGGTTCCCCCAATATTAAATCACTTAATTTTGTAGTTGGTTTCGGGTCTCTTTCTAAAAGTGAGGGAGAATTTATTGCTTTTAGATCCATTTTACTAAAAATAATAATACTATAATTAAACGGTATAACACATTACTAATTTAAATTCCAAGTAAAATAAAAATAAATGGAAACGTCTTACGTGTTGTTTATTGAAGGTTGATGGTGCGATCGAAAACAAGAAACGAATGAAGAAAATCTTGAGCTTAAATACAAAATGAATCTAATTTTTCAAATTTTAAGATGTTACCTTCAAGAGAAACAATCTAATGACCTCGATAATAATAATTACATACTTACATGGGCGGGGATTGTTTCCTATACTTTACATAACGCATTCCATTATATCTATTCATTTCTAGAGGGTGGTCCTACTAAAATATGGGGATTCACCAGTGAGTGTTGAATAACTCAGCATTCATTAACCATTCGTATTTTTAATTAACATATTAAAATACTGTATTGCCTTTATATAGATTTATTTAAAAAAAATATTATTTAGAGTAATTGGTTTTTTATTTAAACACCTTGTATATACCATATTAATTATAATAATAGTGGAATTTTTTATTTTATTAAAGTTTATAAAGGCTTTTCAAACGATACGTCGTTTTAAACATTCTGTTTATTCATCAACCTTTATGTGAAGATTCAAATTAAAACAAAGATAGATACTATTTCACATGTCATGAAAAAAAAACTAGATGGATATCAGACGCGAATGTTGATGGTTCGCGCCCAGACTCCGGTGAAAATGTTTTCAATTAAAAATTTAAATATTTGGGTAATTTAGAGAGTGGATTGTCCTAAACATTTGGGGTGGAGCAATGGGGGGTTCTAAATATTTGGGATGGATATTTAGGAGGTTGAATTTGGGGGTCCTAAACATTTGGCGGTGGGCCAATGGGGTCCAGGAGGGTATTGGAATTTGGGGTCTTAAATAATGATGATCTTAGGTGAGTGTAAATTTGGATAGTGGATTTGGGGGTCCTAGGAATTTGAGAATCCGGTGGGCATTGGGGGGATTAGATTTAAAGTATATACTAGACGTTAAGGCCTTTGAGACATCGCTTGATTTTTGTATATACTATGTATATATATATATATATATATATGTGTATATACTTAACGTTAAGGCCTTTCGTCGTTTGATTGGTTAACTTTTTATGGTCGTAGGGGCGTAGGGGGTAGAATTTTTTCATTGTTTCATGTATTAGACGTTAAGGCCTTTTTAACGAGACGTCGTTTGCTTTGATTGGTTAACTTTTAGTATGAGGGGTGCTGTATGGGGGATGAAAGGGGGTAGCTGGATTTTTTTCATTATTTTTTGTATACACTAGACGTTAAGGCCTTTCAAACGAGACGTCGTTTGCCGCGATTAGTTGCCGTCCGTCCGGTTGCCGGTGTGAACCCACCTTAAAAAATCCAATTTCGGAGTTTTTGAACCTTAGATTTTCTTATGGAGATTACCATGTTAAAAACTCGATATTGAGCCAGAACTGTCATAGCATAATTACTCAAACATAACATTTTATTAATTTTCCACATCAACCCTTTTTGTCTTTAATGTATAACGGACCTGCATTGTCTACACCTACAACTTCAAAAACTCCTCCTGGAGTTAATCTTTCTATAGGAAGGTTACCCATTTTAGGGGTTAACGTAGAGGTATTGAATCTGAAGCATTTTACGCAATTGTGCACGACCGACCTATCCAGGTTACGGCCCTGTAATGGCAAATACCTTTCTCTGATTGACGATAATAGATATTGAGGACCAGCATGCAATAATCGAATGTGTTCACTCTCAAATATAAGTTTCGTTAGTTTATTTTTTGAACACAAAACGACGGGATATTTCTTGTCAAACGAGAAATTAGAGTTTTTTGAACGCCCCCCTACTCGTATAATACCGCGTTCGTCAATAAATGGGTTTAAACGTTTTAGCCTGCCTTTAGCTACCGATGATTTCCTTTTTAATAAATCATATTCATTAGCTTTACTAATACAACTGTGGCATTTCCAATTTCCTTTAAGGTTAAAGGACCGGTTTGACGCAAATTCTTCTGAGAAGCTTTTATCATACAGTTATTTTTAAACCTGAATATATATGCGGTCTGACGAAAAAGCTTAGAAAAACTAGAATATTTATTCAAGGATATTTCAGCGTCAGTAGAAATTAATCCTCTTACGGGTGTAGTTGACCTGCGCTCGGGAAGAATTGTATTTTCTAACTTGTTTATTGGCCATTTATTTTCATCTTCACTCAGCCAATCTGGCCCAGACCACCATAGCGATGAATTTAAAATATCAAATGGGTAAACACCCCTGGATAACAAATCGGAAGGATTTTGACCTGAAGGTACATGGCGCTATTCAAAATTACCTGTAAGGGTTTGAATTTGTCCAACAAATATTTTTAATTAACTAGGTGGTGTTTTTAACCACCCTAGTACAATGGTCGAGTCTGTCCAAAATACACATTTTTTAAATTGTGAGTGAAATGATTTTAGAACTTTGTTAGCTAAGACAGCTAACACTAAAGCACCGCAGAGCTCTAATTTCGGAATAGTAAGTGTCTTTAATGGCGCTACCTTGCTTTTCGCACATAATAACCTGGTAATTACTTCCCCGTTCGCGTTAGTACTTCTTAAATATATACCACCCCCGTAAGCGTCTTGGCTCGCGTCGCAAAATCCGTAAAACTCGACACTAAGTGGATTTTCACATAATACTCGACGAGGTATTTTTAAATCGCTTATCGCAATTAATTGTTCCTGGAATTTTAGTCACACCATTTCAATCTTTGGTGGAATATAATCGTCCCAAGACAATTTCTCAAGCCACAATTTTTGCATCCGAATTTTAACTATTATAATGCATGCGCTTAACAATCCCAAAGGATCGAAGATCTGCGCAATACGGCCTAAAATTGATCGTTTCGTAATCTTACCTTCAGGGTTAGCATTAACATTATATTTTAATACATCAGGGTCACATGACCAAATTAACCCGACAGTTTTTGTCTGATCCGATTCTCCAAAATCTAGGACCTTTAAATTCTCGGGTGATTCTACATTGTGTTCAAACAAACGGGGCTCATTGTAGGTCTATTTTCTAAGCTCGAAACCGCCGCCCTTCAGTACCTTGCAATTGTCTCACAAATGTGTAATGCGCCCTCAATCGTTTCATGACCGGCAAGGAGATCATCGACGTATATATTGAGACATATTATTTCGGCTATATCGGGAAAATATTCTTCACACTCATCCGCGAGTTGAAATAGACATCGAATAGCTGAAAAAGGTGCCGCCGCCTGCCCGTAAGTGACTGTCGCAAGATTGTATTTTTTAATTGGATCGTGTGAAGATTGTTTCCATAAAATTCTTTGAAGGTTGTGATGCTGCTAATCTACGAGTACCTGTCGATGCATTTTACTCATGTCTGATGAAATTGTATATCTATGCTTTCGAAATCTTAATAATAGACATTATATCGCTTTGTAGGGTAGCTCCGACCATTTGTAGGTTATTAAGCGAAATTTCCGACGTTGATAGTGCGGAGGCATCAAAAACCACGCGAAGTTTCGTTGAAAGGCTTGATTCTCGAATTACCCCATGATGTGGGGAGTAATATACAGGATGTTCATTTGAATCGGGTACCTCATACATGTGTCTTAATAATTGATACTCGCGCATGAATTCTATATATTTTTGTTTAAATGTTTCATTTTTATTGAATTTTCGCTCTAAAGCCCTTAGTTTTTTTTTCTGCTTGCTCGTTTGAGTTTCCTAGGATATCAGGGGACTTGCTTAATGGCAGCAAAACAATAAATTTTCCGTCTTCAGCGCGTTCATGAGTATTTTTGAAATGTGATTCGCACATAATTTCTTCTTGAGACATTGGAAGTTTATTATTGCATTCTTCAATTTCCCAAAAGCGGGCTAATTGATTTTGAATATCTAAGTTGCTACTTAAATTACAATTAACTTTTCCAGACTCGGAACCATTGTTAGGCACTGGCCCTGAAATTATCCAGCCTAAATGGGTATTCTGCAATATAGGCATATTCATGCCCAATTTTATCTGAGTTGGGCACAGCAACTCATAAAATAAATCGGCGCCTATCAATAATTGAATTTTATTTGGTTGGTTTGTTGTACGATGGGTCCGCCAGAGTAATATTATTAGGAATTTTTAATATTGAACTTTCAATTTTAACACTTGGAACATAATCCGTTATTTGAGATAAAATTAAACAACTTAATTTGGACGAAAATTTATCATGCATGGAACGAATAACTATGTCGCGTTTATGGCAAATATTCGTTAGTTGTTGGCCTAGACCGGAAACGCTTAGGTTTATTTTTTATTTTTCAAGTCTTAATTTATTGCTTAAATCGGCTGTAATAAAACTTGACTGTGAACCACAGTCTAAAATGGCTCGAACAGTATGAACTACATTATCAACACCGATTACTTCAACATAAGCGGTAGACAAAAGTATTGAATTCATTGGTTCTGAAATAGCGGATAAGTATTTCTCATTTGGAACATTGTTCGACGTTGTGGCCCGTGCCGCGTCTGGGGGCAAGTTTTCAACCTCATCAACATGAACTAAATGGCTACGTCGCCTTTTGCATTTTGTACATGAATAATTACATCTACAATATTTATTTATATGTCCTGCCTTGAAGCAGTTTACACATAATTTTAAATTTTTTATTTTTTCAAGACGTTCTGACGGTAACATGTTTAAGAACGTTTCACAATTATTAATATAGTGGTCACCGTTACACATTTTACAATTTATGTTGTTTGACAAAAAACGTTTTATCTGTGGTGATTATTATGATTACCAAAGCTTTTATTACATGAAACTGCGCGTGTATCTACTTGAATGAGCATTTGAATTTTGTTCATCGCGATTTCTTTCGCATTTCTCGACAAACTCCGCACGGCTGCATACAAAGGTGCGTAAGCTACTCCAAGTAGGAGCCTCTTTTTTCTCCTTAGTATCTTTTCCGCTACAGTGTGCCTCCCACTCTCGATATGTAACATTGTCTAGTTTTGACGCAACTAAATGTACAATTAAAGATTTTCTTTGTATATCAGCGGTTTGTATTTTATCCGAAGCTGCTAAATCGCGTGTATCCGTATTTACAAATTTCTTTAATTCAGAAAATGATTCCTTTTTTAGGCTATCTAATGAAAATAAAGAATTTATATGATTATGAATCAGTAAAGCCGTATTATTAAATTGGTTGCATAATGCATCCCATGCAGGTTCGTAATTTTCCGCTGATATTTTATAAGCACCTACAATTTCCGAGGCTTCACCGTATAATAATTGTTTTAAATAATGAAATTTGTCAATATTACTTAATTCTGTATCAGCGTGTATTAGGCTTATAAATGTGTCGCGAAACTCCAACCATGTTTCGTAGTCACCGCTGAACATTAGGACTGAAATCGTTGGTAATTTGAGTGACCTACGCGGTCTAAAAACTTCGCCAGAATGTACTGAGTTTTGACCATCTAAAATGACTGAATTATAAATTATTGTATGTTCTTTTTTATGAAATTTCGAGAGAACGCTATTTGCTTTACCAAGAAGTTTATAAAATGTATTTTCAAAATGTTCTCGTTCAATATACTGCGCATTTACTCGAGTTTCTTCAACCGATAATTCGATTGAAATTTGAATCTCGTCGAATTCTTGCATAATTTTTTCATATCTAACAAGCCTGGCCTCTAACTCTAGAAAATCATCATTCGAAATGTTATCGTTATTGATAGGAAACAAATTAAAGTATTTTTCAAAATTAGTAATTTTTGCCTTTATGGCACCTCGTTTTCTGATTAAATTATTTAATTCAGTTGTTTCCGAATCAGTCATACAGTTTTCGTATTATAGCCAAAATATACCAGTAAGAAATGTTCACCCGCGTATCCAAACAAATGTAATACTAAAATGCAAAATGGAATAAACTCACCGGCTATGGCGTTGATCTTTGCTTATGGTACAAACAATAAATTCAAGATTTTATTTTATTTTACTGTTTCACATCCGGCTCGCAGGACGAATTGTTGACTTATTTTAAAAATGGACTGTATTCTCGGTTTATTTGCTTTTATTTTAAATAATATTGTGTTAACATTTTGAAAGATAATAATACGATTTTTCACAAGCATGACATTGACACACTGTCATATAGGGCAGGAGCGACTATTTGTAGTTAAGATTTGACTTAAAGTTCGCAACAGTTAGGAAAATGGAGTTTTCAATAGACCGGTAGCCCATGACACATGTAGGCTTCATTATTTCGAATGAAAGCCGTTTTCAGGTTTTTCTCAGGCGTTCCTTAAATATCTTCCCCAATACTACGATGTCGTCGAAATGGACCAGACATGTTTTCCAAGATAACCCTTTCAAGACATTTTCCATGAGTCTTTCAAATGTCGCGGGCGCATTACAGAGTCCGAATGGCAGTTTTCTCTTTGTCTTCTTGGTTCATCTCTACTTGCCAATAACCGGACTTCAGGTCCAAGGTGGAAAACAGTTTGCTGCCGGCCAAAGTGTCTAGCGTATCGTCGATTCGAGGCAGATGATAGCTGTTTTTCTTCGTCACGTTGTTTAGTTGACGATACTTTACGCAGAATCTGGTAGTTCCATCCTTTTTCTTGACGAGCACTACTGGAGATTCCCAAGGGCTAGTGGATGGTTCTATTACTTTCTCTTCCTCCATCTCTTGAATAATTCTTTCAGCTTCCTCTCTCTTCGCTCTTGGTAGTCTTCGAGCTGATTGTCTAATTGGCTTGGCATTACCAGTATCGATTTTGTGTTTGACGGCTGATGTTCTACCAGTCTTCCCTCCTTTTGGTACGAATAGGTCTCGATACTGCAAGAGAAATTCTCTCATTTTGCTTTTTTCAGCTCGATTCAAGGATTGGCTGGCTATTGACAACATCTGTTCGAATCTGTCATTAGAATTGTGAGTTATCGTTGTTTGACGAACTATGGATGTCACTGGTACGCAGGATCCAATTCTGGTTGACTTCTTAATGGTAATTGGGTAATCGTTAACGTTTGAGCGCTGTGTCACTCGGTAAAATTAGCAGCAAACTGAATTTGATCAAACCATCAAACTGGTTCATAAAATATGAACTTGCCCCTGAAAGCCCTTATGATTTTAAAAATTATATGCGAATGGATGCAGTAACATTTGATCTCCTACTTAGTTTATTAGAACCATCAATTGTCAAAGAAGACACAGTAATAAGGCAGGCAATTTTTGCAACAGATCGGTAAGCTTAATATTGAAATAGTATATTATGCAATGAGCACAAAATGATGCCCATTTTGTTGCGAGTTGCATACTATACTTTTTCTATGACAACATATCATAACATAACATCATAACATACGATTTTGTCTTTTGATCTACCTTCCATTCCAAAAAAACGTTATAAGCGCGTTGATACATACTCTCCGACGTTTCCGGTAATAAATTCAGTGTTGTTACCTTCGCTGCTTCTATTATGTTCGGAGGTGTCAAAACTAAGTCAATATCACTATCAGTTTCCATTTTAATTAATAGTTTTTATAGAAAACAACTATGAAATTACTCGTTACCTACTAAAACTTTGACAGAAACGATCTGCTGACATTTCATCAATTTGTCGCTGGACGTCATAATTTGACAAGCCGTAGTCGTCGTGATTTTAGAGTGAACCTAGACCTAGCACGAAATATTCCATTTCGCATTTGTTGCTTAGCAACTTGCCTAGCAACCGATGCAAAAATGAAATTCTGTACAAAATGTGCTTGTTTATGATTGAAGTTACGGTTATAAAATGAACATTTATCGAGATTGTCGTAGAAAAAATACTTTTGCTGATTGAAAATAGGGTTGCTATTTTATTGTTTGAGATTGTTTCAGCCTAATTGATACTTTACTTCCACATCATACGTTAAGTATAATTATAAAAGAAGTTCTGATGGTTATAGTTGAGGTTTCACAAGAAACATACTTAAAGGTGGGTAGAAAAACAACAAATAAGTTGAAGTAAAATATATATTTGAACAAAATTTATTTTAAATAAATATGTTCTAGAAACCATCATCTATTTCTTGGTGCTCCAACAATATTCTCAGCATCGCTCTATTGCATTTTTTCTTTAGTTGCTCATTATTGAAGGCATCCAATTCCCCTGTTAAGAAAATTAAGTTATAAATAACATTTTAGAGACTACAAAATATTGTAAATTACCAGCCAAAAATTGAGCAAATTGTAGAGAAGTGCTGGTAGTGGAACCCTCCTCATTCCCAACAATTTTTTGTAAAGATTCCCCAATTATCTTCAATGTCTCACTTTCTTTATTCATGGCCTCCTTTTCTTTCTTCTTCTCTTTCTTCTCACACGGCTCTTCTGATGAGGATGAGGTGGATGCCCTTGATGTTGATGACCCAAGTAAATGGGTTGAAGGTGTTACACAAACTTGGGTAGACTCTGGATCTTGTGTAGAATCTGGATCCTGTTCCTAAAAAAAATAATTTCATGTGGTCGTTTTCAGGTACCAAATGCTCCTGAAGAACGGGCTAATGTGGCAAGCGATTATGAAAAATTGTGGAATTTTCCCTACTGCGTTGGGGCAATGGATGGGAAGCACATTACTTTCCGTCCATTCAAAAGGGACGGTTTATTTTATAGAAACTATAAAAATACAGACAGCATAGTTCTGATGGCTGTAGTAGATGCCAATTATAAATTTATCATGGTGGACATTGGAACAAATGGTAGGATTAGCGATGGTGGTGTTTTTGCAAGAAGTCCAATTTGCACATCATTTGAACACAATAAATTGAATTTGCCCACAGCAGTGCCTCTTCCTGGCCGAGAAATGAATGTGCCATATGTTTTAGTTGCAGATGAAGCATTTCAACTTAAAGATTATATAATGAAACCCTATCGTTTTCATGGTTTAACAAATGAACAAAAAATATATAATTATAGGGTAAGCCGTGCAAGACGCATAGTAGAAAGTGCTTTTGGTATTTTATCCAACAGATTCGAGATATTTTTGAAGCACTTGAATGTGTCTGTTGAAGAGGTGCAATTGATAACCCATGCTTCAGTTATTTTGCACAATTTCTTAGCGACAAAATGTAATAAGTATGCTGATGGATCTGATATTTATTTGGAATTAAATTTAACAAGTATTCCCAGACAAACTTATGGTAACCGAAACACTGCAAGAGCACGGGCTATTCGAGAAGAATTCCAAGTTTACTTTGATACAAATGGAGCTGTTGAATGGCAACAAGAAAGTGTGAATAGACACAATTTGTAAAAGGTGAGTGTGAACATGTTTATTTGGAAATGGGTATCATAACCAACTGGATAGTATATTTTAAGTTCTCTGTATAATATTTGTTAAAGTTTATATTTTTTTACCATTATTCTAATTTGTATAAGTATAATTAGGTACTGCTCATTGTTATAGGATTTGTTTGTTTTCATGTATAATTAATTATATATTTTTAATTTTAAAATATATTCCAATACTACAGTTGTAAATCAGCTACTTTTCCACATATACAATACATTCATGATGAAATAAAACACATTAAATTGTTTTATCTCATCATTTAGTATGGATCTTCATCAAGTAAAAGCCTCATCTATTCAATATACATTCATCCCTATCTGATATCCCCATTCTTCTTTAATATACTGGAATTACATAATGGAAGCTTCTCCTTCTGCAAATAGTGCCAGTGTTAAGGAACATCTTTTGCCAAAATTGGTGAATCATGAGTTAAAAGAAACGTGTTCATTGAGTTTTCGAGGACTTGCTACGGCTTGTCCAAGATTTCAACACTCTGTGCATTGCCCTGTTACATAGGAGGGTGATGGGTTCAGCTACCTATCGGGAGCGTCCCCAGGTTGCGGATAGGGGAGGCCAGGGACGTCATGCAAATGAAAGAACTGGTCTGTTGGTGAATAAGGGAGGATGAGGGCTATAAACGCCCAACATTGCCAACCGAATACCCAATCGCTGACAAGCTCGTGACGCATATCGCAAACTACATAGCAGAGCAACTACCCCCTTACTAGGGTAAGGCCTGTGAGGGGCATGCCGAACTATGTGGATCGGGGGGCTTGGCTTGATTGCCTGGCCTGCGTGGATGAGGACCACTATAATAACCTCCCAAATCTTAAAGTTAATTGGTCGCTGAAGGGATGGATGGCCGTGGGTTATTCGGCCACGAGACCACTAACCTCGGGGCACCAGGCGCACCCCGTTGCATTTAGCATTGTACTTGCATAAGGAGCTCTGCAGGTACTGACCTCCTTTCTCCTATACTCGTGGGAACAAATATGGACCAAGAGAAACCAATACCTATTACGGAGCCTATAGAGACTCCTTGTAAAAGGGATTTGGAAGATCCGGCAGCAATGGAGACAGAAGTGTCTCCAACGCAGCCAGATACTTCTGGAGCCCAAGAGCAAACCATGCCACCAGGAGACGTTATAGCGAATCCTGTGGCAAGAAAAGCTTCGTTCGGGAAACTTTCAGGTGCCCAGCGTAATAAGCTGAAAAAAAATGAGGGAACGAGGAATTGACACCAAAAATGTGGTGTTGCCGACTCCCTCAACATCAAAACAGGGTGTAAACCAGCAGACAAAGGGCGTTAAGCGAACTGTGTCAGCCAGGAGCACTCCTGAGGTGAATAAAGATAAGAGGGCCAAACGTACCACTGGTACCGGTATTAAAACTGGTATTAAATACAGCGTGGCCCTCAAAGGGATCAAGGCAGCTGTGGTCCCAAAAAACTTCCCAGAGACAGTTGTCTCTAAAGATCAGGTGGGGTCTATCAAAGAGAACCTAACTGACATGATCGACGAGGTGCAGAAGGCGCCTAGGTTTGAAGCCAGTCGATACATGGACGGCTACTACGGGCTAATCTGTGACAATGAGGAGTCCTTCATTATAACGAGGGACTATTTGTCACAAAAAACCAACTGGAAGCTCATCAAGAGTGATGAACTTCCAAAGCAGCAACGAGTCCTCGCCCTACTTCCCGAGACTAAAAAAGAGGATCTGAAAGTGGGGTTGAGGAGGCTCGAGAAACAGAATCCAGGGCTGAAGGTTGATCGCTGGATGATCCTTGGCTCCAAGTCATCCGACAGGGGACTGCATGTGAGTCTCCGGATTGACGAGGAGTCCATGAAAGGACTGGTGCGGGCTCAATGGAGACCGTACTATCTATTCCAGCGGGCCAGTTTTAAAACCCTGGAAAACTCAACCGAGGAGGAAACAGGGACTGATCGAGAACCTTTACCATCAACCTCTAAGGACCTTCAAGGTGCTACAAGTTATCTTGCAGCACAAAAAGACAGCCACCGCTGTTCTACAACAAAGAGTGGTGGCTGAAAACATAGACATCGTTCTAATTCAAGAACCTTGGATAAACAAAGGTAAGATACTGGGGCTTAATATTAGGGGAATGGGACTGATAATGGGAACTGATCGTACTAAAATAAGAACTTGTATTTGCTATAGATCCGAATACAACTTGATGCCGATTATGGAACTATGCACGGGTGACATGGTGGCAGCAAAGATTATACTCGAAAAAGATGGGGTAGTACTAGAGACAATAATAGTGTCTCTGTATCTTCCCATCGATTCAGAAGAACCACTACCGGGGACTAACATGGAGAACCTGATGGAATACTCAAAGAGACATAATCTGGATGTCATTGTAGGGGCTGATACCAACGCACACCATAGCAGTTGGGGCAGCAAAGACAACAACACCAGAGGTAAGAAACTATTTGACTATCTATGTACTACTGAACTTGATATTGCGAATGTGGGTAATACGCCTACATTTAGAACATCGAGGGGGGAATCATTGATAGATGTAACTCTTTGCACTTTACGTGTCAGGGAGATGATTCGCAAGTGGAATGTATCGGATGAACCATAAAGAGGACCTGCTTTCTAAAATCCGTTCACACTCAGGCAGACCAAAAACTGCTGAGGATTTAGAGGGAGCAGCCGTATGGCTGCAACAGTGTACACTGACCTCTTATCATAACAACTGTCCGATAAAGGAGAGTCGCTCTTCTAGACAAGCCGTCTGGTGGAATAAAGAGCTGACATCGCCAAGGAAAGAAACAAGACGCTTTTTCAACAAAGCGAAAAAAACGGGTAACTGGGAAGCGTATAAGGCTAAACTAGGTACATACAATAAAAAAATAAAAGAATCCAAGGAGAAGTCCCGGAGAGAATTCTGTGAGGACATGCAAGGTGTCCCTGACAGCGTCAGAATCAACAGGATTCTCAAAAGGGAAACTTGGCTCTATTCAGTTGCCGAGCGGAAAGTTTTCAAAAACTGAGGCAGAGGCTCTAGAGCATCTCCTCAGTGTGCACTTTCCAGGTTCGGTAAAGATAGAGTCAAGCACTGACAACAGGCCTGTTACCAAAACAAAGGCAACCAAAGAGGACTGGGAACTCACGAATAAGATATTCAGACCCCATCTTATCAGATGGGCCGTGAACTCATTTGACCCCCACAAAACTCCAGGACCAGATGGCATATTCCCCAAGCTTCTGCAAGAGGGACTAGACATCATAATGGGTCCTTTAGCTCTGATACTTCGAAGCAGCCATGCTCTAGGGTATATACTAATTGCAAGGAGAGAGTCAAAGGTGGTGTTTATTCCTAAACCAGGAAAAGAAACGTACACCCAGGCTAAATCCTACCGACCAATCAGTCTGACATCATTCATGGTGAAAACCATGGAAAAAGTCTTACAAATGTATTTACAAGAAGGAGCGCTTAAGAGCATCCCTTTACATAGACTACAATGGGCTTATCAAGCAGGGAAATCAGGTGAAGCTGCCCTGCATAATTTGGTCTCAGGTCTCGAAAGGAGCCTGAATCATAAGGAAGTAGCCCTTGCAGCATTTCTAGACATCGAAGGTGCTTTTGACAACACATCGATGTCATCAATTAACAGATCCCTTAAAAACAGAGGGATCAACAGTGCCACATGCAAATGGATAGGATCCATGCTTGAGCATAGGAGAATAACAGCTCATATG
Organism: Lochmaea crataegi; assembly: GCA_947563755.1. Classification (NCBI taxonomy): domain Eukaryota; kingdom Metazoa; phylum Arthropoda; class Insecta; order Coleoptera; family Chrysomelidae; genus Lochmaea; species Lochmaea crataegi. Next base: position 78,914,046 of record OX387422.1, on the reverse strand, counting down.
CATGATAAAACATACACTGTTAGGACAACTAAAGGATGTCCTCAAGGTGGAGTACTTTCACCACTTTTGTGGAACCTAGTTGTGGATGACTTGATCTGTAGGTTGAATGATCAAGGCATATGGACGCAGGGCTTTGCGGACGACATAGTGATTGTCACCAATGGGAAATTCCCGGAGGTGGTTATGAATGTCCTACAGGAAGCACTGCGAATTGTGGAGGAACAGAGGACCTTTCAGTTAATCCAAAAAAAAACCAAACTAGTTGCTTTTACGAATAGAAGAGTTCTCCCACAGGGTAGAGTACTGTTGTTCGGAGAAGAACTAGAAATATCCAAAGAAGTCAAATATCTGGGAGTGACCCTAGATTCCAAACTGAATTGGAAGGCACACCTGGAAAAAATTACTACCAGGGCGACTAGGCTTTTCTGGCAATGCAGAAGAGTTATGGGCAAAACCTGGGGAATACGACCTGAGGTGGTTTACTGGCTCTACACAACTGTGATAAGGCCAACGTTCAACTATGGAACAATAGTCTGGTGGAGGACAGAAGTGTCCTCTGCAGTTAATATGTTAACTGCAATCCAAAGACAAGCGCTTCTTGGTATTACCGGGGCAATGAACAGCACGGGGACGGCATCAATGGAAGCCCTTATTGGACTTCCTCCTCTAGAACTTTTTATAAGGGCGGAGGCAATGATGGCAATTCTTAGGCTGAAATCGGGAAACTTATGGTCCCCGAACAATGTTCGAGAAGGACACACTGATACAACTGGGACATTACTAGACGAACCCATATTTCACATAAGTTTTGATAGCATGACACCAGAGAATATATTCACTGAGCGAGTGAATATCATCATCCCATCTAGGGAACAGGTGATGCACCCAGGTAATTCTGGAGAAATGATCTGGTTCACCGATGGCTCCAAAACAAACCATGGCACTGGGGCTGGTATAAAATGACCTAGAAAGAGAATGTTCTTTAGCCTTGGTCGATATACGACTGTGTTTCAAGCAGAGACGATTGCCGCTATAGCCTGTATTGATGAAAACATCAGAAGAGGATATATCGGACAAAAAATTGAAATATTCACTGACAGCCAGGCTCTGCTTAAGGCTATCAGTAATCCTACAACTAGGTCTAGACTGGTGAAAAACTGCAAAGAATCCCTCAACAGGCTGGCAAGAGACAACAAAGTGTCTCTAATATGGGTGCCGGCACATGAGGGTATTGCAGGTAATGAAATGGCGGACCAGTTAGCTAAAGAAGGCTCTAAAGGAGACTTCATAGGTCCGGAACCGTTTTGTGGAATCAAAAAAGATTGCATAAGAGGGGAAATCGGGAACTGGCTAGATAGGGAACACCAATTCAAATGGAGGGTGACACGAGGGCACCTTCATACAAAGAGTTTACTGAACAACGTAGACAAGGAACTCTCAACCAGGCTACTGAAACTGGGTAAGAGACATTTGAAGACAGTTACCGACCTGGTGACTGGACACTGCACCTTGAGGAAACATCTGTACAATATGGGCAAAGTTAGTGAACCTATGTGCAGAAAATGTGAACTTGATAATGAAACACCTACTCACATACTCTGCTTCTGCGAGGACTTACAAGAACTTAGACGGAAGCACTTTGGAGAGGAAGTTATACAACCATCACAACTACTGAAAATCCCTCCAGTCAAACTAGTGACCTTTATAGAAGACACGAAGCTACTGGAATGGAAGTAGATAACATGGGTAATGGTACAAAGATTCAGATCAAGTGCCTGGGCTGATGAGCACAACCCAATTTATGAATGAATGAGTTAAAAGAAAATATAACTATAACATGTTTTTCTGAACCATCGTGCATTTTCATACTAAAAATAAATAAAACATACCGAAACTTCAGTTAATTGAGAATAATCCTCCAGAATAATGTTTTCACAAGAGGCTGCTGCAATTTCTCCCACATTTGAAACTCCTTTTCGACTTTTAAAGTGTGTAGAAAAAGACATTTTTGGCACATATTCGTTATATCCAGATCCACTAGCCGAAGTCTTGAGGTCGCGCAGTTCTTTGCTGAACTGCGTTCGCAGGCTATTTATTTTGGTACTGACCTCTTTTACTGTAAATAATTATTATATATAAAAAAACATGTAATTGACTCTAAAATTTATTTTAAAAAAGTAATTACCTGTTGTGACGGGACGAACCACCTGTAAGTCCCTCCAAAGCAGTTACCCTTGCCGACTTCTTGTGGTACAAAGAATCGCTTACATTATATAAAACTTCAAAGGACCGATATAAATCTATTAATAATGAGGTAGCACTAGTTGTCTAGGCCATATTGTCCACTACACAAACTAAACACTAAAATATACGTATGAAATCAAAACAACTAACAAAGAAAAAGTCTGCAATCGTAAGCACGTGGTCGGAAAGTTTGCAAGTAAAAAATAAAGTAATAAATCAAATAATTACTAGGTTAGGTTTGAATCACAAATCACGTTTGAATCATTAGTTGATCTGTTGCAGATCTGTGGTTTTAAATGTTTGAATTTCCAAGTAGTTGTTTATTTGGACGTATTTTCTGGAGTGGATTTGTGGTGACCAATGAAAACGCTAGTTTCATCAATCTGGTTTGATACGAACAGGAGCGCTCCTAAATCCATCAAACTAGTTTGTTGTACTTTGACCCCTCAGTTTTACCCAATTTCAAACTGATGACGTCATTTTACAGTTTGATCAAACTAGTTGACAGCCAAACTGGAGCTAATTTGATGCTAATTTGATCGTGTGACACATAGCTGGCACGTACTGGGATCTGCTTCGCTGACGTAACCAATCCTTTTCCAATCAGTAATCTACCAACCTCTTCGTCGTGGTTCCATGGTTCCATCATGACCGGTGTACCTTCCTCCATGATTCCCTGTAGCCGCGCTGCTATCATGGTTTCGCTTCGTGCAAGTAGAACGATATCTTCCTGTACAGCTGCCAACACCGTGCTGCCTTCATATGGATGGACGAATACCTCTTCGGAACCCACTTCAATGGTTCTGTTTCTGAAGTCTAACTGGAAACCATGTAGATTCATTACGCCCATTCCCAGAATCACTTCTTCTTCGATGTCAGCTACGATTACCGTATGCGTGAACTTTTCTCCACCAATTAACAATTGGATTTGTGTATCTCCGTGAACATTGGCACCCTCACCTGTTGCGGTCCGGAGACGCAACCTCGTGTAATGTAATGTTTTTGTTATTTATTCAAATAGTTTTTACTTGTGGGATAAAATTATACACACTACTATGGCTAATTACTATTTATTTATTTAAAAAAACACACACAGTATTAAACTTAATTTATATATACACACTCTACTTAATATCTACTAATTTATTTATACTCGGTATAATAGTTTTAATTTATTTTTACCACTTGAATATTACACTATTTATCTTCACTATTTCATTCACTGTCCGATTACTAAGAACTGCTGTGAATTAGCTCTTTACTGTCCGTTTCACTAATTGTCAACTCACTCAAAAACCCGCGTATATTGACTTTATCAACTCTCGAGAATTCTAGTATTTTCCGCGCTCGACCTATGCGTCAGCGAAACGATTTGTCTGGAATGTTCTCGAACAGGCGGGGGGCGCAATCGCCAAAATTTATAGTAATCTAAGGTGTTTCGTTGCAGGCTGTACGGGCTCTACGACGGTGCTTCCCCAGTGGTCACCCATCCGAGTACTAACCTCGCTCGACTTTGCTTGACTGTAATTATCGTATCAGAAGCGTTATAGCCGAGAGGCAGGGCCGGATTTGAGTTGGTGACCTCGCAACAATAATATGGAGATAGTTGGTCAAACGCCGTAGAATTCCCATATGACAACCCTCCTTTCCCCACTAACAGTAAAGTGTTTAAGGAAGTGGTGGTGTCTAGCGGAAGCTAGACGAAGTTCGCAGATTTTCAAATTTGCTATCATGAATCGAAATACGGTGGAAGCAGAAAAATAAACAGACAAGTTATATTACGAGGGTAATTAGAAAGGATGTTGCCAAAAATATGAAATAGAAAAAACAAGTTAATTTCAGAAATGGAGATTGATGCGAGAATATTGTTGAAAAAGGTGAATATGGAGTGCGGAATATCTGATCCATAATTTATACAGATTATTACCATTTAACTTGAAAACGGCAACAGTATGTTCACCTAAGCCGTTGAGTGATAAATATCACTTAACGCCTAAACTAAACATTCTCAATAAAAAAGATTTTTTTTGTGGTAAAAGTACTGTCGTTACATCTTAGAAATAACTGGTTTTGAAGAATTGACAATTTTGATTGTTTTTTAGGATTTTTATTGTTAGATGCTTTGGAAGTTGTCCAATATTTAAATAAAGTGTTACAATATTGATATATTTGTATTCCTATCAATTATTCCAATATATAATTACCGTGGCCTTCACAATGTTTTTATTATTAGATTGAAACTAAATACTTGTAAAGATCGTACATTCTTTTTTACCTAAATTGGTACTAAATGGTACCTAAATTTCATCTAGATGACTTTTTTTGAGAAAATCGTGCAAAAAAAGTCATCAAAAAATTCATTATTCAAGGAATATAATGATAGCCAATGCGGGTGGTGGTGAGTTAGAGAAATATTAACGTTGGAATGATTTTGAAAAAGTCACCAAATTCTACATATTCTTAAGGCATGTTTATGAATTTTTTTATTTTTTCCTTATTATTGCCAAAAATATTCATTAAAACGTGTTTGACATTTGTCGACTTGTGATTTTCCTTAAAAAAAGACAAAACATGTCGATATTGGATGATGGGTTTGAACCCTTTAGGCGTTATATTTAAAAATGAAAAAATATTGTGAGTCGAGATGGCGAGTAGGTATTGGACCAAAAAAAATTACACGCTCACCCCGTACTATAAGGATGGGAAAGGGGTGAGTTTGGAAAATATTGGGGTTGCGGTGATTTTAAGTACGTCATCAAATTCTACATCACTTTAAAGGTGTGTTCACCAATTTTCATATTTTTTTCTTTATTATTGCCAAAGATACGCCACATGTACTTTCCTTTGTTCACATCATTATAGTAGTTTTCCGCTTATTCTGTAGGTTACAGAATGGAAATAAACAACGTTTGGAAAGTTCTACAAAATATAACAATTTTTCAATGTCACACTTTTCTTTAATAAGATTTTCATTATTTTGCTTTATTCAAACTATATTCACATATACTATATTGATTTTAATTTAGTCAATATTTTTAGTTTTGATATGCCTGAATATTCGGAGGGTTTTATTTCCACCCAAATCGTATGTTGTAATAGACTGTAATTGTCCAAATGTCCTTTCACTTTATTTTATTCCATTCTTACTTTGATTTGTTTTTAAATTTTTCTGTCTTTCAATTCAATTTTTTTTAAATTAATTCCATTTATTTTTATCTGGTTTTTACTTTGATTATTTAAAAATTTTCTGACTTTTTATAATAATCTCCAAAATTTTTTTATTATATTTGTTCATATCGCAACGCCCCTCATTTTTTATATAACTCTTCTTTTCAAATTTAAATTTTTCAATTGGTTTATCCTAAATTTTGACATGCGTTAACATCTGGAATTGACTTTATCTTCTTTTTTGAATAATTGACAAAAACCTTCGTCATCCATATCTATACAATTCTTGTGTTATTTAAATAATTGACAAGAAACTTCATCATCTGTCATATCTATACCATTCCCTTGAAATGAATGTTCTTAAAATTCCAACTTTTGAAAAACCCTGTATGAAAATTTTGCAAATCTCAGAACATTCCTTTCATTACATTTTATTATAATCCTCCATACCTCATATTAACTTTAACTATCATCTTTGACTACATATCTTTCAAAATAATTCAATAAGATACTTTTTGAAACTCTAATAACTTCAATTATAACTTTTTTTACACACAATAACAAACCAAATGAAATAATAACATGAACCATTTTAAACAAACTATCTTGAAATAAACCACTTCAAATAAATTAACTTGAAATAAACCAATTTTAAATAAACTATTTTGAAATAAACCAATAAATTCCTCACTTTTCTATTGAATTTTTATCTTTTTAATATATTTTGGACTCCTCAAATTTAAATATGTTTTCAAGATTGAAAATCCCTCGAATTTTATCTGTATTTGGATATTTCAATAAATAACTATTGACACCATTTTCATTTTCTATTATATAAGGACCTTCCAATGGTAATCTCATATTTGCACACTTTCGCTCAATATCACTATTTGTTTTTAATGCTTTAACAATAATTAATTATCCTTTTGTGAATCTCGTATGTTTTTTATTGTTTTATTTTGTTTATTAATATATTTTTCAGCTCTTTTTCTTTCATTCACCTTTCTCATCTCACTTTCATATTTCCCATTAACATCCACCATCCGTTCTCTATCAGGATACTTTCCTGTAAATATAAAATATGGACATTGTTGTGTAGTTAAATTTGGTACTTTATTTAAATAAACCCTTGTAATATTTTTGTTTCACTCTGTATGATTATATATGCATAATACTCTCAAAATTTTTCTTATTTCCCTCATATAACGTTCTGACATATTGCTTTAAGTATGTCTTATGGTAGGATATACTATTTTTACATTATTCTCTAATTCCCATTTTCTAAAAGTTTAATTTTGAAAATAACTGGCATTATCCACTACTATTGTTTTAGGAACCCCATATTATTTTGAATATTCGCCTAATTTTAATTTTACGGATCTACAATTAGTTCTATGACAAGGAAATATTCCTATAAATTTTGAAAATTGATCTGCTATTACTAGCATATGTTTCTTTCCTTCTCTACTGGTTTTTAGGTTTCTTCAAAAGTCCAAATACACTACTTCCAAACATTCACTTGGTACATTTTTGTTAATTAAATTTTATCCTTTATTTAATTGACATATTATACATTTCCTAGTTATGTCTTTCGCTATTATACAGTCCCTTTTACTAAAATAATTTTCCCTATATATCATCCATATTTTCCTAGCACCAATATAACCATGCTCTTGATGTTTCATAACGTTTCTAGTTAAATCCTCAGTAATTACATATAAATCCGTAGCATTGATCACCTTGTACCATATACCTTCTGTTTCTTCTTTTAACTTCTTTCGTTAACTTCTTTTGATCTTCATAAATTTCATTTTTGCTAAATATTCCTTTCTTCTTTTTAAACATATTAATTCCTATTCTAAACACTTTTAATCCCTTTGGTTTTCTTTCACCATCCATTCTAGTAATTGCATCTGCAACGACATTCATTCTTCCAGGTATATATTTCATCTCAAAATCATACTCGATCAGTAATAAAACCCATCTATTAATTCCATTACTAGCATATTTTGTATTTAAAATACTTAATAATGACTCATTATCTATTTCAATTGTGAATGTTTCCTAACACATAAAATCTAAATTTTGATATGCAAAATATTATACTGGCTAGTTCTAGTTCACTCACACTATAATTTTTTTTATGTTTCTTTGTAACTCTCGATATAAAACTAATAGGTACTTCAACATCTCCCTGTTTTTGACATAATACCCCCGAAATCTATTAATAGATGCATCCGTTTTAATTATAAATGGGAGATTGTAATTTGGATGAATTTTTTTTTTAATTTTCATTTTTTCTTCTAAATTCAAAAGATATGCATATATTATACTTAGATTATTTAGATCAGTTTATTGTTAATACATCGATCTTGTCGAGCTATATATAAGCTATAAAATTATGGCATGTTCATAATTCATTGTGCGGCCTTCAGAAGGTACGTGTTCAGCAAGTGCACATTTCTCTGGGTGAAGTTTGCTGTCACTTTTATGGGATGTTATTCTATTCGTAAGAGACCTTTTTGACTGACCAATGTGAAAAAACTACTCCAAGATTTTTATATTATGAGACATTTCAATTTGTCACTCAGCAAAGAGGACTAGGTCGTCCGCATACATTAGCATGTTAATGTTCGTTGTTTCATCTAATGTAACTCCTTTACCTTTTGCAACGGCTACTCAGTTTAGAGAGCACCTCAGGTGTAGATTCTGAGACCAAACTAGTAAAAATTCAGAGAGTAGTCTTACCGGTTCTCGGGTAATCCTACTTGAAATTTATTTTTAATTAAGGTACTGAAGGAAGTTAATGATTAATCAAGTTACTGAAATTAATTAAAGAAAATTATGAAAGTTAAGAAAGGTGAGTGGGCGCCACCCTGAATAATACTAGTCTATTTGTTACTCACATCAGCATTATAGCGACAAATCCTGGAATATTGGAAGGGAAAATAAACTCTATGAACAACGTTATTAAATTTACAAGTTGTATATTGATAAAAAAAAATTAAATAGCAAAAAAAATGACTTTTTATTTGGTTGTTCTATGTTTGAAGAAGCAATCTCGGTGAGATATATATTACTTTCCTGGAGTGGTGAAGTCAGTCATGGTTCCAGATAGAGTCCTGGTTGCAGATAAAGTCCTTGATAAAGTTCTGGATAATGTCCTGGTTTCAGATGAAGTCCTTGTCCCAGGTAAAGTGCTAAGGAACAATAATGGTAGTATCAGGAACAAATTTACCCAACTTTACAAAATCCAGGATGTCTGAAGTATGAATTGGATAATGAATTTGATATTACAATTCTGAGTGTTAAAGAAAATCATTTAAAAACGTGGTTCATACAAACATCCTGTATTTTACGTTACGATAATAAAAATAAATATAAAGAACAAAAACGAAAAGTTTAATTTTTTATTAAATAGCTGCAGAAATTAATTAGAAAATCACCAAATAAAAGAAATACTGAACGTATAAATATCCTCAATCGGTAAAGCTAACACAAAAAAAATATACAAAGAAAAACGATAAGAAACACGATGCAGGTATCTAGTTCTGGAACGTCACCTAGGTAATTATAATAAAATAATAAAGAAAAGATTATACGGATAAGCGGAAGGCAAGAATGCAGTTTAGTCATACACTTACCATTCAATGTTGAATGCACTTCGTTACGGAAAGATGGTGGATCTTCACCACTTAATTAATTTCGACTTTATATGTTCATGTCTGCTCGAGAAAAGAATGAAATTCTTTATTCCGTTGACTTAAATAATTCATCCTATCATACGACCCAAACCAAGACCTACGTCCGGTATTTTTACCCAATCAGTAGCCTTGAGGAAAGAGAATTTACAGTTCGAACGTATATACTTATTTCATGCCTTCACACAAAATAATCGATATAGAAGGAAAGAAATTAAACTAGGGCATGGACGGAACTGCACAAAGTGAACGTGAATTTTATATATTTTAACAATGATCAAATATACCGTTACACTTTATTTTTTTTGAAATAGCTATCCAGATCAGTAATAAATATGGAAAAAATATGTGGACTAAGCGAGTCACCTTGTAAAACCCCACTTGTTATTTTAATTTCATCTGAGATATTGCCATTTTGTTCTATATAAAAAAGGAAAAAAAATTCTAAAGATTTTCTAACTAACGCCTTGTAAATAAAGCTTTTCCCAGAGTACGCTATAATGCAAGGAATCAAAAGCCTTTCTAAAATCAACTAATAAAACAAAAAGTTTCCTTGAGGATAGACGTAAATAGTTATTAATAATTGTATGAAATACAAAAATGTTATCGTTGCAATCTCGAGATTAACAAAATCCTGTTTGGCATTCTGGTAGTATTTCACAGTTTTCTGCGTAATTTGTTATTGATAAGCTGTGTAAACAGTTTTGTTTTGTGGTTAAGAAGCGCCAATGGGCCTTTTTGATGGAAGTGATTAATTTCAATAATTGCCCATGTAGAGGGCATTCTTCATATAAGATTCTATTGAATATATTTTTCAAATAGAATATCCAATCAATGGGTAAATTTTTGAAAAATTCGTTAAATATATTATAATCACCTGGTGCTTTATTATTCTATGCAAGATTTAATACATGATAGATTTCTTGTATGGTGAAGGGAGTATCCATATATGTATGTAATACATCCGTAAATTGGGTGTCTATGACTGGGGTGGGCTTATAAAAATCTTTATAGAAAATTAAAAACTGATCCATTCCTATTTTTTTTTATAAGCACATTTCTTATTTTTAATTAATTTCTTATATTCTTTTTTATACTCGATTTCCTATTGCATAGGAGTACAGGAAAGGGTCAACACCCATAAAACGGCAATAAACCATTGGCGTTACATTTTTCGGTAAAGACCTTAATGGTTTCATTTTTCGGGTTTATTCAATAGTGCAAAATTTGGGCAAGTATCATATCATTAGTAAGTAATTATAACAGTATTAAGAGCCGATTCTACGGAGACTATTCAATTGGGCCAAAATACCTGCTATAATCCGTTACTGAAAATGGGTATTAACTAGGTATTCTAGGTGGACGCACACGAATAGCGCCAAAGTAATCCTCAGGTAGAATTGCAGTTATGGAAGGTCTTAATCTCTTGCCTGAATTGCGCCGGTTATAGGGATTATCGTTTTATTAGGAATTAACAAATCTTATTTAAAAGTAAACATTTCTGAAAATATTATGATAACTCCTAATTGTCTTCTAACAGGAGGAAGGGTAGCAAATTACATCAATTTTATTTTTAGTTTTACGTTTGCGTTTGAGTAAGGTGGTAAAGTTTAAAATCAATTAAGTATAAAAATGGACCAAACCAAACCAAACCAAACCAAACCAAACCAAACCAAATTCAAAATTTAGGACTGACTAGTGAATATAAAAATGGCAATATTTTGGCGCAGTTCGGACTAGGATTAAACCAAGTAAGCAGGTAAAAAAAAATGGCGCAGTTCGGGTGAGAGATTATATCCTCAAGATAAATTTGGCGCAGTTCAGGTGCACCCTTCTAGGTACTGCTAAACAATGAAAGTTTTGACCAGTATACGGTCATAAAGTATTCCAGGTAGCTATAAATGTAGATAGGTACTTGAATTGTGCAATCCTTAATATAATTAGGCAGTTATCTTTTGGTATAAAATATATATCCGAAAAATAAAATATATTTTTCAGTATTTGTTGTGCTTTTGTAGTCAGAATGTCGTCAAAATTTAGCCCCATAGTGTCTAAAGGTGTTTTAGATTTTAAAGCAAGGACTATAGTACTGAACGTACATGATAACAATAGATAAAATTTTGAAAGTAATAAAAGAAAATGAAAATGTACCAGAAATGGGAAGGAAAAAGTTGTGGAAAATTTTACACGACCTAAATTTTTCTTGGCAAAAGCAAAATAGAAAATCTATTTTAATAAATACGGAAGAAATAATCTGTTAGAGAAGGATATAAGGCAAATTAAAAGGTAACCGAAGGAAAGCGAGAAACATTTTATATTTAGACGAAACCTGGGTTAACGAAGGACCACCGTGAGCAAATATTGGCAGGACCAAAATGTCAAAAGCTCTCACCAGGCGTTTTTAGAAGGCTTATCGACTGGCTTGAATGTTCCTTCCGGTAAGGGTCGCAGATTAATAATTACTCATATTATTAGCGATAAAGGATCTTCAGATGGTGGTTTATTTGAATTCGAATCTAAGTCAACTAAAGATTACCATGAGGAAATGAACGCTGATGTTTTTGAAGATTATATTTCCGAAATGATTAAAGCAATTCCTGAAAATTCCGTCATTGTTATGGACAATGCCAGCTATCATTCCAGACTAGTTGAAAAATTGCCCTCATCTAGCTGGAGAAAGGGGGAAATCAAAAATTGGCTTATTGAAAAAAAAAATACCTTTTGATAATGATGCCGTAAAAGCAGAGCTTCTGACAGTAGTGAGAGATAATAAGGCAAAATTTGAACGGCATGTTGTTAACAAAATTGCCAAAGAACATAATATAATTGTTCTTCGTTTGCCACCTCATCATTGCGAATTAAATCCCATAGAATTAATGTAAAAGGAGAGTACTTTTAAAATCAAAGATGTTAGAGAACTTTTGAAAGCGGCGGTGGGCAACGTTACCAAAGAAAACGTTATTAAAGAAGAGCAAAAGATGTGGAACCTTGATATAATCTTGTTGAAGAAACCACAGAACCTTTATTAATTACAGAGAACAATGTCTGATTCGGATGAGAGAGATGACATTTTTTAATAATAAAATTGATTGTTTTGTGTATATATATTTTTATTATATTGTGTACATATATTTGTATTATATATATTTTCTATTGTAATGTTAATGTGATGAAATAATTAAGAAGTCGATAAATTTTTTTTAATTTATGGCTTTATTTCCTGCTTTCAACCAACTACTTTCATGGATATTTGACCAACATTAAACTTGAGGGGCGCTATTTTATCATTATGTTAATTAAAAAGTGTTTTTATATGTTGGGATAGTATGGTTACATTTACTAAGGTAGGTATGCAAAAATAAATGTCATAACAATTTCTAAAATATTACAATGAGTCAGTCATATTATTATTAAAATCTACATCTATTGTAAATATATAAAAACAAATTTTATTTATAATTTTAATCATTGCACTTCTTAATTTTTCACAATTTTGTATGCTGCTCTCGAGAGCGTAGATTTCCGCCTGGTCTACCTGAACCAAACACTTTTTTCGACCAAAGGAAAAAGTTGACTAAGGCGACGAACACGTGATTTAGCTTCTGCAATTGATTTAGGACAAACTTTACTTAAAATTTGAGATAAAATTCTTATCCCCACACTTCTTTATGCCACACATAAAGGTGAAAAATGTAAGCTTTTTTTCAAATGACTTTATTTAATGCTTGATGACCACATTAGCAATGTACATTTTGGGTAAAATTGTAACAATAATTCAAATTTAACTGATAGAAATCACATTAATTATTAGCTATCGGTCTATTCTCACCACTTCGTAAAGAGCTTGACAAACCTTATATTGGGCTCTTCATAATCTGACTTATTTCCCCACAAAAAGCTTCAAATGAATACGACTTATCGAAAGTCTCTTTAGCTGTATCGCCCAAAAAAACTTGCAAGTGTGGATTCACCACTAATCTTTTCAAAGCATGAGCTATTACTTTGGGTTGAGGTTCAACTATTAGCCCTGAAAGTCTGTGTATAAGTATTTTAGAAGCGATGCCTTTATTTGTTGCTATTATTGGTTTTCCTAGAGACATAGCTTTGTGAATAAAGTCAGAGTAAACGTCATTTTTAGCAGGGTGAATCATTATGGCAGATTTCATTATTAATGTTTTTTCGTGTATTATTGGTAATTTTCTTAAAAAAGTTACTTGTGCCACACATAATCTTTGTTCAGGGGCAGCTAATAGTTGGCAGAGATGAAATATATCGTACCATGTCTTGCAATTTCCTGCGATAACCAGCTGAAGCCGTTTGGTTTTAGTTTTATCCTCTATCAATCCCAAGAGAAGTTCAAACGCATACAAAGCCAGTATGAAATTTGATGATCTTCTAAACTTACCTACTGTAAGAAATACAATTGAATCGTCCATTAAGTCTGGTATTATTGTTTGTATTTTTATTTCCGGCTCTCTCCATAAACCCAAATCTATGGAAGGATACAAAATTTTTGGTTTCTTTTTAATTGAAGGATGAGATTTTATTAGTATTTCAGCGAATCCTATGCTTTCCACAATAATTTCATCGGCTAGTTTTATCCATTTTGTTTCTAGTAAAGATGGGTTGATTTTTGTGTGATCGTAGCAAATATCTGTTTTTTTTAATTCTTGAAAATTATGTACGAAACATACTTTATAGCTAGAGAAACATTTCAGAAGATAAAGGGCAATAAGGCTGACGTCATTACTATTTCGGGCTTAGGATCAGGAGGAAATAATAATAATTGTAGGACCATCCAAATTGCTCGAAACGTTAATAAACTTAAAATTCCAAGGAGGGTTCGTGGTATCCACCATCCTGAATACTCGATGCATATTTTATCTGAAAACTAAATTTTTTTTCTATACAAAAGACACTTTTAATGTAATCTCGATATCAATAAATCTTTTTACCAACGCTGAGACAGTATGTATATTGGAGTGATATTCAGGTAGTAGGTGTGTTTTGTAAATTGCTGTTAAGAATAGCTCCCTTAGTTTCGTTTCATCATGTAATGGTAATAAATATTTTTGTGATGCATTCTTACTTGTTATTTCATTTTCAAAACTATTTTAGCAACATAATTTCTCTTACAACTTATTGGGTGAGCCAACACTCAGCAAAAAGGCCAATATCTTTGGAATGACAGGAGATATCGGTTCGCGGTTTTGACAGGTTAATAAGTGATCTTATTTGACTTTTTGTAAGCTGGTTAGAGTTATAGCATTTTATTTAAAATTTCTCAGAAAAAATCATAAATAGCGCTAGGTTTTACATAACGCCCTCTAGTTGCCGATTGAAAAACTAAAAGTGTTGTTATTCATTTCTGGAATCTGTCTTCAATGCTCTATGCATGGAGTTTATATTTTCGAACATCGGTTCAGGCATATGGAAGTTACAGTCTTTTTTATGTCAACTAAAAAACACTTTCCCCACCACTGCAGAATAGGTGATACAGAAAAATGACTTCAACAAAAGTTGTAGAATAAGGACAGTAGTTTCCAAAGTTGCTATTTTTTACCTACCTAAATTGGGGAATATTTTGAAAAAATACAATTCTATTTTGTAATTGATAGATTACGCCTCCTAGCGAAGAGCTATGGACTCAAAAATATTTTTAATAACTTTTTTAGGGCCAATTTCCTCATAAGTATGTTTTCCCAAAACTCTAAGACGTACGGTTTCCGAGATATGGCCGGTCGCCATCACCCTCAATGAATCACCCTGTACTGTTTATAGTATAGTATAGTAATGGTAAAAAAACTCTAGATGAGGTGACTTACAGCCACTTGCACCGTTACTCTCTTAAACGGCGGTTTGTAAACTACTGGTAAAATTTATGGACTGGTTACAAATCGTTTGTCGGAGATTCGTAAAGTTAACTAGATTAGATTAGATTAGAATTGGAGTGGCTCTTTGTCCTATCCCACTGCGACCTTCGCAGATCTATTGTGGTCCTCCCCCATATTTAGAGCTCGATATCTAGCTTTATTCTCTTTATTAGACCTATTAGCCTGGATACCGCCTCCTTTGCGTAGCTCTCTGCCCTCGGTTTTTCTTCTCCGAATAGGTGAAACCGCACCCTTGCTAGGCCTTCGCACTCACAGAGTAAGTGCTCCGCGGTTTCGTCTTCTTCCTGGCATAACCTACATAGGCTGTCATCTGCTAGGCCAATTGTGTGCATATGCTTCCTTAGCCTACAATGCCCTGTCAACATTCCCACCATCTTCCTCGTCGTTTCTCGACTTTGACATAGTAGGTCGCGTGTCAGTCTGACCGAAGGGGTTTTAAGGAATAGCTTAGCGTGCCTTTGCCCCGGAGTTTCATGCCACCAGCGCAACGCCTGGTTGTTTATCCATTGGTGGATGCTCTCCTTGGTGAGGCATTTAGCAATTCCGCCGGAAGGTTCTGGCCCTATCATGACCTCAGTCGCTCCCTGCTTGGCTAATTCATCGGCCTTTTCATTGCCTTTTATTCCTTGATGGCCTGGCACCCAGGCTAGGGTCACTCTATTATGACTACCTAGTCTGTTGAGGGCCTTGCGACACTCCCACACCAGATTTGACGTTGTCCGATATGAGCTTATCGCTTTCAGTGCTGCTTGGCTATCGGAGTAGATGACGATTCTTTGGCTATCTACCTCCCGTCTCATCAACTCTTCTGCACAGCATTGCACCGCCATTACCTCTGCCTGAAAGACAGTGGCATGTTTCCCAAGGCTTAGAGAGATCGTGATCTTCTCTTGTACCCCATATATTCCGGCTGCTACTCCAGAGTCTGTTTTAGAGCCATCAGTGTACCAGTTGAGATTCGATATTATAGGAGGCCCTGTATCCCAGTCCTTTCTCTCTGGAATGATTACTGTGTATTCATTTTTAAAACTATATTGTGGGGCAATCTGATCCATTGGCATTCCCAGTATTGGATCTACCTTTATTTCTTCATATAGCTTTTTGTAGACCTTACCTTGTCCTTGACTTATCGGAGGAGGCCCGGTAATAATCTGTGACTTACAGATCTTGCATTTCCCTGAACGAAGATATGCAGTGGTGGCAGGTTCAGTATTACCTCCAGGGCTGCAGTCGGCGTCGTTCTCATGGCGTTCTTAGGCAAGCTTGTCTTTGGATACCACTTAACTGCCTTTGCGCCCCAATCTGCAGTGTCCTGGGCCACCAGACGACTGATCCATAGGTTATCATTGGCTCACGACCTGTGTATATAACCATTTGGTCATGTTAGGATTCAATCCCCAATTCTTCCCACACATCTGCCTACACCTTCCGAGAGCGATTCTGGCCTTGTGCGTGATTTTTTCGATGTGAGAATTCCATGTAAGCTTCTGGTCAAAGATTACCCCTAGGTACTTAACTTCTTTAGCAAATGGAATTTCCACTCCGTTAATTTGTGGCTTTTGTAGACCTTGCAAATTTCTTTTTTTTGTAAATGGTACCAGTGTAGTTTTGTGAGGGTTCACTGCCAGTCTCTCCTCCCTACACCAGCCACTTACTATATTAAGCGCCATTTGGGTGCGCTCTGATATCGTGTTTGGAAACCGTCCTCTTATGACGACAGCAAGTACGTCCGCATACCCTAGGCACTGAATACCTTCATCGGACAGCCGTTCTAGAAGAGTATCTACAAGAATCGCCCACAAAAGGGGCGATTACACGCCTCCCTGGGGGCAACCCCTCCCCACCCCCGCCGTGATGGTTGCCTCTCCCAGGGTGGATGTGATTATCCTATTCCCTAGATTGACTGCAAGCCACCTGCAGATGATGGGTTCGATCCCTCTTCTTTCCATGCTCTCTCTATATCCAGAAAAGTAGCTACTGCTATTTCCTTGTCGTCGATCGACTTGGAAAGTAGCCTGTTTAAGTCATCCAGAGCCAGGTCTGTTGACTTGCCTTGTTGGTAGGCATACTGACGCTCGCTTAGAGGGCGAGTTATCAGAGCATTGTCCTTTATGTACCTATCTACTAGCTTTTCCAAAGTCTTAAGCAGGAAGGACATTAGGCTAATTGGTCTATATGATTGGGGCGTTTGGTCTGATATTCTACCTACTTTCGGAATGTAGATGACCTTCACCTTCCTCCATATTACCGGAGTATATTTCCAAGCTAGGCTAGCCTTGAAGATCTTACTTAGTTGCGGCACTAATGCCTCTTTACCCTTCTGCAGTAGGGCTGGATAGATTCCATCCTCTCTCGGTGATTTGGAGGGTTGGAATTCATCTATCGCCCATCTTATTTTATCTGGTCTTGTAATAGCAGTGGCAATTTGCCAGTCTTCCCGACTGGGTCTACCTACCTCTTGGAGATTTCTGGCTACCTCCTGCCGACCTATATACATGATAGCTCCTGGGAAGTGTGCTCTTGTCAGCAACTCCAAGCTTTCCTGAGCCGTTTCTGCATAGTTCCCGTCCGTTTTCTTCAGGAGACTCACCTTTTCATTGGAGCCTTCTTTGGCCGGAACTTTGTGGATTCGGGCGCATTCTGTGGTCTCTGTAATTTCCTCACAGAACCTTCTCCATGAGTCCCTTTTGGCTTTCCGGATCTCCTTATTATAGTGAGTAAGCTTACTCCTGTATATAATAATGGTAATAAATATTTTTGTGATGCATTCTTACTTGTTATTTCATTTTCAAAACTATTTTAGCAACATAATTTCTCTTACAACTTACTGGGTGAGCCAACAATCATCAACACTCAGCAAAAATGCCAATATCTTTGGAATGACAGGAGATCGGTTCGAGGTTTTGACAGGTTAATAAGTTATCTTATTTGACTTTTTGTAAGCTGGTTAGAGTTATAGCATTTTATTTAAAATTTCTCAGAAAAAATCATAAATAGCGCTAGGTTTCACCTAACGCCCTCTAGTTGCCGATTGAAAAACTAAAAGTGTTGTTATTCATTTGTGGAATCTGTCTTCAATGCTCTATGCATGGAGTTTATATTTTCGAAAATCGGTTCAGGCATATGGAAGTTACAGTCTTTTTCATGTCAACTAAAGAACACTTTCCCCACCACTGCAGAATAGGTGATACAGAAAAATGACTTCAACAAAAGCGAAAAACCATGGATTGAAAAACATTTTTAATCACTTTTTTAGGGCCAATTTTCTCATAAGAATTTTTTCCCAAAATTCTAGGACATACGGTTTCCGAGATATGGCCGGTCGCCATCACCCTCAATGAATCACCCTGTACTGTTTATAGTTTAATAGTAAAAAACCTCTAGATGAGGTGACTTAGTCACAATAATTTCCATTTCTAAATTAAAATAAGAAACGAATAAATCTAGCATCACAATTTTTTTAAATTAAAATCAAGTTTTGCTAAACCCTGTGAATGGTATTATTAAAATTAGTAAACATTTTTCATTTTTTCTTATAATTGGAAAAAATCTAGTTTAGTGAACCAACGCGGATTTTGATGAAATTTTTTTTTAATTAATTCGAGGTCGCTGAACACGAAAATGAAAAAAGAAATCGGCGCTCTCTTACCAAAAACGAGTTATGAATTTTTGAAGATGGGGTCAGATCAGCACTGCACTGGTTTTAATGTCATATTATAAGTGTTTTAAAATGATGCATTAAACTTGTACACAATATTAAATACACTATAATTACTTTTTAAGATATTCCTCTCACACACACATTTAATAAACACTGATATTGACATTCATTTCTTGTAAATTCTTTTTTTAATTCCACAATTATTATATATTTTGACATTTTCATGTAACATGACTGACATATAAGTTTTGGTCTGTTTCTTCTTAGTCGTACAACTTGTACCTAATAGCATATTCAGCCATTAGAGATATTTAGCCACTTGAATTAGTTGCTGAATATTTTCGATTCCATGATCGTGACCATATCGTGACATAGAAGATATAAACAAGATGAACTTCATGAACATACACATATTTTTCCGATTAGCGCCGTATTACAGCTGAAACATTTTTTTTTCAAATTGTGAGAGATGTTGATTTTAGAAAGACGGTTAGTTTTGAGATAAGTTTGGTTGATATTTATCATTTATTTGAAGGATAATGAACCATTCAATTTGATCATTGAGGATGCTGAACAATTTTTTTTCTCTGAATTGCACTCATCAATTAATTCTTTAAAAAAATTACCTCCTCAGTTGTTCGGCCTCTATAAACACTGCTGACCACGAAAATAGTTGCTGCAGGTGTAATTCCAAATCAAATTTTGAACATACTCCTAATATTATAAGACTTTGGTTATCAAAAGCTGTTTCCCCTTTTTAGAAAATTTGAAAATTCTACTAATATCGCTTCCCGACCTACTAACACAGATCAAAGTGAAATCGCAATCGCTTTCTATCAGCTTGATACATTTATTAGATTGGATTTCCGTTTGAAATAATGAGGTAGATTGATTATCGCAAGTTGTACGACTAAGAAGAAACAGACCAAAACTTATATGTCAGTCATGTTACATGAAAATGTCAAAATATATAATAATTGTGGAATTAAAAAAAGAATTTACAAGAAATGAATGTCAATATCAGTGTTTATTAAATGTGTGTGTGAGAGGAATATCTTAAAAAGTAATTATAGTGTATTTAATATTGTGTACAAGTTTAATGCATCATTTTAAAACAGTTATAATATGACATTAAAACTAGTGCAGTGCTGATCTGACCTCATCTTCAAAAATTCATAACTCGTTTTTGGTAAGAGAGCGCCGATTTCTTTTTTCATTTTCGTGTCCAGCGACCTCGAATTAATTAAAAAAAAATATTTCATCAAAATCCGCGTTGGTTCACTAAACTAGACTTTTACCTAGTATTTTTCGAATTAATTTCTCTCATATTATTAAAAAAAGTTTTGGATTACTTACAACTTTTTGGAGAATAAGAATAATTAAAAAAGCAAAATTAAGTACCATCATATCTGTAAAGCAATTATCTCTCTCGAAATGTGAAGTCAACATCGTAACTTTATATCCAATTTTGTGGTAAGCCAGTGCAATGTTGAGCATGTATCTATCTGCTTTTTTTCTTGCAATTTCTTCGTGTAGAATAACCACATGAGGAGTTTCAGCACTGATGAATTGATTTTCGTGTTCGTTTTGTGCTTCGTCCATTTTAAGAATTTTTGTTAGTTCTGTCACATGCACAATTTTCTATTTTGTACTTGGAAAATGACATTTTGCGACATCACTTTATCCAAAGCTCACTGTAGTTACAACTGTTCGATTTAATGAGCGCTTTCGTCCTATTGTATCGATTAGTTATCGATTAATAATTTTCTCGACATTTCTATATCAAATTTTCCTTTTACCCTCTTCACACTTTTAATGCATATTATTTATATTTTATATATAACAATAATTTTGCTATACCAACGATTATATTCATAACTTTTTATGCCTTCAGGGGAATCCCTGGTTATGGTAATTCAAAATGGCGACCAATTCCGCATATCCGAAATTTTGAGTTTGTGTGCTTGGATGAGCAGCCTTCTGATTCTAGCTCTAAGTCTCCTTACTGCTCTCACATGCATGTTTGGTGGTATACTATTGCATCAAGTTATCATGTTAAGATGTTAATACCTTTGTAGTAGGGGAAGGAAGGAAGTAGATGAAGACGATGGAAAAGGGGAGGTAAAAAATGGGAGGGACCCTCTGGACCCCTCAGAGGGGACTAGTCTGGTCAGATAGGAGCAAGGGGAGAGCAGTGCGTGGGAAGAAGGAATGTAGGGGATGGATGGACGGAGTTACAGATAAATTTAGGGAAATGCAGGATAGCTCATGATATATTGGATGAAGTGATTTTTAGGAGGGAAGTGGATGTGGTGTGTGGATCTGAGGTAAATGCTAGATATGTGGGAAAGCAGGGAAGGATTATGGACGATACAGGAGAGGCAGGAATAAAAGTGGTGGGGGATGGACTGAGGGCGGATGAAGTGAGGAAGGGAAACGGATGGGTGGTAGTATGAATGGTGGTGTACAGTGTGTATATAAGACCAAATGTTAGCATGGCAGAATATGAGAGGAGCATGAGAGGATTGGAGGACGATCTGATGGTGTCAAAAGGAAAAAGGAGGATCATAAGGAGAATGGTGACAGGGGACTTCAATGCTAAGAATACTGTATGGGGAGGGAAGAAAACGGACAGGAGAGGGGTGATCCTGGAGGAAGTGTTGACATCCAACGGGTTGTTGGTGCTGAATGATGGACTACTGCCCACCTTCGTGAGGGGTGAAAGCTTGAGCTTACATATGTATGTGGAGACGGATATAAGGAAAGAAAGGAATTATTAGAAGTGGACGAAGGCCGAGGCAGAGAGTATGAGGAATAGAGTAAGAGAAGAGATAGAAAGGGGACTTGGGCATGATGCAGATAAATTGTACAATGTGATACAGGGCTGTAAAAGAGAGGGAAAGAGGGGCAATAGGCGTGAGCGGAGGGCCAATTACTGGTGGAATATGGAAAAAGAGGAGCTGTGGAGGGAGTGTGAGAAAGAACGAAGACGGATGCTGAGGGAAAGAGGAAGGATAGGGAGAAGAGGGGGATACAAATAGAAGAACAAGGAACTGGAGCATAGGGAGTGTTGGGTTTGCTTATTTTTTCTCACTAATTTGTAATATCAATTGTTAGCGGCAACCCCGCTTTCGAGAAAAAAGAGTCGTAAGAAACTGAACTGACACTGACACTGCTAATATATTTTTGTACAATCAATTTTTGTATGTTCTAAAATCAAGTTTATTTAATAAAGTAGTGGAATAAAATCATCTTGTGTATTCTCGTCGACCAACCGTCATCTACAGAATCAGCAAACAGCTTACAAGAAACAAGAGGTAAAGCAAGTTGGAAATAATTCCGTCAGCAACGTACCCACAAAACATTGGTCCTTCGAACAGGATGATGGTTTATAGTTAAAGGATATACAGGAGAAAAATCGACCCTTCTGAATGAGTGAGTCAGTTCCATTTATTATTAATTTACTTTGATTTGATTGGGCAGCTGGGGATAGAGTTCTCGTTAATTGTGAGTTATCTGAGTGTTTATTATCTTTTAATCAGCACCCGATTAATGATCGACTGTGGTTTCATTTCTTACACATTCCTTTGAACGCATGTGAGGCTGCCAAATTTAATTAGCACAATTTAATTCGCAGACCTTTTCAAGTTTCTCTAAAAGCGTCTCTATTTTATGGAAATCAGTTTCCAAACCAAATAATATCAATATCAATTTCGAATATTCCTAGAGATATTAATTTTTTGCAGTGCCTTCAGTCGTCCAGTGGCGTAGCGATTAAATAATATATTCTACATTTTGTGTATTCATTTTGATTACCAACGATAATGGCTAATGCATCTAAACAAGATGATCAGACACAAGATTTTCAATTAACGGTTTCTCGTTTAGTTTCTCGCCGTGGCCAATTAAAAGGTCAATTAACACGTTTTAAAAAATTTATTAACGATTTACAAAATGCATCAAAAAAATCAGAAATTTCAACTCGCCTTGAGAAAATTGAGCTCATCTTTGATGAATTTAACAAGGTTCAAATTGAAATTGAACAATACGATGAATCTGAAGAAAACCTTTACGAGCGTGTTATCTTTGAAGACGATTATTATGAGATCGTTGCAAAGGCAAAGGAACTAGCTGGACAATTTATTGATCAATCACCAAATCATTCAAACATGTTACAACAAAGCGTTTCAAATTCAAGCACACAATCTTCTATTTCACAAGCATTCAATGTCAAGTTACCTCCTTTGTCGTTGCCTGAATTCGATGGAAGCTATGACAAATGGTTAACATTCTACGACTCATTTTTTGCTCTTATTCATAATAATCCTAATTTAGGTAACATACAAAGATTTTATTATTTGCAAACCGCTTTAAAAAAGGAAGCTGCAAAAATTATAGAATCACTAGAGGTAACAGATTCCAACTACATTGTAGCTTGGGAACTGTTAAAGGAGAGATTTGAAAATAAAAAATTTATAATTAAAAATCATACGAAGCAAATCTTTGATTTGCCAATCGTACACAAAGATTCCTTTGAATCCTTGAGATTTTTTGTAGACAGTCTACAAAAACATTATCGTGCTCTACGAAATCTAAAGGAACCGGTGGACCAGTGGAGCACAATATTAATACATTTATTGCTGTCTAAACTAGACATAAACTCCAGAAAAGAGTGGGAAATCAAAACTAAAAATGAAGTTTCGCCTACAACAGAAACATTCATTAAATTTTTAACCGATAGATGTCAGCTTCTTGAATCTATTGACAATAAATATATGAGCAAGTCCTCATCAATTTCTCCAAACAATTCACACAAACCCTGTCCAACTAAGGTACAGAATAATATTTCAACAAGGGTTCTAACTTGTATCTTTTGCAAGGGAGATCACATCATTTATTACTGATTTTCTAAAATTATCAACTTCTAACAGGTTGAACACAATACGCAAAACCAAAGCTTGCATTAATTGCCTTCGATTGGGGCATACCAGTTCTGATTGCCATGAAAAACCATGCAGAATTTGTAACAACAAACATAACAGTTTATTGCATTTAGGCAATACCAATCAAAATTTCAACAATTCCAATAAACAGAATACAAATAAAAAAGAAAATGTAGCGCACACTTCTGCTCGGAGCGATAATATTTCTCCCCTTTCAACTAACACATTGGGTGAAAACACATACGAACGAAAAAACAATAACTTGGACAGCCAAGGTCAAAGTATCGTTTCTTGTGCTCAAAATATAAATAAAACCCTTACTGCCTATGATAACGATTCATTTGTTCTGCTTACAACCGCACTTTTACAAATAATAGACAAAGACGGAAATTCAATTGTCTGTCGGGCACTCCTTGACGGCGGCTCTCAGTCAAATTTTATTAGCTATGAACTCTTTGAACGTTTGAATATTAGGGGTACTGAGGTCGACGTAAAGGTGATCGGCATAAACGGTAACATTAGTTGCATTAAAAATGTTCTTAAAACACGAATTAAATCTTTGCATTTAAATTATAACGTTGATCTACAATTTTTAGTGTCTGGTCAAATAACGGCTGATACACCTCAAATAGACTTTGATATATCACATTTGGATTTCCCGGAAAACATTAATTTAGCCGATCCGAAATTTAATGAATCTAGTAAGATTGATTTACTTTTAGGTGCCGGTATATTTTATCACCTTTTATTACCAGGTAAGATTTCTCTGGGAAAGGGCCGGCCTATTTTACAGAACACAAAACTTGGTTGGGTTGTAGCAGGTGCAATGAATTGTCCGAATATAAATAATCGAAATGTTTCCATGTGTAATTTGTCAAGGTCAGTGGTTGGTATTGAAGATAAAATAGAAAAATTTTGGTTGATTGAAGACATACCTTCTTTAAAAAATAATTATACCGCAGAAGAAAATGAGGTAGAAGATCATTTTCAAGAGACTTATTGTCGTGATAATTTTGGCAACTTTGTTGTTCGTTTACCTTTTCGCGTTAACATGAATAACTTAGGCGAATCACATGATATCGCCGTTAATAGGTTTCAATCATTAGAAAGAAAATTCGTTAAAAATCCGAAATTGAAAGAAAGTTATTGTAGTTTTATGCAAGAAGTCATGCATGAGGTCATATGTCCGAAGTCGATAATTATGATTTAAATTCAGAATCGAATTTTTTCTTACCCCACCACGCGGTTCTAAAGGAATCCTCGATTACTACACGTCTCCGTGTTGTCTTTGACGCGTCTAGTAAATCTACATCCGGTTTGAGTTTGAATGACATTTTAAAAATAGGACCTTGCATTCAGGATACATTATTCTTTATAATAATTCGTTTTAGATTGTTCCCAATTGTTATTTCGGCAGACATAGCTAAAATGTATCGATGCGTAAAAATACATGAAGAAGATACAAGATTTCAATTAATTGTTTGGCGCAATAATCCTTCAGATTATTTAAAAATTTACAAATTACTCACTGTAACGTACGGAATGGGCCCTGCCTCTTTTTTGGCTACTCGTTGTCTAAAACAGTTAGCCATTGACAATGAAACGATTTATCCTGAAGCAACACAATCTATTTTAAAGGATTTTTATATGGACGACTATTTAGTTTCAGTGGAAGACATTAGTTGCTTGTTTACTAATAAAAAATATAAATAATATTCTAATTTCGGGAGGTTTTCTCTTACGCCAGTGGTCTTCAAACAATGATGACATTTTAAAATTTATTTCACAATTAAATTTTTCTACGAAGACAGATTATATTATTAAAAATGAACAGGGTTATAACAAAACTTTAGGAACGGTCTGGGATTCTTCAAAAGATATCTTGAAATACATTACGGATGGAGAACCAAGTTCAGAGCAGATTAAGGTATTCACAAAAAGAAAATTTTTATCTGTTATCAGTCAAATTTTCGATGTTCTGGGCTTGATAGGACCTGTCATTCCACGCGCAAAATTATTTATGCAAAATTTATGGACTTTAAAGATAGGTTGGGATGATCCAGTACCCAACAATTTCTTAATCTCTTGGTTACCGTTTTTTGGGAATCTTAAATTGATTGAAAATTTAGAAATTCCCAGACATATATTGATAAAAAAATTTATTTCTATAGATATGCATATTTTTACGGACGCTTCTCAGTCTGCCTATGGTGCCGCCATTTATTTTAGATCCATAGATTCTTCAAATCTAGTAAAGGTGAATCTGGTGTGCTCAAAATCTAGAGTCGCTCCTTTGAAGGTAATATCTGTTCCTCGATTAGAGCTTTGCGCTGCGCTGTTGGGTGTAGAGTTATCTCGCACGGTTATAGAGGCAACCGAAAATAAAATAAAAATTGATAAAATATTTTGCTGGAGTGATTCAACCATTGTATTGGCTTGGATCGCGTCGGAGCCTAGCAAACTCAAAACGTTTGTGGCAAATCGCATATCTAAAATACAAACACTTTCTAATACTTATCAATGGCGTTATATACCTTCCGGGTTAAATCCAGCCGACCACATATCTCGTGGTGTTGATCCCGGAGAATTGCAAGGATTAGAATCATGGTTTTTCGGTCCAGAATTTCTTTCAAGCGATGAACAATATTGGCCCAATAATATTGAAAATACATTGAATATCGATTTACCGGAAATAAAACGACCGGTCAATCAAACTCTATTGTCACAAGAACCTGATAAAACAAATGTGTTTTACAAATACTCATCCTTTATGAAATTAATTCGTATTGTCGCTTACATTTTACGATTTAAAAATAATTTACAGCACAAATCTGAAAAAAGAGTTTTAGGTAAACTCAAAATTTCTGAACTAGACGAGGCCAAGATAATAATTATTAAATATTTCCAATGCGAACATTTTTCTGTTGAAATTAAGGAATTAATTAGATGTAATCAAGTCTCTAAAAGGAGTAAACTGTTTCGTTTGAGCCCCTTCTTAGACGAGAGAGGTGTAATAAGAGTTGGGGGCCGACTAAAAAATGCGGATTTATCTTACGATAATAAACATCCAATTGTTTTACCTTCAAACTGTCATTTAACTTTGCTTATCATACGATATTTTCATTTTAAATATCTGCATGCTGGACCACAAACCTTATTATCCATTATCAGACAAAATTATTGGCCGGTACATGGTCGAAATACAGTTAGAGGAATTTTGAGGAAATGTGTTGTTTGTTTTCAAGTTTCACCAACTCGAGGAATTCAAAAAATGGGTGATCTACCAGCATCTAGAGTGCAGCCTTCTAGAATATTTTCTGTACTTGGACTGGACTATACAGGTCCGTTCTTAATAAAAAACAGTTTTTTGAGAAATACAAAATCTATAAAGGCCTGGATATGCATTTTTATATGCTTTGCTTCCAAGGCCATTCATATCGAACTAGTGACAGAACTGTCAACTAATAGTTTTTTGAATGCATTTAAAAGATTAATATCTCGCAGAGGTTTTCCTTCAGACGTTTATTCAGACAATGGCACAAATTTTGTCGGTGCTGCAAACTTTATAAATGAAGTGAAAGATGATATTTTTCAAAAATTTATAATTGATAATCGCATTACTTGGCATTTCATACCCCCCCGTATCCCCCCGCATCATGGTGGATTGTGGGAAAGTGCTGTTCGTCTTACTAAGTATCACCTGAAACGTGTCTTACAAAACACTCTTTTAACTTACGAGGATTTCTGTTCTTTGCTGGTTCAGATTGAATCAATAGTAAACTCTCGTCCTCTGACTCCACTCAGTGAAGATACAGATGACTTCGAAATTTTAACGCCCGGGCATTTCATAATTGGTGCCCCACTAACATATTTACCCGAGAATCCATTGGATGTTAAACGTCCTTCATTACGTTGTCGTTATAAGCAATTACGATCACTATTCGAACAATATTGGAAAAGCTGGTCTCGCAGCTACTTGCATACGTTACAAGAACGTCCAAAATGGCAAATTTCAAACGACAGCTACAAGATTGGTAAATGTGTTTTGGTGTACGATGACGCTGCTCCTTTAACCTGGAAGATTGGAAGAATAATTGATGTGCATCCTGGTACGGACGGACATATTCGAGTGGTGACTGTTAAAGTGAGAAAGGCAACCTTTAAACGTTCTATCACTAAAATAAGTGTTCTGCCAATCTATGACAAAGAATAAGACTCAAGAGTGTAATATGCGCAATTATGTTATGCTTCACTGAAAGGAGCTAAGTTCCTTTATTTGTATTTGTACTTGTTTCATTTTCTTTAACTTATTAGTTTAATTTTTCAATAACACTAAGCTATGTTTTATCTCGCAACATTTGATTGTTCAATACTCTTGTATGTTCATTCCATTTTTTTTTCTTTGAAACTAGGAGATTTCAAGGGAGGCCGCTACGTTGGGTTTGCTTATTTTTTCTCACTAATTTGTAATATCAATTGTTAGCGGCAACCCCGCTTTCGAGAAAAAAGAGTCGTAAGAAACTGAACTGACACTGACACTGCTAATATATTTTTGTACAATCAATTTTTGTATGTTCTAAAATCAAGTTTATTTAATAAAGTGGTGGAATAAAATCATCTTGTGTATTCTCGTCGACCAACCGTCATCTACAGAATCAGCAAACAGCTTACAAGAAACAAGAGGTAAAGCAAGTTGGAAATAATTCCGTCAGCAACGTACCCACAAAACAGGGAGGATAGGGAAAAAAGAGGGAAGTGGGAAGAGTTACTGGGGGAATTGGGAAAAAATACATGGAGAAAGGCGTATGAGATGGCGGTAAAGAGGATGGGTGGAAATAGGAACGACGTGCTAGAGGAAGATTGGGAGAAGGAGATAATAGGGAAATTGTTCACAGGGGGAGAAGGAGTGGGGGGCAGAATTAGAGAAATCCAGGATACTAGGGGGTTAGAGAAAATAAGGGGGATAAGGCTGGTAGAGAAGTGGGAAGTAGAGGAGGGGGGGAGAAACATTAAAGTAAGGAAAGCCCCAGGGATAGATGGCCTGAGGGGTGATGATCTGATCAAGAAGTTGTTGATGACAATGGGGAGTACTTCTGGGATCTATTCAACAGGGTGCTGAGGGAGGAAGAGTTCCCGGAAGGATGGAAAATGGCCAGGGTGATACTGATGAAGAAGGCGGGTAGAGAGGGGAAGCGGGCGGGGACTACAGGCCTATCAGCCTGCTGTGTAGGTAAATTAATGGAGGGGATAATAAAGGATAGGATTGAAGGGGAAGTTGGTAGGAATAGGGGTTTTAGGGTAAACCAGCACGGGCACGGCACTGGGCAGGGTGATGGGCTTAGTGGAAAGAGCTAGGGCGGACAGCTGGAGGAACAAGAAATTGGCCCTACTCGTCTTCTTCGGGAACGCGTTCAACAGTGTCAGCAAATGGGCAGTGTTGTACGGTGCGGAGGTGTGGGGTGAAAGAGCGGGGATGAATGCAAGGGTAATTAGGACCACACTACCAAGAAAAGAGGGAGGGAGAGCTCTAACGGACATAGTTAATTTACATTACAAACAAATATCTAAACTCCAAAAATTCTTCATTGGCAAAGCTCAAACATGTAAATTGCATGAGCTGGTCGCGAAAGCAGATAAAAACTATTCCCCCTTAGATCTTGTAAACCCTGATAAGAAACTTGAAATCGTTACATACTCTGACAAACAGGCGGAGTGGGCCCAGAAAGCGCTTCATGGTCGACATAATCACGACCTCAATCAACCATATATCGACAAGGAAGCATCAAATAAGTGGCTCTCCGATGGAACATTGCTTCCAGAAACAGAAGGATTTATGATGGCGATCCAAGACCAAGTTATTAATACCAACAATTACAAGAAATTTGTTATAAGAGATCCAAACATCGTGTCGGACAAGTGCAGAAGATGTTAACAAACAACAGAGACGATACAACACATTACGTCAGGATGTTCAGCCATAGCTAACATTGATTACCTACGCAGGCACAATCAACTTTGCAACATCATCCATTAGAAGTTGGCCAACAAATTTGGTTTAGTTAACACCTACACGCCTTATTACAAGTACCATCCGCATTCAGTTGTAGAGAATGCTGATTTTAGACTATACTACGATAGGTCAATTATCACCGATAGGCGGGTGACGAATAACTGGTCTGATATTGTAGTTGTGGATAAAAAAGATAACTCGGTTCTTCTAGTGG
This sequence comes from Lochmaea crataegi, assembly GCA_947563755.1. Taxonomy (NCBI): domain Eukaryota; kingdom Metazoa; phylum Arthropoda; class Insecta; order Coleoptera; family Chrysomelidae; genus Lochmaea; species Lochmaea crataegi. The sequence continues at coordinate 78,884,211 of OX387422.1, read as the reverse complement.
ATGTTGCTGTACCCAATAACAACAATATTTTATACAAATACAACGAGAAAATTGCAAAATACACCGATCTTGCAATTGAGGTAAGACAGATGTGGCATGCAGAGAAAGTAGAGGTGGTGCCGGTCATCGTTTCATCTACGGGACTAATCCCCAAAATTCTACAAGACAGCCTCACCAAACTAGGTCTTCACAAAAACACAAACATCGATCTGCAGAAGGCTGCAATTTTGAATACTTGTCACACTGTACGTAAATTTCTAAATATTTAACTGCTGTGCCTAATCCCATTTGCGTTTACAAACGCTCGGGATAGGTGAACATTATCAGCAAGAGCTGAGCAAGAGTACACTTGAGTTGGAAATAATAATAATAATTTTTCGTTATAGCAGAGATTTTATAATGTAAGTTTCAATTCATCCTTGAAGAATATTATGTTCGTATTTTAAAATTTTATAGATTTTTTTATATAGGGAGGTTAAAAAAAGTATTCTTACAAAATACTTTTCCGTCAACTGTTCAAGCTGTATCACTTTTTCTCAATGTTTAAAAACTAAAAATAATATTTATTTGTTAAGTGCATTCAGTTCTTTAAATGTCATTTTTGGTCTTTTTGGTGCAATAGAATACGCATGTGGATACTATAGGGAATGTCATCGGTTCAAATCTCACTGTTTTCGTTTTTTTTTAAATTCTATTTTGGATACTTTAACACTATTAATAATCATATTTTTCTATAAAAACATAACAAAAACAGTCAGCATTACACAAAATAGTTTTTCAATATTTTTAATATAACTGTATGTTTGGTTGCCTATACCAAAATCGTTTATTAATAGAAAATCGTTTATTACGGCCCTATTCTGTATCGCAAAGTTGCTACTGAGCAAGTTGTTTAGAACAAGGTCAGTGGTTAGGTTGTCACTTGTCTTCAATTGGTATTCTGTAGAGGCAACCGGTGGTTACGAAAGTTGATTTATAGTTGTTTCTGAGCAACCACAATATTTGTGGTTGTTAACGTTAGCAACTGTCAGAGAAAGCTGGAGAAAGGTAGGAGTGTGGTGGTAAGAAGATGGATCCGTGGATTATGAACATTTTGTTAGATCATGGAATTAATGAAATACACAATGAGTATGTATAAAAATATACTAAAAATTATAAATATAATATAAAATCTTATATTTTCCTAGTGATCGAGTCAGAATTATTCAGAGGAATTTAAGGGATCAGAGCAATCCATTTCACATGGGTGAAGGTCAATTTAAAAAAATGTTCAGACTTACACCAGATGCTGCTTTACACTTATTTGAAGAAATTCGTGTGATTATGGAACAAGAAGAACCACAGCAGCGTCCAAATGTAGCAGTTCCTAGTCATTTGAAAGTATATATCTAACATGCTACCTATTTATCGAGTTTGTTATACATACCTATTTTTTTTTAGTTTTGTTGCGCATTATACTTTTATAGTAAAGGAAGTTATCAATCTAATATTGGACAAGATTATAATATTGCTCTCAGCCAACCAAGTGTAAGCAGATGTGTAAGATTTGTAAGCAACATAATTTCGACTCACTGTCTGAACCAGTATGTGACATTTCCCATAACTCCTGAGGAAATTGCAAATAAGAAAGCAAGGTATGTACCTATCTACACCTATCACATTCAAAAACAGTAGAGGTCAATCAAACTGAAATCCTACCAGCGTGTCATAAATAGAGAAAAAAGGCTTACTAAATCTAAAGTCCAGAAAGTGGGGACTGCTACAGCAGTGTGGTAGAATTTGATTGACATCTAATAACTGTTCCCAATAAACAAAAGTGAGCATAGCGAACGAGATGTCACTAGTGCATCAAATCATGTAGTGGCAACAAAATTTTTTATGCACGTCATCATTTAAGTAATGTTACATGCTGCCAGATTGTATCTTACATACATGACTTTACTATGCATTGACAATTTGTCAATATATAGGTGTAAGACAACTAAGAGAGGAGAGGCTTATCACCATTCATGACTCAATCGCTGAGCTGTACATACATTGGAAACAAAATTTTTAACACATATTGAAGTTACACAAAATGTTTTAGGTTTATGGAAAAATTTAATTTTCCCCATGTAGTGGGTTGTGTTGATGGTACGCAAATTGCCATAATTCAACCAAAAACTGATGATCCAGTGCGACCTGGTATTAATTATTTAAATAGGAAAAATTACTACAGCATAAATAATCAGTTGGTAAAATATTCTACAAAAAATATTTTATTGTGAAATAGAATTTTTGATGTTTCTAGATTTGTGATGCAGATTCAAAAATAATGGCAGTAAATGCTCGTTTTCCTGGGGCTACTCATGATCAGGCTATTTGGCAGACCTCTGCAATTAGAAGACATCTGCATCAAGAATATTTGAGGGGCACTAGAAATTTATTTCTGTTAGGGGATTCAGGGTACGCCTTACAGCCATGGCTCATGACTCCAATTTTGAATGTGCCAGAAAATACTCCTGAGGGACGGTATACCAGAGCACATATTCATGCAAGAAATAGTATAGAGAGGTGTATTGGTGTCCTGAAATCTAGATTTAGGTGCCTATTAAAAGACAGGACTCTTCACTATGACCCTACAATGGCAGGGAAAATCTTCAATACTTGTGTTGTTCTGCACAATATATGTGTAAATTATAATATAGAATTCGATGGGAAATTAGTGAACGATGATGAAGATTTTGAAAATGAAATACCGGAAAATGATCTAGAACCCAACATGCAACGTCTTTCTCAACAAATACAGAGAAATGTTGTTAATTATTTTAGGTGAAAATGTTGTTTTGGTATTTGCACTAGGTATTTTTCAATTTTTTCAGGTCTAGAAATTTATATTATTTAAAATTTGCAACTGTTCGTGGGGTCGTGTGGTTCCTTATTTAAAAGGTGTTTGAAAATCCTTTACATCCTTTTTTTATTTGGATAATTAATAACAAAGTTACAAAATCAAAAAAATCACATTTTTTTAATTTAGGGGGCTGTAGCATACAAACGGCTATAAATCCATGTCCCTATCCTAACTTTTCAGGTTCTATGTAATGTTGAAAAAAATTTAATATAGAGTGATCGAAAATCACTTATTTTTGACCACCCTATATCAGATATTTTTTTATGCCACAGAATAGAACCTTAAAAGTTAGGATATGGGCGTGTAGGAAAGCCGTTTTTGTGGTACAGCCCCCTCAATAAAAAAAACTATTTTATTAGCCTTGTAACTTAGTTATTACTGATCCAAATTAAAAAATAAAACCTATATGTAAAGGGTTTGCAAATACCTTTCAAATAAAGGGCCACACGACCCCCTTTCTTTTTCAAAATTTTCGAGGTGGTGCTCATAATTCAGAGGAGGTGCAAGAGGCGGGTGATATTTTCATACTATAAATTATCAACTTAAAAATAGAAATCTACCTGTTTCAGGTCCCAAATGTTCATATAAAACTTTCTATATAAAAAAAGATATTCTATAAAATAAAAAAACACAGATCAAAAAGCACTTACAACAAAAACCTATCAACATAATATCACATTCTATTTAAAAAAAAAAACAAATATTCCAATTAAAAAAAAAACAGATATTCTATAAAAAAACAACAGTTCAAAGTATAACGTAGATGCACTAACATATAATATAATATTTCTATTTATAATTGCTAATCTACATTATTCAAAATACGTCACTAACATTATATATAATACTTTTTTTAATTAATTTGGCTGTTTCTTATACTTGCTTTTTAACATATTTGTCGCCTCCTATGTTTGCTACCGAATTTGTCACTTTTATGGGGATCGGTTTTGATAGAGTTTAGCAATTATAAATAGAAATACTATAATAAAAATGCACAAAACATAACCTGTTAAACATACTTAATATCACATTTTATATGACAAAAAAAATATCAAAGTATAACGACATATTAATAATAAAATGCACAGAATTAAGATTATTTATCTATTAAAGCTTCTGCTATAGCAAAATTTGAGTCTGCCAGCCTATTTATGCTGACAGCAAGGTTATGAATGCTATTTGAAAATGTTTCTGTTGAAGAAGAATACTCCTTCAAAGCATCTGTAATTCCCCCTTTCTTCCTAGAACACTTTCTAGTCTTAGTTTTTATATTAGAGTGGGTTGGGATATCTTTCTGGACTGGCTTTTTTGAAGTTGATGGCAGGTTTTCCTCATCAGTATTTATAATATATATCATTTCTTCAAGGGGACTGCCAGAAATTTCCTCCTCTACCCTCATTTCTTTATTTTCAAGAGACTGGAGAGGCTGAGAAGTTTCTGTTTCTAGTTCTAATAAGCCTCCTTCTGGAATATCACTATCACCTAAAACTGATACCTTTCCACATGCTCCTATAAGTCTCAATTCCATATCTGTTAGCTCTGGAAGCCTTCCTGGTCCTCCTCCAGTTTTGGTCTGCGAAATGGAAAAGTCTCTTGCCTTTTTTTTTATTTCCATTCTATGAACGACTGCAAAAGAAAATTATTTTTAACGTGACTACCCATAAATACACCTCAACAAAAATTTTCAGTAACTAAATTTCAAATCTACACAAAATGACTAAGTACTTACTCTTCTCCATTGTTCAGCAGTTTTTATAGCTCCATGCATCTCATCTAATATATTGGACAATGTTTACCACGCTGTTAAATTATCTCCTCTGATCTGCATTTTTGTATTTTTACTAACAAAGTCAACCATGACATTTTGTTGTGAAAGGGTAATTTTTAAACTTCTTTTCCGTACCCCTGCGGTTTCTACTTCCAGGGTCTCCATGTGATGTAACAAGTAAATGTTTACGTATAAAACAAATAACACCCTCCGGTCACCTATAGCCCAAACACCCCCACTTATAACATAGACTAATAACAAAATATTCTTCTTTCTTCTAACCTCACTTTTCTCAGTTGCCAGACTTGTTAGTGGAAAAGTAAGGTCGATTTACACTATAAAAGTGACTAATCATTCTTCTTAACCACTAGTAGTCACCAGAATAGCAATTTTATTGAAAGTGGTTGAAATGTTACTATCTAGAGCTGCTTGTCAGTCAGTTGCTATAAAGTTGCTTGACTGCCACTTAGATACAGAATAGGCATGTTAATAGGGACCATAAATAATGATTTTGTGTACATTAATGTAGCTCGAAAACGCACGGTCGACAGAAATTGTTATTTAACCGACCATCAATGTCGACCGACTGATGACATTAAAAACCAGAAATGTCCCGTTTTTGAACAAAGCACTGTTTGATAGTTAGTTAATCAACATGTCTTCAGATGGCGCCACCTTAGTAACCCTTAATAGTTTCCTATTTTTCTACCTCAGACGTACTTTCGACAATACTATCCACCGTGATATGTAGGTATAGAAAGCCATCAATTCCCATTATCATCACAACCTTCATCATTAAATAAATATATCGGTGGCTTCAAACAGGAGTTTATTTCCATCTTCCCTGTCAAATACATTAGATTTTTTGGGTTTATATCCGTCATTTCTTCTTTTTAATAATGCCCGAAGTTCAGGATACTTGGAAATATCTATGTTTTCCTTTATGAAAAGAGTGAACTTCAGTATGGGATATTCACACCATAATCTTGATCGAGAGTTTAATACAGCAGATTTTTTGTGAATGTACGCCAAAAGCACGGTTTCTGAAACTGAAGTAGCAGTCTTTGTTTGGCACCATTTCTTGAAGTATTGATTCGTTCCTTCATACCACTTCCTTGATTTTTCTGGAAGCAGCGACATAAAAGCGATATTTGCTGACTCTTCTATATCCATTTGGCTGTTATGCAAATCAATAATTTCAATTTCCCTCAATTTTTGATAATAAACTGTCAGCTTGACGTTGTTGATAAAATAACAATGCTTAAGACGCTATAGAAAAGTATCGAATTAAATTAATAAAAATCCAAGAATATATTCTGCGGGGAGGAGAAAAAATCTTATATACTTCACGGGATGTGAGTATATTTACTAGTCTCGAACTTTCGCTATCGCTCGGGCGCAAAATCGTTATCGACTAGTAAATGTTACTTACCTACATCCCTTTTAGCATACCTAAATAACTATTAAATATAGGGCGTAGAAAAACAATATTTTCACAATCTATTACACCGTCAATATTGTAAGTAAATGCAATCGATAGGTATGTTTTAAATAGTAAATATTACAAAAATTTGAACATCCATCTATCTTACAGAGTCTTCGAGATCCACAACTAGCAGCTAGAGCACATCTGCTAGTTTGCAAAAACCAAGAATTCAACAGGTGGCGTTAATGTCAGCGCTTATGCTACATTGATTCGCATGAAAAATGGCGCGGGTTGTCTACTTTTCACACAGCAACCATAAGCAATGAAATAACAGGATGCTCTCCTAGTAATGAAGGCTATTTTTAATAAGAACGAATAGTTTGGCCAATAACTGAAGCTGTGAAAGGAATGCGGACGAAAACATTCGATATTGCCACGTCTAACTATGAAAAACCTAAAGTGCTAAGTATGTAGTGATAATAATTAGAAAATGGACTTTTTATTATTAACAATATGTCAATAATGATTGAATGTTAGTTCTTTAATGTGCTTGTTTCATTGGAATTTGTCTATTAACATTATTTGTTCAATTTCTGAATATTAAAAGATGAAATATGTTATGGGTTTCCTTCAAGCCGGCAACGTCGTGCGAAAATCATAATTGCCACGCCCTCCTACTAACTCAATTGGTGAATATTTATCGAAACTCCGTTGCTAGGTAACCACCTGACTTCCTATTGGCAAGCGCATGCCTGTGTTTTTCCCTCTCACTTCGACGATTGATTGATATTGATTAACCAGTGGCGTTTATAACGTGAATATTTTCCTTCGTATTTTCAGTTTTACTTGGTATATTATTATTTCGTATCCATATTGAATTCAAGTACGATTTTTAACAAATAGGTACCGTGTTTTGAAAAATACCTTACATGTAAAGCAAAGCATGAATCAGTTTCCATATATAATTATTATATAATAATAATAATTATTTTTAATACTTTTATAAAATAGGTACCGAACGCTATTGGTACGTTTATGACAGATATCGGCCATGTTTCCTCCCCCCTTACGGATGCCACGTAGCTTCAGATAGACTTACCAAACTATATAGCTTCTGTGTGAGTGGGATATTTTGTGCCGCTACTGCGTTTCCGTATTACACCATTCTATGTCAATAACTTGACAAAATGATGTGACATTAAAATTATTGTTTAATATGGAAGATATTATTAGCGTTTTCGGAGAATTATTCTCAAAAACAATCACGGTTCACATTTATTCAAATCCACATTTTTCCATAGAAATATTTCTGGCCCTGATGGTATGCGTAATTCACATACTCCTCCTATTTGAAGTCAACAAGGTATTTCCTAGAACAAACGCTGAGTCGCTCATCAAACACAAATTGAAACACCCTCATTTAAACCAAGCTGACTGCTGCGTTTCAAGACTTCAGGTACCTCCTCAAAGAACTAAAAAAACCATGAGAGAATCCTACTTTGTTCCAACGTGCAGAAAAATAGCTAGAAAGATAAGTACAAAATCGAATTTCGGGCGGGAAATTCCTAGCAAGGAATCTTCATTGCCTCGCCATGCTTACAGCGATAGAGTAGACCATCTTTTGTCCATAACACCCAGCGAATATGTAAGAAAATACAAGGCAAGGAAATACAAGGAAATGAAATACAATGAAAGGAAATTCAAGGAAAGAATATACAGGGACAGAAAAAACAGGGAAGCTGATCTCAAGTCTTGCTTTCAATCTTCAACTTCACTACTCGGAAAGGCTCTAAATAACAATCACAGTGACATGGCTAACGTATATCAAGAAAGTATGAACCACATTGAGAAAATTTTGGAAAGTCAAGTTTTAGGAGATCCTAGAACGGTTTATCTATATTTTAATGAAAACAGTTTACTCAGCCTTATAAGTAATGCGTCAAATAATGAATCAGTAAAAGCAACGACGCACGCTGTTAGTTTTAATGCAGAGGCAGAGGACATACATGAAAAAACGGAAGTAGATGAAAAAGGAGATTTATATAAATCCCACTTTGTTCTAACGTGCAGAAAACTAGCTAGAAAGATAAGTACAAAATCGAGTTTCGGGTTGGTAATTTCCCGCAAAAAATATCCATTGCTTCTCCATGATAGAGTAGAACATCTTTTGTCCATAACACCCAGCGAATATATAAGAAAATACAAGGAAAGAAAAAATAGGGAAGCTCTTCTCAAGTCTCGCATGGAATCTTCAACTTTTCTACTCGAAAAGGCTCTAAATAGAGATCACAGCGACACGGCTAACGTATCTCAAAAAACTCCTGAGAGAAGTAGTAACCACATTGAGGAAATTTTTGAAAGTTTGATGTTATAACACAGCCTAGAAATATTCCACTAACAACTTTTATAATATCAATATGGACGTCTGTTTTTAATTTCGTCTAAATTTTAGTAGTGTTATAAATGAAATATCTTGTATTCGTATTAACTGAAAATATTTTGCAATAAATATTCCAATCGTATGATTTACTTTTTCAACGCACAGTAGGTACAAAGTATACTTTCGCATGTCCGGTAAGTCGAAAATTACGATTTTTCGTGCAGTCACGTAAACAATGGTATACGTAAGTATCAAATAGCATTTACAGTGTGTTTAAATCACTTAAACATCATGAAAGCCTCAACTTCAACAATCTCATGATTTTATTATCAAACAAATACAAAAGGAGTATTTCGCTAAGGAAATAGAAATCTTGATTCAAAAGAAACCTGTACAGGACAAATTGTTATTACCCCTGAACATATTTTTGGATGGTGATCGAATCCTACGGGTTGGAGGTCGGTTGCAACATGCAAATTTTAGTTATGATAAAAAATTTCCTATACTTCTTCCTTCAAATGATGCTCTGGTCAAACTCCTAATAGAGAAAGAGCATATTAGACTTGGACACAGTGGTCCTCAAAACGTTCTAGGCAACCTAAGGCAGAGATATTGGCCTTTAGGCGGCATTCGTCTAGTCAAACGTATCTTATCGAAATGTGTAACTTGTTATCGGTTCAACGTCCAATTTTCTTCCCAGCTCATGTCTCCTCTTCCGGTTGACAGAGTGTCTCCGGCTAGAGCCTTTGCAAAGGTCGGTGTCGATTTCGCCGGTCCTATATCTATATTATCTTCACGATTGAGAAAATCACCTGTTTTGAAAGCCTATATAGCGATTTTCGTTTGTATGGTCACTAAAGCTGTACACATCGAAATTGTCACCAGCCTAACGACCGACGCTTTCATTGCATCCCTTAAGCGGTTTATTGGCCGTAGGGGTAATCCTCAAGTTATATACAGCGACAACGGAACAAACTTCGTTGGTGCTCGAAATCAACTGAAAGAGTTGTCCGAATTTTTCCGGTCCCATGAGACTTTCAACGTCATAAGTTCCTATCTATCTTTAACCGAAATCACTTGGAAGTTCATACCCGCTAGGTCTCCACATTGGGGCGGTCTATGGGAAGCCGCTGTGAAAAGCACGAAATCCCACATGGTTAAACTTTTAGGGTCTTCTACTTTTACGTACGAAGAAACGGCCACTATTTTAACTCAGATTGAAGCTGTGTTAAATAGTCGTCCCTTATATCCCTTATCTGATAGTCCAAATGATTTCTTACCTTTGACTCCCGGACATTTCCTAATTGGTTGTTCTTTAACCTCATTTCCAGAAAAGAATATAGTTGAAACCCCCTCTAATCGCTTGACTTTTTGGAAGCAATGCGAAAAGATTTACCAAACTTTTTGGAAGCGCTGGTCTACGGACTACCTCCATCAATTACAGCATCGACCTAAGTGGCAAAAGGTTAAAAAGGACCTAGCCATTAACGACTTAGTTCTTGTCTTATCCGAAGACCGACCTCCTCTAAACTGGCCTTTAGCTCGTGTGATAGAACTTTTATCCGGACACGATGGTAAAGTACGCGCTGCAAAGATCAAGACCAGTGATGGTGTTTATACCCGTCCTATAGTCAAATTGGCGGTACTCCCTCTACGAACCTAACCTGGTTTCTTCTTCCATTCTTTCCTCCCCCCCAAACCTAACTAGGTTTCATTTTCCATTCTTTCCTCCCCCCCCAATATGTTTAAATCACTTAAACATCATGAAAGCCTGCGCCGATTACCCCTTGCACCGTCCCTGACGGTATCCGAAGCCACGCGAAATTCAGTATTGTGCTGCGCCTGTGCGATCTCGAAAGCTTTTCGTGACTTGTTGACTTCGACTTTGTTTTTAGTCTCTCTTAAATTCGGGCTTTTAAAAGACACACATGTCTTATTATGGAACTCATTAAGGTTCCGTGTATTTTATGTAAAATGTTACTAATACCGTATTTTCATTAATTTGTTATTAGTGTTATATGTTCGAGTGTAGAGTCAGTGATAACGATGGTCAGGTAAATAAAAGTAAACCTAGACACTGTTATTAATTTTTCCAATTGAATGTTTTCCAAGATTTGTCCCCTGGCATCTTATGAACTTTATTACAATGTTGCCACTTGTTATAAAAAGCCAGGACTTCTACCATATTTCATGTACACATCTATGTCACTTCTTCTTTATATATTAAGTAAATTACATAAACAAAAAAGTGTTTAATTGCCGTAAGGCTGGTCCTTCGATCTCATTTGTATTACCCGCAATTAATCTATTGGAGGGGTACTGCTACTTGTCGAAAAAGTACATCTGGATTTGCCGACCGTACGCAGCCCATTCTACCACATTCTTCTAGAGCTATCGAAGACATTGTTCCCCTCCACAGTGCTTATAAAATATGAAGTTGTCATCGCATAATTAACCAAAAACTAAATAAGCTCAATTATTTGGAAATACCACTACATTAGCATTTTTTATAAAAAAGCGGAAATGAAGATATTGTCATGGAAGTTTGAACGCCTTCTTCGGGCAACACGAAATTCCCGCCTGCCTCATCTTTTTTCGCTTTTCAATAAAAATTGTTAATGCAGTCGGAATATTTCGAAATATTTCGTTTTTACTACACCCTATCAATCATTCGTCATAACAGCCAAGGGAAATTCGAAAATACCCTTTGTGACATCGTACAAAAGGGTCTGAACTATACAAATAGCTGGTGTAGGCAAGTGGGACTTAACATCAACCCCACCAAAACCATCTTAATAGCCTTCACTAAGAAAAGAAAGCTCAACTCCATTAAACTTGATTGGAGCGAGGTTGAATGGAGACAAGAAGTCGAGTATCTAGGTTTGACTCTAGACAGTAAACTCCTGTGGAACAAACACGGAAAGGAGATTATATACATAGCAAAAATGGCTCTAATGGTGTGAAGGAATCTGGCAGGGAGAAATTGGGGCTGGAACCCAAAAATCCTGAGCTGGATGTACACTGCCATAGTGAGACCAATTATCACTTATGGAGCCATTGCGTGGAGTAGTAGAACTAGCCTATTGACAACGAGAGAAAACCATTCCAAAATTCGAAGACTAGCCTGAATGTGCATTACAGGAGCAATGAGAATATGCCCAACGGCAGCTATGGAAGTGATTCTCAACCTCACATCACTACATATGGTGGAGGAAAGTGTTGCAGAAAGAACAAGATACAGACTAAGTAGAGAGGGAATCATAAAAAAAAACCACCTCCTTGCTTCTTAAAATTCAGAAAACCTGGGACATGCCACAAGATGGTTTGATGAAAAAATATAACTTTTCGAAGAAATTCGTTACGGAATTGAGCAACAAAAAGCAATGTGATCCAAATAACATTACCAGACTTGGAAAAAATGCCATCCAATGGTACACAGACGGCTCAAAAGCAATAGAAGGAACTGGGATAGGAGTGTACGGGCCAGGAACCGAACACTCTGAAAGCTTGGGAAAAACCCCGAGTATCTTTCAAGCGGAAATTCACCCCATGAGAAAGTGTGCTCAGTTCAATATTGATAAAGGATATAGAAGGCAAAGGATTATCATAATGTCGGATAGTCAAGCAGCCATTAAAGCACTGAGCTCTTGTATAATCAGTTCCAAAATGGCGTGGAAATGCCTAGACAAACTAAATGAACTACGCGAGAACAATATAGTCACCCTACAGTGGATTCCAGGACACACTGGGATAGGAGGAAATGAAATAACTGATGAACTAGCAAAGAGGGGGACTGGAACACCCTTTTGGGGGGCCGGAACCCTTTTGCGGTATCAGCAGCAATGTAATATTGGAAGAAAGAGACAGAGCCGAAGAAAAGAGAAATTCTGACCATTGGAAAGATCTAGTAGGACTTAGACAATCAAAGATTATTCTGGGTGACTACAATCTGTTGAGATCAAATGAACGCATAAGTCAAAGTAAAACTGCACTAAGAGTTTTAACAGGGATCCTTACGGGATATTGTCGCCTGAATGGGCACCTGAAAAAGCTCAAAATAGTGGAGGAAGAAGAATGTAGATTCTGTGGCATGGAAGAAGAAACCTCCGACCACATTCTTGCGAATTGCACAACAATTCAGAATCCTAGGGCACAACACCTTGGAGATTACTGGATAGAAGAGGGACATTTACCTAAGTTAAAGCCTGCAGATATCCTAAAATTCCTCCGGGAAATAGGACCAAAGGAGCTACTAGTCTCTGAGACTTTCCTCAGGAACCGAGTAGAAGTAAGGGGGCACAATAGATCTTTTGGGTCTCAGTGAATTTACATACATACACACATACATACATACATCAATCATTCGTTCGTTTGGGTTGTGCTTAACAGCCCTGGCACTTGAACTAAATCTTTGCATCGTTTCCCATATTTTCTACCTCCATTCCAGAAGCTTCGTGTGTTCTATATAGACAACTAGTTCGACTGAGGGGATTTTGTATAGTTGTAATGGTTGTATTATTTCCTCTCCAAAGTACTCCCGTCTGAGTCCTTGTAGGTTCTCACCGAAATATGGTGGGTTGGGTATATGTGGTTAGTTCACATTTTTTGCACATAGGTTCATTGACTTTTATGTAGATGTATCCTCTGGGTACAGTGTTCAGTGATCAGTTCGGTTATTGTGTTGAAAAGTCTTAATGGCCTGATTGATAGTTCCTTGTTTACCTTGCTCAGGAAACTCTTTGTATGGAGTTTAAATTGGTGTTCTTTATCTAACCTGATTTCCCCTCTAATGCAATCCTTTGTGATTCCACAGCACGGTTCCAGACCTATGAGATCTTCTTTAGAGCCTTCTTAAGCTTGGTCCGCCAATTCATTACCTGCAAACCACTCATGTCCCAGCACCCAAACTATAGAAACTGTGTTGACTCTAGTCAGCCTATTAGGGGATTCTTTATAGTTTTTTAGCAGTCTATATTGGTGGTTGGATTGCTGATAGCTTTAAGCAGAGCCTGGCTGTCGGACATTTTTTAAATTTTTTATTCGGTATATCCTCTTTTTTGACGTTTTCATCAATTCAGGCTATACCGGCAATCGTCTTTGCTCGAAACACGAACGTATATTGACCAAGCCTGAAAAAAGTTCAGTTTCTAGGTCCGTTTATACCAGCTGTAGTATATATAAAACAGCGTTTTCGACCTCAAAGGCCCATAGCTTCTACTTTTTTTGTTATATTTCTCCATTTTACTCGATCTGTTGCAATCCTATTCCAGTCCTCTAATCCTATCTTTTTCATGTCTTCTTTAACAGCATCGATCCATTCCTAGGTCGTTCCCCTTTTCACTCATGATATGATTGTTTTGTATAGTCAATGATCTTTGTTATCCTTATTAATAATAATGTTATAAATGAAACTAACTGTTTCTAATTAATTAAATAGTGGAATTAATTAGAAACAGTTAGTTTCATTTATAACAATAATTTGAGTAGATTCCACAAAGTAAGGGTACAAATAGTAAATTCTTATTAATAATCTTGATTTTGTCATATTTTCTAGTGCTACCAAGGCTCTGCTGTCTTCAACTATTTTTTTGTCTATTTCCATATCTTCATCGCTTTCATCTGTCACTGATGTTATTCCCATATATTCAAAATGACTTGCTTTTTGAAACGAATAGTTTTTACCATCGCTTGTTATATCTATTTTCGTGTTTTCACCGGCACCCATTTGTAAATAATTAGTTTTTTTTCATTTATATGAAGGCCATACTGCCTCGAATTATTTTCCAGATTTCTAAAGATTTGCTTCAGTTCTTTTTGTGATCTTGTGATTATTGCGATGACGTCTGCATAGACTATCACTTGATGTTTTTTATAATATATAATCGCTCTTGGATCTATTAAGCTGTCTCTCATTATACGCTCTAGCACCAGAATGAATAGAACTGTCGAAAGAGGACCCCTTGTGTTAAACCTCTATCTATATCAAAATGCCTGAACATAGTAGAGAGTTATCGGAAACACGAATTTACTGCCTTGCAGTAATTGTAATGACCTTGAATAAATAGTGAAAATACAATTTAAATTTTGTGCCAAAACGTTGGGATAGTTATGGCATCACGCATTGGAAATGCTTGACAGCCTGCAAGTGGAAGGTTTATGTTAAAACATTTCAATTATTTTGTTGCTGGTCATGCATTCTAATGTCTATCGATGGTGTGCGGTTCCACAATGCAAGAATACATCGATTGAAACTCTTGATATTTCATATTGTTTCAATGAAAAAAACAGAAGTTTGCTGTTAGTCTTGCAAAAAGAGACCCAGCAACTGTATCTGATGATTTCAGTTCTAGATTATGTCTTAATAGTACGAATTCCGGCTGCAAAATCAGTACGTTCATTATGTACATTGATCTTTTTAATATCAAATTAAAGCTTATTTTTTTCTGAGCCAGGTGTTATAAAGCTGCCTATGAAAAAATGACGATGCTAAGTTTCAAAAATAAAGTGAGAGAGAGAGAGTGAGCGCGCAACGCCACTTGTCAGACGAGGATGGCGAGTGCCAGCTGTATGGGTTATCGAAGCTATTGCGCATGCCTCGACATATTCTCAAGTTCTCAACCAACGATTTAAACTGTAGTAGGAACGACTTTATAGATACTCCAAAATTTTATTAAAAATAACAGAACCTGGCATTTATTCATTCTAAAATTAAAAATCTAGTTTATTTATGGAATAAAAACCAAAAGAAAGTATATATAAAATGTAAAACTCCGGTTACTAACGTCAAAAAAAATTATATTATTTGGGTAATTTTTGGGAAGATGTTTGATTTTATTGGAGTTTTTAATCAACCAGTGCCTGCAAAATTTAATACCTCAGGAATTATTGGATGGAACTTGGTTGTCACATTTTTTAAAAAAAATTTAAAAAATACATTATTTTTTTCATGCAGAAGCGCCTGAAAGTTGGAGGGGTTAAGGAATTATTTACAGTTCTTTACCAGTCTAGACCTAGTTATTTAATTGCTGATAGCTTCAAGCAGAGTGAATATTTCGATTTTTTGTCCGATATATCCTCTAAATTATGGAGGCATGGTGACTACACACGCGTGTACGCACAAAACTTTTTTCTTCTCCATTGAAGTTTATTGTGCATAGTCTTCGGCGGCTAATTTTAAAACACCCTGTATGGAATATCAATGAGTTGGACATATAGAGTTTACGGGCAAGCGCTTGTTGTTTATTGGTTACAATTTCACGTCACTAGCTTCGTTATTAATGGAGATATCGTTATTCAATGTGGACTATGATTTTTTCAAAATTTTGGAAAGAATCTAAATAGATATGCACAAATTTTATCTAAAATTTCATGTAGAATTTGAAAATAAAATAAAAAATATTAGGTTATTCGGTTATACCGGAAGTGCCACATTCAGGACAACATCATATTTGAACTCAGCGTCATCCAATACCTGTTTATTATTAGATTGAAACTAAATACTTGTACATTCATTTTTACGTATATGGTACCTAAATTATTAGAGCAACTAATTTCGGTCAACTTAACCATCATCAGACCTGTAAGGGTGTTAATATAATAGATCTTAAAAAAGAGCTCAAACATACATACAAATTGGTGCCAATTAATGATATTTGGAACCCGAAGGTTTATTGACGATAAAACCAGATACAGAAAACTTAAATAAGTTTTGTTGAAATTAGAATGAAAGCGAAAAGAACAAATATTAGGAGAGGAATTAGTTTCATTATTGACTTAGTTTTTATTTTTTGAAATAACTTCTACCGCATTTGAGGAATTGACAACCAACCTTATATACACAAATTATGGCTTCTTGTCACAAAAAACCTTGACCAATAAACGCGTTAGAATTATTGTTTTTCACTTTAAAAAGACCAAAACAATTCTCACTTTTGCGACATTTTCGACATTTTCCCTCTATTCTAGCCAATTACTTGAAAGTTTGGTAGTGGACTACGAATCTACAAGTACTTTTTTTTCTAAAATGTAAAATTAGGTTTGTGTAAAAGTTTTTGAAACACTGTATACAAAGACATATTAATTTAAAAAATTATTTTACTTGAATGTCGGTACCTACTGAAAAAAAAACCTACAAATTTATAAAATGGGACGTAATATATTATTTAATGAGCTGAACAAATTATGCTAACGATTTCAGTATTTGAATAATAACCATACTTTTGAATAATTGGTTATTGGGTATTGGTTATTGGTTTTTGGAATAATGGTAATTTGTCAAATCAACGGTTGATTAAATAGACTAAAATGTTTTGATAAGCGACCCAGAATGCCTAATTTGATTTAGCACAAGGTAGTGCTGTCATTTTTTAAAATTCAGGTATAATACGTAATTTGATATTTTTATATTACAGGAAAAACTACTGAGTAAACTTGATGAAACAGAGACCGAATTAGCGACATGTCAAGAAGAAGAAGTAAGTTTAGATTTAATGTTCACTCACTTTATCATTTCCACTTAGTTATGTCACCGAAATTAGGCTTTAAAATGAGAAAAAAATATCAAAACATAATTTTTAATTAAAAAAGCTAAGTCAATTTGTACGTACATACAGGAATATCGGGTCTCCAAGTTAAGAATCAACAGAATGAGAATATTTGAAAGGGTAAGATTTCCCAAAAAAGTTTGATCCTAACGTTTTCTAACCCCGATAGCATGCCACTGGTTAAATTTCTCAAAAGTTACTATATGTCAAAATATTACATTATTAAAGAGCATATTGGTCACCAAATTTGAAAAAAAAATTTCAAGGCGTTTTTGATTTATGGCAAATTTTGAATTTTGATTTCAAACTTTCAACACCCTGTATTTCGGTAACTAAGCCCTTTAGGGGTTAATGTTCCTATATCAAAATTTAACAAATAACGAGAGCTCTCTGGAGTAGAGCGTTGTCGGTCGAATATAGTAACACCCTGTAGATATAATTTTACATTACCTGTCAACGTTTTTAACATAAAAACTTCACTTTCATAAAACTCGCTTCTGTAGTTATTATCTTTGTCCCTCCATACTATACTCTTACAAGTAGCACAAATAAATGTATAGTAAACAAATGTCATTTAGTCCTTAAAATAAAAATAGAAGTTTAAAGTATGTGTCTACAGATAAGTTAAATAATGAAAATAATATATATATTTCAATCGTTCCACCATACTGTTTAAATATTTGTTCGTAGTGTGTTATAAGTATACACGCCAAAGTAACAATGCAAACATCTCCTTGTTTCCATCAAGCTGTATGCAGAAAATGTTTCTTCAAAACCATACAGATAGTTGTATCTCGAAGACTCCTTCCATTGAGATGCGTCATTTGTAGAGCAAAAATTCTTCGGCTCAAGACTGGACCTATTCTTCTAACTTCAGCAAGTGGTTACTCCATAGCATCTAGAACATCTTCATTACAATCAGATAGTTTATACAGTGTTAGCATTGGAGGATCATCCATATTTTCAACATCCAGCTCTTCCAACAGCAGCAAAGGTAAATCTACTGCTTCATTATCTGCTTAGACCATGTGAGAATACTTTCTTCATCTTTCATTTGATAATATTCATCTTCTCTTCCTCTTTTCTTAGGAAATCTACCTTGTTACGGTGAGCTTATCCACGACAACCAGTAACCGGAGCAATTGAAAGATCCCAGCAATGAATCGTTCACCACCCATAAGAGTACTGCTGGGTCAAAGCCCTCTACATAAGGTACCACCAGCTTCTACCAGAATCAGGTGAAGATCTGAATCTTTGTTGCTTTTTGAAATACTTTTCATAAGACTCAGTAAATGAACTGGGGTGGTGGTGGTATACTCCAGACAATAGGTGATAACTATAGATATGGACTCGAAAATTACACCTCGGTATTTTAAGGGAAGGTAAACTTGTAATGCGCAGGAGAGAAAACGTCAACCTGACCTGAGTACCAGGTAACTAGAGTATGGAGAGCAATGGAAAAGCTGACAAACTTGCAAAAAGAGAGTTAGAGGGTACACAGTTTGTACTAGGAGAGAATTTTGGTATCCCAAAAACTGTAGTACGAGGATCTGTAAGGAACTGGAGCAGGGAGCAGCAACATTTGTGCAAACCGGTGCAAATGACCAAGGTGCTGGATTAGATGCTATGACTTGATGCGCTCGAAAAAAAAAACAAGAAGAAGATGATATGTTAGCTATATGTTCACCTTAACCATCCTTCGGGCGCATATAATCTCCCAGATTCATACCGATGAAATTTATCCTAACGATGTGTGCATTCAACAGTCGCTATCGTGCTGTTCTAAATGTAGCAATTATATTACATTATGGATTTGAAAGTTTTTTGTTCCTTACTAGAAATCTTGTGCAAGAATGGGAAGACGTAAAATACTATACAATCCAGACAACTCTGTTGATTCCAAATCCTTTTTCTATTTGTTAATTAATATGCTTTTGTATGTATTTGTGTAAAAAGTTCTTTAGTAAAACAATTTAATATTCTTCATTTCAGTTTTAATTCTAATTAAATTGCACTGCCACGTGATTTAATCCTTAATACTATCTTCTACCAATCAAAAACACACGAACAGCATGCAATAGCGATTGATCACGATCAGATGGGCTCAGCGGTTGAGTTGCTGACTTAGGGGTTGCGTTCAGACGGGATGCTGACCTTCTGCTGACTCTTAACATGATTTGTGCTGAACGAACATGCCCATTGTTAGTTAACAGTCGCAATTGTAGGTCCACACTGTATTTGAAACACAGTATTGCCTAAATACAAGCTGCAAAGCTGTTGTGTGAAATGTCAATTCTAATGTAGTTCCAACCAAAGTCTTTTGGAATGGCGGTTAATAAATATGAAGCTTCACAGAATGTTTTATGTTTCTCTTACTGTAAATCATCTTTTAAATATAAATGAATCCTTATAAGAATCAAACAATAAAAGATTTAAGGATATTTCTTATGCATGCGGACTTAAATATTACGAAATATTTACGAAAATTATACAAGAAATAAAGTAGTGAGAAGAGATTATTAATAAAATTCATAAGGTTGTAAACTTTCCGCAGCTTTATATAAACTTAATATGGTGACTGAAAAAAATGTTGATCCTTATTTTGACTCTTTTATTGTCATATAGCCTTCGAATTCGATTGATAGCAGGCAGTCCCAGCGTAATGTTTGTGTATGGATGACCTTGAAAGCTTTCGTCTGCGGTGTTGAAGGGGGTACTTCTAATTACTTTGCCCTTTGTATCCTCGTTAAAAGAGTAGCCACGAGCAGCCATTGACTTTAAGCTCTTAGTTATTGTTTATGTGACTTCTAGACTCGTTTTTTTCATTTTTCCACTCTTATCGCAAATTTTTTTGAAAACTAACCATATTAAGTTAACTGCACACCCTTCCCGAAGGAAATCCATAAGCTAAGTACCAAAAAAAAAGTACAGGCCTCGTATTATTTCTTTGTCTTTCCTATCCAGGCGGAAATCAAATTGATGTTTTAATTTGTTCTTTTTTTTTAATTTCGAATCCATTCGGCTATAAGAGCTGTAGGGGATCGTGTCCGGGTTAACGTAAGTTTTTAATTGTCAATAAACAAATATCTTAATTAAATACTACAAGGTATTTCTACCTTTTTCGCCTTAGTTTTCTTTTTATTTACATTCATTTTTGTTCTTCCTTCGACCTCTAAAAGTTAGTGGCTCCCTAAGCTTCTTATATTCAGACAACCCTCTAACTGTTAGAGGGTTGTTAGAGTCTAACATACCTAGTGCAGCACTAACATGGAGTAGAACCACCCCTGAGAAGAGTCTCATGGTGGCAGCAATTGTTTGTTTAAATTATTCTTCAATAACATTTGAGGATTAGTTATAGGTATAGTAAAAACTAAAAGTAAACAGAAGTTTGGATTTATAAAAATACCATAATATTGTACTGTAATGTATGTAGAACTTGACTGAAAATATTCACAAAAATAAGATTCTACTTGGAAATTTATATTATTAACAAGAAAAAACAAGTATGAACCATAGATTTTGTTTATCAAACTGAATAAATAATGAAAATAGCAATTAACTTGGATGGAATATAATACTTTGTTGAAAATAAAACAATTAACAAAAAACGCAAAAAAGTGGTTATAATGATTGAACTAATGAATATTTTTTCTTACATTTTGTTTCACACATTTCAATAAATCAACTTTGAAAATATTTTTTGTTTATGTTTTTGAATCGAGTCTACAAGTCCTCATAGTTTTCATTGGGAAATGCGATTGGAAAATGGAACTAATTTTTTTAACATTTTTTTATGAAGCTAAAATACATATAACAAATAAAAATTTTCACTCAAAATCCTCTAAATCATTCATAACTTGTTTGAAAAAATGAATAAATTCACGAAGTGCATAAGAAAAGAGACTTTCAGGCGGTTAACTTTTACAGAAGGCCTACAAAAGTTCCAATTCACAAAGATCACTTATTGTCTTGTAATTTTGCGAAAATGTTTTAATAATATCCACTACATTTTTATAATACACATGAAAATTTAGGTATTCCAGGTGCTGAACACGATGCAAGATTAAGCAACGGTCAATATGAATAATTTTATCATCATCTTGCTGTGACAGTGAAAAACCAGTTCCATGTTTGCATAAATCTAGAAATCTCTCGAAATCCCAAAAAAACTGAGTTTATGGTACAAATAGTCACCACACTGAATTTGTGTTTCTGCTCTTCACCACTGTTTAGTTCTGGATGGATAGGTATACTTGTTACTTCTAATAAGTCTATTAATACCGACCACTCATATGCACTGAGTGATATGACAGTGTTTGGTTTTTCACAACATGATAAAATAATGGCAGGTGTGAACGTTCTCGCTACACTTATTCCGCATCCTATGTTATATACTTGTGTAGAATACTGTGTGTATAACAAGTATTGTGTTTCAAATGTAGCAGCCATCTCATAATTTTCCAAAATCTGATTCAAAACCGCTGTCTGTACTACTAAAAGACATTTTTTCACTTACCTTAACAAAATACAAAGACTTTGGCGTCAGTTCACATAGTTTTTATGTAATTTTGTGCGAATGAATGTTGCCACATGTTGATAAAATGTATTGTTTTCTAGAAAAATAATACAGCGCTTTTCATACAATATTTGTATTTTCAATCCAGCTATTCTCTTTTTCAGGAAATCCCAGCCATTTTACAAAAATCTTGCTTCCTTTTCTTTTAATAACTTTTTCTGCCAACCAAATGTTTGGATTTCTAACTTTTTGAATTTCTGCTTCATAAAAAGCACCGATGATTGGTGTACCCGATAAATCGAGAAAGAAATATTTAGGTTAGGTTAGGTTGTTAATTTAACCTTGGAAACGATAAAATTTTCTGTTGTATAATTAGGATATTAACTTTTTTCAAATACATGTTTCAACTTGCTGATGCGAACGTGGTCTCCATCTTGAAATTTCGCTGCACGTGTCTTTGTCGATGGTATCGAATAAACTTGTTATGAAATTGCCAGCTCATTTGTCTTGTTAACTTGTATGGGTTTCATGAATGAATAATTGTACTCTCGAGTGATTTCAGGTAAAATGTCTATCCATTTGTATGTACCGTGTAAGCTGAAGTATTTGTACAATTTTATTTTCAGTGTACGAATTACACGTTCTGCAATGCTTACTTTCATTATCCTAAACGTATTATAGTGGTTTATTCCATGCTGTTTCATTAAACTTTGAAATTTCTTGTTAAAAAATTCTGTGAATGCAGTTTGTAAATTTTTCGGACTTCCATGTTTATTGTGAGCAATTATATCGGCGAACGCTTCCGTAACTTCAAGAGCGGTTTTTGTTTTCAACGGTCGAGTCCGCATAAACTTTGAAAATGTGTAGATAACCACTAAAATTAATTTTTCTACTCCTATACTATAAGTTGTTAATTAAATGCCAATTTTCAGTTTCATAATGAAGCTCATTATAACACTGGTTTTCGTTATAAATCTGAAAATTGACCAATATAAATCTAGGCAGACCTAATATTTTCTGTAGAATGTTTGACAGTTTCTAAGAGATTCGTGTTTTAATAACCATTACACTATTTTTTCTACGAACAAGAAATTTTATTTGAATTCAACATTGCTACTTTAAAAAAATTTTTAATACTTTTTTATACAAATAGGAAATAAAATATGAAAGAAAAATAAGTTCTTCAACTTAATTTTTATTCCTACAAAATAACCACTATAATAACTATGAACTTAATTTAACTATTAACAATAAACACAACCGAATTCATATGGATACTTTTGTTATTTTGTAGGAATGAAAATTAAGTTGAAGAACTTATTTTTCTTTCATTTTTTATTGAAGTTATACTTCTAATACGACTTCCAACAAGGTTGCGTTAAACGTTTATCGCAAGAAAGAAAGATACACAAAGGTAGAAAGTAGGAGAGAGAAAGAGAGTGAGTCCTTCGGTATTCGATAACAGATGGCAGTGTAAGTACTCTTTTTAAAAAGTAATTTATTAAGAGATTGTAATTTTGGAATTTCCTTCACATGACCAAAATCTTCGGGATTTATCAACAAATGATAGTGTAAGTATATTTTTTTCCTTAAATAAAGTAACTTTTAAAATGTAATTCAGAAAAACTTCCTTCGGTATTCGATAACAGATGGCAGTGTAAGTACTCTTTTTAAAAAGTAATTTATTAAGAGATTGTAATTTTGAAATTTCCTTCACATGACCAAAATCTTCGGGATTTATCAACAAATGATAGTGTAAGTATATTTTTTTCCTTAAATAAAGTAACTTTTAAAATGTAATTCAGAAAAACTTCCTTTTCTGGAATTTTCTTCATATGACCAAAACCTTCGGCATTCAATGACAGATGGCAGTGTAAGTATTCTTTTTAAAAAGTAATTTATTCAGGAGCTGCAATTTTGAAATTTCCTCCAAATGACCAAAATCTTCGGCATTCATCAAAAAAAGATAGTGTAAGTAAACTTTTTTTCTTAAATAAGGTAACTTTTGAAATTTCATTCACTAAAAAATTCCCTTTTTGGAATTTTCTTCATATGACCAAAACCTTCGACATTCAATGACAGATGGCAGTGTAAGTATTCTTTTCAAGGCATACTTCTAATGCGACTTCCAACAAGATCGCGTTAAACGTTAAAGAGATAAAGAAAGATACACAAAGGTAGAAAGTAGGAGAGAGAAAGAGAGTGAGTCGGTAGATCCCAAGCACATGCGCGTGGTATTCTTGCTATGCAGCGACGATCAATTGTGAATTGTAAGCAATGTTAATAAAGGTTGTCTTGAACAATATGATTTCACTAAAAATCAATTTCTACCCTTTCCTATTTTCATTTCCACATTACGAAGTATAACTTCTTCCGCGCGGAGGGACTGCACGCACTAAATTTTTTTCGTATTGTTTGTATACAAAAGTATTGAAAAATTAAAAAAAAGCAATGTTGTTGAATTCAAATAAAATTTCTTGTTCGTAGAAAAAATAGTGTATGCAACTCTCATGTAATGGTTGTTAATACACTTGCATGAAACATACGAAACTCGCCTTCGGCTCGTTCCCGGTTATCTCGGTTAATGCTTGTGTATTAATAACCATCATTACATGATCGTTGCATAATATACTATTATAGCTTTGATTGGAATCGGAAAATAATCTGAGATTTGCTTGACAGGATTCATTAAGGCCCTTAATTATTGTTCGCTTCCGAGGAAATTTTTTTCTCAGAGGTTTATGGAGTTTATTAACGAGCTGTATTTTTTCCTTTGACATTGTTGTACCAGGTGGCCAACTAAGAACGGCGGTCGGCCATATCTCAGGAATGGATTATAGCAAAGCTTCAGGAAAAAATTCATATGACAAAAGTGGCCTCGAGAAACGCCTGGAAAGTATTTTCAGAATTGCAGGTCCACCGCTAGAGGGCGTATTTGACAGTTAAAATTTTAAAATGCAAAATTTTCCAAAATATACTCAATTAAGGGGCACATTAAATATTATAATCAGATTCCTCGACAAATTCTACTTATTTTTTATTAGACAAGTTTTAGTCTATCTCTTTAAATAACGGGTGGGGGAGAGTAGGAACCTTGTTACGAAAAAACTCCTTCAACTCCGGTTCTGCTTGATCGATTTTAATAAAGTTGATGTTGTTTGAAAGAGCTTTTGTTAAACAATCGAAAATTTGTAAATTTGAAGCAATCTGATTAATAAAATGAATGCTAGAGGGCGCTGTTTAATTTTTTTAAATATTGTGTTTTCTCGTTACAATTTTAAATGGAAGCATACAAATTGAAGTAGCTCTTTGAAAAGTAAACTAAATTAGTAATAAAACAGTGAAGAAATATCGTAAGAAACAGGTAAATGGCGGGAATTGTTCTTCTAACGTCTAGAAGGCTGGTTCGCGTTAACGAAAATTATTAAATTTAGCCCGGATGAAAAGATCTTACATTGGTCTGCAGTAATTTAAACTGTTATCATACTAATGTTATGGTTGCCATTAGATTACCTAAATGTAATGCTGTCGCTACTAACAATGAGAACAATTTATAAAATAATGTGATAAATTCAACAATTCAAACCTCAAATAAATAACTACGTAGGTAATTAGTGTCGCCCTAGATGTTCGAAATGTCGTCCATCATTTTCAATGCATGAAATCAATCGCTGACGGGTGGAGAAAACGGCAGCTTCAATTTCTGCCCTTGAAATACTTCGTATTGTCTGTCGTATTCTTCCAACCATGTCAGCTCTTGTTGCGGGTCTATCGGCATAAACGAGATATTTTATTCGCCCCCATAACTAAAAATTTGAACAATTTAGGTCTGAAGACCTTGGTGGCCAAATAAATAAACGTCCTATCCACCTTCCAGGGTGTGATTGATCTAAGAAATTCCGAACATCTCTCGAATAATGTGCTGGGCACCCATCATGTTGCAAGAACATGTCACGACGAATGGCCAAGGGTACGTCTTCTAAAAGAAGTAGCAATTCGTTGCATTAAAAAAAATCTAAATATCTTTCTCTAACAGTCTCATTAAAAAACGGCCCAATTATTTCTCCACCTAGAATCCCGCACCACACATTTACAGACCAACGACCTTGATGTTGAACCTCCTGCATCCAGTGGGGATTCATTTAAGACCAGTAGTGCATTTTATGTCCATTTACACTACCATCACTATGAAACGTAGCCTCATCTGTCCACATAATTCGTGAAAGTATTTCAGGATCGTCGTGTATCATATTTGAGAGCCACTTGCAAAAATCCAACCTGTTATCGAAATCTTGAGCATTCAAACTTTGGTGTAGGACCATGTGATATGGGCGCAATCTAAAATAGTATAATCATATCAATAAGACACATTGAAGACCTTCGTTGTTAGTAAACAAAGAAGGACTTTAAATGCATTTACTCTCGTAATGTCATTACGAATTTTTTTCGACCGGCCTCTCATTATTTTTATTATTGGTACCTTTTTACTTTACTTTGCCTCACTTAATTATCATGTTGTTAGTTAAAATCTATTCACATAGCATAAGATAATTTCATTAAATAATTTAGTGTTTTATTGAAACTGGACATAAAATGGCGGCAAAAATACATTAGTCATGGTTTCACAAGTTAACTTTGATTTAATGACATTTTCGGTAAGATAAAAATGAGAAACATATAAGTAGTTACCTACTGGACAAACGAAAAAAATTGAAACATTTTTATCATTATAATACCGCAACTGAGGCTAATCACCGACGCCGGGAGCACTCTACTCCTAACCGGAAATTTTGCGAGTCCACTATTGTTCCAACTAGTGGTAGGGATCTTTATCGAGCCCAACATCCATTGACTCGGGACCTTGGTTTTACGTCTCATCCGAAAGACGGCATATCTACATTATACCTCGTGCTCATTGGTATAATGCCTGCGAGCTGTGATATGCTACTGACCCTAGTAATCTAAGGTGTTTCGTTGCAGGCTTTACGGACTCTACGACGGTGCTTCCCCAGTGGTCACCCATCCGAGTACTAACCTCGCTCGACTTTGCTTGACTGTAATTATCGCATCAGAAGCGTTATAGTCGAGAGGCAGGGCCGGATTTGAGTTGGTGACCTCGCAACAATAATATGGAGATAGTTGGTCAAACGCCGTAGAATTCCCATTTGACAACCCTCCTCTCCCCACTAACAGTAAAGTGTTTAAGGAAGTGGTGGTTTCTAGTGGAAACTAGACGAAGTTCGCAGATTTTCAAATTTACCATCCTGAATCGAAATACGGTGGAAGGAGAAAAATAAACAGACAAGTTACATTACGAGGGTAATTAGAAATGATGTTGCCAAAAATATGAAATAGAAAAAACAAGTTAATTTCAGAAATGGAGATTGATGCGAGAATATTGTTGAAAAAGGTGAATATGGAGTGCGAAATATCTGATCCATAATTTATACAGATTATTACCATTTAACTTGAAAACGGCAACAGTATGTTCACAATAATATGAATCACAACATCTTAGAAATAACTGGTTTTGAAGAGTTCACAATTTTGATTGTTTTTTAGAATTTGTATTGTTAGATGCTTTGGAAGTTGTCCAATATTTAAATAAAGTGTTACAATATTAATATATTTGTATTCCTATCGATTATTCCAATATGTAATTACCGTGGCCTTCACAATGTTTTTATTATTAAATTGAAACTAAATACTTGTAAAGATCATACATTCATTTTTACCTAAATTGGTACTAAATGGTACCTAAATTTCATCTAGATGACTTTTTTTTTAAGAAAATCGTACAAATGAAGTCATCAAAAAATTCATTATTCAAGGAATATAATGATAGCCATTGCGGGTGGTGGTGAGTTAGAGAAATATTAAGGTTGGAATGATTTTGAAAAAGTCAACAAATTCTACATATTCTTAAGGCATGTTTATGAATTTTTTTATTTTTTCCTTATTATTGCCAAAAATATTAATTAAAACGTGTTTGAAATTTGTCGACTTGTGATTTTCCTTAAAAAAAGACAAAACATGTCGATATTGGATGATGGGTTTGAACCCTTTAGGCGTTATATTTAAAAATGAAAAAATATTGTGAGTCGAGATGGCGAGTAGGTATTGGACCAAAAAAAAATTACACGCTCACCCCATACTATAAGGATGGGAAGGGGGTGAGTGATTCTACATCACTTTGAAGGTGTGTTCACCAATTTTCATATTTTTTTCTTTATTATTGCCAAAGATACGCCACATGTACTTTCCTTTGTTCACATCATCATAGTAGTTTTCCGCTTATTCTGTAGGTTACAGAATGGAAATAAACAAAGTGGAAAGTTCTATAAAATATAACAGTTTTTCAAAGTCTCACTTTTCTTTAATAAGATTTTCATTATTTTGCTTTATTCAAACTATATTCACATATACTATATTGATTTTAATTTGGTCAATATTTTTAGTTTTGATATGCCCCTGCCAAAAACTCTTCTCAAGTCGTGGTTCAAAATGTTCCTGTTATATAAAATTGCCCAGAAATTTTTTTTAAACTATACTGTGAAGCTCTTTATCAATTATTTTTAATCTGCCCAAATGTCCTTTCAGTTTATTTTATTCTATTCTTACTTTGATTTGTTTTTAAATTTTTCTGTCTTTCAATTCAATTTTTTTAAAATTAATTCCATTTATTTTTATCTGGTTTTTACTTTGATTATTTAAAAATTTTCTGACTTTTTATATTAATCTCCAAAAATTTATTATCATATTTGTTCATATCGCAACGCCCCTCATTTTTTTTATATAACTCTTCTTTTCAAATTAAAATTTTTCAATTGGTTTATCCTAAATTTTGACATGCGTTAACATTTGGAGTTGACTTTATCTTCTTTTTTAAATAATTGACCTGTATGAAAATTTTGCAAATCTCAGAACATTCCTTTCATTACATTTTATTATAATCCTTCATACCTTATATTAACTTTAACTATAATCTTTGACTACTTATCTTTTAGAATAATTCAATAAGATACTTTTTGAAACTCTAATAACTTCAATTATAACTTTTTTTACACACAATAACAAACCAAATGAAATAATAACATGAACCATTTCAAATAAACTATCTTGAAATAAACCACTTCAAATAAATTAACTTGAAATAAACCAATTTTAAATAAACTATTTTGAAATAAACCAATAAATTCATCACTTTTCTATTGAATTTTTATCTTTGTAATATATTTTTGTACTCCTCAAATTTAAATATGTTTTCAAGATTGAAGATCCCTCGAATTTTATCTGTATTTGGATATTTCAATAAGTAACTATTGACACCATTTTCATCAATCACCGACGCCGGGAGCACTCTACCCCTTACCGGAAATTTTGCCGAATTCACTAGTGTTCCAACCAGTGGTAGGGATCTTTATCGAGCCCAACATCCATGGACTCGGGACCTCGGTTTTACGTCTCCTCCGAAAGACGGCATATCTACATTATACCTCGTGCTCATTGGTATAATGCCTGCGAGCTGTGATATGCTACTGACCCTAGTAATCTAAGGTGTTTCGCTGCAGGCTGTACGGGCTCTACGACGGTGTTTCCCCAGTGGTCACCCATCCAAGTACTAACCTCGCTCGACCTTGCTTGGTTATAATTATCGCATCAGAAGCGTTTCACTACAAAGCTAGGCCGACGCCCAATATTACTATTTGTGATGAAATAAAACAAATTAATTTGTTAAAATCTTCATTATTTATTTTGAACTGACGTTCAAATTAAAATTAGTGACGCGTTTCGCTACACAGTAGCTTTTTCAAACTAGTGAAGCTACAATGAAAAACTTTTAATTTATATAGTGCCTTAATACGGAATTCTAAGATATTGACAAAAGTATTAAAAATGGGGATAAGTACAAAAAGTGCCTAAATACGGAATTCTAAGATATTGACAAAAGTATTATAATATATTTAAATATAGTTATATACAGTTCAAAATAGATAATGAAGATTTTAACAAATTAATTTGTTTTATTTCATCAGTAGTATGGATCTTCATCAAGTAAAAGCCTCATCTATTCAATTACTATTTGTTTTTAATGCTTTAACAATAACTAATTGTCCTTTTGTGAATCTCGTATGTTTTTTTTTATTCTTTTATTTTGTTTTTTAATATATTTTTCAGCTCTTTTTCTTTCATTCTCTTTCTCATCTCACTTTCACATTTCCCATTAACATCCACCATCCGTTCTCTATCAGGATATTTTCCTGTAAATATAAAATATGGACATTGTTGTGTAGTTAAATTTGGTACTTTATTTAAATAAACCTTTGTAATATTTTTGTTCCACTCTGTATGATCATATATGCATAATACTCTCAAAATTTTTCTTATTTCCCTCATATAACGTTCTGACATATTGCTTTAAATATGTCTTATGGTAGGATATACTATTTTTACATTATTCTCTAATTCCCATTTTCTAAATATTTAATTTTGAAAATAACTGACATGATCCACTACTATTGTTTTAGGAACCCCATATTATTTTGAATATTCTTCTAATTTTAATTTTACGGTTCTACAATTAGTTTTATGACAAGGAAATATTCCTATAAATTTTGAAAATTGATCTGCTATTATTACCATATGTTTCTTTCCTTCTCTACTGGTTTTTAGGTTTCTTCAAAAGTCCAAATATACTACTTCCAAACATTCACTTGTTATCATACTCTTTGGTACATTTTTGTTAATTAAATTTTTTCCTTTATTTAATTGACATATTATACATTTCCTAGTTATGTCTTTCGCTATTATACAGTCCCTTTTACTAAAATAATTTTCCCTATATATCATCCATATTTTCCTAGCACCAATATAACCATGCTCCTGATGTTTCATAACGTTTCTAGTTAAATCCTCAGTAATTACATATAAATCCGTAGCATTGATCACCTTGTACCATATACCTTCTGTTTCTTCTGCTCTAATCTTACCTCTGTCTGTCTTCTTTTGATCTCCATAAATTTCATTTTTGCTAAATATTCCTTCCTTCTTTTTAAACATATTAATCCCTACTCTAAACACTTTTAATCCCTTTGGTTTTATTTCACCATCCATTCTAGTAATTGCATCTGCAACGACATTCATTCTTCCAGGTATATATTTTATCTCAAAATCATACTCGATCAGTAATAAAACCCATCTATTAATTCTACTATTAGCATATTTTGTATTTAAAATACTTAATAATGACTCATTATCTGTTTCAATTGTGAATTTGTTTTCTAACACATAAAATCTAAATTTTGATATGCAAAATATTATACTAGTTCACTCACACTATAATTTCTTTTATGTTTCTTTGTAACTCTCGATATAAAACTAGTAGGTACTTCAACATCTCCCTGTGTTTGACATAATACCCCCGCAAATTTATTAATAAATTCATCCGTTTTAATTATAAATGGTAGATTGTAATTTGGATGAATTTTTTTTTAATTTTCATTTTTTCTTCTAAATCCAAAAGATATGCATATATTATACTTAGATTATTTAGATCAGTTTATTGTTAATACATCGATCTTGTTGAGCTATATATAAGCTATAAAATTATGGCATGTTCATAATTCATTGTGTGGCCTTCAGAAGGTACGTGTTCAGCAAGTGCACATTTCTCTGGGTGAAGTTTGCTGTCACTTTTATGGGATGTTATTCTATTCGTAAAAGACCTTTTTGACTGACCAATGTAAAAAAATTACTCCAAGATTTTTATATTATGAGACATTTCAATTTGTCAATCGGCAAAGAGGACTATTCGCCCGCATACATTAGCATGTTAATGTTCGTTGTTTCATCTAATGTAACTCCTTTACCTTTTGCAACGGCTACTCAGTTTAGAGAGCACCTCAGGTGTAGATTCTGAGACCAAACTATTAAAAATTCAGAGAGTAGTCTTACCGGTTCTCGGGTAATCGTACTTGAAATTTATTTTTAATTAAGGTACTGAAGGAAGTTAATTATTAATCAAGTTACTGAAATTATTAAAAGAAAATTATGAAAGTTAAGAAAGGTTAGTGGGCGCCACCCTGAATAATACTAGTCTATTTGTTACTCACATCAGCATTATAGCGACAAATCCTGGAATATTGGAAGGGAAAATAAACTCTATGAACAACGTTATTAAATTTTCAAATTGTATTTTGACTTTAAAAAAATTAAATAGCAAAAAAAATGACATGTAGTCAGTCATGGTTCCAGATAGAGTCCTGGTTCCACATAAAGTCCTTGATAAAGTTCCAGATATAGGTACAGATAAAGTTCTGGATAATGTCCTGGTTTCAGATGAAGTCCTTGTCCCAGGTAAAGTCCTAAGGAACAATAATGGTAGTATCAGGAACAAATTTACCCAACTTTACAAAATCCAGGATGTCTGAAGTATGAATTGGATAATGAATTTGATATTACAATTCTGAGTGTTGAAGAAAATCATTTAAAAACGTGGTTCATACAAACATCCTGTATTTTATGTTACGATAATAAAAAGAAATATAAAGAACATAACGAAAAGTTTAATTTTTTATCAAATAGCTGCAGAAATTAATTAGAAAATCACCAAATAAAAGAAATACTGAACGTATAAATATCCTCAATCGGTAAAGCTAACACAAAAAAAATATACAAAAAAAAAACGATAAGAAACACGATGCAGGTATCTAGTTCTGGAACGTCACCTAGGTAATTATAATAAAATAATAAAGAAAAGATTATACGGATAAGCGGAAAGCAAGAATGCAGTTTAGCCATACACGCACTTACCATTCAATGTTGAATGCACTTCGTTACGGCAAGATGGTGGATCTTCACCACTTCATTAATTTCGACTTTATGTGTTCATGTCTGCTCGAGAAAAGAATGAAATTTTTTATTCCGTTGACTTAAATAATTCATCCTGTCATACGACCCAAACCAAGACCTACGTCCGGTATTTTTACCCAATCAGTAGCCTTGAGGAAAGAGAATTTACAGTTCGAACGTATATACTTATTTCATTACTTATTTCATGCCTTCACACAAAATAATCGATATAGAAGGAAAGAAATTAAACTAGGCCAGGGACGGAACTGCACAAAGTGAACGTGAATTTTAATTATTTTAACAATGATCAAATATACCGTTACACTTTATTTTTTTTGAAATAGCTATCCAGATCAGAAATAAATATGGAAAAAATATGTGGACTAAGCGAGTCACCTTGTAAAACCCCACTTGTTATTTTAATTTCATCTGAGATATTGCCATTTTGTTCTATATAAAAATGTGCTGAGTTATGGAAAAAAATTCTAAAGATTTCTTAGCTAACGCCTTGTAAATAAAGCTTTTCCCAGAGTTCGCTATAATGCAAGGAATCAAAAGCCTTTCTAAAATCAACTAATAAAACAAAAAGTTTTCTTGAGGATAGACGTGAATAGTTATTATTAATTGTATGAAATACAAAAATGTTATCGTTGCAATCGCGAGATTAACAAAATCCTGTTTGGCATTCTGGTAGTATTTCACAGTTTTCTGCGTAATTTGTTATTGATAAGCTGTGTAAACAGTTTTGTTTTGTGGTTAAGAAGCGCCAATGGGCCTTTTTGATGGAAGTGATTAATTTTAATAATTGCCCATGTAGAGGGCATTCTTCATATAAGATTCTATTGAATATATTTTTCAAATAGAATATCCAATCAATGGGTAAATTTTTGAAAAATTCGTTAAATATATTATAATCACCTGGTGCTTTATTATTCTTTGCAAGATTTAATACATGATAGATTTCTTGTATGGTGAAGTTAGTATCCATATATGTATGTAATACATCCGTAAATTGGGTGTCTATGACTGGGGTGGGCTTATAAGTCTTTGTAGAAAATTAAAAACTGATCCATTCCTATTTTTTTTGATAAGCACATTTCTTATTTTTAATTAATTTTTTATATTCTTTTTTAGCTGTGTTATATACTTTCATATTGTTAGGATTGAAATTATTTTTTTAAAGATTCTTTTTGAAAAGTTAAGCTGTTTTTTGAACCGATGACGTTTTGTTTGCCGTATAATTGCCTACAACACCCTTGTGTCCGTGACCCACTCAAGTGTTAATCTATTATAGTTTGACAAGGTTAAGAGTTTTTGTAGGCAGTTCCAGACCAGTCTAGATCTAGTCTGGGAATATGCTAAATACGTCAGTGCTGCCTGACTATCTGATAGTATAGGGAAAAGTCCCCTAGTATGTGACACTTTTGTTTTTTTGGCAAATTTTAATCTTTTAAAATAACAAATGTGTTACAATTGATCGTTTGAGAGTGTTATTCAATATGTTTTTATCAATAAATAAACACTCACTCTAATATTTTATATTAATTATTATAAAAAATGTCACTGAAAAAAAAGTAATAAAATGATTATTTCAAAAACTATCCCGTAGTACCGGACAGTAATAAGACATTGTGAAAAACTAGAACATAAGTACTATCCCCTATAAAATCATTTTTAAATAAAGACACATTCTCTATATTCCAAATTAATGTTATAAAATTAATTTGCACAGACATCACAGTTAAAAAATTCTATATTTTCTTGAAATGTGCATGCAGCATGAACCCATTCGTTGCATACTATGCATTGTACCAAAACTTCCTTAAATGACTGGTCACAAATAATGCTCTTTGTGTCATCATAGTTCTGGGTCCTACGTCCAGGTTTCATGTTGCATTTTTTGGTGGAATTTTCTGTTGTTCCCATGTCACCTTCAAAGTTTTGAGCTTTTTTTACTATTTTAGTTTAATGTTTGAGGGTAATTTTTTATTTTGTGGCATTTGTATTTTGGCTATTCTCTGTCTCTTCGACTTTTGCAGACTTTTTTTGTTTCTTCTCTTCAATTACTCTGACCTTCTTCTCTAACATTATCTTGTATGGCGTTGACGTTAAAATTGAACTTTTCTCTGACCGCCTTTTTCTAATTTCTATTTTCTTTAGTGCTTTTTCTAGAGCTGAGGAAAAAATAACGTTTATGAAAATATAGCAGAGAGCGGAAACTATTGCTAAATTAGTAAAAAAATATTATTTCAAATTTATATTACTGTCCGGTAGAAGGCGCCTATTTAGTGTCCGATACTACGCAACTTTTATTTTATTTGAAAAAATGTCTTACAACCAACTACGAAATCAGACCCAAATGTTTTTATGTGGTGAATATTCTTTAATGATGGATGAATCAAATGTTATATACACGATGAATGCATACTTATCCAAAACCCAATAACAGCTTCTTAAAAATTTCGAGTAACACAGTCACTACACTCAAAACGTCTTCTTCCGACAATAACTTGATATAAACTGAATCTATAGCCAAACTTTTTTGAGGCGTCGTCTAACTAGACTAAAGCATTGAAAAAATCATAGTTTCCACAATTCCAAGTGTCTCTAAACTGAAGATACCTTAAGTGTCCGGTACTAGGGGATGTCTGGTTTCCCCTAAGGATCTTTTGGCCTCTATACCCTCTTCAGATGTTCATTTGCAAACACGTGTCAATAGCGTAGATTTCCGCCTGGTCTACCTGAACCAAACACTTTTTCCGACCAAAGGAAAAAGTTGGCTAAGGCGAAGAACACGTGATTTAGCTTCTGCAATTGATTTAGGACAAACTTTACTTAAAATTTGAGATAAAATTCTTATCCCCGCACTTCTTTATGCCACACATAAAGGTGAAAAATGCAAGCTTATTTTCAAATGACTTTATTTAATGCTTGATGACCACATTAGCAATGTACATTTTGGGTAAAATTGTAACAATAATTCAAATTTAACTGATAGAAATCACATTAATTATTAGCTATCGGTCTATTCTCACCACTTCGTAAAGAGCTTGACAAACCTTATATTGGGCTCTTCATAATCTGACTTATTTCCCCACAAAAAGCTTCAAATGAATACGACTTATCGAAAGTCTCTTTAGCTGTATCGCCCAAAAAAACTTGCAAGTGTGGATTCACCACTAATCTTTTCAAAGCATGAGCTATTACTTTGGGTTGAGGTTCAACTATTAGCCCCGAAAGTCTGTGTATAAGTATTTTAGAAGCGATGCCTTTATTTGTTGCTATTATTGGTTTTCCTAGAGACATAGCTTTGTGAATAAAGTCAGAGTTAACGTCATTTTTAGCAGGGTGAATCATTATGGCAGATTTCATTATTAATGTTTTTTCGTGTATTATTGGTAATTTTCTTAAAAAAGTTACTTGTGCCGCACATAATCTTTGTTCAGGGACAGCTAATAGTTGGCAGAGATGAAATATATCTGGCAACATGGCACCCGGTGTAGATGTGTTTGACGAAGCTCTCCGGAATAAATGCTGTAAGAAGTGTAAAAGAAATGTTGTAAATGATGTAAAGTGTATAAACTGTGAAAATAGTTTCCATATAAGCTGTGCAAAAAATAGCAACTCTGTAAAGTTTACTAGTGATGATTTAATTACATGTTGTGAGCAAGATTCAGCATATGATCAGACTGATCAGTTATTTTTCGATTCAATTGAAAGTCTAAGTCCAGGCAATAAGGTAATAGATATTAACGTATTTAAATATATAATAAAGCAAAAAGACTCCATAATAAAGGAGCTACATGACAAAATTCATTTGATGAGTCAACAAATTACTTTATTAAAAGAACGAAACGAATTAGACACAAAAAGTAAAGAACAAAAACCAACGCAAAAACATTGGGAATCCTCTGCTATTCAAAATAAAACCAGACCACTAATTCAAACTGGAAATGATAAAAATAATGCTGTTGCCAACTCGTCGATTAAATCAGTAATTTCGAAAACTGACGTGTCAGCTGCTTTAATGAAGATAAATACTGAACAAAACATTGACGAAGTCATAAATTTGAATGAAAATAGGTCCAGAGAAAACTACAGTGAATGGAGAGAAGTTCGAGGAAAAAGAAATAGAAAACAACTTGTTATTGGAAATAATAATGAAATAACTGTAAACGGCAAGGATATTAAGGGGGTTCCCAAATTTGCAGATCTTCATATTTACAGAGTGGACCCCAGCATGACAGCAGATGATCTACGTGAAATAGTAAAACCACATTTTCCGGAAGCAGTGGTAATATCATTAAATTCAAAATATCCGGAGATTTACAGCTCTTTCAAAGTAAGTGTATATGGGTATAACTTTAATACTGCGATGAATCCAGCTATATGGCCGCATGGAGCGCATATCCAGCAGTTTTTTCAGTTGCGTCCAAAGAGACTTCCCCAAGTCTAGGAAATGTAACTCCAGTGTATTCTCAAAGTTATATATGTAAAAATGTATGTAAGTGTACTAATACAGAAAAATTTACTAAAACTTTTCAAATCATAAATGTAAATTGTCAATCCTTGACTAATAAGACCAATAGAATTGATTTAATATTGGAATGTAACAAACCTGATATTCTGTGCCTTTCTGAAACCTGGTGTAATAATGATAATATTGATTTAGTGAGATTTAACAATTATATGTTGGCTTCTCACTTTAATCGTATCAACAAAATTCATGGTGGGGTTCTGATACTTATAAAAAAGATGATTAAATTTAAAAATCTAGACTTTGTAAATAATTTATCTATTGATATTGACTTTGAAGTATATAGTATATCCTTTTTTTTGCAAGGCAGAAGCTGTTGTCTTGTAAATATATATAGATCCCCATCAGGAAACATTGAGATGTTCATGGACCGACTTTTTAAGGTCCTAAATTTTTGTTTCCATAATTATGACTCTACTATTCTTTGTGGAGACATTAACATTGATTATTTAAGTATATCACGTGAAAGAACATTATTAATTGACTTAATGGAGAGTTTTAAACTAAATTTAAAAATTTGTGAACCAACACGGATTTTCACAAATAAAAACATGAAAACGACAAAAACTAAAGTTGACTATTTTTTGACTAATATGATGTTTGAATACAATGAAAACGTGATTGATATGCAACTTGGTGATCATCTAGGACTTAACATTCATGTAGAATATCGATCGAGTATATTATGTACCTTTTGCGAAAATAAGCTAAATAACAGAAACACAAATTTTAGGAATTTATCGGAATCTAATTTACTGAGTTTACAAACTCATCTACACAATGGAAGTTTTCTGTCGGTCTATGAATATCTAAATGATACAAACATTTCAAGTGTTGATCTTGTATATAATGAATTTTTGGATACTATATGTTACTATATTGATTTTATTTGCCCTATTTTAACAAAAAACGTATCCAATCTAACCAAAAAATCATGGATTGATCGCAATCTTGTACAGATGGGTAATGATCTTGGGAATTTTTTTTGGTTAACAAAATATTCCGCAAATCCCGATGATCATTTAAATTATAAGAGGCTAAAGCGGGATTATGTCACTGAAATTAACAAATCAAAAAAATTGTTCTACCAAAAAAGTCTTGAAAATAAAAATGTAAAAGAAAAACAAAAATATATATGGCGAACAGTAAAACAAAAAATTGGAAAAAGGAGACATTCTACAATTGATACCATTGATATAAATGGGAAAATAACTCAAAATAAATACGAAATTGCCAATTTGTTTGCCACTTTTTTTGCAACGAATACTAAAGAAGCAATAAATACTCACTTTACTGACTGCAGTTTTAAAAGTTATACAACAATGTATGTAGCTAATACTTTTTATTTCAAACCTGTTATCCCTGAAGATGTATTGGATATAATTAATTGCCTAAAAAATGTTAATTCCGAGGGTATTGACTGTCTTTCGACAAAGATCATTAAAAGAATAGGTCCACAAATTGCTTGTACTCTAGCAGACATTATCAATTACTCAGTGGAAACAGAAGCGTTTCCATCCAGTCTAAGTAAGGCCACACATCAAGGAAACTAGAAACGTGAAATGTGAAACGAGAAACATGAAACACGTTTCATAAAATAAGTACACATTGCCGTAAATGAGAATATGCACATCAGCGAAATGTGTTTCATGTGACGTCATAGCGAAGCAAATCTTGTAGAAACGTGTTTTCATGAAATAGGTTCTGTTCTATATTTTTGTTTCTTGTTGCTCGTTACTTCGCGTTGCAGGTAATATTTGATCAGTTTTAAAATGAAAGACGACGAAGAATTTAATGTAGTGTTTGTGTCAGTTATTGAAAAACATGAGGTTCTTTATAATTACAAGTTGGAAAAGTATTCTAATAGAAACTTCAAAGAAAAAGCTTGGCAACAGGTGGCTGCTGAAGTAAAATGTACAGGTGAGTTTAAAATACTGAGTATAATAAAAAAAATTCTGAAAATAATAAAATACTATTTATTAAAATACTGCCTGAATATATTTCGAATACATTTTAACTGAAAAATCTGTATTAAACGCATACTGTATTTTGCCAAGGTAAAGCCACTTCTGGTTTTACAAAGTATTGACATAATCTATCCCTTAATTGAAGTGCTGCGGTTGTTGGTCGACCACATAATTGTGATGGATTATTTAGGTTTTGTGGTAATTGCAAGGAAGTATCTGGTGATACTAAAACTCCATCGTGTTTTCTAATAAAGTTGTGCAAAACACATGCAGCTTTTACAATATTTTCAGCTTTGTCAACATTGCATGCTATTGGTGAATGAAAGACTCTAAATTTTGAACAGAGAATGCCGAAAGCACACTCAACACTTTTTCTCGCTCTTGAAAGACGATAGTTGAAAATTCTTCTTTCATTATTTAAGGTTCGTTGTGGGTATGGCTTCATTATTTCTTGTCTTAATGCAAATGCTTCATCTGCAACGAAAAACATTGGAAAAGGACCACCAAGGGAGTGATCTGGCCGGTGGAATATGTAACCTATTTTCATTGAGTAGGCTACCAATCCGTGAATTTGTAAAAACTGCACCGTCGCTGTTTCTTCCGTAATCGCCTACAGATATCATAGTAAAAATAAAATCAGCATCAGCAATTGCCATTAAAACAATTGAATTATACGATTTATAATTGTAGTAAGCAGAGCCACATTTCGGTGGAGCTTGGATCCGTATATGTTTGCCGTCTATACTACCTATACAGTTGGGCATATTCCATAGTTCTTCATATCTCCTAGCAATTTCCAACCACATATTTTCTGATGGTAAAGGCATATATTTTTTTTTGAGATTTTTCCAAATAGCTTTACATGTTTCGTTTACTACATATCCTATGGTAGTTTCTCCTCTCATAAAGTAAAAGGATAACGTTCGAAATGAACAACCGGTAGCAAGAAATCTGTAACAGAAAAAAATATTATTAGTTTTTTTTTAATGTAAAACTATTATCACTGTTTATAACTAAATTCTACTATATTTTTGTCTATCGAAGAAATTTATTTTGTTTTGTTTCAGTGGATGAATGTAAAAAGAGGTGGAGAATGTTACGAATTAGCCTCTTAAGATATCTAAGAGAAAGCAAGAAACCAAGTGGCAGTTCTGGAAGAAAGAAGAAACCCTTCTATTTAGAAGACGCAATGAAGTATTTGATACCATATACGAAAAGTCGACATCAAACTGGAACTGCGGATTCTGATGAAGATGAAGTTTGTGACAGTGAATTTCAACTGGAGGAAAGTCAACCTGTTACTGATGAAGAGGATAATGTAAATATTTCACAGAACAATATTGAACAAAGTCAAAGTCAAAAAGTTAATGAAACATCGACTTTAGACTTACTGGAAAGTTATCCTGTTCCCTCCGTGTCATCTGAGTTGTCAGAAGAAACTCCGCAGGGATCCTCTTCCAAGAAACGCAAAATACAAAAAAATACTGAAAATTGGGAAAACTCAGCTGTACAATGTCTGACTGCCCTGAGTAACAAATATAATGCAAACACAAAAAAGAAAGAATCGTCTGACCAAGAAGACGCCGACTTACTTTTCCTGAGAAGCTTACTCCCTGATTTACAAAAACTAAATGATGCTCAAAAGAGACGATTCAAACAACGAGTTTTTGCTCTTTTTGATGACATTCTAAATGAAGACTCTGTACGTAATACTGTACAACATGTCCCGGTTCCTTTTCCATCCCCTTATTCTTCTTCAGTATCCGAGGCAGTATCAGTGTCTTCCTATGACAGTAACTTGCAGTATTCAAGTAATAATGATAAACAATATACGGATCTTGTTCGTGCTGTTGTTTATGAATAAAGTATTATTTTAAGTTTTGTAACCTAGTTAAATTTCTATTTAATATAGATATCAATTTTAGTTTTTACTTACCTCAGTGTAATTAACAACTTTTCTTCAACTCCCAAAGCCAGTCTAAAATTTGTATCCTTTTTAATTATGTGAGGCCCTATAAGGGAAACTAATCTACTAAATGTCTGTACAGAAATTCTATAAAAAGAATGAAATTTGTCCGGATGCTCACTTAATTCTTTTGACACTATATAAGAACCATGTTTAAGATTTATGTGGTTATACGGATGTACCCAGTAACGTCGTTTCTTTTGTTTTGATTTATTTTTGTGTTTTGATAATAATAATGTGGTTACAACCCCAACTACTGCGTCGTCATCGGTGTCCATTGCTAACTGAAACAAATTCATTTAATTTGGTTTGTGCAATGATGAAGCAGAAACTTTCTGTTTCGTATTTCATATTTTATGTTTCATGTTTCTCGTTTCACATTTCACGTTTCTAGTTTCCTTGATGTGTGGCCTGCCTAAAGATAGGAATTGTTTCACCAATACATAAAAAAGATAGCCTTCTTAGTCTTGACAATTATCGGCCAATAACTGTCCAAACTGTGATATGTGAAGTCATAGAAAAATGTATTTATAAACAAATGTTTTCTTTCCTTAAAAAGTATGATGTTATATCAGACCATCAGCATGGTTTCTTGCCTGGCAGATCGACGGAGAGTGCATCCATAGCTCTGCTTAATTTTATCCACACCTCGTTGGATAGGAAGAGGTATGTGGGGGCGCTCTTCTTTGATCTTTCAAAGGCTTTTGACTCGGTTAGTACCGATATAACAATAAATAAACTACGAGATTTAGGATTTCGGGGAAAATTTCTATCGTGGCTAAAATCATACTTAGAAGCCAGAAAACTTATTGTTAGGATTGAAGATCAGAAGTCCCTCCCCCAACCTGTGGAAATTGGCGTACCTCAAGGCTCAATCTTAGGCCCTCTGATATTTTTATTATACATAAATGATCTTTCTAAATATGTTAGCACTAATCATTTGATACTATATGCAGATGACACCACGTTAGCAATTGATTCTGAATCTCCAGATGAGCTGCTTTTAAAAATAAATATTTTATCAAAAGAATTCACACGTTGGTGTGAAAGAAATTCTTTGATAGTGAATTCGACAAAAACCATCCTTATGCATTTTTTTACGAGAACAGATATTCCTGAAAATAGCTGTATCTCAGTTAAGGGTACTGATGTTGCTTTTTCGAGTTCTACGAAATTTCTAGGAACCTACCTTGATAAGAATATGAGCTGGAATACCAATATCAACCACATTTGTAAAAAATTAAATAGCAGTTACTTTGCAATATTACAACTAAAAAATATATTTACAACTAGTCAATTGATCAATGTTTATTATGCAATAGTATACTCCCATATTTCCTATAATATCATTCTATGGGGGGGTGCGGTAAATGCCTCAAGGATTTTTATCTCTCAAAAAAGGATTGTTCGTCTAATTTTTAATCTAGATTTTAAAGAAACATGCAGAAATCATTTTAAAGATTTCGGCATTCTAACATTTTATTCTATTTACATCTACAAGTGCATATTATATACAAAAAGTAATTTCAGTGATTTTAGTCTTAATTCTGATTTCCATGATTACCCAACCAGATCTGGCAGGCTTATCCGGCCACCAAAACATGAAACTTCATTGTTTGAAAGGAGTCCTGTCTATAAAGGAATTCAATTCCTGAATCATTTGCCTAGCTGTATAAGATATGAAAACAATTTCAAAGTTTTCAAACAAAAACTTAAAAAACTTTTAATTGTCGAATGTTTCTATGATGTGTCAGAGTTCTTAAACAAACGATTTTAATTTAACTGTTAAATAAGTAAGTCATATTGTATGTAAAATCCTATTTTCTGTTTGACCTGTCCTATATCATGTACTATGATCAAAAAGGATGAATAAAGTATTATTATTATATTATATCGTACCATGTCTTGCAATTTCCTGCGATAACCAGCTGAAGCCGTTTGGTTATAGTTTTATCCTCTATCAATCCCAAGAGAAGTTCAAACGCATACAAAGCCAGTATGAAATTTGATGATTTTATAAACTTACCTACTGTAAGAAATACAATTGAATCGTCCATTAAGTCTGGTATTATTGTTTGTATTTTTATTTCCGGCTCTCTCCATGAACCCAAATCTATGGAAGGATACAAAATTTTCGGTTTATTTTTAATTGAAGGATGAGATTTTATTAGTATTTCAGCGAATCCTATTCTTTCCACAATAATTTCATCGGCTAGTTTTATCCATTTTGTTTCTAGTAAAGATGGGTTGATTTTTGTGTGTTCGTAGCAAATGTCTGTTTTTTTAATTCTTGAAAATTATGTACGAAACATACTTTATAGCTAGAGAAACATTTCAGAAGATAAAGGGCAATAAGGCTGACGTCAAGGATTACTATTTCGGGCTTAGGATCAGGAGGAAATAATAATAATTGTAGGACCATCCAAATTGCTCGAAACGTTGATAAACTTAAAATTCCAAGGAGGGTTCGTGGTATCCACCATCCTGAATACTCGATGCATATTTTATCTGAAAACTAAATTTTTTTCTATACAAAAGACACTTTTAATGTAATCTCGATATCAATAAATCTTTTTACCAACGCTGAGACAGTATGTATATTGGAGTGATATTCAGGTAGTAGGTGTGTT
Organism: Lochmaea crataegi; assembly: GCA_947563755.1. Lineage (NCBI taxonomy): Eukaryota > Metazoa > Arthropoda > Insecta > Coleoptera > Chrysomelidae > Lochmaea > Lochmaea crataegi. Next base: position 78,840,737 of record OX387422.1, on the reverse strand, counting down.
TTGTAAATTGCTGTTAAGAATAGCTCCCTTAGTTTCGTTTCATCATGTAATGGTAATAAATATTTTTGTGATGCATTCTTACTTGTTATTTCATTTTCAAAACTATTTTAGCAACATAATTTCTCTTACAACTTATTGGGTGAGCCAACACTCAGCAAAAAAGGCCAATATCTTTGGAATGACAGGAGATATCGGTTCGCGGTTTTGACAGGTTAATAAGTGATCTTATTTGACTTTTTGTAAGCTGGTTAGAGTTATAGCATTTTATTTAAAATTTCTCAGAAAAAATCATAAATAGCGCTAGGTTTTACATAACGCCCTCTAGTTGCCGATTGACAAACTAAAAGTGTTGTTATTCATTTCTGGAATCTGTCTTCAATGCTCTATGCATGGAGTTTATATTTTCGAACATCGGTTCAGGCATATGGAAGTTACAGTCTTTTTTATGTCAACTAAAAAACACTTTCCCCACCACTGCAGAATAGGTGATACAGAAAAATGACTTCAACAAAAGTTAGTTAGTTAGAATAAGGATAGTAGTTTCTAAAGTTTCTATTTTTTACCTACCTAAATTGGGGAATATTTTGAAAAAATACAATTCTATTTTGTAAGTGATAGATTACGCCTCCTAGCGAAGAACTATGGACTCAAAAATATTTTTAATAACTTTTTTAGGGCCAATTTCTTCATAAGTATGTTTTCTCAAAACTCTAAGACATACGGTTTCCGAGATATGGCCGGTCGCCATCACCCTCAATGAATCACCCTGTACTGTTTATAGTTTAATGGTAAAAAAACTCTAGATGAGGTGATTTACAGCCACTTGCACCGTTACTCTCTTGAACGGCGGTTTGTAAACTACTGGTAAAATTTATGGACTGGTTACAAATCGTTTGTCGGAGATTCGTAAAGTTAACTAGATTAGATTAGATTAGAATTGGAGTGGCTCTTTGTCCTATCCCACTGCGACCTTCGCAGATCTATTGTGGTCCTCCCCCATATTTAAAGCTCGATATCTAGCTTTATTCTCTTTATTAGACCTATTAGCCTGGATACCGCCTCCTTTGCGTAGCTCTCTGCCCTCGGTTTTTCTTCTCCGAATAGGTGAAACCGCACCCTTGCTAGGCCTTCGCACTCACAGAGTAAGTGCTCCGCGGTTTCGTCTTCTTCCTGGCATAACCTACATAGGCTGTCATCTGCTAGGCCAATTGTGTGCATATGCTTCCTTAGCCTACAATGCCCTGTCAGCATTCCCACCATCATCCTCGTCGTTTCTCGACTTTGACATAGTAGGTAGCGTGACAGTCTGACCGAAGGGGTTTTAAGGAATAGCTTAGCGTGCCTTTGCCCCGGAGTTTCATGCCACCAGCGTAACGCCTGGTTGTTTATCCATTGGTGGATGCTCTCCTTGGTGAGGCATTTAGCAATTCCGCAGGAATGTTCTGGCCCTATCATGACCTCAGTCGCTCCCTGCTTGGCTAATTCATCGGCCTTTTCATTGCCTTTTATTCCTTGATGGTGCCTCACTCTATTATGACTACCTAGTCTGTTGAGGGCCTTGCGACACTCCCACACCAGATTTGACGTTGTCCGATATGAGCTTATCGCTTTTAGTGCTGCTTGGCTATCGGAGTAGATGACGATTCTTTGGCTACCTACCTCCCGTCTCATCAACTCTTCTGCACAGCATTGCACCGCCATTACCTCTGCCTGAAAGACAGTGGCATGTTTCCCAAGGCTTAGAGAGATCGTGATCTTCTCTTGTACCCCATATATTCCGGCTCCTACTCCAGAGTCTGTTTTAGAGCCATCAGTGTACCAGTTGAGATTCGCTATTATAGGAGGCCCTGTATCCCAGTCCTTTCTCTCTGGAATGATTACTGTGTATTCATTTTTAAAACTATATTGTGGGGCAATCTGATCCATTGGCATTCCCAGTATTGTATCTACCTTTATTTCTTCATATAGCTTTTTGTAGACCTTACCTTGTCCTTGACTTATCGGAGGAGGCCCCTGTAATAATCTGTGACTTACAGATTTTGCATTTCCCTGAACGAAGATATGCAGTGGTGGCAGGTTCAGTATTACCTCCAGGGCTGCAGTCGGCGTCGTTCTCATGGCCCCTGTGATACTTAGGCAAGCTTGCCTTTGGATACCACTTAACTGCCTTTGCGCCTCAATCTGCAGTGTCCTGGGCCACCAGACGACTGATCCATAGGTTATCATTGGCTCACGACCTGTGTATATAACCATTTGGTCATGTTAGGATTCAATCCCCAATTCTTCCCACACATCTGCCTACACCTTCCGAGAGCGATTCTGGCCTTGTGCGTGATTTTTTCGATGTGAGAATTCCATGTAAGCTTCTGGTCAAAGATTACCCCTAGGTACTTAACTTCTTTAGCAAATGGAAGTTCCACTCCGTTAATTTGTGGCTTTTGTAGACCTTGCAAATTTCTTTTTTTTGTAAACGTTACCATTGTAGTTTTGTGAGGGTTCACTGCCAGTTCCTCCTCCCTACACCAGCCACTTACTATATTAAGCGCCATTTGGGTGCGCTCTGATATCGTGTTTGGAAACCGTCCTCTTATGACGACAGCAAGATCGTCCGCATACCCTAGACACTGAATACCTTCATCGGACGGACGTACTAGAAGACTATCTACAAGAATCGCCCACAAAAGGGGCGATTACACGCCTCCCTGGGGGCAACCCCTCCCCACCCCCGCCGTGATGGTTGCCTCTCCCAGGGTGGATGTGATTATACTATTCCCTAGATTGACTGCAAGCCACCTGCAGATGATGGGTTCGATCCCTCTTCTTTCCATGCTCTCTCTATATCCAGAAAAGTAGCTACTGCTATTTCCTTGTCGTCGATCGACTTGGAAAGTAGCCTGTTTAAGTCATCCAGAGCCAGGTCTGTTGACTTGCCTTGTTGGTAGGCATACTGACGCTCGCTTAGAGGGCGAGTTATCAGAGCGTTGTCCTTTATGTACCTATCTACTAGCTTTTCCAAAGTCTTAAGCAGGAAGGACGTTAGGCTAATTGGTCTATATGATTGGGGCGTTTGGTCTGATATTCTACCTACTTTCGGAAGGTAGATGACCTTCACCTTTCTCCATATTACCGGAGTATATTTCCAAGCTAGGCTAGCCTTGAAGATCTTACTTAGTTGCGGCACTAATGCCTCTTTACCCTTCTGCAGTAGGGCTGGATAGATTCCATGCTCTCCCGGTGATTTGGAGGGTTGGAATTCATCTATCGCCCATCTTATTTTATCTGGTCTTGTAATAGCAGTGGCAATTTGCCAATCTTCATGACTGTGTCTACCTACCTCTTGGAGATTTCTGGCTACCTCCTGTCGACCTAGATACATGATAGCTCCTGGGCTCTTGTCAGCAACTCCAAGCTTTCCTGAGCTTTCCCGTCCGTTTTCTTCAGGAGACTCACCTTTTCATTGGAGCCTTCTTTGGCCAGAACTTTGTGGATTCGGGCGCATTCTGTGGTCTCTGTAATTTTCTCACAGAACCTTCTCCATGAGTCCCTTTTGGCCTTCCGGTTCTCCTTATTATAGTGAGTAAGCTTACTCCTGTATAGGTCCCAGTTTTGGTTGAGCTTGGCTTTATTGAATAGCCTTCTTACCTCGGTTCTTAATCCCTCTAGGTAATTATTCCACCAAACTGTGTTCCCTTTGCGTTGCCTTGTTCGTTCTGGACAGTTCACTCGGTAGGCATTCAACATTGCCTCGTTAACCTGGTCAACTGCCACTTCTAGGCTTTCTTTCCCTTTAATAGTGACTGTCCCTTCCTTAAGTGACTCTCTGAGGGATTCATCATATCCTTCCCAGTTAGTCTCTCTTGGATTTCTGAACTTAGTCACTATTAGGGCTGATGACTTCAGCTCAAATCTGATATGCCTGTGGTCGGAACATGATGGTTGCTGCGATACCCGCCAAGCCACTATGTTATCACTTATTCTGTTGGTACTCAAAGTCAAGTCTAATACCTCTTTCCCAACCGCTGTGACAAAAGTAGGTTCTGTACCTCTATTGGCAATAAATAATCCTTTCCTAAGTATGAATTCATAAAATGACTCACCTCTTTTGTTGATGTCCGTACTGGCCCAGATTGTATGATGGGCATTGGCGTCGCATCCCAGTATAAGCTGCATGTCCCTCTCCCGGCAATAGTCTACGACAGCCTTGAATACCTGTGGAGGACAGGTCAGCTCATCTCCTGGACAGTAGGCGGAACAGACGACTACTCTCTTCGTCCCACCCTGCGTTTGGTATGAAAGGATTCCTGCAACCAAGTCCCCGGAGCAAAGCCCTGGAATTAGTATACAATTAACTCTTTCACTGTGTATTATACATGCTCTTGGCCTTAATGCTGGCCTATGATAGAGTAGCGTACCTGTTCGTTGTTTGAGGCCCGCTATGGTCCTTCCATGTACCCAAGGTTCCTGCAGAAGGGCCACATCTATGCCTTATTTTTCCAACCTTCGACACAGCACGGCACTGGCAGCCTTGGCGTGTTGAAGGTTGACCTGCAGGAACCTAACGCTGTCCTCTAGGTCGAAGAGTGGGAATCCTCTGTGGGCTCTGTGACCCTGGGCTCCCCCTGCTCGATGGCTTCAGCCTCCTCCCTGACCGGTAACGGCCTTTTGAGAGGGCTAACGCCACTATGCTGGTCTGCTTCCCCGGGTCCAACCTCTGTAGAAGATTCCCCCTTCTTCTTCTTCCCCTTCTTCAGCCCTGGGCCCTTCCCCGAGGCACTTGCTCTCACCTGTGGGGAGGCCGCACTGCCGGTTGTGTCAGTGGAGGCTCCAGGCTTTACAGCCTCCCTCTCCACTGCACCTTTGGACTTGGGTCCCTGCTCCTTGACCTTGAAATGAATTCGACCCATCCCGAAGTAGGGACTCATGTCCAGCCTTTTGATCTCCTCCAAGGATTCCTCATCCATGGAGAAGGTCCACATCTGACCCCTTTCCATCGGGGTCTTTCCCCATATGGTCCAGAGCCATGTCCTTAGCTTCCGGTTGCTCACCTTCAGCCTGCTTAGGATTCGTTTACCCTCCAATCTCTCACCATCCTCGTCAGGGACAAAGACGTAGCAAGCAGCAGCAGGTCTCGGTAGGCTGTCTCCCCTCATGGTCCTGAGACTTGCGTTGTCCCAGGGAACCAGTGAGGGAACCACCCCATCCAACCATTCAGCACTCGCCACGTCCGCGCAAGTGATTAGAAGGTACCCGGGTTTATGGGTGCATTTGACAAATCTCACCTGAGGTCCGTTATCTGCCACCCCCTCGTATGCCTTCATGATGAAGTGCTGGAGAGCTTTAAGCCTATCCGACACCATCTGACAACTAGGATATCCTTCCTCCACTATGGCTACCCTCTCCGGCGAGGCCGCATCCCGGAAGGACGGTTTATCCTCCCTTCTGGGCCTTTTCGTCACGGGTCTTGCCTGTGGAGGGGTTGTCCCTTGTGACCTGGGGCGCTTCTTCACCTCTTCCGTAGCTTCCGTAGGGCGCATTCTCGCCTCTACTTAAGCTTTGGTAGGGTGCTCGCCTGCCTCTTCTCGTTTGTTCTTTGGTAGAAGCGACTTTGCGAGGTTCTCCTTGATTACCGCCTTTTTGGCTTCAATGTAATCCAGGCCCCCTTTCAACAAAGCCTGCATCCTTTTCCTAGAGGCTCCCGCCAGTCTGGCGCCTCGGAGATCCTCCTCCGACATACGGTCCACCTCTTCCAGCGAGTTCGCTTTAAAGCTCGCTTTCTGGTGACCGCCTTTCTTTTCTTTTTTCGCCTCCGAAGACGTGCTAGCCACGGCGGCTCCTTCAGCCTTGTCGTTGCTAGTCGTCTCCTGGGCGCTTGGTTTTTTGTTTGTATTTAGATCCATCTGAATTCCACGAGTAGCTAGGGAATTTTTTGTCCACCTCCTCAGAGCCCCGCATGAGGAGGTAAGGCTGGGATACAAGGGGGTTTCGCCTGGTGCCCCCAGGGGACCGTTCGAGGCCACATTCCCTGTGACCATCCAGTACATCGGCACGGTACCTTCACACCTTCACTTGGGGGAGTTGGTCCACGGTTGGTGACGGTTAACTAACCTTAGATTACATTTGAAATTGATCTGGCAACCTTAATAATTCAGTTGACTGCTGTCATACGTTGATTAGTTTGATATTGTTGATGTTTCTATTTGTATTATAAAGTTCAAGAAGACTTAAGGAAATTAATAAAAAAACTATAAATAATAGGTATCATTTATAAATTTCACACTTCCAATGACAAAAATTCAAACACATTGTCAAAAGTATGAAAACTAACCAGACCTCTAAAGATGAAAACAATTGGACTTGGTTGGAAATTGAAGAAGAATTTAATGCTGCCTCATCTTCATTTGGAATTAGAGGTTATTTTGTACAAACCGGCTCTTAAATCGCGAATATTGACAGTTTAATTAGACTAGAGCTAAAACATATTTGAAGTCCGGTTAACACACGGTGCAAGGGTATAATCGTAGTTTAACGTTAAACTGTCATTAAACGTAACGGTGCAAGTGGGCATTAGTCACAATAAAATAGTACCATTTCTAAATTAAAATAAAAAACGAATAAATCTAGCATAACAATTTTTTTAAATTAAAATCAAGTTTTGCTAAACCCCGTGAATGGTTTTATTAAAATAAGTAAACATTTTTTTTTATAATTAATCGTAGTAAAAAGACGAAGCTGTAATTAAACTATGTTAACGATGGGAAAACTGTCAATCAATAGTAGTATTTTTCGAATTAATTTCTCTCATATTATTAAAAAAAGTTTTGGTTTTACTTACAACTTTTTAAGAATAAGAATAATTAAAAAAGCAAAATTAAGTACCATCATATCTGTAAAGCAATTATCTCTCTCGAAATGTGAAGTCAACATCGTAACTTTATATCCAATTTTGTGGTAAGCCAGTGCAATGTTGAGCATGTATCTATCTGCTTTTTTTCTTGCAAGTTCTTCGTGTAGAATAACCACATGAGGAGTTTCAGCACTGATGAATTGATTTTCGTGTTCGTTTTGTGCTTCGTCCATTTTAAGAATTTTTGTTAGTTCTGTCACATGCACAATTTTCTATTGATGGCAGGTTTTCATCATCAGTATTTATAATATATATCATTTCTTCAAGGGGACTGCCAGAAATTTCCTCCTCTACCCTCATTTCTTTATTTTCAAGAGACTGGAGAGGCTGAGAAGTTTCTGTTTCTAGTTCTAATAAGCCTCCTTCTGGAATATCACTATCACCTAAAACTGATACCTTTCCACATGCTCCTATAAGTCTCAATTCCATATCTGTTAGCTCTGGAAGCCTTCCTGGTCCTCCTCCAGTTTTGGTCTGTGAAATGGAAATGTCTCTTGCCTTTTTTTGGTTTTTGATTCCCATTCTATGAACGACTGCAAAATAAAATGATTTTTAACGTGACTACCCATAAATACACCTCAACAAAAATTTTCAGTAACTAAATTTCAAATCTACACGAAATGACTAAGTACTTACTCTTCTCCATTGTTCAGCAGTTTTTATAGCTCCATGCATCTCATTTAATATATTGGACAATGTTTACCACGCTGTTAAATTATCTCCTCTGATCTGCATTTTTTTATTTTTACTAACAATGTCAACCATGACATTTTGTTGTGAAAGGGTAATTTTTGAACTTCTTTTCCGTACCCCTACGGTTTCTACTTCCACGGTCTCCATGTTATGTAATAAGTAAATGTTTACGTATAAAACAAATAACACCCTCCGGTCACCGATAGCCCAAACACCCCCACTAATAACATAGACTAATATCAAAATATTCTTCTTTCTTCTAACCTCACTTTTCTCAGTTGCCAGACTTGTTAGTGGAAAAGTAAGGTCGATTTACACTATAAAAGTGACTAATCATTCTTCTTAACCACTAGTAGTCACCAGAATAGCAATTTTATTGAAAGTGGTTAAAAAGTTACTATCTAGAGTTGCTTGTCAGTCAGTTGCTATAAAGTTGCTTGACTGCCACTTAGATACAGAATAGGCATGTTAATAGGAGCTCGAAAACGCACGGTCGACGGAAATTGTTATTTAACCGACCATCAATGTCGACCGACTGATGACATTAAAAACCAGAAATGTCCCGTTTTTGAACAAAGCACTGTTTGATAGTTAGTTAATCAACATGTCTTCAGATGGCGCCACCTTAGTAACCCTTAATAGTTACCTATTTTTCTACCTCAGACGTACTTTCGACAATACTATCCACCGTAATATGGAGGTATAGAAAGCCATCAATTCCCATTATCATCACAACCTTCATCATTAAATAAATATATCGGTGGCTTCAAACAGGAGTTTATTTCCATCTCACCTGTCAAATACATTAGATTTTTTGGGTTTATATCCGTCATTTCTTCTTTTTAATAATGCCCAAAGTTCGGGATACTTGGAAATATCTATGTTTTCCTTTATGAAAAGAGTGAACTCCAGTATGGGATATTCACACCATAATATTGATCGAGAGTTTAATACAGCAGATTTTTTGTGAAAGTACGCCAAAAGCACGGTTTCTGAAACTGAAGTAGCAGTCTTTGTTTGGCACCATTTCTTGAAGTATTGATTCGTTCCTTCATACCACTTCCTTGATTTTTCTGGAAGCAGCGACATAAAAGCGATATTTGCTGACTCTTCTATATCCATTTGGCTGTTATGCAAATCAATAATTTCAATTTCCCTCAATTTTTGATAATAAACTGTCAGCTTGACGTTGTTGATAAAATAACAATGCTTATGACGCTATAGAAAAGTATCGAATTAAATTAATAAAAATCCAAGAATATATTCTGCGGGGAGGAGAAAAAATCTTATATACTTCACGGGATGTGAGTATATTTACTAGTCTCGAACGTTCGCTATCGCTCGGGCGCAAAATCGTTATCGACTAGTAAATGTTACTTACCTACATCCCTTTTAGCATACCTAAATAACTATTAAATATAGGGCGTAGAAAAACAATATTTTCACAATCTATTACACCGTCAATATTGTAAGTAAATGCAATCGATAGGTATGTTTTAAATAGTAAATATTACAAAAACATGTTATTTATTTAAACTGTTCCAACTAACATTTGAACATCCATCTATCTTACAGAGTCTTCAAGATCCACAACTAGCAGCTAGAGCACATCTGCTAGTTTGCAAAAACCAAGAATTCAACAGGTGGCGTTAATGTCAGCGCTTATGCTAAATTGATTCGCATGAAAAATGGCGCGGGTTGTCTACTTTTCACATAGCAACCATAAGCAATGAAATGACAGGATGCTCTCCTAGTAATGAAGGCTATTTTTAATAAGAACGAATAGTTTGGCCAATAACTGAAGCTGTGAAAGGAATGCGGACGAAAACATTCGATATTGCCACGTCTAACTATGAAAAACCTAAAGTGCTAAGTATGTAGTGATAATAATTAGAAAATGGACTTTTTATTATTAACAATATGTCAATAATGATTGAACGTTAGTTCTTTAATGTTATAAATAATACACGATCTGTTCACAATTCATATATATTTATTGTTTCAACTGAACAACAACGTATTCGCTTGAACGACATATACAGAGTACAGATAACACAGTACAGAGTACATCAAAGTAAAACCATAGATATAGAAAAAAGAAGAGTGGCCTGTACCAAAAGTTGCAAGCCACTATATAAACAAGTGTAAATTGACGTTCTACAACATCCTCCTCCAATTTACACTCATCCATAAAATCCAGATATAACCAAAACAAAATACTAATTACATCAAATAGAAGAATTAATCAATTTATTCCAAGTTCCTTACATAGATAATTGAACTGTTCACCTGTTAATGATTTTGTAAAAATATCAGCTTTCATTTCTTTTGATTCAAGATATTTTAATATAATTGTTTTCAACTCTGTGATATGTTGATGAACAAAATGATATTTAACATCCAAATGTTTGCATCTAGAATTATTTTTCCATGTATTGGCTAAATTGATTGTTCCTAAATTATCAACATACACTGTAGTTGGACAGTTTTTAATTACAAGTAAATTCAATTCAGATATTAATGATCTAAAATATATAGTAAATGAACAGGTATTAGCTAATGCTACATATTCCGCTTCAGTTGAACTTAATGTGACAATACCTTGTTTTTTCGATTGCCAAAATACTGAATTACCATACACTTGAATTAAACAGCCAGAAATTGATTTACGATCTGTTCCATTTGCAAAATCTGCATCACTGTAAGAACACATAATATCAATTTCTCGACCATCCGAGTTAAACCGAGATTTATAAATCAATTTCCGATTCTGTGTACACTTTAAATATATAACACATCTTTTTAAGTAACTTAAATGTTCTTTAGAAGCCTTATTCTGAAAACGAGCTAAAAAACTTATAGCATAATTCAAATCTGGTCGACTACCTAACATGATATTCATTAATGATCCTAACAAGGAGCGATACTCTTCCTGTATACATTCATCTATCTATTAAATAACCGACAAAAAAAAAATTCATCTATAGGATTTGATGACGCTTGTAATTTTAACTTTACCTCCATTGGTGTACTATAGGATTTGGTTTCTTTGATATTGTACCTTTTTAACAATTTATCAATAGCATCTTCTTGATCTATAGTAAGCACATGCTTCGAAATATCATAATTAATGTTTAAGCCAAGAAATTTTTTGACATTTCCAAGATTTTTCATTTCGAATTTTGATAACAATTTATTTTTGAAGAAATCTACCAATTTTTGATTTGAACCAGTCATAATTACATCATCTACATAAATAAGCAAAATAACAATATCACTATTTTCATGATGAACATACCTACAAACAATAATCAGATTTACATCTAGTCAAACCAATACTTTCCAAATACATTGTAAAACAACGGTTCCACTCTACAGGAGCTTGTTTCAAACCGTATAAGGCTTTGTTTAATTTTAATATTTTATTAGTTACATTAACATTACTCTCCTGAAATTCAAGAAAGCCTTCTGGAATTGAAATATGAACAACTTCTGACAGATTACTATTTAAGAATGCAGTTTTAACATCCAAATGCCATATGGGCCAACCTTTTTGAACAGCAATAGATAATAGCATACGAACAGTATAAATCCTTGTAACAGGGCTAAAAATCTCAGAATAGTCAATACCATCTATTTGCATAAAGCCTTTTGCAACAAGTCTTGCTTTATAAAAATATTGGTTTGAATTAGTATCATATTTCATAACAAAAACCCAACGAGTATCAATCACATTAATATTATCCTTTCTATCAACTAAATCCCAAACATTATTTTTCTTCATAGATTCGAATTCATTACGAATCGCAATAGACCAGTTTGATGCTTCAGGGGAGCTCATAGCATCCTCCAATGTACGAGGCAAATTACGAGTATCATAGTCCAGTTCAGAAAATAGTGCATTAATTTCATAATCTTTCAAATATGAAGGTATTTCACGATTTCGTTGAGGTCTACAATAGATATTTTCAGTATTATTTTGTCTACAATCTAAATTAGTTGAACTTGATGGTTGATCGTTATCTTTTATTAAATTTATGACATCATTAACTTTATTTTTACTCAACATTTCATTTTCAACAAAAATATTGTGCCTACTTGCAAAAACCTTTTTTTCTTCGGGATTATAGCATAAATAACCATTATTAGTATACCCTACGAAAGCACATTTAACACTTTTTGGAGAATGAAATGTCAGGAATGAAAATTTCTCACTGGCAACTTCTGTATTATGAGCTGCAGTAGCCCTATCAGATTTTGATTGATTTTCGTAGTGACTGCTATTGTAATTGTCTTTATTTGTCAACTTATAACAGTTTCTTTTTATGTGACCTGGTTTGTTACAATAAAAACATTTAATAACATACTTTTTTTGTTCTTCTCTTGATCCATTTTAAAAATCATTCTGAGCAAACTTCCCATAATTCATACCTTTATTATGACCTTTGAACTTTGCCATAAATGCTCTGGGATTTTCTTCATAATTCTTTGATTTTTCTTCACCCAAATCAGCACTAAAAGAAACTAACCTTGATTGTACTTGCTCCCAAGATAATTCTTCAACCCTACTTTCCATTACTGCTCTCAAGTCTTGCTTTCAATCTTCAACTTCACTACTCGGAAAGGCTCTAAATAATAATCACAGTGACATGGCTAACGTATATCAAGAAAGTATGAACCACATTGAGAAAATTTTGGAAAGTCAAGTTTTAGGAGATCCTAGAATGGTTTATCTATATTTCAATGAAAACAGTTTACTCAGCCTTATAAGTAATGCGTCAAATAATGAATCAGTAAAAGCAACGACGCACGCTGTTAGTTTTAATGCAGAGGAAGAGGACATACATGAAAAAACGGAAGTAGATGAAAAAGGAGATTTATATAAATCCCACTTTGTTCCAACGTGCAGAAAACTAGCTAGAAAGATAAGTACAACATCGAGTTTCGGGTGGATAATTCCCCGCAAGAAATCTCCATTGCTTCTCCATGTTAGAGTAGAACATCTTTTGTCCATAACACCCAGCGAATATGTAAGAAAATACAAGGAAAGAAAAAATAGGGAAGCTCTTCTCAAGTCTCGCATGGAATCTTCAACTCGAAAAGGCTCTAAATAGAGATCACAGCGACATGGCTAACGTATCTCAAATAACTCCTGAGAGAAGTAGTAACCACATTGAGGAAATTTTTGAAAGTTTGATGTTATAACACAGCCTAGAAATATTCCACTAACAACTTTTATAATATCAATATGGCCGTCTGTTTTTAATTCCGTCTAAATTTTAGTAGTGTTATAAATGAAATATCTTGTATTCGTATTAACTGAAAATATTTTGCAATAAATATTCCAATCGTATGATTTACTTTTTCAACGCACAGTAGGTACAAAGTATACTTTCGCATGTCCGGTAAGTCGAAAATTACGATTTTTCGTGCAGTCACGTAAACAATGGTATACGTAAGTATCAAATAGCATTTACAGTGCTTATAAAATATGAAGTTGTCATCGCATAATTAACCAAAAACTAAATAAGCTCAATTATTTGGAAATACCACTATATTAGCATTTTTTATAAAAAAGCGGAAAACAAGATATTGTCATGGAAGTTTGAACGCCTTCTTCGGGCAACCCGAAATTCCCGCCTGCCTCATCTTTTTTCGCTTTTAAATAAAAATTGTTAATGCAGTCGGAATATTTCGTTTTTACTACACCCTATCAATCATTCGTCATAACAGCCAGGCGAAATTCAAAAATACCCTTTGTGACATCGTACAAAAGGGTCTGAACAATACAAATAGCTGGTGTAGGCAAGTGGGACTTAACATCAACCCCACCAAAACCATCTTAATAGCCTTCACTAAGAAAAGAAAGCTCAACTCCATTAAACTTGATTGGAGCGAGGTTGAATGGAGACAAGAAACTAGGTTTGACTCTAGACAGTAAACTCCTGTGGAACAAACACGGAAAGGAGATTATATAAATAGCAAAAATGGCTCTAATGGTGTGAAGGAATCTGGCAGGGAGAAATTGGGGCTGGAACCCAAAAATCCTGAGCTGGATGTACACTGCCATAGTGAGACCAATTATCACTTATGGAGCCATTGCGTGGAGTAGTAGAACTAGCCTATTGACACCGAGAGAAAACCTTTCCAAAATTCGAAGACTAGCCTGAATGTGCATTACAGGAGCAATGAGAATATGCCCAACGGCAGCTATGGAAGTGATTCTCAACCTCACATCACTACATATGGTGGAGGAAAGTGTTGCAAAAAGAACAAGATACAGACTAAGTAGAGAGGGAATCATTAAAAAAACCACCTCCTTGCTTCTTAGAATTCAGAAAACCTGGGACATGCCACAAGATGGTTTGATGAAAAAATATAACTTTTCAAAGAAATTCGTTACGAAATTGAGCAACAAAGAGCAATGTGATCCAAATAACATTACCAGTCTTAGAAAAAATGCCATTCAATGGTACACAGACGGCTCAAAAGCAATAGAAGGAACTGGGATAGAAGTGTACGGGCCAGGAACCGAACACTCTGAAAGCTTGGGAAAACCCCGAGTATCTTTCAAGCGGAAATTCACGCCATGAGAAAGTGTGCTCAGTTCAATATTGATAAAGGATATAGAAGGCAAAGGATTATCATAATGGCGGATAGTCAAGCAGCCATTAAAGCACTGAGCTCTTGTATAATCAGTTCCAAAATTGCGTGGAAATGCCTAGACAAACTAAATGAACTACGCGAGAACAATATAGTCACCTTACAGTGGATTCCAGGACACACTGGGATAGGAGGAAATGAAATAACTGATGAACTAGCAAAGAGGGGGACTGGAACACCCCTTTGGGGGGCCGGAACCCTTTTGCGGTATCAGCATCAATGTAATATTGGAAGAAAGAGACAGAGCCGAAGAAAAGAGAAAATCTGACCATTGGAAAGATCTAGTAGGACTTAGACAATCAAAGATTATTCTAGTGACTACAATCTGTTGAGATCAAATGAACGCATAAGTCAAAGTTAAACTGCACTAAGAGTTTTAACAGGGATCCTTACGGGATATTGTCGCCTGAATGGGCACCTGAAAAAGCACAAAATAGTGGAGGAAGAAGAATGTAGATTCTGTGGCATGGAAGAAGAAACCTCCGACCATATTCTTGCGAATTGCACAGTAATTCAGAATCCTAGGGCACAACACCTTGGAGATTACTGGATAGAAGAGGGACATTTACCTAAGTTAAAGCCTGCAGATATCCTAAAATTCCTCCGGGAAATAGGACCAAAGGAGCTACTAGTCTCTGAGACTTTCCTCAGGAACTGAGTAGAAGTAAGGGGGCACAATAGATCTTTTAGGTCTCAGTGAAGTTACATACATACACACATACATACATACATCAATTATTCGTTCGTTTGGGTTGTGCTTAACAGCCCTGGCACTTGAACTAAATATTTGCTTCGTTTCCCATATTTTCTACCTCCATTCCAGAAGCTTCGTGTGTTCTATATAGACAACTAGTTCGACTGAGGGGATTTTGTATAGTTGTAATGGCTGTATTATTTCCTCTCCAAAGTACTCCCGTCTGAGTCCTTGTAGGTTCTCACCGAAATATGGTGGGTTGGGTATATGTGGTTAGTTCACATTTTTTGCACATAGGTTCATTGACTTTTATGTAGATGTATCCTCTGGGTACAGTGTTCAGTGATCAGTTCGGTTATTGTGTTGAAAAGTCTTAATGGCCTGATTGATAGTTCATTGTTTACCTTGCACAGTAAACTCTTTGTATGGAGTTTAAATTGGTGTTCTTTATCTAGCCTGATTTCCCCTCTAATGCAATCCTTTGTGATTCCACAGCACGGTTCCAGACCTATGAAATCTTCTTTAGAGCCTTCTTTAGCTTGGTCCGCCAATTCATTACCTGCAAACCACTCATGTCCCAGCACCCAAACTATAGAAACTGTGTTGACTCTAGTCAGCCTATTAGGGGATTCTTTATAGTTTTTTAGCAGTCTATATTGGTGGTTGGATTGCTGATAGCTTTAAGCAGAGCCTGGCTGTCGGACATTTTTTAAATTTTTTCTTCGGTATATCCTCTTTTTTGACGTTTTCATCAATTCAGGCTATACCGGCAATCGTCTTTGCTCGAAACACGAACGTATATTGACCAAGTTCAGTTTCTAGGTCCGTTTATACCAGCTCTAGTATATACAAAACAGCGTTTTCGACCTCAAAGGCCCATAGCTTCTACTTTTTTTGTTATATTTCTCCATTTTACTCGATCTCTTGCAATCCTATTCCAGTCCTCTAATCCTATCTGTTTCAAGTCTTCTTTAACAGCATCCATCCATTTCTTCCTAGGTCGTTCCCTTTTTCACTCATGATATGATTGTTTTGTATAGTCTATGATCTTTGTTATCCTTATTAATAATAATGTTATAAATGAAACTAACTGTTTCTAATTAATTAAATAGTGGAATTAATTAGAAACAGTTAGTTTCATTTATAACATTAATATGAGTAGATTCCACAAAGTAAGGGTACAAATAGTAAATTCTTATTAATAATCTTGATTTTGTCATATTTTCTAGTGCTACCAAGGCTCTGCTGTCTTCAACTATTCTTTTCTCTATTTCCATATCTTCATCGCTTTCATCTGCCACTGTAATTCCCATATATTCAAAATGACTTGCTTTTTGAAACGAATAGTTTTTACCATTGCTTGTTATATCTATTTTCGTGTTTTCACCGGCACTCATTTGTAAATAATTAGTTTTTTTTCATTTATATGAAGGCCATACTGCCTCGAATTATTTTCCAGATTTCTAAAGATTTGCTCTAGTTCTTTTTGTGATCTTGTGATTATTGCGATGACGTCTGCATAGGCTATCACTTGATGTTTTTTATAATATATAATCGCTCTTGGATCTATTAAGCTGTCTCTCATTATACGCTCTAGCACCAGAATGAATAGAACTGTCGAAAGAGGACCCCTTGTGTTAAACCTCTATCTATATCAAAATGCCTGAACATAGTAGAGAGTTATCGGAAACACGAATTTACTGCCTTGCAGTAATTGTAATGACCTTGAATAAATAGTGAAAATACAATTTAAATTTTGTGCCAAAACGTTAGGATAGTTATGGCATCACGCATTGGAAATGCTTGACAGCCTGCAAGTGGAAGGTTTATGTTAAAACATTTCAATTATTTTGTTGCTGGCCATGCATTCTAATGTCTATCGATGGTGTGCGGTTCCACAATGCAAGAATACATCGATTGAAACTCTTGATATTTAATAATGTTTCAATGAAAAAAACAGAAGTTTGCTGTTAAGTCTTGCAAAAAGAGACCCAGCAACTGTATCTTATGATTTCAGTTCTAGATTATGTCTTAATAGTACGAATTCCGGCTGCAAAATCAGTACGTTCATTATGTACATTGATCTTTTTAATATCAAATTAAAGCTTATTTTTTCCTGAGCCAGGTGTTATAAAGCTGCCTATGAAAAAATGACGATGCTAAGTTTCAAAAATAAAGTGAGAGAGAGAGAGTGAGCGCGCAACGCCACTTGTCAGACGAGGATGGCGAGTGCCAGCTGTATGGGTTATCGAAGCTATTGCGCATGCCTCGACATATTCTCAAGTTCTCAACCAACGATTTAAACTGTAGTAGGAACGACTTTATAGATACTCCAAAATTTTATTAAAAATAACAGAACCTGGCATTTATTCATTCTAAAATTAAAAATCTAGTTTATTTATGGAATAAAAACCAAAAGAAAGTATATATAAAATGTAAAACTCCGGTTACTAACGTCAAAAAAAATTATATTATTTGGGTAATTTTTGGGAAGATGTTTGATTTTATTGGAGTTTTTAATCAACCAGTGCCTGCAAAATTTAATACCTCAGGAATTATTGGATGGAACTTGGTTGTCACATTTTTTTAAAAAAATTTAAAAAATACATTATTTTTTTCATGCAGAAGCGCCTGAAAGTTGGAGGGGTTAAGGAATTATTTACAGTTCTTTACCAGTCTAGACCTAGTTATTTAATTGCTTATAGCTTCAAGCAGAGTGAATATTTCGATTTTTTGTCCGATATATCCTCTAAATTATGGAGGCATGGTGACTACACACGCGTGTATCCACAAAACTTTTTTCTTCTCCATTGAAGTTTATTGTGCATAGTCTTCGGCGGCTAATTTTAAAACACCCTGTATGGAATATCAATGAGTTGGACATATAGAGTTTACGGGCAAGCGCTTGTTGTTTATTGGTTACAATTTCACGTCACTAGCTTCGTTATTAATGGAGATATCGTTATTCAATGTGGACTATGATTTTTTCAAAATTTTGGAAAGAATCTAAATAGATATGCACAAATTTTATCTAAAATTTCATGTAGAATTTGAAAATAAAATAAAAAATATTAGGTTATTCGGTTATACCGGAAGTGCCACATTCAGGACAACATCATATTTGAACTCAGCGTCATCCAATACCTATAGCTTCGTAATTTCAGTTTTTTAACCTAACTGTATACGTAATTACTTTTAATCAAAACTTTTCGCGCCACACCCTGTATAATTACCGTGGCCTTCACAATGTTTATTATTAGATTGAAACTAAATACTTGTACATTCAT